>CM062814.1:990856976-991484642 GCA_031772625.1 Pinus tabuliformis
GTTGACGAGAACCCATTCAACTCTTTGGATCTCGCCAAGGAGGTGAGAGCACCAGGAGTCTAGTCCATAGATACTGTCCTGGAACTGAGATAACTAACGGAGGTAAGGTGAAGATTGCAGCAATCACCAATAACCTCGTTCTGAGAATAATATTGTTCACCATGGTGCGTTTATGCCTCACGCAAGCTCTTCACGAGGCTTGCAAGTCCTAGTTTCAGTATGACATTGCTTGTTTGACCCCCACCATCTTCAACTGGTGTGGAGGTCTTTTGGTGAACATGAAGCGCCAACTAACCAAAGGTAAGCACAAACACTTGAAGTAATTCGGGTTTGGTTCCATACTAGTGACATTCTTCTTGGAGTGAATACCACTCTTCTGGTATCAGTGGGTAGAAGTACCACATCCTGCCCCTCAAGATACGAGGCTCGTGAGATGGAGCCAACTCATGCCTCAAGGAGGCACGGGCCAACACATGCACTATCCACCACAGTTCTTTGCTTGTCTTGAACACCAGATGTTAATGGTAGACGACTATGCGTATGCCGGCCCAAATTTTAGAGGGGATCCAGATCTACCTTTGCCACAATGTGAACAATGGACCGCTGTAAGTAAAAAATTGTTTTTTGAATTTTTTCAAGTTCTTATGATTTTTACGAGAATGTAATCTAAGATTCAACTTATGATAGATGTGTAGATGTGGGACTAGAGAGACCACCAGGCATGTCACTAATAGCATGTTGCGTTTCCCATCCGATAGTGGCTACAGACTACGAGGAAGGGGCTAACCCCTTAGCCGAGATGGAGCGTAACATGCAGGCTATCACTCGAGGGGTTCTAGATTATGCCACCATTGATGATGTTCCACTGTGTTGGCAGAGACATACATTTGGAGTCTTTGCGAGAATGCATCGACTGTTAGGCCGAGTGATAAGAGTAGTTGTGTGCTACAATGAGCACTATGCAGTTTGATAATCCTTCTAGTATTTTATATATTTTGTAGGCTTTGAAAGCCGAGTGTCTCAGAACACTCTATTTTTTGACATTTTGATGTAAACACTTTGGCAGATGTAATATATATATATATATATATATATATATATATATATATATATATATATATATATATATATATATATATATATGCCTGTTTTATTTCTACTTATGTGTTCATAACATGATTCAGTTTTATAAATGACGCAAATTTCTATCAAGAAACAAATTTTCTAATGCATCAGTTAATGTGTTTAAATTACATGGAATATGTTGATATGTAATGATCTAAAATGGATCTTGGATAAACTTCTAAGTCTAAGTGTTCTTCACAGAGGAAAATGAAAGTCCAAGGATGTTCTTGGAAATAGCCCTATTGCAGAGATCTTTTCCTTCTAAATCTACTACAACTTGAATGGGCTAAAATCGACTTCAGATGCAGAAGTTATCGCAAAAATAAATTTTGCCTTTGTCCTTCAAAAAGGAGGCAAATATTCAAAAAATGGCCTAAAAGGCTTTATGAAGAAAAATCGCATCAGAGAAGGGTCCAAGAGGCGAACTTAAGTAGAAAGGGAAGAGACCCCCGATCTCTGATCTCTGATATATCGGGTTGGAGATGGGCCTGTGTTCGATGGTGGGACCCCGGGTAATGTGGTTGCAATCGCTGATATTGGCAGATTGGCATTGGCGATGCCACGAGTAAAGGGAAGGACCCCCAGGCATATGCAACGAGCGATTGTCATACATCGCATCGCAACGTTGCATCACAACGATGTAAAAAGGGGTGGTATACATGCAACTAGCGATTAGCAAAAGCCTAACCTGATGGGTTTTATAAACCCGGCCTGATAAATTTTAATTTCCGGTAAAAGGGATTTTTTGTTTATTAACGCTTTTTGGTGTAAAAACTGAAATACAAAGGAAAGACACCCTAAGCGATAAAGCCAGACCCGAAGGGGAATTATAGGCGCCGTTTATAATATTTGAGTTCTGTAAACGGGATTTCGGGCGGGCCCTAGGTGGTAAATGGTATTGGGCCAGCTCCGCTCGATCCCATATAATGAACGATGTGTGGCTGGCAGAGGAGAGGGGAAAACTGCCTTTTCGGGTGGGTAAGCTCCGTACCCTTAAGCCACCCGAAATTGCATATTGACCGTTGGATCAGAGATCCCGTAGATCAACGGTGGGGCTTGCGATAGCAGCCAAAGGTAGACACGATGTGATTATAGGGCAGATGCAATAAATTTTGAAGTCCAATAGAAAGTGCTTTGATGGGTTTTTCAATGTATTTCCTGTGTAATTGGGATTTTGCCCAATATGCCTACGCGATGCGATATGATGCCTAATGGTGGACCCGATAGGGATTATAGGGGTGATTGAATGGAATTTCAGATCCAGATTTCACGTCTGATGGTGTATTTTCTAGAAATCTCTATGTAATGAAAGTTTCTCCGTTTTTGCCTAAGAGAAGGCCCCGAAACCTCTGTAACCGCTCTAGATCCTCATGCCATGCTATAAGCGACCATTTTTACAGGAAATGATGCATTTTGAAGCCACAGAGCCATAGAGAAAGATGGCTAGTTGAACTGATAAGGAGCGAGGAAGCCATAGAGGCATAAGAGATGATGATATGCAGAGAAATGGCTAGGGTAGCCGAAAAGTCGGAAAAGTACCTCAAAGGAGGCAAAAGTAAGAAAGCGAGAGAGCTAAAAGTTGAAGAAAGCCAAAGCCAAAGCCAAAGAAGCTAGAGCCAAAGATCCAGAGCCAGAGTTGAGAGCCAGAGCCAGAGCTAAGCGCTAAAGCTAGAGCTAGAGCGAGAGCCTAGAGCCAGAAATTCGAGAGCTTCAGAGCCAGGGGATAAGATGGTGTTCTAAGCCCAATGTTTTTGTGTTAACAGTGGAGTTGAGCGTGGAGATTGTAAAATAATTTATACCATAATCCCAGAGAGCCTAGTTGAGTTGACTAGAACTCAAGGAGATGTAGCCCAAGAGTTTTAGGTGAACTCCATATTAAACTTGTTGTCTTATGTGTGATGCTCATTTACTGTATTGTTTCACTGTTATATGTTTTATATCAATTTAAGCAAATCAAATTACAACACATAAACAGTTTAAAACAACCATAAGCATACACCTTATTTTCAAGCACATATTTAATTCTGCATTGGTTAATCATAAAGACTTGGGAATATGTAAGCTTTGGAAGGGGGAGAGGTGCTTGTAAGTTAGACAAGAAGCCTAAGTGACCCATTTTCAGATCAGGTGGTATCAGAGATTTTTTTTGGTTAACCTCAGAGCTTTTGTTTGGTTAACCTCATCTTCAAGAAGGTGATATTAAAGCTGGGTATACCAGAGCAAGTGGTATCAGCTCAGAATGCTTGATTGACAGAGCAAAGATTGCTTGTCTAAAAGTTTTTTGGGCAGTCAAGGATTGATTGTTTAATTGATGTATGCTTGTTTGTAGACTGACTATTTTCTGAGTTTGCGGAGGTGAAGGGAAAGCTATTGATAGCTCAATCCATGAAGGACAAGAAGGAAGAAGGGCTGAAGGCATTCTTCTATCTGAAAGGACCTCAAGGCAATCCTTGAAGCACAAGAGGTTTGTTGCAAAAAGTTGCTTAAATAAGCTCTTTAGTAATCTTGTTTGAAGTTCTTTTGTTGATTGGTATAATGACAACTTCTACAAGTGAGTCCTCAAAATCCTCTTGCATCACAAGACTCTTTGATGAAGACATGAAGCAAGACTTGTTCATTATGATGGACAAGGTGAGAGAAATGTGTGAGGAGGGAAGGAAGAGATGCATACTTAGAGAGCAATTGAATTCCATGAAGGAAGAGAAGCAGTTTCTTTCTGAAAAATTGATGGAAATGGAGAGACAAGTTCATATTGCAAATATGAACCTGAAAAGGATGCATGAGTTGGAGTCACAACCCTTTGTTGCCAAAGAAGCCTTGGTCAAGTATCAGCTTGAAGAAGAGGTAAACCATTCTAGTTTGTCTTCAAATTCTCCTAAGAATGCTTATATTGGTTCTTTTGAAAAACATACCAAAGGCATAGGTTCCAAGCTAATGTCCAAGATGGGCTATGACGGAAAGGGCTTGGGTAAGCACAAGGTATTGTTGAGCCAATAATGGTTGAGGAAAGGCCTAAGTATTGGGTCTTCGCTATGGACAGTTGTTATAGGAAAAAATGACCTCCTCATGAACTCAGAGGTGAAAGACAGCATGACTGAAGCAAAGACCATAATTGCAGGCCTTGATTCCACACTAACGCTCCCTGCACACTACTAACCTACTTTATAAAGCTTGTTACCAAGCATATAGGAGCGTTAGTCACCCTACTAACTCAAGTTGTTAGACCAGGGGGAGCATTAGTGAAACTAAAAGATGTTCAGTGGGTCAAGCCAATGAATCTGCTCACAAATATCTAGATATTTATCCCTAAATTTCCTCAAGAAAAGTAGGGAAAGTCCCAAAAATCAAATTATTTGGGGAAATTACAATCTGAGAATGAATGCAAATGGGAAAAAGCTTGAAAACAGGGAAGGTTCATGGCTTCTGCCCTAATGAACTCTAGGAGGAGCTTGGCAGCCCTAACTTGATTGCTACCTAAGCAGTGAGAGGGCCATTGTGAAAAGGGTCAGAGCATTTGAAAGGATAGCCCATTAAGTTGTTGTGAATTGTCATACACTTGAAGAAGTGAGCTGAAAGAGAGAGAGAGAGAGAGAGGAAGAAGGGGCAAGGGAAGGCTGATAAAACAGATGGTTGTAATCACTCTTCTGTTATTAATACATAAATGTAGTTGTGTTCCCTACTCCATAGTGTCGGTAACATTGTTCATTGAGTTGTTAATTTCGTTACTTGTCAAGTTGACTAGTTTAAGTTGTATACAAGTATATGTCTGTTATGCATTCTTATATTAGTTTTTTAGATTGTATGCTGTGATTGTGTTTGCCTTTCCTTTGTGCAGGAATTGTCTTGGAGACGGCTTTGGAGGAGTTTGTCTTGGCTAGATTGAGATCTCCAAACAAATCTAGAAGGAGATTTGAGGTAAACACTCTTTCCATACTTGGTTAACTGATATTGATAGATGAACATGTGTATAACTTGGTAGCTTCTACAGATAATCTTACAGTCTATCAAAGGTCTTGGGAAGGCCTTTGAGGGTAGTTTTCATTCTCCATACACCATGCATTTTACCCCATAACAGAATTGGCGACCATACTGGGGACTATACATCTAGTTCCTGGTTTACCCAGACTCCTCTTAGTTCTTGTCTTTCTTCTAAGAGCTCCCTACTTCTTCAAATCCTTTTCTGATCCACCAACTATCTTGTTACATCCCACTAGTTTGCATTCTCCTCAGAAACTAATCCTAAAGGCCCTCTGTTTGAGCAATTTCCCTCACTAACGCAGGTTACCAGGCTAAACATAGCTTTATAAAGCATTGTATCTGTGTACAGGGAGCATTAGTGGACCAAATAACTCTCTGATAAAACTTAACGGTCACCATGGCTACATCTAGCCCTCGTCGTCACTCCAAACGATTGTTAGGACTTCCTCCACTCATTATGGAATATCCGGCGAGTTACACTGACTCAGATTCCTCATCTTCAAGGAATCAATCTCCTAAATCTCACACGGATCTGTGTGGATGACCGAAGATTCAAGTTTGCTGGAGGATTTCTTCACGGAAGGATTTCTTCCTCACTTTAACACTCCGCTCACAAATCCGTCAGACCCTATTGTGGTTCTTGTGGTACCTGTACTTCCTTCTTCAGTAGGTGGAACTTTCCCATCTATCCAATCGACGACTCACAGGTTGTGGAATTTTAGAGACATTGTTAGTCCTCTACCACTTCCCCAGTCGACGGTCATCACAACATTGGTAATGTGGAATCCCACTATCCCATTTGTCCCAGATACAACAACTCACATAACACCTTCTATAAGTGGAACCCAGTAGATGCCAGGTTCCACTCCTATGGTGCCACAATGCATACCTTCGACAAGTGCCACATACAGTGCTCCATATAACACTCAATGTGGCACTATGGGTGTGGTTCCCCTTTACCAACAACACGGTCGGCCACCAATGTACAGTTCCAACCACCAGATTTAGATATCTGGGGGGGTTCCCACTATGCACATGCTAGTAGGGAATGTCACAATTCCCCCTCCATTCTCAGGCATGCATGGATAGTCGCTAATTGAAATGAGTGTTCCCTCTATCAATCAAAGTCAAATGGTTAGTTTTTTGGCGGTCAGGAATCCACAAGGGGTTCCCAAACAATCCATGGGGGCACCCTACTCATAGACTCAAATGAGTCAAGGGGGCGCCGCTTGTATTGGGGGCAATTTCATATCCCAGTATCAAAATCCTCATGGAAATCCACTCTACAAAACCATACGGCAAAGAAAATGCTACACCATGCAACCCATGTACACTATAGGTAACCAAATTATGGGAGGAGCACAGAGCTCCTCAGGTCATCCGTCATCACCATGGTCCCAGTCGAGGGCACCTAACTCTCTACCTTTTTTGGAAATGTTGGATATTCCTGACTTATACAAGCTAACAAACGACCCCATCTACCACAACTTACAATGGCCACCAATCCTGCATAAAATACCAATAGACATCCCAAAGTTCGATGGAAAACAAGGGGAGGATCCGGGCAACCATATCACCACCTACCATCTCTGGTGTGTTTCTAACTCTATGGTGGATGATAGTGTCCAGTTACGTCTTTTTCTCTGCACCCTCACTGGTAATGCCGGGAAATGGTATATTGAATTACCATGTGCGTCAGTAAATACCTTTGATGCTTTAGTGATGGAGTTCCTAAAGCACTTTCAGTTACCTATCCACTATGACACTGGGACAGAGCTCCTTACTTCATTTCGTTATGATACCACCACCCACATCTCCGATCATATTCATGAATGGAGATGTAGGCGGAGGTTAGTCAAAGCTCCCATCCCTGATTTTCTCTTAACGGACTGGCTCTGTAAGCCCTTAGTCCCACAAATCGCTAGAGATGTCACTCTAGGTGGTGTGGTCACATAAGACCAATCCATACATCGTGCCCAACACTTAGATTTGATTTATTCACAGTTTGGAACTCTTTATGACATAATCCCCCATGCTCCTAGTAACCCCAATTCTTCCACCCCTCAGCACCCTAGAGTGCACCCTGATGGGATTGTTGGCGCAACCTCTGGGGTCACTATAAAACAACTAAGTGGTTCCATTGCCAAACTAGAAGTGGACCCCTCTACCAAAGCGACTGCTCTTCCTGCCACTACAATAAAATCTGTGCAGTCTACACAAAAATCCAGTGGCAAGAACAAGAAGAATAAGAACAAGACCACTCCTTCTGAAGAGCAGTCATCCAAGCAGCCCAACCCAAAACAGAACACCGATGCACCTACTGATGAGGAAAAGGATAAAGGCACCAGATATCCATGCAAAATCTGTGCTGAAGACCACACAACTTGGCGTTGTCCGCGGTTTCAGGAATGTAGAGACTACCTTGCTAAAAGGGATTCTGGTAAGGCACCTGCTATCCTTAGAAATCCTTTTCCTACTCAACAACATCAAAATCTCATTGCCAACCAACCACAACCCCCACAAGGGGGCAACGATGGTTTGCAACATCCTTCAGCTAGTGAAGGATCTTCTACCGTTTACACATTTGAAATGGTAGAACTTGCCACAAGAGCCAAATCTTATGGAGCTCCTATTGCTCCTGCAGCAAAACCATCCTCAGGTCAAAACCCATCGTCGACCAACGATCTGCATATCGAAAGGCCGGTTGAGGACTTTGTAATTCAACCCCCCAAGGGGACACTTTGATGCACAACTCACAATACATCTGCATGTGCCACCCAACACTACAAAATCGTAGAGGATTTGGCGCAAGCTCTGTCGGCTATGTTGCCGCTTGAAGTATTACAAACATACCCCAGCCAACGGAAAGATTTGCTTTTGGCTAGCGGAGGTATTGACCCTACAGATTCCATGCTTGCTATTTTCGACATGGACAAGTGTAAACCACCCCTTTCCCACCAGCTTTCATTTTAGGTGCATATCACTTTGAAAGGTAAAGGTATACACAGAACTGTCATGGACGAAGGTACTTCAACCTATGTCATGTCGGCTTCATGTTGGCTCACCCTGGGTTCCCCAAACATATCCCTGCCATCGAAATCCCTTAAATATTTCCATGGCCACACATTTATCCAAAAAGGATACCTAGCCAGTTTTCCTATCACATTGTATGGGAAAATAGTAACGGTGGACATAGAAGTCATGGACAAGAAACTCGACTATAATCTATTGCTGGGTCGCAGTTAGACATACGCCATGACAACAGTCATATCCATTGTCTTTCATATCATCCTATTTCCATTGTATGTAAAGGTCATTACAATGGATCAGTTTTCTTTCTGCATCCCCAATTATTCACCATTACCAAGTGGCTCCATACCCCAAGTAGGAGGTGGAACTGATAGCTATGTCAATATAGGTACTGGTCTATTGAAAGCTTCTTCCCTTATGGGTTGTTTTCCTCTTCAGCTGCCCCAGGTTTCACAATCGGTCAACATACTTTCATCAATTCCTCGTGAACTAACCTATCCCTGGATCCTAATAGCTCCTTCAGACCTTGACACATTTGGAGACCAGATTCCGCTGTCACCAGCTGAATCGGCCTACCAAGGCATTCAATCTGCATCCACATCTCCGGTCATGTTGGTTATCGTCGATGGTACCACCGCTCTTCCCATAACTGCTCCTCCTTTAGATCCATTCAATCAACTCATACCTACAGATGAATCTGTTCAAGAAATTATGAGTTTTGGAGAGCAACATTGGGAGGATTGGCACCATCGTGTCCCAATATCTGATTCGGACATGATTCCTCTTCAAATCCTGTCCTCTAACTTACCAGAAAATGTTTCCTCACCATACGCAACCATCCAAACTTTGGATGTGGAAGGAAACATGGGCGACACTTCCAGGTCATTGCCCATAGATATTTCAATCACAACAGGCATCATGGAAAACACCCAGATGCGAGCCGATTGCGGTCCTGAGGAAATTGCGAGCTCCACTTGCCTATATGAGGAATTCCATGATGAATTTGTTTAGTCTCATGAGGAAATTCCTAACTTTAATCCGTCATTTTTCGTGCATCAGATCCAAGTTTACGACGAAGCAAAACAAAATGGGTGGCCAATCCCTTCCCTAGAAATAGCCATTGAACCCATGCTCGGCCCTACTACCAAAGAAGAATGCCTACTATACCTTAAACAACTAGATAAAACCCGTCGAGATGCCGATTTGGCACTCACAGCTCACAAGGAGCGGGTACAATCCTAATTTGTGAAAGAAGTAAGGTTTTGTTCTTTCCAAGAGGGTGACTTCATATCGCTCTATCATCCAAAAGATAACCGCTTGGAGGCATGCACGCTTCGACCCATTTGGCTAGGTCCCTATGTCGTAACGAAAGTCCTTCCCACGGGGGCATATGAACTGTAGGACCGGGAAGGAATCCCACTCAAGGTGCCCAGATATGGGCTCTATCTGAAAATGTATTGTGCCTAGTATTGCACTGGCATGTTCTTTGTAATTTTATGTATTCATAAGTTTTGCTTACCTTTTTTGATGTGATTAGATTGTTTTGTTATTTAGTGGCATACTTGTCTCATGCATTCTTCTAACAATGCAGATGTCATTATTGCCCTTAGCATATGTGGGATACGTGGATGGTGCTAGTCGTCACACACAGTACATTGCATCAGCCGCTTGGGTCATCTACACACCCGAGTCGAAACTATTTTGCTCCGGGGGGGTCTTTCTTGGTACCGCCACCAACAATATTGCTGAGTACATGTCCGTCGTTTCACTTCTCATGAAAGCGTCATTAAGGGGAATCTCCAATTTGGTGGTTAGGTTAGACTCCTAGCTAGTCATTATGTAATTGACAAACCATTATCACGTTCGTAATCCAGCCTTGTTACGTAACTATCTAAGGGTGTGACTCTTGAAACGTTGATTTGAAATAATCACATATGAGCATGTTCCTCGAGAATTAAATACAGTCGCTGATTTGTTAGGTAACTATGTATTGGATTGGCATTTGTCTCATTCTTTATAGCAGCATGCATGAGAAGTAAAAACATTTACTAAAGTTAAAAATTTGTTACAAAAAACATTTAAAAACACATTTACACCACCAAAATACCAAAAATATATGTATATATATAGATCGAAATCTGGTTTTTTACATCAAAATATTCCAAAAATTGGATGATTTAAGTACAAAATGGCTCAAAGCCCAGCTACAAGCACTCATATGGCTATGCTAGAACACCTACTAAAAAGAGCCTATTGCTCCAGAAAAGCTAAAACAACTCTAGCTACCCTCCGAAGAGGAACTAGAGACCATTCAGGTACACCAACGGTGTGTCGTTGCATATGAGCGGGAATCTCCCTCATAGGAAGTGGGGGGACACCCATAGTTAAACCCTCTAGGTTCCTCAGAACCTCACGGAGATTGTTGGCATCGCCCCCTCCAGCAAGTAGTTGGCCGCCTCGTCACACATGGCGAGGTTCACCTGCAGGTCGAACTGGTGCCACATCTGTGTTAAGCATAAAAGTTTCATGTCAGTTCTTATTTCACCTTTAAAAAACATTATATATACATTCAAAAGCACAAAAATACTTAAGTACTATCAAATATTCTCACCTTGAGGACCCCAGCTGGTCCCGGGTGGTAGCATCAAGTTTGGGTCGCCAGTAAAGTCCATGCCTTCATAGGCATAATCATAAACAATCACAATTTGGCTATGGAGCCACCGGAAGAAGTCTTCATCAAATAAGTGCTGGATCATTCCTCCTCCTTTGCGAGGATCGCATGACGACCAGTGACCCTACCTTGGATCCCTTGGATCAAAGGGACCTAAGCTCATCCGTGGGTGCATGACAGGTACCCTCTCAAGGAAAAAAGAGACTATGATAGTACTGTACCGAAAACTGTGTTGGGTACAGGTCTTGCATGCTATTAATTCTGCCTTCAACTGGCGAATCACTGCTTCACACCAGTTGAAAATTTGTGGCTGGACACAGTCAACTACAAGCAACAGTTGGGCCTTTGTCGCTAGGTATTTTTGACCTCGCCAATCACATAATCAACCATAAAATTGCCCTCATAGACCGAGATCGAATCCTCTCTATAGGGACTCTGTTGCTGACTAGTCCACTCTCAGGGATGCAGTAGATCTGTACCAGCTCTAAGGTAGATCGTGGATCTGACCTGCCACCAGTGAGGTTTTCTTGTGGCGCATGACATGAAAAACTAGTCAAAAAGTAAATTTCATCCCGGTCAATCGCCAACACTTGATCTCCAATCCTGAACAATTGCTCGTGTTCATCCCAGTGCTGGATGATCCATATCAGTAAATCCTCTTGTCCTTTCATCAGCTCTAGCTTTTCATACTTCAATAAACCACAGTGGCGCAATGCAAGTATGCATGCCGGATCATTTCACATCAGCAATTCCTCATTGTCATGGGCCCATTGTCTCCACAGGTGAGTCATTTCAACATGAAACCTACACAAAATAACCCTAAAAATAGTTAAAATGGGGCAAAAACACTTAAGGAATCATACAAAGCGTTTAACGCTCCCTACTGGCCATCTGGAGGGCGTTAGTGCACAAATAAGGCTTCAGGGTACCTCAGATATGCAAAATTCCACCCATAAAATTGCTAAGAAAGGTTTAGTAAGGCATAGAGCAAGGTTTTAGCTCTCACCTGGGACTGATGGCACATCGAATGGTTGCCTGGATCTCTTGCAATGGTCCGCGGAAAATCTACTCCTCTTTAGCTCCAACAAGCTCTCACAATCTTCAAAATAGTGAAAATGATGCAAGTGAAAGCTCAAAGCATCTCCTTATATAAATTTGAGAGACATGATTTTTTTAACAATAATTAAAGAGGAAGTAGTGCATTCTCCATGATTTTTTATCATGCATGAAACCAAATAATAGGAATTTCTACGTTTTTATAATTTTTACCACTTTTGATGAAAGTGCTTTTAGGAATGAAAAGCAGTAAAAGCTGCATGTAATTCTCAATAGAGCACTTTTAGGGATATTTTATTGCTCTTAAAAAAATATAAACATCTCCTAGTTTTCATCGTTGCGCTTGTTAAATATGTACGACGATGGTTAGAGCACTTTTTGTGATATTTATTGCTCTTTAAAAAATATAAACATCTCTGAGTTTTCATCATTACGCTCATTAAATACATGCAATGATGCTCTGAGCAACTCTTTTTTGATCTTTCTCCAGCTCATAAACCGAAAAATACCAAAAGAGCATTCTTTTTAGGTGCTTTTTTCTCGCTCTTTAAACTGAAAAAATCCCGAGCTATGTCTTTTGACTCGTTAAACTTGATAAAGATAACCCGAGCATTCTTTTAGGTAGTTTTATTGCTCGTTAAAACTGAAAAATCCCGAGTTTTTGTTACTGGGCTCGTTAAAAATAGACGGACAGCAGCAAGAGAACTTTATTTTTTGGGACAATTTCTCACTCTTAAATCAAAAAATCCCCGAGTTTTTCCCCTCCTTAGAGCTCGTAAAACTATGAAGAAGGGATGAGCCATTCTTTTCCCTCTTTTTCTTGCTTACTAAACTAAAAAAGATACCCTAAGTTTTCTTCATTTGACTCATTAAAATTTTTGATGAAGGTATTGAGTTTGTCGTCGCGTGACTCATTAAAAATTCACGACGAAAAATGAGTTTAGTCCATCACCTCATAATCGTAACAAAATGAGGTTGAAATCTATTGAAAATAGGTTTCTCTTTATCCGGGTTCAATAGATTAAATTACGAAAAAGTAACAAATACAGGTATACTATTAACCTTTTGTCGCACCCAATTAACAACTATGAAAAAGGACCACCATGGAGTCTCGCTTTATGATATTTTCAAACTCTCTAAACATGAAAAGACCACCGAGTTATCTAGTTTGGACTCTTTAAATTACACGGACAAGATATAGAGTCGTTATTTTTACAATACTTTTTAGACTCTTAAAACATGAAAAAATTGACGAGTTTTCCTATCTGGACTTATTAAACTCATCAGATAGGGCAAAGAGTCATTCTTTTTTTGATCCTTTTCAGACTCTTTAAACATGAAAATATTGTTGAGTTTACCCGTCTGGACTCATTAAAAAAAAATCAGACAGGGAAAGTAGGTAACACAGCTATATTATGTATTTGAAAGCATGGTTTGGCAGAAATCGTTCCCTTGAACATGGCACTCCCTGATATAAACCTTCATTTTGATGGCCTCTCAATATGAACCCTACCAACCTATGAGTTTTAGCCTATATACCTTGATGTAATTGCATCTCTGTATCCTAACACTATGTAGTGTTCATGAGTCTAGTGTTGTCTGGTTAAAACCGTTTTCGTGCCTTCTATTGTTCAAGGGTTCCCATTTTTTTCCTATATCAACCAATCATACATATCCTTTCATCATGCCCTCCTTTTTTTATACCCAAATTCTTAAAAGATTCCTCAAAAAAAAAAATCATTCTTGTCTGGTTTCGTGTCAATTGATGTAGGACACGTCATTGCCTACCTTTCGACAAGTTTCTTCCTATCAGCTTCAACACTCTATCTAGGAAGATAACCTAGAAACACATTCAATGCCTTGGTACTTGCAGACATTAGTGGCAGGTTACCTTGTGTTTGATCACGGGTTTTCATTATTGGCTCCTGGTTAAGCGATTCTATGGGTGTTCAATGACAAAGAAATCTTTCACACTCGCTAGTTTGCACTTTGCATCTTGGAGACCATCACCATTATCGGTGGCCTTCGTCGCGTCTTTTAACGGTCTCCATTATTGATTGGTAATCAGATGATTTTGTGCATGTTCGACGTCAACACATCTTATCACATGTACTGATCTATGTTGTTTGGTGAAGCGGAAATCAAGACCTTGGGTAGAGGCTTGCATCATTCAACCTTGTTTCCTCTCCCAAGTTGTGGATATTGTTCTTTGGAGATAGTTATTTCAGAATGATCTATTATGACACTGGATTTGCTTTGTGCTTATCGGCAACCAGCATTTTTATATCTCAGAAGAGAAAATTACTCTGACATAGCTATTGAGCATGGGAATTCCTGAATCGGGACATGATTTTAGTAGTTTATATATAAGTATGTTGTTGTATTAGGTTTTCCCTTGCCACCCAAAGCTTCTCTCTCTAAAAATTGTAACAGAAAATTACAGTTTTAGTAAATTATTTCAGACATCATCTCTGCCTCTGATATCACACTTTAGGGGGCATCTGTTATAGGGAAAAATGACCTCCTCATCAACTCATAGGTGAAAGATAGCATTACTGAAGCAAAGACCACAATTGCAGGCCTTGATTCCACACTAACGCTCCCTGCACACTGCTAGCCTGCTTTATAAAGCTTGTTACCAAGCATAGAGGAGCATTAGTCACCCTGCTAACTCAAGTTGTTAGACAAGGGGAGTGTTAGTGAAACTAAGAGATGTTCAATGGGTCAAGCCAACGAATCTGCTCACAAATATCTAGATATTTATCCCTAAATTTTCTTAAGAAAAGTAGGGAAAGTCCCAAAAATCGAATTATTTGGGGAAATTCCAATCTAAGAATGAAGGAAAATGGGAAAAATCTTGAAAACAGGGTAGGTTCATGGCTTTTTCCCTAATGAAATCTAGGAGGAGCTTGGCAGCCCTAACTCGATTGCTACATAGGCAGTGAGAGGGCCATTGTGAAAAGGGTCCAAGCATTTGAAAGGATAGCTCATTAAGCTGTTGTGAATTGTCATACACTTGAAGAAGTGAGCTGAAAGAGAGAGAGAGAGAGAAGAGAGAGAGAGAGAGAGAGAGAAGAAGGGGGCAAGGGAAGGCTGATACAACAGATGGTTGTAATCACTCTTCCGTTATTAATACAGAACTGCAGTTGTGTTCCCTACTCCATAGTGTCAGTAACATTGTTCATTGAGTTGTTCATTTCGATACTTGTCGAGCTGAGTAGTTTAAGTTGTATAAAAGTATATTTTCATTGTGCATTCTTATATTAGTTTTCTAGATTGTATGTTGTGATTGTGTTTTCCTTTCCTTTGTGTAAGAATTGTCTTGGAGCAAGCTTTGGAGGAGTTCTTCTTGGCTGCATTGAGATCTCCAAACAAATCTAGAAGGAGATTTGAGGTAAACACTCTTTCCATACTTGGTTAACTGATATTTGATAGATGAACATGTGTATAACTTGGTAGCTTCTGCAGATAATCTTACAGTCTGTCAAAGGTCCTGGAAGGCCTTTGAGGGTAGTTTTCATTCTCCATACACTGTGCATTTTACCCCATAGCAACAGTCTTATGGAGGAAGTTCCAAAGCTGCCATGAAGGCCATTGAAACAATCCCAAGAAGGAGTTTCATTTCATGTTCTCTAACTCAGAAGTGTGAAGATTGTATTCAAGAGGAATGCAATAGCTTGAAACATCATTTGCAGGTTGCAAGTGTTCAGAAGCACACACTTGTACCAGAGAGTTGTGGAGACTCTAACAGCCTTGACGAGATTGATGGTGTTCCAAAGGGAGCCACTTCTTCATTTGCTTCACCTCCTCATGAAGGCAATAAAGGTCAAAGAGAAAGGTATAAATCTGGTTCTAATCATCTTCCTTTTGATTTTGTAAAGCATGATAAATTTCCACATAGATATGGGAAAAGAATTACATGTTACTTTTGTGGTTTGGATAACCATAATGTTTCTAGATGTTGGAAGAGAATGGCCACATACAGGAAACTTTTGAAGGAAAAGTAGCAAGAAGCCAAAGGTGCATTGGACAAGGGAAATCATGTTGTCAAGAGGATGCACATGCAGTGTGCTTATTGCCATAAGCAAGGGAATCTTGTTGAAATATGTTGGACTCTGAATCTAGCAATGCTTCCATAAAAGCTGAAGAAGGTGGAAAGAGAAAATGGCAAAAATAGAAAGGAAGTTCCCATGAATGATATGTCTCAGCATGATTCACATGTTGATGTTGATGTGCAGACAAAGGTAGTACCTTTGAAAGGGATTGTTGAGAAATGGTTAGAGTTCTTATCCAATTAATATTGCATTTCTATCGATGCATCTATTTGCATTTCTTTGTTGATGGAATACAAGTTGCAGGATTTTACCAAGAAGGTGAATGGAGAAGTTGAGTAGGAGACTCACTTTATTGTTGCAACATCATATTTCATTTCATCTTTGAAAGTACAGTGTGCTTAAGAGAATGTTGAAAGATGAAATACATGCATGAACTTGATGTGCATGAACACAGGGATGCTGATGATTTCCTTGTATTTGAACATGTATGTGTAATTAAATTTCAAGGTTGATTGCTTTGACATGCATGTGATGCAATGTTGACTTGCGAGAAATTAACTTGGTCTCCAAGATGGAGATAATAATGAAGTGTTTCATCTTTTGAAAAAGAGTCCTAATGGTCTTTTTATACATGTTTGACTTGAAGGGTCATTGGTTTTAAAGGCATGTTTTGTGGTCTTGTTGTATAGTCCATCATTTGTATGAAGATGTAAGACATGGAGGTGTTCACAAGATGTGAAATCTGTTTCTTTTGTTGAAGCAAGAGCTTAGGCCATCCAGTTGTTGTCTGTATTTATGTTGTTGTTAACAGTTGTTATTGAAAGCTTGTCAAACAGGTACAAATGAAAGTTTTGTGGAGCAGATGTACTTCACATTTGTTTGAGCCACCTTGTATCAATGATCAAGGTAGAATAGTTCAAACTACCTTCTATGACCATTTCAGCAAGAGTTCTGCAGGAAGGCAAGGAGGAAGGCAGTTCTTCCCAGGAGGACCAGCTCATCCAGGAAGGAAAGTGGTCAGAGACTTTGGTTCAAAGGCACTATGCAAAGGCAAGTGTGGAGGCTGAAAGAAGAGGGTGTTGTTACTCTCATTTATTGTTTAGATTAGTATATTAGTCTTTTGGAGACCAAAAGTTCTTTAATGGGAAGGCATGGTCCAAAATGGATTTTGTATAGATTTCTAAGTCTAAGTGTTCCTCACAAAGGAAAATGAAAATCCAAGGATGTTCCTGGAAATAGCCCTATTAAAAAGATCTTTTCCTTCTGAATCTACTGCACCTTGAATGGGCTAAAATGGACTTTAGATGCAGACGTTATAGCAAAAATAAATTTTGCCTTTGTCCTTTGAAAAGGAGGCAAATATTCAAAAAATGGCCTAAAAGGCTTTATGAAGAAAAATTGCATCGGAGAAGGGTCCAAGAGGTGGACTTAAGCAAAAAGGGAAGAGACCCCTGATCTCTGATCTCTGATATATCAGGTCAGAGATAGGCCTGTGTTCGATGGTGGGACCCCGAGCAATGCAATTGCAATCGCCGATATCGGCGGATCGGCATCAGCAATGCCACAAGTAAAGGGAAGGACCCCTAGGCATATGTGACGAGCGATTGTGATACATCGCATCACAACGATGTAAAAAGGGACGATATACATCCGACTAGTGATTAGAGGAAGCCAGACCTGATGGGTTTTATAAACCCAACCTAATAAATTTTGATTTCCGGTAAAAGGGATTTTCTGTCTATTAACAGTTTTTGGTGTAAAAACCGAAATACAAAGGAAATACACCCTAAGTGATAAATCTGGACCCAAAGGGGAATTATAGGTGCCATTTATAAGATTTCAATTCTGTAAGCGGGATTTCGGGTGGGCCTTAGGTGGTAAATGGTATTGGGTTGGCTCTGCCCGATCCCATACAATGAACGACGCGTGGCTGGCGGAGGAGAGAGGAAAACTACCTTTTCGGGAGGGTAACCTCCGTACCCTTAAGCCACCCGAAATCACATATTGACTGTTGGATCGGAGATCCCATAGATTGACGGTGGGGCTTGCGATAGTAGCCAAAGGTGAACCCGATGTGATTATGGGGCAATTGCAATAAATTTTGAAGTTCGATAGAAAGCGCTTTGATGGGTTTTTCAATGTATTTCTCGTGTAATTGGGATTTTGCCCAATATGCCTACATGATGTGATATGATGCCTAATGGCGGACCCGATAGGGATTTTAGGGGCGATTGAAAGGAATTTCACGTCCGATGGTGTATTTTCTAGAAATCTCTGTGTAATGAAAGTTTCTCCATTTTTTCCTAAGAGAAGGCCCCGAAACCTCTGTAACTGCTCTAGATCCTCATGCCATGCTGCAAGCAAGAATTTTTACAGGAAATGATGCATTTTGAAGCCACAGAGCCACAGAGCTAGATGGCCAGTCGAATTGACAAGGAGCAGGGAAGCCGCAGAGGCACAAAGAGATGATGATACACAGAGAAATGGTTGGGGTAGCCGAAAAGCTGGAAAAGTACCTCAAAGGAGGTAGAAGAAAGAAAGCCAGAGAGCTGAAAATTGCAGAAAGCTAAAGCCAGAGCCAAAGCAGCTAGAGCTGAAGAGCCAGAGCCAGAGCTGAGAGCCAGAGCCAGAGCTGAGCACCAAAGCTAGAGCCAGAGAAAGAGCCTAGAGCCAGAAAGCTGAGAGCTTCAGAGCCACAGGATAAGATGGTGTTCTAAGCCCAATGTTTTTGTGTAAAATAGTGGAGTTGAGCGTGGAGCTTGTAAAATAATTTAGATCATAATCCCAAAGAGCCTAGTTGATTTGACTAGAGCTCAAGGAGATGTAGCCCAAGAGTTTTGGTGAACTCCATATTAAACTTGCTGTCTTATGTGTGATTCTCATTTGCTATATTGTTTCACTGTTATATGTTTTATATCAGTTTAAGAAAATCAACTTACAACACATAAAAAGTTTAAAACAACCATAAGCATACACCTTATTTTCAAGCACATATTTAATTCTGCATTTGTTAATCGTAAATACTTGGGAATATGTAAGCTTTGGAAGGGGGAGAGGTGCTTGTAAGTTAGACAAGAAGCCTAAGTGACCCATTTTTTGATCAGGTGGTATCAGAGCTTTTTTTTGGTTAACCTCACCTTCAAGAATGTGATATTAAAGATGGGTATACTAGAGAAAGTGGGATCAGCTCAGAATGCTTGATTGACAGAGCAAAGATTGCTTGTCTGAAAGTTGTTTAGGTAGTCAAGGATTGATTGTCTGATTGATGTATGCTTGTTTGTAGACTGACTATTTTCTAAGTTTGGAGAGGTGAAGGGAAAGCTATTGATAGCTCATTCCACAAAGGACAAGAAGGAAGAAGGGCTAAAGGCATTCTTCTATCCCAAAGGGCCTCAAGGAAATCCTTGAAGCACAAGAGGTTTGTTGCCAAAGGTTGCTTAAATAAGCTCTTTAGTAGTCTTGTTTGAATTTCTTTTGTTGATTGGTATAATGAAAACTTTTACAAAGTCCTCAAACTCCTCTTGCATCACAAGACTCTTTGATGAAGACATGACACAATACTTGTTCATTATGATGGACAAGGTGAGAGAAATATGTGACGAGGGAAGGAAGAGAAGCATACTTAGAGAGCATTTGAATTCCATGAAGGAAGAGAAGCGGTTACTTTCTGACAAATTGAAGGAAATGGAGAGGAAACTTAATATTGCAAATATGAACCTGAAAAGGATGCATGAGTTGGAGTCACAACACTTTGTAAACAAAGAAGCCTTGGTCAAGTATCAGCTTGAAGAAGTGGTAAACCATTCCAGTTTGTCTTCAAATTCTCCTAAGAATGCTTATATTAGTTCTTTTGAAAAACATACCAAAGGCATAGGTTCCAAGCTAATGTCTAAGATGGGCTATGAAGAAAAAGGCTTGAGCCAATAATTTTTGAGGAAAGGCCTAAGTATTTGGGTCTTGGATATGGACAGTCTTATGGAGGAAGTTCCAAAGCTACCATGAAGGCCATTGAAACAATCCCAGGAAGGAGTTTCATTTCATGTTCTCTACCTCAGAAGTGTGAAGATTGTATTTAGGAGGAATGCAATAGCTTGAAACATCATTTGCAAGATGCAAGTGTTCAGAAGTACACACTTGAACCAGAGAGGTGGAGACTATAACATCCTTGAAGAGATTGATGGTATTCCAAAGGGAGCCACTTCTTCATTTGCTACACCTCCTCATGAAGGAAATAAAGGTGAAAGAGAAAGGTATAAATCTAGTTCTAATCATCTTCCTTTTGATTTTGCAAAGCATGATAAATTTCCACATAGATATGGGAAAATAATTACATGTTACTTTTGTGGTTTGGATAACCATAATGTTTCTAGATGTTGGAATAGAATGGCCACATACAGGAAAATTTTGAAGGAAAAGAAGCAATTAGCCAAAGGTGCATTGGACAAGACAAATCATGTTGTCAAGAGGATGCACATGCAGTGCGCTTATTGCCATAAGCAAGGGAATCTTGCTGAAAGATGTTGGACTTTGATTCCAGCAATGCTTCCACAAAAGCTGAAGAAGGTGGAAAGAGAAGATGGGAAAAATGGAAAGGAGGTTTCCATGAATGATTTTTCTCAGGATGATTCACATGTTGATGCTGATGTGCAGACAAAGGTAGTACCTTTGAAAGGGATTGGTGAGAAATGGTTAAAGTTCTTATCCAATTAAGATTGCATGTCTATTGATGTATCTATTTGCATTTCTTTGTTGATGGAATGCAAGTTGAAGGATTTTACCAAGAAGGTGAATGGAGAAGTTGAGTAGGAGACTCACTTTATTGCTGCAACATCATATTTTATT
The DNA here is from genome assembly GCA_031772625.1 of Pinus tabuliformis. Taxonomy (NCBI): domain Eukaryota; kingdom Viridiplantae; phylum Streptophyta; class Pinopsida; order Pinales; family Pinaceae; genus Pinus; species Pinus tabuliformis. Next base: position 990,877,734 of record CM062814.1, read on the forward strand.
TCAACTTCGAAAGTACAGTGTGCTTAAGTGAAAGTTGAAAGATGAAATGCATGCATGAGCTTGATGGGCATGAACACAGAGATGCTAATGATTTCCTTGTATTTGAACATGTATCTGTAATTAACTTGCAGGGTTGATTTCTTTGACATGCATGTGATGAAATTTTGACTTGGGAGAAGTTAACTTGGTCTCCAAGATGGAGATAGTAATGAAGTGTTTCATCTTTTGAAAAAGAGTCCTAATTGTCTTTTTCTACATACTTGACTTCAAGGGTCATTTGTTTTTAAAGGCATGTTTTGTGGTCTTGTTGTATAGTCCATCATTTGTATGCAGATGTAAGACATGGAGGTGTTCACGAGATGTGAAATCTATTTCTTTTGTTCAAGCAGGAGTTTAGGCCATCCAGTTGTTGTTTTTATTTATGTTTTTGTTAACAGTTGTTATTGAAATCTTGTCAAACAGGTACAAATGAAAGTTTTGTGGAGCAGATGTACTTCACATTTGTTTGAGCCACCTTGGATCAATGATCAAGGTAGAATAGCTCAAACTACCTTCTATGACCATTTCAGCAGGAATAATGCAGGAAGGCAAGGAGGAAGGTAGTTCTTCCCAGGAGGAATAGCTCATCCAGGAAGGAAAGTGGTCAAAGACTTTGGTTTAGAGGCACTATGCAAAGGCAAGTGTGTGGAGGCTGAAAGAAGAGGTTGATGTTACTATCATTTACTATTCAGATAATTATATTAGTCTTTTGGAGACCAAAAGTTCTTTAGTGGGAAGGCATGATACGAAATGGATCTTGGATAAAATTCTAAGTCTAAGTGTTCCTCACAGAGGAAAATGAAAGTCCAAGGATGTTCCTAGAAATAGCCCTATTGCAGATATCTTTTCCTTCTGAATCTACTCCAACTTGAATGGGCTAAAATGGACTTTGGATGCAGAAGTTATCGCAAAAAGAAATTTTTCCTTTGTCATTTGAAAAGGAGGCAAATCTTCAAAAAATGGCCTAAAAGGCTTTATGAAGAAAAATCGCATCGGAGAAGGGTCCAAGAGGCGGACTTAAGTGGAAAGGGAAGAGATCCTCGATCTCCGATCTCCGATATATCAGGTTGGAGACAGGCATGTGTTCGATGGCAAGAACCCGGGCAATGCGATTATGATCGCCAATATTGGTGGATCGGCGTTGGTGATACCACGAGTAAAGGGAAGGACCCCCGGGCCTATGCGATGAGCGATTGTGATACATCACATCGCAACATTGCATCGCAGTGATGTAAAAGGGGTGATACACATATGACTAGCGATTAGCGAAATCCAGACATGATGTGTTTTATAAAACCGACCTGATAAATTTTGAGTTTCGGTAAAAGGGATTTTCTATGTATTAATGCTTTTCGGTGTAAGAATTGAAATAAAAAGGAAAGATTCCCAAAGTGATAAAGCTAGACCCAAAGGGGAGTTATAGGCATGATTTATAAGATTTGAGTTCTGTAAGTGGGATTTCAAGCGGGCCTTAGGCGGTAAATGGTGTTGGGTCGGCTTCGCCTGATCCCATACAATGAACAATGCGTGGTTGGCGGAGGAGAGAGGAAAATCGCCTTTTTGGGCAGGTAACCTACATACCCTTAAGGCACCTGAAATCACATGTTGACCATTGGATCGAAGATCCCATAGGTCGACGGTGGGGCTTGCGATAGCGGCCAATGGCGGGCCCGATGTGATTATAGGGCGAATGTGATAAATTTTGAAGTCCGATAGAAGGCGCTTTGATGGGTTTTTCAATGTATTTCCCGTGTAATTGGGATTTTTCCCAATATGACTACGCGATGCAATATGATGCCTAATGGTGGACCTCATAGGGATTTTAGGGGCAATTGAATGGAATTTCACGTCCAGATTTCATGTTCGATGGTGTATTTTCTAGAAATCTCTGTGTAATGAAATATTCTCCATTTTTGCTTAAGAGAAGGCCCTGAAACCTGTATAACCACTCTGGATCCTCATGCCACGCTGCAAGCGAGCATTTTTACAGGCAATTATGCATTTTGAAGCCACAAAGCCACAAAGCTAGATGGCCAGTCGAACTGACAAGGAGCAGGGAATCCGCAGAGGCATAGAGAGATGATGATACGTAGAGAAACGGTTGGGGTAGCCAAAAAGCTGGGAAAGTACCTCAAAGGAGGCAGAAGCAAGAAATCCAGAGAGATAAAAGTTGTAGAAAGTCAAAGCCAGAGACAAAGAAGCCAGAGCCGAAGAGGCAGAGCTAGAGCCGAGAGCCAGAGCCAGAGCCGAGTGCCAGTACTAGAGCCAGAAAGTCGAGAGCTTCAGAGCCAGGGAATAAGATGGTGTTCTAAGCCCATTGTTTCTGTGTAAAATAGTGGAGTTGAACATGGAGCTTGTAAAAGAATTTAGACCATAATCCCAGAGAGCCTAGTTGAGTTGACTAGAGCTCAAGGAGATGTAGCCTAAGAGTTTTTGGTGAACTCCATATTAAACTTGTTGTCTTATGTGTGATGCTCATTTTCTGCATTATTTCACTGTTATATGTTTTATATCAGTTTAAGAAAATCAACTTACAACACATAAACGATTTAAAACAACCATAACAATACACCTTATTTTCAAGCACATATTTAATTCCACATTGGTTAATCATAAAGACTTGGGAATATTTAAGCTTTGGAAGTAGGAGAGGTGCTTGTAATTTAGACAAGAAGCCTAAGTGACCCATTTTTAAATCAGGTGGTATCAAAGCTTTTGTTTGGTTAACGTCACCTTCAAGAAGGTGATATTAAAGCTGGGTATACCAGAGCAAGTGGTATTAGCTCAGAATGCTTGATTGATAGAGCAAAGATTGCTTGTTTGAAAGGTGTTTGGGTAGTTAAGAATTGATTTTCTGATTGATGTATGGTTTTTTGCATACTGACTATTGTCTGAGTTTACAGAGGTGAAGGGAAAGCTATTGATAGCTCAGTCCATGAAGGACAAGAAGGAAGAAGGGCTGAAGGCATTCTTCTATCCCAAAGGACCTCAAGGAAATCCTTGAAGCACAAGAGGTTTGTTGCAAAAGGTTGCTTAAATAAGATCTTTAATAATCTTGTTTGAAGTTCTTTTGTTGATTGATATAATGACAACTTCTACAAGTGAGTCCTCAAACTCCTCTTGCATCACAAGACTCTTTGATGAAGACATGAAGCAATACTTGTTCATTATGATGGACAAGGTGAGAGAAATGTGTGAGGAGGGAAGGAAGAGCAGTATACTTAGAGAGCAGTTGAATTCCATGAAGGAAGAGAAGTAGTTGCTTTCTAAAAAATTGAAGGAAATGGAGAGGCAACTTCATTTTGTAAATATGAACCTGAAAAGGATGCATGAGTTGGAGTTACAGCTCTTTGTTGCCAAAGAAGCCTTGGTCAAGTATCAACTTGAAGAAGAGGTAAACCATTCCAGTTTGTCTTCAAATTCTCCTAAGAATGCTTATATTGGTTCTTTTGAAAAACATACCAAAGGCATAGGTTCCAAGTTAATTTCCAAGATGGGCTATGAAGGAAAAGGCTCGGGTAAGCATGCACAAGGTATTGTTGAGCCAATAATGGTTGAGGAAAGGCCTAAGTATTTGGGTCTTGGCTATGGACAGTCTTATGGAGGAAGTTCCAAAGATGCCATGAAGGCCATTGAAACAGTCCCAAGAAGGAGTTTCATTTCATGTCCTCTACCTTATAAGTGTGAATATTGTATTCAGGAGGAATGCAATAGCTTGAAACATCATTTGCAAGATGCAGGTGTTCAGAAGCACACACTTGAACCAAAGAGTTTTGGAGACTCTAACAACCTTGAAGAGATTGATGGTGTTTCGAAGGGAGCCACTTCTTCATTTCCTTCACCTCCTCATGAAGGCAATAAAGGTGAAAGAGAAAGGTATAAATATGGTTCTAATCATCTTCCTTTTGATTATGCAAAGCATGATAAATTTCCACATAGATATGGGAAAAGAATTGCATGTTCCTTATGTGATTTGGATAACCATAATGTTTCTAGATGTTGGAAGAGAATGACCACAAACAGGAAACTTTTGAAGGGAAAGAAGCAAGAAGCCAAAGGTCCATTGGACAAGGAAAATCATGTTGTCAAGAGGATGCACATGCAGTGCACTTACTGCCATAAGCAAGGGTATATTGATGAAATATGTTGGACTCTGAATCCAACAATGCTTCCACAAAAGCTGAAGAAGGTGGAAAGAGAAGATGGCAGAAACGGAAACGAAGTTTCCATGAATGATGTGTCTTAGGATGATTCACATGTTGATGCTGATGTGCAGACAAAGGTAGTACCTTTGAAAGGGATTGGTGAGAAATCGTTAGAGTTATTATCTAATTAAGATTGCATGTCTATTGATGCATCTAATTGCATTTCTTTGTTGATGGAATGCAAGTCGTAGGATTTTACCAAGAAGGTGAGTGGAGAAGTTGAGTAGGAGACTCACTTTATTACTGCAACATCATATTTCATTTCAGCTTTGAAAGTATAGTGTGCTTAAGAGAAAATTGAAAGATGAAATGCATGCATGAGCTTGATGTGCATGAACATAGGGATGCTGATGATTTCCTTGTATTTGAACATGTATGTGTAATTAACTTGCAGGGTTGATTTCTTTGACATGCATGTGATGAAATGTTGACTTGGGAGAAGTTAACTTGGTCTCCAAGATGGAGATAATAATGAAGTGTTTCATCTTTTGAAAAAGAGTCCTAATGGTATTTTTCTACATGCTTGGCTTGAAGGGTCATTTGTTTTTAAAGGCATGCTTTGTAGGCTTGTTGTATAGTCCATCATTTGTATGAAGATGTAAGACATGGAGGTGTTCACAAGATGTGAAATCTGTTTCTTTTGTTGAAGTAGGAGTTTAGCCCATCGAGTTGTTGTCTGTATTTCTATTGTTAAAAATTGTTGTTCAAAGCTTATCAAACAGGCACAAATGAAAGTTTTGTGGAGCAGATGTACTTCACATTTTTCAAGCCACCTTGGATCAATGATCAAGGCAGAATAGTTCAAACTACATTCTATGACCATTTCAGTAGGAGTTTTGCAGGAAGGCAGTTCTTCCCAGGAGGACCAGCTGATCCAAGAAGGAAAGCAGTTAGATACTTTGGTTTAGAGGCACAATGCAAAGGAAAGTGTGTGGAGCCTGAAATAAGAGGGTGTTGTTACTCTCATTTACTGTTCAGATCAATATATCAGTCTTTTGGAGACCAAAAGTTCTTTAGTGGGAAGACGTGATCCAAAATGGATCTTGGATAGACTTCTAAGTCTAAGTGTTACTCACAGAGGAAAATTAAAGTCCAAGGATGTTCCTGGAAATATCCCTATTGCAGAGATATTTTCCTTCTGAATCTACTCCAACTTGAATGGGCTAAAATGGACTTTAGATGTAGAAGTTATCGCAAAAAGAAATTTTGCCTTTGTCCTTTGAAAAGGAGTCAAATCATCAAAAAATGGCCTAAAAGGCTTTATGAAGAAAAATGGCATCAGAGAAGGGTCTAAGGGGCGGACTTAAGTGGAAAGGGGATAGACCCCCAATCTTCAATCTTCGATATATGGTGTCATAGATAGGCCTGTGTTTGATAGCGAGACCCCGGGCAATGCAATTGCGATTGCCGATATCGACGGATCAATGTCGGCGATGCCATGAGTAAAGGGAAGGATGCTTGGGCCTATGTGACAAGTGATTGCGATACATTGCATCATAGTGATGTAAAAGGGGTGATATACATGCAACTAGCGATTAGTGAAATCCGGACCCGATTGGTTTTATAAATCTGACCTGATAAATTTTGTGTTTCGGTAAAAGGGATTTTTTGTGTATTAACGCTTTTTGATGTAAAAATTGAAATACAAAGGAAAGAGACCTAAAGTGATAAAGCCGGACCCGTAGGGGAATTATAGGCATGATTTATAATATTTGAGTTCCGTAAGTAGGACTTTGGGTGGGCCTTAGGCAGTAAATGGTATTGTGTCAACTTCGCCTAATCCCATACAATGAACGATTCATGGCTAGCGGAGGTGAGAGGAAAACTGCCTTTTCAGGCAAGTAACCTATGTACCCTTAAGCCACTCGAAATCGCATATTGATCGTTAGATTAGATATCTCTAGATTGACAGTGGGGCCTGCGATAGTGGCCAAAGGTGGACCCGATGTGATTATAGGGTGGATGCGATAAATTTTGAAGTCCAATAGAAAGCGCTTTGACGGATTTTTCAATGTATTTCTCGTGTAATTGGGATTTTTCCCAATATGCCTACGCGAGGCGATATGACGCCTAATCATGGACCTGATAGGGATTTTAGGGGCGATTAAATGGAATTTCACATTCTGATTTCACGTCCGATGGTGTATTTTCCAGAAATCTTTGTGTAATGAAATTTTCTCCTTTTTTCCCTAAGAGAAGGCCCTGAAAACTCTATAACTGCTCTAGATCCTCATGCCACATTGTAAGCGAGCATTTTTACAGGAAATGATGCATTTTAAAACCACAAAGCCACAGAACCAAATGGCTAGTCTAATTGACAAGGAGCAGGGAAGCCGTAGAGGCACAGAGAGATGATGATACACAGAGAAATGGCTGGGGTAGCCAAAAAGCTGGAAAAGTACCTCAAAGGAGGCAGAAGCGAGAAAGCTAGAGAGCTGAAAGTTGCAGAAAGCCAAAGCCAGAGCCAAAGAAGCCAGAGCCAAAGAGCCAGAGCCAGAGCTGAGAGCCAGAGCCAGAGCTGAGTGCCAGAGCTAGAGCCAGAGCAAGAGCCTAGAGCCAGAAAGCCGAGAGCTTCAGAGCCAGGGGATAAGATGGTGTTCCAAGCCCATTGTTTCTGTGTAAAATAGTGGATTTGAGCATGGAGCTTGTAAAAGAATTTAGACCATAATCCCATAGAGCCTAGTTGAGTTGACTAGAGCTCAAGAAGATGTAGATTAAGAATTTTAGGTGAACTCCATTTTAAACTTGCTATCTTATGTGTGATGCTCATTTGCTGCATTGTTTCATTGTTATATGTTTTATATCAGTTTAAGAAAATCAACTTACATCACATAAACAATTTAAAACAACCATAAGCATACACCTTATTTTCAAGCACATATTTAATTCCGCATTGGTTAATCATAAAGACTTGGGAATATTTAAGCTTTGGAAGTGGGAGAGGTGCTTGTAAGTTAGACAAGAAGCTTAAGTGACCCATTTTCAGATCATGTAATGTAATCAAAATTTCTTTCCAGCAATCTAACACGTAGATACATACACAGTATTTGTGTATTTCTTACTAAATAATGATTGTATAATTGTAACACAACGAGCTGCAAATCCAACTTAACAACTAAATCTATAATGCCAAGAGAAACTACTTCTAACAAGAGTTCAATAACTGCACTATACTCAACGATATTATTGGTTGTTCGACCAAGGAAAATACCTTGTAAGTTAATCAGTGCGCCATTAGGGTCATAGAGTACCCATGCTTCGGAAGAGAGGTTTCATGTGCTACGACAAGCACCATCAGAAAAACCAATGTAATGACTTGATGACATCTGCAAACTAAGGGGAACACAGGTTGAATAGAAAAACATATGTCTACAAAGCAAACAAACACACCAAAAAATCAAAATGCACACTAATGAATTAACACGCTAATGTACAAAAGTTATCATACGAATTTCACGCATAATACGTTTTGAGATACAACCCATTACGGGGCTGTGACAATGCATTTCCCTCATAATCACATAGCTCATAGGCACCTTTCTGGAAGACACACTTGACAATGTAGGGCCCATGCCACCATAGGTTCGAACTTCCCTTCCCCCAACTTATTGTTTGCTTGATCATAAAGAAGGACCAAGTTGCCTTCAACAAAAGTGCGAGGAGAAACGGTTTGGTCTAAATGAGCTTTGATTCATTTCTTCTGGGCTTCGATAATCATCGTAGCGATGTGATAAGTCTCATTGAGTCTCTCAAGGTATAGTAGCTGCTTCTCTTCAGACGAGGTATTCAGAAGAATTTTGATAGCTAGCTTAAGCGAAGGGATTTCACATTCGATTGGAAGAGTTGCCTCCAAACCGTACACCAACTGGAACGGAGTGAATCTAGTGGCCTTCTTAGCAGAGCTTCAGTAAGCCCAAAGAGCTGAGAAAATCATTAAGTGCCAATATTTTTTGTGCTTCCCAATGGTACACTGAAGCATAGTAATCAGAACCTTATTGACTGCTTCAACTTGGTCATTGGCCTGGGGATAATATGGAGTCGAACTATCATGGTGAAGGCCCAATTGAGAAGTTAGCTCTGCCATCATGTGCTGACAAAAATGTGATCCATGGTCAGTCACGATAGCTTGAGGGACACTAAAACATGCTATAACGTGGTTAAAAAGGAATTGCGCGACAATAATACCGTCAACATTGTATGTAGGCATCACCTCGACCCATTTCGTAAAATTGTCGACGACAACGATGATATAACCATGCCCCCTGGCTGAGCGAGGGTTACATGTCATGAAATCAATGCCCCATTTGGAAAACAGGCCAATGGTAATTACTGGGTGTAGGGGTGCGGGTTGGGCATGCTCTTTGCAGTTGAAAATCTGGCATTCATGGCATTTTTGAGCAACTAGAATTCAATCTATGAAGATATAAGGCCAGAAATAATCAGCGCAAAGGATCTTCTGAGAAGTGGCATATCCATACATATGACCACCACATGCACCAGAGTGGCAATCATTTAGGACTCGCTCAGCTTCTTCAAGGGTAAGACATTTGTGAAGGATAGAGTCCACACCGAATCAATACAAAGTATCATCGAGGATCCGATAGGGTTGGGACTAATGCCGGATCTGACGTCGGTCTGATCGGGACAACTCAGATTAGAAGGTCTGGGTTTGGAGATAAATAATATTGTCTCCATACCAGGGGTCAGTGTGCTGATTAGAAACAATGTTTCATTAGGTATCTGCTCAGTAAAGTCAGTTGGGGTGCTCGCAGATGAAAGAGCAGAGATTAACTCAGCAAAGACGAGTGATTTCTTTGATTTGGAAGCAATTAATTCCATATCAAAATCCTGTAGGATGAAGATACATTTGGAGTATTTACCCCTAGTAACTAACGAGTCAGCATATATTTCATGGGGTTATAATAAAAAAATTACGGTGGTTTTCCTTAAAAGGATATAGTGTCAAAATCTTTGGATGGCATGAACTGCTACCAAAGAAATCTTATCGACATGAGCATAGCAAGGCTCAGTATCGAGAAGATTCTGGCTCAGATAATAAACCACATGCTCATTTCCATCATATTCGTCCTGAACTAACACCATAGCAATGGTGTTATCAGTTGCAGCCAAATACATGAAATAATCACGATGGTAATTGAGGGAATGGAGTAAAGGAGCACTAATCAAGGCTTTCTTTAAAGCATAAAAGGATTCTTAAGCAACTTCATCCCAAATAAAAGGGATCCCTTTCTTAAGTAAGTGAGTATAACATTTGTCAAGTTCGGCATAATTTAGGACAAATCGATAGAGGAAATTAGCTTTTCCCTACAAGCTCTGCAATTGCAGCAATGATGTTGGAGGGGTAGATTGACTATGGCCTCCACTTTCATGGGATCAATTCTGATCCCTTCACGAGACACGAAAAAATCTAAGAGCTAGCCATAATCGATGCAAAACACACACTTGTGTGGATTGAGATGGATATTATAATGCCAACATCATAAAAAGGTAGCTCTCAAATGATCCGGATGGTCATGACGTTTAACCGAATGAGCAAGCAAGTTGTTGAGGTATGGCTGAACAATATGTCGAATGTCATGGAATGCATAGGACATTGCTCGCTGAAAAGTGGCACCAACATTCTTTAGACCAAAAGGAATATTTTTGTAAGTGAAGGTACCCCAAGGACAGATAAATGCTATTTTATGCTGATAGATGGGTGAAATGTTAATCTGGTTATAGCCAGAAAAGCCATCCATGAAAGAAAAACTCTCACTTCCTACACATTCGTCGATGATCTAGTCGATAAAGGGAGTGGGATAATTGTCTTTAGGACACGTGCAATTGATATCGTGGTAGTAAACAAAAACATGTATTGTGCCCTACTTTTTGGAAATAGGGACAATATTGGATACCCAATCCTTCAATGGAATAGGATAAATGAAACCTGCTTTCAAAAGATTTTCTACTTCTACTTTGATAACAACAGCCTTACAAGGGTGCACAGGGTGAAGCCATTGTTGAACATGATTAACACCAATATATGTCAGGATCTCATGCAACGCAATGGCTGGATCAATACTCGACATCTCCTCGTATGACCAAGGAAAAATGTCTCGAAATTATTTAAAAAGATAAGTATAGATCTTGATCTCATATGGAGAAAAGGAAACCCCTATATGTATGTTCTCAACAATTCTTGGTTTAACAGAAATTTAATAGGCATCGTAGTAGTGATGTTTCCCATATTACCCTCTAACAAAATTTCATGTACCTAAACAAGTGTTTGAAATGGAGGCATAAAAGGATGAGAAACAGATGCTTCAGGACAGGAACGCATCTCATCAAGGCGAGGGAGAAAGGAAGAATGATGATGTAGACCATTCCATGGAACTTCCTCCAGAGACATGACCTCCATGATACTCTTGTCAGTGGGGAATTTCTCATTCACGGGATTTGTAGAATCCTAAGAACCAAGCCAAGGGGAGGGCACATAAGTGTCCAGGTTCATACTGAAGATAGTATGACTTTATGAAGCGGTCATCGAAGCTAAAACAATTTCTTGATAATTTATCTCTAATGGACTTAAAGGCATAACATCACCAAATGAGTCAATTTGATCATCGGAAGGGATATCCCAAGGATCCGTGGAACTTGAGATCATATTGAATGAATTAACATGTGGAGGTGGAAGGATGAAAGTACCCATCAAAGTAGATTTTTTGAAGAGACCCGCACCCATGCTCTTGGAAGGAATCTCAGTATTTCCCACATAAGGAACATTACCATTGGACGAACCAAAAGAAAAGAAAGATAGTTGATCAACCGTGACTATTTTTCCTTCACTATGAAAACGAAGTACGAAAAACAAAGAAGACACCACACAAAGCATGGCATGAGTTTAGCTCTACCAAAGAAGAAGGTTGTAGTTGAGATTGGCATCAACAACTTCTACTTCTAATTCAACAATCTTGCCTTCCAATGTAATTGGTAAGTTCGTGAGAATACCGTATGGTCATGAACCTCTGCCATCAAAGGCTTCCAAGGTGTTCGGAGATTGGTTAAGAGGAGGAGAGCCAATGGATTTCCAACACGAAACTAACATGATGCCGGTTGAGGCACCTTCATCAATAACCATGCGATGAATCGTCTTTCCTTTGATAAGGACCTGGATCAAAAATGCGAAATGATGAGGAAGGCCAGGTACATGATTCTCTAGATTGAAAGTAATCATATGCGAATAAGAGGGATCGATAACACCTAAAGTAGACAGTAGTGACTTCCACTACATTGGACAGGATTGAAGAACCTCCATGGAAGACATCGTCGAAGGCACCTGTGCTAAATCCTCAACAATATTATAATGTTACGCAACTCTGGAATTCAGATTGAAAGAGGACTTCCAAAGAAAACCTTTAGTGGGTGGTCAGATGATGGATTCACTATTAGGAGGTTCAATATGGAGCGGACCAGAAGAAGACAGAGTAGAAGTAGAAGGAACATCATGGGCTTCTTTCTCCGTGGTCTATTTAGATGTAGCTTGATAGTCCTTGGTTCAAGTAGCGTGTTGGAAATAATACTGAGAGGGGGGGGGTGAATCAGTATTATCAGATCAATAAAACTTTTTCAATACTGAGAAATATATACGCTACTTCAGTTAAGTGAACCAGCGTGTACACGCTACTGTGTCTAAAGCAACCAGCGTATAACCATAAATCTTATGATTCAGTTAGTTTATCTTCAGTAAATGCATCAGGACATTATTAACCATATTAAAAGTAAACAGGTGCAGTATAACAAAACAGATCATCACACAAAAGCCACACACATGAACACCATGATATAAGGTGGAAACCCAATGTGGGTGAAAACCACCTACTGCAAGTCGTCTCTATCTTTCTTTAATAAGAAACTTCAGTTTACAATCTTTTGTACTGGTGCAGCCTTATACCAGTACGTAGGCTACAACCTGCAGAAGGCTACAACCTTCTCTCGTTTTCCAAATTCTCCTGGAAGGGAGCTCTAACCCCCTTTGCTCTTGTACTAGCTAAGATACTAGTACGTAGGTGCTGGCCTACAATCTTCTTTCCTTCAGGTACCACTTTTCATCAATTTTCAGACTGGATACTCCTGAAGCACAACATTACAATCTGAAGACCACGATTCATTCACTTTTCATAACAAATCATTGAAGCACAAAACAACCAATACTAGCATCATCAATCTTTGAATCACTGAACCACTGAAACCCTGTCAACACCCAGTCACCAGAACATAGAGCAGACTACATAACTCTGCAATAACAGTCAGACCCAACTGCAACCCCAAAAATTAAGCTTCAAAAGATATACGCTACTTCAATGAAACCAACCCGCGTATACACGCGCTTTTACCAAAGACAACCTGCGTACAGATCTAAAAATAATTTCTCATAACTTGCAGCTGTACCAGACATCAGTCATACCCAGAACATAACATTGCGTCAGTATGCAGATCTAAAAATACGCATAATCAACCATATAAAGATAGTTCATTTCAAACAATTTGATCCCGATCTATCCTTAGATCTAGTCTTCCATCAACCGGTGTGATCTCTCCTTAGCTCAGATCAAGCAATGTATCATCAACCCAGAACCTGCATACTAGATCTCTTTCTTCATTAGATATTCAAGACTTTTTGATGCACTTGCCTAATGATCTTCTTCTCCTTATATAGCCTTAGGCCCTTCACAATACCACGGTCCAAAACCATAGTAACCCAATACCATCAACTTCAAAACTCGGGATCAACACGACTGTCGAGATATCTTGGTCCAAAAACATAGGCTCAACTACTGAGGACTAACTACCACGGACCAAAAGAAAGCTTCTCGACATGTACGCACTTCTCTGTTCATGAAACTGCGTGTATACGTGACTTCGTATATAGCTAGCCTGCGTATCCGCGACTTAGTATATAGCGTACCAGCGTGTATACGCAACTTGGGCTTAATGAACCTGCGTATATGAAATTTCTCTTCATTCTTGTAGTCTGGATTGAGATCTGTCATCAAAGAGAGTGGCCATCAAGGACAAAACCTGTACCGTAGCGCCACACCTGTGCCAAAATGCCAACATAGCGATCTAGATAGGTGACGAACCTTGCACCATGAACACTTGGGAACTTGAGGAAGTAGAAGACTGAGGCTAGTCTACCAATTGGGTTTGCTATGACGGAAAGGGTTCTTTTAAGACATCTAGAGTCCCTTTTAAGGAGAGACTAACTTCAGAGCATCAGGGACAATATTTAGTGTAACGATCCTCCTCACATATGAAGCAAGGATATTTTGGCTTTCATCGAGAAGCGTCATCAACAGAAGATTTAGGAGGGTCCTATTTTGGGGCATCGACTTTGGCTTTACCTTTGCCTTTCTTTTTACCTTTAGAGGATTTATCTATTGTGGTAGACTGGATAGTATGAACCTCAGATATTTTTCCAGGATTGGATGAAGTCTTAGAGGGATTATTGGAACCAGTGTTCGAGACTGATTTATTCTTCGAAGAAGCTTTCTAAGGAGTCTAAGACATGTAACCAATCACACCGTCCACAGGTGGTATATCCAGAGACTTTGATGCTATCACATCCGATGATGATCTCAGAGCATCAGGTAACATCTCATACAATGTACCAGATTGTGAATATACTAGGTCTAAATACTGAGCATGAGCGATAGCTTGATCTTCAATAACACATCCACCCATGACCATGTCCTTAGCAATTTTGCCGACGAATGATTTTGTGAACCATTCTGTCAACAACTCATCAACAATCTCAAATTTGATGAGGTGACACCGACATCTCCATTCATGGATATGATCAACGATATGGGTTGTGGTGTATTGCTTTAGTGATGTAAGCAACTGGGTGCCAGTTTCATAGTGAACTGGCAGCTGGAAATGGGTGAGAAAATCCATAGTGAGAGAGTTAAAGTCACAGTAGGTACCTCAAGGAAATTTGATGTACCACTTGGTGGCAGCACTTGTGAGAGTCCTTTAGAAAAGTTGAAGATAGATAGAATCATCAATGTATGAATTGGAGGGGCACCAGAGGTGATATGTCATCACATGGGCTTGTGGATCCTCCTTCGATTTTCCCTCAAACTTAGGGCAATCACTCGAAATATTTGATGGAACTGGGGGTCAATATGGTGAATGAAGAATGGGATCATTCGTCAGCCTGGAAAGATCTGGCAGTTCCAACGTATCCAAGAAAGGAAATTGCGTGTTAAATGGGCATATAGGGCCGTTGAGGAGACCCAAACTATGGAGTCCATCCTTGTTGGTAAGGATTTTCCCCCATAATGCTGGATTTTGTCCATATGGAATCTGATTTCATCCCCACTGAGAGTACCTTGCCCATAAGGAGGATTCAGTCTTGGGTAGGTTTGATACTTCCCTACCATAAGACGCTGATGAGCATTGTACGCGGTATATGGGTTATAAGGCTGTTGAATCTGCTGACCATGTACATAAGGATTTTGAACCTACTGATGTAGGGGCTGACCTTGACCTTGCAAAGGCTGTTATGCTCTTAACCTGCAAAACAATACCCAAGCGAAGAGAAGATACCGAGAACACAGAATATGCGAAGAAAATATACCTAGAACACAGAATAGCAATGATTTTCTTATTCAGAGAGAAATGTTCACAGGCCTCTTCGAGGGGGCAACCTCCAATAGAGCAGAGCTCGATTACAAAACAAGACACTATGCTCCTCGCAAGGAGTCTCTATCCTTTATATATGACTCATACATGCCATACCACGAGCCAATATCGTGGGTTTTATTAATACCATCTATCTAATACTACCGGCCATTTACCATCTATCTAATACTACCGCCCATTTGCAACTAACTGTGGTCCCGTCATTAATTGCGGGTTAACCACTTACAAATATTAATATGGGCTTTATTGACTCTTGACTATGACGTGATCCCATGACATAAATAAGGGGGTTAGGGTGGGACCCTAACATGCCCTCCCCATTAAGACTAGCCTTGTCCTCAAGGCTGAAGCTGCAGAAACTGCTGAAGAATAGTGGTTGGTTCCCAAGTTTCATCTTCCGGAGAGGTGTCTTTCCATTTGACGAGGACCTCCTTAAGCATGCGGCCGCGCAGGTGCTTCTCTCGTGTGTCTAGAACTTGTTCAGGTTGAAGCCAGATTGACCCTTCTTCGTCCAATTTAGGTAGACTGGTTTGAACTCGGCAATTGTTCCCAATCACTTTCTTGAGGCACGATACATGGAAAACTGGGTGGATTTTTTTTGTAGGTGGCAAAGCCAACTTGTAAGCCACTTCTCCAATGCACTGAAGTACTTGGTATGGTCCGTAGAATTTTGGAGAGAGATTTTGACAACCCTTGTCTTTGAGTGATGTTTTCTTATATGGTTGCAGCCTCAAAAAGACCTGATCCCCTTCTTGAAATTGGCACTCTGAGCGATGTTGGTCAGCCTGTTGCTTCATACGGTTCTGAGCTTGATGAAGATTCTCGCGCAGATGGGCAAGCATGGTTGCGCGGTGTTGTAGGAGTTGATCCACGGCTTGTACTTTGGAGCACCCCGTGAGATAAGAAGTAGGGGAAGGCGGAATTTGTCCATAGACTGCTTCATAGGGAGTCATTTTGGTAGTGGCATGATAGTTGGTGTTATACCACCATTCCGCCAGAGGTAACCACTGTACCCAAAGGTGTTGTTTTTCTGAAGTGAAACACCTAAGGTAGGTTTCTAGACATTTGTTGACTGCTTCGGTTTGACCATCTGTTTGCGGATGATATGAAGTACTGAGTTTGAGTTGAGTGCCTTGTATTCTGAAGAGCTCCTGCCAAAAATTACTGGTGAAGATTGGGTCGCGGTCGGACACAATAGAAGTGGGCATGCCATGCAATTTGAAGATCTGATCCATGAAAGTTTGAGCAACCAAAGTGGGTGTGAATGGTTGGGGTAGGGCGCAGAAATGAGCATACTTCGACAGTCGGTCCACAAGCCTCTGTCCATGTGCGAGGGTGGTGGAGTAGAACCTGAGCTTTGATGGCTTCTTTAAGACCGCTGATAAAGCATTCCATGTAGAACTCATCTGTGAGACCCTTAGTGCGGAAGGCTAAGGCTTCAAAAGCAGCAATATATTCCTCCACTGTACCCGTCTGTCGGAGCTTAGTGAGACGCCCCAAAAAAGAGTCTTCCTGTTCAAAGCGACTGCAAAGAGTTTTGGCAAATTGGGCCCAATTCTGAAAATGTCCATTGCAACACTGATGCCATTCCTTCCATTGCCATCGTTCATTGTCCAAGTACATGGTGCCAACCATAAGCTTAGTCCCCTCATCTGTGATATGATTCAATTGGAAATACTGCTCCATTTGTGCTAGCCATGCGGACGTGTGAGAACCGTAAAATTTCTGCATATCCAACTTGGGAGGTTGCTGACTGGGTGGTGGATGGGAGTGCCAAACGTGAGGAGAGTGGCTAGACTCACCCTCATGGTATTCATGGCCATTATACGCCTCCTCGTGGGCTGGCTTCTTGCCCTTTGAGAATGCCTCCTATAACTGGTTACTCATTCCTTTAAGCTCAAGTTCTATGTGGTTACTCATTCCTTGAAGGTCAAGTTCGATCTTGTTCACCGTAGTTTGGAGGGAGTTGACATAGCTTTCAATTTTGTCGATCCTTTCATTGGCCATCGCTTGAGCGCAAGTTTCTACCATACACCAACCTGATGAAAAATTGGGACTGCCTAAAAATTTTTACTAAGAAATTGAATGGTACCACATTGCTCAGCTCGTCGTCCTGATACTGATGGGCTAGGTCACCAATAAGCGCCCCGGAAGATCTCAGACTTTTTTTTTTTGTTTGGAAAACTCCTAATGGAGTTTTACTCCTTCCTGATCAATACTGTAGTCGCCAAATCCTCAAAATGTCAATGCCGCCAAAAGTCATGCGAAAATTATATCCAGGTACAGGAACCTTTCACAACTACTCCGATCTGGTGGATCTGAGAGATCTGAATGGTGGAACAACTGCTGCTGCTGATCTGGAATATCCGATCTGGTGGATCTGAGAGATCTGAATGGTGGAAGAACTGCTGCTGTTGATCTGGAATAGATGATGTGTGATCCCCCGATAGAAAGGGAACTATGGTCTTGGGGAGTGTCAGGTGCTACAGATCGCAATATACATAAGGGTCTAATAGTAGTACTCGGCCCAATGTTTCAGGGCTCTAACTAAGGAGGATCGATCGTACCCTTAGCCATACAACCTGACTACCCTATCGTACGGGCGAGTAATCTCTCCGAGTGCTGTTCTCGGTGTACTGTAGCCACAAGACGGCTGAAGGTTTATCTATGGCGAGGTTTCAAGGGAGCTAGGGGGCTTCCTATATACCCAGAGGGTACGTGGAAGACAGTCCGTGCGCGGTTTTGTCTAATGCGCTACTACTCGAAGGGGTACCCACAGGGGTTACAAGGGAGTCCAACAGACGTGACCACCTCTTGTATTTCCTGCATGCATGCCTCCCCAAATCCGCAGATTTATGCGCTTAACGACAGATCCCGTGGTTTAAAGACGCCGGAACATGTCTCTAGCCAAAAAATTTTTTGCTAAAATTTGGAGATCCCACCGAGCCCTGGAAAGTGCTCTGATACCACTTGTTATGCTCTTAACCTGTAAAACAATACCCAAGCGAAGCGAAGATACCGAGAACACAGAATATGCGAAGAAAATATACCCAGAACACAGAATAGCAATGATTTTATTATTCATAGAGAAATGTTCACAGGCCTCTTCGAGGGGGCAACCTCCAATAGAGCAGAGCTCGATTACAAAACAAGACACGATGCTCCTCGCAGGGAGTCTCTATCCTTTATATATGACTCATACATGCAATACCACGAGCCAATATCGTGGGTTTTATTAATACCATCTATCTAATACTACCGGCCATTTACCATCTATCTAATACTACCGCCCATTTGCAACTAACTGTGGTCCCGTCATTAATTGCGGGTTAACCACTTACAAATATTAATATGGGCTTTATTGACTCTTGACTATGACGTGATCCCATGACATAAATAAGGGGGTTAGGGTGGGACCCTAACAAAGGCTAACCTTGTTGATACACATATAAGGCTTAATGCTGCTAAGGCTGGCCTTGTTGTTGCAAAGATTGGCTTTGCTGCTGTAAAGCTTGGCCCTGCGATTGTAGAGGTTGGCCTTGCAAGGACAAAGGTTGGGAGGATTGCTGAACAAATTGCATCTACGACTAAAAATTTTGTTGCGACTATTGCAAAGGCTACCCTTGTGGTTGTAGCAGTTGTCCTTGATGAAGTAATCCTTGCCCTTGTTGTTGCAAAGATTTCCCTTGCTGCTGCAAAGGTTCCCTTGTTGTTATGAAGGTTGTCCTTGTTGCTGTAAGGGTGTCTGGATAGTTCCTGGGGTGATACCCTGAGGGTATTGATAGTTCTCAAATTGGATCTAGCCATATACACCAGGCACAATGGATTGAGCAGGATGAACATAAGGCCCAACTTTAGGAATGTAAGGTGGATTTACCATAGCTTACGAACCATATGAAACATAAGCTGGTTGGAATGGAACCTGAGCCATATATGGCTAATGGTATTGGAAGTTACATGACCTAGATGGACCAATAGGGTTAGGAATAGTGCAGTAAAAGGGTTGATTCATTCCAAGCATGTGAGTTTGTGATCCACTCACACTGGTTTGGTAAGACATCATGGGGATATTCCGATCTTTCCCCCCAAGCGGTGGTAGAATCTTTCCACTCACTGGAGGGATAGAAGAACTTACCGAGACCTGACCTAAGACTATCAGCTGATCTAAAATAGTAGGTCAAAACGATGAGATAGGTTGATACATAATGGTAGGTTGAAATGGAACTGAAATGACTGTAGTTTGCACAATCGGTCAAGAGGTCATGTTCTGAACGAATGGACCTGATGTAGGCATAGCGCCGAAAGACCAAATGGGGTTCTAATACAATGATGAGGCACTAGGAGTGCCCAAAAACAACTGAGCTAGAGAGATATAACCATGCAGCAATATGGGTACACTTAATTAGGATAAGAGAGAGATGGGACTCTTCCCGTAAGAGGGAAACCTTCTCGAGGGAACTCATATCCCTGCTTATCATCTATGTGAGGATTATGGGTAGTGGAAACTTTTGAATGAATGGAGAGGATACTGGGATCTCGCCTTCTAACTCCATAGATGGAAACAACTAGTGATGAGGAACTGTAGATGTCCAGGAGATAGCTCCAAAGGAATACCAGGCTGTTCGTACAGACTATATGGGCACTATGGAGATATCACAACAGGATCGAACAATGGGTTTAGTGGATAAACAACTAGTCGTTGTGGATTTTCTAGAGTCTGCAAGCTCTCAGGTGTCTGGACAGGGTTATCAGAGGAATTCAGATTAGATTCTTGTGGTGACCAGGAATCTGATGGAGGCGGGCAAGAAGACAAAGGTTGGATACTCAGAACAATTCCAAGTTCAACACCTTGATCCTCAAGCAATTGAGGAAGTTTCTGATGAACCCCTTAGGAGGACCGTTCAGTATCAGAAAATGAAGGGGAACTATGAGATGGAATCAATGGTTCAACCACGATGGCTTCCCCTCAACAAAAAAAGGAAAGTAAATGATTTGATTAAGTATTTAACAATCTTGAAGTTAAAAAGGAATTACTCAATCTTTTCTAAGAAGAAACTTCTTGGGATGACATGTTTACCATGGGAAATTATATTTTAGAAACAAAAACATTGCCTTTTCATATTTTAAGAGTCGAGAGAAGGGCCAAAAGGTGACTCTAGTCACTTTCAATAGTTTTACAAGCGTGAAAGGACAAGTTGCTCAATGATCTTTTCAAATTTAAGGAGAGAAAAGATAAAATGACTGCTCAGGTGAATCTAGATAAAAGGAGTACCAAGTAACCATGAACTGCAATAAACAACTTAGCCAATAAATTGACCAAGAACTTGATGTACATGCAAGCAATCTCCCTGAATTTTATGTTCGGTGTATCACGTTTACAGGTCGACAAAATATACTTCCTATGGATAAATGATTGCAACCTAGAGGGGTCTCCCTTTATATACGCGACAATACGGGGAGCATAAGTCCATGTTAGCGTTGTCTAATACTGAAGCTAATGACAACTACTAAGTTTTAAAGACGTCGGAACACATTTCTAACCTAGACCACTAGATATGATCATTAATGTTTCAAATGCTCCTTAGGTTAATTAATAGATTTTAAAGTTGATCTTGTAATTATGTCTCAATTTCAAGGCCTTAACGATGTTATTTCTTCCTAAAATGCAAACTAGATGATGAAATGAAATCTTTCAAGTCGATGAAGGCTAGCAATGTAGGGAAGAAAATCACTCAAATCATGCATCAAACCAAATGAAATAAGAATCTACGATCATCTACAAATTCAAAATGCAAAAATATGAAGTCTAATATTTCATATGATAAGAAAATGCCAAAACAGACCTTAAAGTGAAATCTCTAAGATATAATGATGATTTTTCTCTCTTTTTCAGGATGCAACAAACGTAATCTAGTGCAAAGGGAAAGAGAATGCAAGCAAACAAAGAAGTATGAAAATCACTTTCACATCAATGATTCGAATGTAACGAAAAATGTTCCGAAAACTAGAAAAATAATTGCACTTTCACTTTCAGTTCGAAACATAAACAACTTCAAATAAAACACTTTCTTTTCATTCCAAAGAGACAATCGATTTGTAATCTATGGCTTGTCGAATGAAGCCTAAGAAGGTTTCACTATATCCACTAATGAAAACAACTTAAGGCACAAGAACCAAAAGTAATATGCAAATAGGTCTGAACACACAAAGAATTTTAATGAAGGCAATCAATCTCTGATCGTAAGACCGATGAGTGTACTAAGGTTGATTTAGAAGACCTAGAACCCTAAAAGGCTAATCAAACTTCAAGAACACTCAGGCCAAGTCAAAAGAAATTGTAGGCAGACACTGAGAGAGTCAATGAACAAACGCACTGGTAAATCTCAAGGAGAAGACAACTGCAACTGAAAATCAAAGAGAAAACCCTAAATTTCTAAGTTTTCTGCAATCATCGCACCTGTGAGAAGCAAAGTAGTGATCATCGCTACTCTGAATAGAAAAAACACGATATCATCGCGATTGCCAGGATCATATCTGCGATGGTCGAGGAAAAGGAAAAATAAATCGAAAATCTTCAAAAACATCTCAAGTTAACGATCTTCAAAAATCTACCAGGCAATGACACTGACTGCAAGAAAAAAATGAAGTATAGAAATCAATGGTTGACCAAACTCATCAAAATACAAGGTGAAGAAAAGGAAGGAAAGGGTCATAGGCTCCCCAGCGGAGTCACCATTTTTTTGACAAGGTTAATCCTCTCTACAGACAGAGATGATCCCTCTAGCCCAATGAGTGGGTCTAGTAACTTGAGAGGAAAATCAACTAGACATCTTCCTAGATTATGATTGAAAAATAGAACAAGAGAGAAGGCCTACCTTGTTCTGATGCTAATCTGATTTCCTTTGTTGAGATCCTTGAACTGATTTTGTCGAGGCCTTGTTCCTATTTATTTCAGCGCTTATGTACCTGCACAAACAACCAAGAGACAACAAAGCATGCCAAAACCAATAGAAAATACAATAATAATCTATTTAGCTGATCAAGGAATGCCAAACAAATATATACATGAACATATATATTGGGAAGATGAACCAACAATTGTATTATTATTTAAAGAATAAAGGGGAAGCTTACAACCATAGCCTTGATGTTTAAAGGCTCTCCTTGAGTGGTAATCCAAGTCCAAGCCAAGAAACTGTCCAACACTCCTTCTCCAAGTCTAATGAATAACCTCTAAGGACAAGCTCAGCATAGGGGTGGAAATGGACATAGATCCACCATTTGGGAATGGTAGAGGGGGAATTTATAGGTTGGGAGAGGGGGTTAGACCTCCTCCAAAGATAGGATTAGGCCCACATCTTAAGGAGGTGTTGTGGGGAAAAATGCCTATGCAGGACGATCCTATCCACCTAAGGTGTGACAGTGCCTCAGCAACAAACAGAGACAGCTATTCTAGTATTCTTCCTTTATGAATTAAGAATGAAGAGAGAGATAGATGGACTAACTGGTGTCTTTCGTTTGTCCCTCGATCCGGCTTCTCTTCTCTTGGAGAGTTCCCAGCTACTTTCCTTATCACTCGCCCAGCTTCAAGAGGTTTCTGCAAGATCATAAGAAGAGAACACTACACAAGACATGGATTCATATTCATAACTAGTTCAGGATTAGAAATAAACTAAACATACTAATGCAATCATACATCAAGAATACATAAATATATAGGAGAAACCAAGATAGCTTTATTGATGAATAACAAGGTTCAGGAAGAGATACAACCCAGAGGGCTCTAATCCAGCATCTCCTTCCCAACAAATGGAATTCCTATCTTCACCCCCTTCAAAGCATTAAGCACCCAATGATTGCAATCTCAAACCAACAACAATTCCTTGCAATAACAAAATTCCAGCCCTTAGATCTCATGGAGGAGAGATCCATATATAGATGTTTGGAGAGAGGATGAGTCAGCTTGAGATCTGACTAGTGTCCTCTCCCTCTGTCAGTTCTTGATTCCACTTGGAGGTTCTTGCTTCCACTTGGAGATTTGGAACCTCTTACTCATCACCAGTCGAATTCCCTGAGGCAAGTGTCATTTTGGAAGCTTCCTGGGTTCTGACACCTTGAGAAATGAGCTTGCCACATGTCCACTCTCGCTCAGCGCAGGTAGCGAGTGTTCCCTTTGACATTCAGCGCAGGTAGCCAGTGTTGGCTTTGACATTCAGCGCAAACAGCTAGTGGAGCCACTGAAATGATCCTGAATTGACTTGTTTTTGAGCAGTTTTTGGTGGAGAACTTTTGTGAATTGTTGTGATTTGTTAGCCTTGTTCCTCTAGGGGTAGGAACAACATGTTTATGGACTTTGGATCCCTTAGATTATGGACATTTCATGCTCAATGCTGTAAGGCACAAAAATGTCTATAACAGTTGCACCCTAAAGTATGAGGTTGTTTATCGGGTGAAATGCTTTATCAGGGGGATCCGAAGTTCATCCAATGTTGGGAGGAGACCTGTAATAAGATACAATACAATACATTATTTTTCATACTGCTTTCATGATCTAGCTGAGGCGGGCATTCCCATGCTCAGCTTTATAAATTCATTTTTTTGTACATAGAACAGATAATCGTCTGGTGGTAGACTGATAAGTTTGATGAAATTATCATCCTTTGAGTAGGATGATTATCTGCTGCAATGATGTACATGTCAATGTTTTTATCTTTCCTGAATATATATCACAGCCCGGATGGATGAAACTAGATCCGGGGTCTTCAAACTCGTTCGATCTTCACTCTAAGTACAAGTCGATCCATGTGAGAAATGTTCTGAAGTCGAACATGGAAAGACATCGCTTGATTATCGGTCAATGAGGTAAACCGTTAACAAGCGTGAGAGGAATCACCGATAATGATAATGACCCTCAAGGTACTGCAGTACAATTCACATCGTGTGAATAAAGGACTTGGCGTCGAACACCACGCAAAATCTTTCGGTCGAAGGTCATTGATGTATACATGTCGCCGGAAGTGAGAAACTTGCCATTGAGGCATGCAAGCTTCAAAGTACTGAAGGGGTTGTTCCTAGATCAACTTCTTGGATAATGAGCTGATGTCGACAAGAAGTGATCCATCAAAGGAGGGCCTTAATGAATCCTACATCAGTGACACGGAATGGAGCTAATGATTTTGATGGAGGTGAAAACGATCTGTGACATATGATTCAGGGTGGCGGTCAAGAAAGGATGAAGGATAATGTATGGCAGTGGATGGGACACGGTTGATTTTTCTGAACGACTTCTCTTGAACATGTGGCGACACTGATGCGATGGATTGGTAGCATTACCCCAAATATGGATGGTATGGCGAGACCATGGATGTGACCGGTGAATGAAACAACCCAACCCGATTGTGGTACGAAGGAAAAGTGTCATGTTCAAGAGCGACTTGCTACCATCAAAGTTTTCTTTAGTTTCTCCCAATTTTTCCCCAGTCATTGCTGACCAATACCTCTTTATTTTTTTCAAGCTTGAGGAGGATAACATATGCTTGTTCTATAACCTACCCTTCGGGCAAGCCCATCGCTATGTTTTAACGAGCCTAGCGATAGTGAAACTCGTTCTCGTCTAAAGACAAGTTTGTCGCTATTTAATGATTTTAACGAGTCTAACGACAAGGATAACTCGGTCCTTTTCATTTTTAGAGAGTCTGAAAAGGTACATAAAGTTAACTCCAAAAGTCCTTTTTCGTCATCTAATCCCTTAAGTCCGAAAAAGTATAAAACAATATAGAAGGGATGAGTTTTCGATAGTTTTAACGAGCCGAACAAAACAAGCGCTCGATCTTTTTGTGCAATAATCCCTCAGGTCCAAAAAGATTAAAATCTAGAGGAGGGATAGCACTTCCTGTCCCTTTAACGAGCTGGAAGGCCAAGGACTCGGCAATCTTCTCATATTTTACAAGTCAGATGAAAAGAGCTTAAAGAAGACTCGTCTTTTGAGGAACGAGTGATAAACAGGGTTAGCAGCTGATTCTAGGTACAGGTTGGAATTTTCCAATCACGGCAGTGTCACAAGGATGGCTAGGTGAAATCACTCTTCGCAGCTGTTCCTCAAAATGGGTAAACAATCATATGGAGGTGAACGATCGGCCAAATGAAAAGTGGAGGTGACGGGCAAACACGACCAAGGCTTTTAATGGCTGATAAGGTTACATTCATAGTGGTTATTTACCGGGTAGTGGTTCATTTTTTATTTTAAAATGAGCTTAAACGCTGGTGGAAACACTTGCTCATTGCTTAAGTTTATTTTTTAACGAGCATGAAGTCCGCGTTAAAACTGCTCGGATCTTGCGTTTATTTTTTAACGAGCATGAACTGTGTGCTAAAACTTCTCGATGATAAGTTTGCATGCCCCCAGCATAACAACGCAAATCGAGGTGCATGCCCCCCAAGCTTCATTGCATTCAACTTGGTGGTTGGAATGAAGGTTTACCTTTGAGATTTGGAAAGGGGATTGTTTCATTTTTTAATGAGGTTGACACAGTAAAAGAACTATCCTCATGACTCCTTGTTTTATTTTTTAATGAGGTTGACACGAGATTAGAACCGTCCTCGGCGCCCACTGTATTTACAGTATTTCTATTAGGGCGATGATCCACGCTAAAAAAATGTTTAGGAATCTTCCGAATCCATTAGATATAGAAGATTTCATATTGTAGGTTTCCACTGTGGCCACTCCCGCCAGATTACTTGCAGGTGGTAGGGAAAAAGTACCCATTAAGGCAGGTTCTTTTAGGAGACCTACTCCAATATTTTGAAGCGAATGATTGCTTCCATGGATCATTGGAATGCTTCTCGTAACTTGTGAACGGTCGGGGAGGAAAGTTTGTTGGTCGATGACTGTAATTCCTCCTTGAAAGGGAAATGCAATCTTCCTGAAGTAGGTCGACACAACTACGGCCATGGCATATATCTAGGGCCTTCCCAGTAGGATGTTGTAATCGAGGTTTCCATCAATTACTTCAACATCAATTCCTACTGTTTTCCCCCCTAGTTCAACTTGTAAGTTACTTAAAATCCCGTATGGAGTGTATGATCGTCCATCAAATGATTTTAACGTCGTTGACGATCTCGACAAGGGTGGTGAGCCTAAATTCTTCCAGCAACTGATCGACATAATACACGTAGATGCTCCCTCATCAATAATTGTTCGATGAACAGATTTGTTGAGGGCTTTCACTTGAATAAGGAAAGCTAGTTGAGCTGGTAATTGAGGGTCATATCCTTTATGATTAAAGGCCACAAGATTGGAATCCATTGGGTCAATCCCACCTACTGCTGATAATAAAGCTTGCTCTTGGGAGAGGAAATTTTGTGGTACCTCAAGCGTCGACATAGCGGACGGCGATTGGCCCAGGTCCTCTATTATATTATAATTCTGTGCTATTTTTGCACGAGGATTAAATGTCGACTTGTACACTACTCCCTTTGGCTTCTTTATCATTTGTTCAGGAATGGTGGGTGGCACAACTTTGGTCAAAGTTGTTGTCGAACTACTAGGTTGTTCATTAGCCTTGTTATTCGACACCTGTGGATTCCCATAATCTTTATTCCTTGCCAAAGCATCATTTTGCTGCTTTGAGATAGACAACATAAGCACTTGGGATTGGGAAGCATTTTGATTAGCAACCAGTTTGGTACCCGGACTTGGAAACGGATCAGTCAATACTGCTGAGGTTTTTGAACTCTTAAAGAGTTTCTTAACTATATGTGGACAATCTCTCGTCCAATGATCCTCATCGCATATATGACACCCCGCAGGGGGTTTCCTTTTTCTCCCTTTCTTTTTCTTCTTGCCCCCTGGTTGCTTCAGTTTTTTGCCCTTGTCGGTCGATGCGGCATTTACTTCCGAGGTGAGAAGTTCCTCATTTTCATTTTGACTGGAAATCTTACGGGCCCTTTTAGATGTAGCCTTTTTCGATTTCGTGTTTGTCGTGCCAATCACGACATCGATGGCATGAGATTCATTGTTTGATTTAGGAGGAGGAGGAATTGAGAATTCCGGTCTAGGGGCGTCAGGTATTTTGTCGTAGAGCGTGCCAGACTGAGTATAGACCAAGTCCAGATATTGCGCACGAGCCATGACTTGCTCTTCCGTTACGACTCCCCCCTTTGCCACATCTTCCGTGATTGTAGGAAGTAAGGATTTGATAAACCATTCAGCTAATAGCTGATCGGGAACGTACGTTTTTACCATCCTAAGACGACATCACCACTCATGTATATGATCAGATATGTGAGTGGCCGTTGTCTGTTTGAAGTTGGTTAGGAGTTCCGTTCCCTTTTCATACCTTATCGGTAATTGAAAATGGGTTAAGAAAGTCGTGGCTAAGGTACTGAAGTTGTTGAACAAAGCTCTAGGAAATTCAATATACCATTTTTCTGCTGGACCAGTTAACGTCCTCTGAAAAAGGTGAAGCCTAATCGAATCATCGTTTAGGGTGTTTGATGAACACCACAGATGAAATGTCATCACAGGATTCGACGGATCTTCACCCGGATTTCCATTAAATTTAGGAATATCTGACGAAAGTTTATGCGGAACCGCTGGCCACCAAGGGGCATAAGCAATTGGATCATTTGTCAGCCGGTTTAGATCTGGTAATTCTAGAGTTGCTACAAAGGGCAACTGTTGATTCAGGTTAGGCGAAGCATACCCAGGATAAGATGGAATCGCCTGAGAAGTGGGTCTTTGCATACCAGCATAATGTATTTGATGCTGGCAACTTTGACAAGGTTGATGGGCATAACCATTATAATATGGTTGTTGATTACCGCTTTGGAAATGCGATTGCCTATTACTTACAAAGACTTGTTTCTCAGGTCCTTGATATGATTGCTAGAATGGGGGTTGTTGAGTTTGAAACAGCTGTGGTTGTTGAACCATTTGCTGTTGACCAATACTAGATGATTGACCAAGATGAGGAGTCATAGTACTTGTTTGATCCTGAGTCGCTCCAGATAAAAAGGCACTAACCTGAGGTTGTGATTGAGTCGTTGAGACAAGAGGCTGTTGTATTGCAACCTGAGGCTGTTGGGGTTGACATACAACAGGTAGCGCTTGTACTTGCGACACAGTAACCACACCAGGTATAGTGGGAATGTTCGACACAGGGTGGACTGGTTGCATTGAATATACGACCCTTGGTTGCTGAGGCAGTATTGGTACCCAACCGCTGGATGTAATTCCAGTTTGACCTGAACTTTGTTGTAAACTCCCATATGGTTGTTCTCCGGGAGGGAACAATGAAAAGGCATACTGCCCTCCATATGGTGGCAATCCAGTACTTAAAGGGTAGATTGGCCTTTGAAGACACATTGGATCAATTTGTTGAGTTTCAACATAAGAAATACCAGATGATAATTCGGATGAAGAAATAGGAACTAACCATGTCGTCGAAGCAATCCCTGATGGGACTCCGACTTGTTGTTGATAACTTGCCGGGACAGATGGTATACCATCGAACATCGTTGGGGTAGCAGCAGGAGGCTCTGCCGCTGTTGTGTCGGATGACACAGTCCTGGATGTCGACGGTTGTTCAGACATATCTAGTCTATCCAAAAGATTTTCTAGCGATTCTACAAGAACTTCCGATGAAAAGAGACTAACTTCGAAGATCAATGAGGGAATGGTGATGATTATTCCATTTAAAATAAATTTTAACGACGCTTAGACACAACCTGCTTTTTCAATTTTAAAGAGTCGAGAAAAAGCAAAAGATGACTCTAGTCTCCTTCGATGTTTTAACGAGCCCGAAGTGACAAATTCTCGGATGGACTTTTTCCATTATAGAGTCTGAAAAAGGCCAAAAGGAACTGCTCTGGAGTTCTAGGCAGAGGGTGTGCCAAACTTTTCGCAAAACCGCAGAATACTTTTTAAGGTACGGGCGGTCGATCTTCCTGAATGCTGTGTTCAGTGCATTGCGATCAGTAGGGCGGCCGACACAGCTTCCTAAGGATAAAGGTTTTAAGCCTATAGGGGTCTCCCAATATATACGTGATGGTACGTGGGAGCACAATCCGTACTGGCGTTATCGTCCCTCAGAGGAATCACCCACCATCAACGAGATCGACAGTCACCAGGCTTTACGACGCCGGAACACATCTCTAGCCTAGACCTCTATGTTGTGCGTTATGTTGCAAAGCGTTGTTAAGTTCATTCAATTTATTTTAGGTTGATATTTTTAGAAGTTTTCCTTTTGAGGTTCACCACGATATGTATGATGCAATTTCTAAATGCAGTCTAAAGATGATAAGCAAGCTTTATATCTTTTCAACTTTGAAAATCCTAGCTACTAAGGGAAAAGAAAGACACCATCTTTTCTCAAAGAGAAATCAGCACAATCTAATGTACTTTTCCTAAATCAAACATGCAAACTATCAAGATGCAAATGCATAATGCAGGTGTTTGTTTTCTGCTTTCTTAGTATTGACGCCTACAAAGAAATCTTTTTGTACAACCTTGAATTTGCTTTTAAATGAGAAATACAAAGAAGTTTACTTTTTCGAAATCAGAAAGGGTAGAAGAGATTACAACACTTAACGATTTCGGAAATGAATACTTGTTTCGACACTTAAAAGAGACAAACTCAAACCAATAAGAAAAAGCAAATGTATAATCAACTGTAAACAACCAATGAACTCTCTCCTAAGATCATAATCAACAGATCTGAATCAAGGGCTACAGGATGACTATTTCACTCTTGCAAAGGAAAACTGTAAATGACGCCACAAACACATAAAAACACTCACAATCTTTTTGTACAAAAGGAGGCGGAATTTAAGCAGAGAAAAGGAGTTATCAGACTGGTACCTATGCTGGTTACAGGCTGCAAAAATCAGAGATCAAAACAAGGCAAGACAGAGCAGAGAACCCCAGCTGCACAAGGCCTAACTGGACCAGCGCAACCTCAACACAGGGGTTTTGACATTCAGTGTAGGTAGCCTTCACGGGACCTGCGTTGAAATGCAGAACCTCTTCACAGGGGTCGTGATGAAGGAGAAACAAGAGTTTCTCACTGGGTTCTGGGTCACAGATTGGTGATTAATCTACGGTTTCAGGCCAAATAAAAGCAACAAGCAAGGTACAATCAAAGGGATGCTTTGAGGGAGTACTAAGATCTATCACAAAGGATCATCAAATCATTTGTGAGTCCATTGTTCAAATCGTAGACAAATCCAGTGATTGGATCAAAGCAGCAGCTGTCTACTTTGCATCTGAGAATAGCAGATGCAGTTCGATTGTTGCTGTTGAGTCTATGAAACAAACAATGATGGAAACACAAATAAAATGACTAAACAGATCTCCCCAGCAGAGTCGCCAATTTGTTGTGGGGAAAAATGCCTATGCAGGACGATCCTATCCACCTAAGGTGTGATAGTGCCTTAGCAACAAACAGAGACAGCTATTCTAGTATTCTTCCTTTATAAATTAAGAATGAAGAGAGAGATAGATGGACTAACTGGTGTCTTCCGTTTGTCCCTCGATCCGGCTTCTCTTCTCTTGGAGAGTTCCCAGCTACTTGCCTTCTCGCTTGCCCAACTTCAAGAGGTTTTTGCAAGATCACAAGAAGAGAACACTACACAAGACATGGATTCATATTCATAACTAGTTCAGGATTAGAAATAAACTAAACATACTAATGCAATCATACATCAAGAATACATCAGTATATAGGAGAAACCAAGATAGCTTTATTGATGAATAACAAGGTTCAGGAAGAGATACAACCCAGAGGGCTCCAATCCAGCATCTCCTTCCCAGCAAATGGAATTCCTATTTTCACCCCCTTCAAAGCATTAAGCACCCAATGATTCCAATCTCAAACCAATAGCAATTCTTTGCAATAACAAAATTCCAGCCCCTAGATCTCATGGAGGAGAGATCCATATATAGATGTTTGGAGAGAGGATGAGTCAGCTTGAGATCTGACTAGTGTCCTCTCCCTCTGTCAGTTCTTGATTCCACTTGGAGGTTCTTGCTTCCACTTGGAGATTTGGAACCTCTTACTCATCACCAGTCGAATTCCCTGAGGCAAGTGTCATTTTGGAAGCTTCCTGGGTTCTGACACCTTGAGAAATGAGCTTGCCACATGTCCACTCTCGCTCAGCGCAGGTAGCGAGTGTTCCCTTTGACATTCAGCGCAGGTAGCCAGTGTTGGCTTTGACATTCAGCACAAACAGCTAGTGGAGCCACTGAAATGATCCTGAATTGACTTGTTTTTGAGCAGTTTCTGGTGGAGAACTTTTGTGAATTGTTGTGGTTTGTTAGCCTTGTTCCTCTAGGGGTAGGAACAACATGTTTAGGGACTTTGGATCCCTTAGATTATGGACATTTCATGCTCAATGCTGTAAGGCACAAAAATGTCTATAACAGGAGGTAGCTCATAGGGATGAGACCAAGAGGTCAAATTAGGAGGATTCAACGTCATCTATGCGAAACCACCTCCAGCTCGCTGCTTTGGAAGCTTCTAGATCACAAAAATTTTCATCATCTTTGGGAAAAAATCATTTTTAAGACCATCACAAGTATGAGAGAGAATAGATTGATGCCATCACTATATTAACAAGGTGCAACAGGTGATCATCGCGCTTTTGAGCTTTATAAGTGTGATGATTCTCATTTTAGGGTTTCATGAGATATTTCTTCAGGGAAAGCTCTAGACATTTTACAGGCAAAGTTAAAGGAGGGATCTGAGTTGTATACATTGATGAGTATACTGTATGATGATCATGTTTCGGGCACTTTAGGGTATGTCATAGGGAATTGCAGGAGGTGTGACAAAATACTATGTAACATGGATCCTCCACAGTTAGTGGAGGAAGACCTTGCGATTGCCGAGATTGATGACGAGAGCCATATGTAGCCACGGTGACCGATATATTTTATCAAAATTTTTTATAGTGATATTTATTATAGTCTTAGTGATAATAAACTGACACCTAAAAAATAAAAAATACTCTAAAAGTCAATCAACAAGAAGTGGATATGACTCTGTCTAATAACCACCATTTGCTAGAGATGAAATGTGGGGTAGGAAAATTCTCTTTGCAGATAGAGACAATCCCTCTAGCCCAGGGGAGAGTGTATAGCCACAAACAATACAATCTTACATAAGTTCCCTTAGATTGAGAAAGGATAAGATCCTACCTCTTGTATCACTAATCCTTGTTTGATGAAGTCCTTGTGTCTTTGCTCCAACGATCAACTCCTTAATGTCAATCAAGAAACTGAAACAAATAGACAAGAAACCAAAGCACACATGATAGCATACAATAAATTCAACCTACTTAAGAGGCTAAGGAGTATTAAGCTACCAAATACCATATGCAATTGATATAGGAAACAAAATATCAGTTGTATTATTATTATGACAAAAAGGAAAGTACAACCTTTGCCTTAGCATTGTAGGTTTCCTTCAAAGTGTCCGGGTTCTAGCACCACTGTTAGCATCTCATGATTCACCTAAAAAATGGAAGTTCAAGGCTTCTTCCTCTTTGCTCCAAACCAAACAAACTACAAACTTATTCTCCCTTTACAAGTGCAAACTAGAAGGCTAAAGCTATCAAGATTTTGCTGTTTATTCAAGCTCCTTCATTAGATAGCTTAGGTTGGACTAGGAGAAGTTTATATAGCTCGAGAGAGGGAATATGGATCCTCTTATGATGGGAGAGGTAATATCGCTTTTGTTCTTTTCCATTTTAATAGGGGAAAGGATCCCAAAGAGACTATCTCGGCTCTATCTTGACTAACCATTTAACATACTTCCGTTCACAAAGCTTCTAGACATGGAAGCTTCGACTTCATTTTTAAAAAATTTCCAAAATAGGATCAATGTGAGTAATGGATTGATATTAGTGTTGATAGAAGCTAGACTCAATGTTAAACTCTGCAGATCGGCACAAGGAAGAAACAGAGGGATAACACCAACTTTTAATACTGATTTTGAAGGAATATTCTTTGGAAATGATGTAAGAGGGAAATGTTTTACAGATGGAGTGATGTAAAGACATGTTCTTCATGATAGGAAAACACATGAGGTTCATGGTAGAGGTCCTCTATGATCGAGGAAAGGGGGGGGGAATATAGGGACAGTGAAAAAATGTTGTGTAACAGATGCTCCCTAAAGTATGAAGGAAAACAAGAGTGAGGGGTGAAATGCTTTACGAGTAGATGCATGGAACCAAAAAATGTCATTAGAAAACCTGCAAGCAAGAATAGATACATATACATCACTGAAATATCTGATAAAAGATACATGAATTATGGTATGGACGCAACCATCCAGAAAAAGATCATGTAAATGGATCCAAGGTATGGGCGCATCCATCCAATGAGAAGGATCACATATAAGAGACTCATGGCATTATCACAGCCATCCATCTGAAAGAGACATGTATATAAGCATGATCATGTCACATCGCCTCACAACCTGGAATTTTGTAAAGCCTAAGGTCTTGCGCTCCAACATGTCCTGATCAAAGTAAAAAATTCTAACATGTGAATAGATGTGTCAAAGTCAAACATGCTAGAAAGTCTCTTTATTACCAATCAATGATGTGAATCGTTAACAAGCGCAAGA
The DNA here is from genome assembly GCA_031772625.1 of Pinus tabuliformis. Lineage (NCBI taxonomy): Eukaryota > Viridiplantae > Streptophyta > Pinopsida > Pinales > Pinaceae > Pinus > Pinus tabuliformis. Next base: position 990,911,311 of record CM062814.1, read on the forward strand.
GAAACCACCAATAATGAAAATGGCTCTCAAGTTACCAACAAAACAATTCACAGAGTGTGAATAAGGAACTAAAGTCAAACACCCGTGAAGTCACTCGATCGAAAGCCAATGATAAGAACCAATCATCAATCGCAAAGAACTTTTCATTAGGGCATGCAAGCTCTAAGATACTGGAAGAGAGTCTCTCGGTCAACTTCGTGGATAATGAGTTGAAGTCAATAGGAAGTGACCTTATCGAAGGAGGGCCATGATGTATCCCACATCATCGATGCGAGACAAAGGGATGCAATGATTATGGGTGATACAGAGAATCAAGAATGAGTGTAAACTGCATAAGGATTAACTCTTGAACATATCAGTGACACGACTTCAGAGTTTGGTAGCTCTTTGGATCCATAGGATCATAAGTCATGATGATGTGGCAAAGATCAAATGGAAAGGCAAAAAGTGGATGAACCAAACCTAGGAAGGTCAATGATGAAGTGAGGATATCCCAACCTGACATGAAGCAAAAGAGTTTCATGTTCAAGAGTGACAAGTTCTCGACACAGCTAGTAAAAAATTTCAATTTTCCCCCACAATTTCTGGCGAGCATCCCAATTATTTTTTATCACAAGCTTGAATGGGATAAAATATGCTTCTAATATAAGTCCATCCTTTGGATGAATCCGAATTAGTAAGATTAATGAGCCCTAGGAAGGAGAAGCTCATGTTCATCATGGTGGTGAATCTGATGCCGTTTAATCTTTTAATGAGTCTGACAAAGGTAAAATTCGGTATCTTTTTCATGTTTAGAGAGTTTGAAAAAGACACGGAAAAGAAAACTCCAAAAGGTCCCTTTTCGTAAAGCTGTCTCTCGAGCCCGAAAAGGTAGAAAACAATACTCAAGATAACCTCTTGGCCATGTCAACCAAGGAGTACCTTTTTCGTAAATAGTTTATCCCATCCCGAAAAGGGGGTAAACGTATATTGGGTAAATAAAGTTTTTGAACCGTTTTACGAGGTCAAACCGACAAGAGCTTGACAATATTTTCATGTTTTCAGAGTCGATAAAGAGCTTAAAGATGACTCCATTCTTTTATTTTCTTTAACGAGTCTAAAATGGAAAAATACTCGGCAATCTTTTCATTTTTTATGAGTTAGAAAAGAGCTTAAATGTGACTCATCCTAGAGGAACGAGTGGTATAAAGGGTAGCAACTAGTTCCAATTATGGTGGAACTACTCAAAAACTAAAAGGTCAAGAGGCTGGCTAGTAAAACCACTCATCATTGCGGTTCCTCAAGGAAGGGTAAAACAACCAAGTGAAAGTGAATGATTGACCAAAGAGATGGTGGCGATGGAATGGAGGTAAAACCAAGGCTTATCTGATTGGAGAGGCTGATAAAAATGACAATCACGAGGGTTAAAGTGGATATGGGTTCATTTTTATGCAAGCCTGAACCACGGGGAACTATGCTTCGATTCGGTTTCATGTTTACACAAGCTTGAAACGAAAAACTATGCTTGGATTTAGTTTTATGTTTACACAATCATGAAATGGAAAACTATGCTTGGATGAAAACATGGCATGCCCCCAACATGATGAGAGCTAAGGCACATGCCTCACCAAACTTCATTCATTCACTGAAGTAGACATGGGGTTGCTAAAAGGTGGATGGAATGAAGTTTCACTTTCGAGATCAAGGAAAGACTCGATTGCAATTTGACAAGATCTTAATCAAATACTTGATTTGGAAAAGGAATTTGTTTCATTTTTTAATGAGGTTGACATAGTAAAAGAACTATCCTCAAGACTCCTTGTGTCATTTTTTAAGGAGCTTGACACAAGACGAGGAACCATGATCCAACACTTTGTTTCATTTTTTAACAAAGTAGATACATGAATAGACTATCCTCCCACGCTGTTTCACAGAAAAAGAACTATCCTCCTAATTTGTGTCATTTTTTTAAGAGGTTGATATAGGAACAAACTATCCTCGCACACTCTTTCATTCTTTAACGAGGTTGACACAGAAAAAAGAACTATCCTCATAATATGATCATGAAACATACGATAACATGGCCCCGAAGAGGTCCTCACTAGATGGGAGAACTACGCTCTGGGAGGAACACATGTCAAATGGTGCTAATGATAGATCAGGTTCCAATGCCCCCAATACATAATGTACCATGCCATATGTGTGATCATCAACATATGTGGAGACGGAACGGGTAGCCACATAATTGACCTGTGGTAGGGAGGGTACTGGTTGCAAATGAGAGCCAATAGGGGATGACGATAGAATTGGAGCCATCTGGTAACTGACGAATGATAATTGATCAATGGTCATTATTGTTTCTTTGTGTGGAAAAAAAAACACATGGAAGAGCGAAGAAACAAGAGCTCCCATGACATAAACATAGTCGTGCCCAAGGAGAAGATCAAAGTCTAAGGGACCTTGGATTACCATCATGTCTATATAGATGGTCTTTCCTCCCAAAGTAATAGGGAACTTCGGAAGGATCCCTAAATGTTGATTGGCTCCTCCGTTGAAAGCCAACAGATTCTGGATGACAGGCACATGTTGTGGGGATCCCAAATCTTGCCAAGTAGTAGAAGACATGATGTTAACAGTTGAACCTTCATCTAATAGAGTGCCATGTACTACCATATTATAGGCTTCTACCATAATATGGAAAGGCATATAATATGGGAGACAGAATGCAGTCAATTGACTCCAATCAAAAGAAACAATAGAACTACTTGGCAGGGGTATCATAGGATTGCCCCCATAATTTACAGGAATAATAGAAGGACTCTCTTGAACAACTAGGATGGGAGGACCACTCTTTGATTCATGAGAATATGAGGAAACAAGAAGAACATGAGCAGTATGATCACTAATGTCTTTAGGAATAGAGTGAACAATTGAAGGCGGAGCCAAGTCGACACTCTTTTCAACCAATGGCTGGTCAGGAACAGACACAAAAGGGTCATGCTTAGGAAGAGTAGGATGGGAAAGAGATGAATCCAAGTCAATCTCTTTACCAAATAGGAGAGGGTTAGAAGAAATCCTTTGATAACCAAGAGGAAGTTGGGGTTGTGGAGTTGTAAGGTTTTCCAAAATTTTGGAAGCTTTATCCATAAGAGGAAAAAGGTGAATAAGAGGCTTTCCTTCAAATAACCTACAAGGGAATTTAATTTTTCCCTTCTTCTTACCATCACTAGCTGAGGGTGTAGCATCAAAATGATCTCCAGATGTCGATGGGGATGGTCGATCTAGATTTTGAGACCACACCTCTAAGACTCTGGGAATACCAGGACAGTCTCAAAGGAGATGTTTGCCCTGACATAACATGTAAGGGAATTTTACCTTTTGCAAAGGATCGAAAGGTTTATTAATGGGAAGTGAATTTGGAGCAATAGCTTCACGGTTGGCATCTCGCTTATCTGACTTCTTCTTCTTCATCTTTTTATTCTTCTTCTTAGCCTCCTAGTTACTAGATTTCAAACTTTCACCAGGTGAAGTAGAAGAGGAGGGTGAAGAAATAGTTGAAGAAAGTGAGAGGTCAACCTTAGAATCAACATGGTGTTGTTCAAGTGAAGGAGATGGCTGGACAGAAGTTGGGACACTCGAGACCATCAAGGTTGAAAATAAATAGATAGGTAAACCAATAGTTAACCCAGGAAGGGACAACGTTGCCATATAAGGAGCGACAAAGTTTCCAAAAGAAGGAAAAGGACCAGGACTCACATCGGAAGGGAATCCTTGACTGGTAAACTCTAGAAATGTTGCCATTGGAATCAACCCTAAATAATCACTAAGGAAGATATCTTTAATGAGGAATATTTTGTGGGCAGTTAATTTTAATACATTGAAACAAAACCTTTCCTTTCCATGTTGTAAGAGTCGAGAAAAGGACGAAAGGTGACTCTAGTCGCTTTCAGATTTAACGAGCTTGAAAGGACAAGTGCTCGATGATATTTTCAAATTTAAAGAGTCAAAAAGACCAAAATTGCTGCTCAGGATAATCTAGGCAAAAGGGATTATCAGGTAACCGTGAACTGCAAAATACCTCCTGGCGAACTGAAAAGTACGAGCAAGCAATCTCCCCAAATGCTATGATCAGTGTATCACGTTTACAAGGTGGTAGACTCAGCTTACTACGGATAAGGAATCGTAAACCTAGTGGGGTCTCCCTTTATATATGTGATGGTATGGGGAGAACAAGTTCGTACTAGCGTTGTCTAATGCTGAAGCGAACCATAGCTACTAGGTTTAAAGACATCAGAACACGTCTCTAGCCTAGACCCCTAAATGTGAGAGTTTAGCTTCAAATGTGCCTTAGGTTAATTGAATATATTTTAAAGGTTTATCTTGAAATTAAGTCTCAGTTTTTAGGTCCTATCGATGTCACTTGAAAAACTCCTAAATGCATCTATATGAGACAAAACCCTTTCAATTTGATGAATGTTTACACTAATTGAGAGAAGAGAAAACAATCAATGCAAAAAACAAGCAACTGAAAGTAAGATGACTCTTCACTACACTTTTCAAAACAAAAAAATGAAAATTATTTCCGCTTCCTACTCTTCCTATCAGATGCACTTCAACTAGTCCCTTTAATAGTAAAAGAAGTTCATTTCATTTCAAATGCTCATGATAATGCAATTCTAGCCTTCAATGGTGCTACTTAATGTAACATGTCAATTAAACAAACTAGAACGATGTATTTTCTTCAATGGAATGTTAAATGAATCTTTCACATAAACATTTCAATGAAAATTTTCAAACAACCAAACATCAATCGTAAGCAAATCAAGATAAAAAAGATCCTTTGAAACCAAACATGCAAAGATTCAATTGTAACAAACCGAGCAATGTAATCTATGCTCAGAAAAGAGACATTCAACAAGAGAAGAGTAAACGAAAATTTTCACTTGTTCAATTGAAAACAGAGGAATATAGATGCAAGGACTAAAACATGAAATGCATGAAGAAATAAATGACCAACTTGATTTGTTGAGCATATAAGAAAATGAACAGACAATGACCTAGATTCCCTAGGGACACAAACCATCCAAAAAACTCAAACAATCAAGTAATGCAATCAAAAACCAATCAATCAAACAAATCAAGCTAACAAAGCATTCTAGCCAGGGAGAATAAAGGCAAACAAACCAAGAAACAAAATATATGAGGACAAGACACACTGGCAATGATTTAAGAGAAACCCTGATTTTAACCTGTAGGAATCGGCGCGACTATCTAACTAGCAACAAGCACCATAATGGGTTGTCGCGTTATTGTTCAATGGGAAATCGTGTTGGTCGGTGCTACTGTTAGAAAATTAGCAACACTGATTGAGGGATTCAAAGAAAAACAAAAAAATTCCACAAACCAAAACCAGACCTGTCACTCTAAATTCAAGAATCAAAGCAGTAGGTAACACAAAGTAAAAATTACAAAAGAGAAAGAGCGATATGAGAAAAGTCATCACAAATCATGAAATGAAAAACAATCCAAAGAGAGATGGATCCTCAGTGGAGTCACCAATTTGTGGAGTAGGAAAATTCTCTCTGGGGACAGAGACAATCCCTCTAGCCCAAGGGAGATGGTCTAGCCACAAACAAGAAAATCTTACATAAGTTCCCTTAGATTGAGAATGGATAATATCCTACCTCTTGTATCGCTAATCCTTGTTTGATGAAGCCCTTGTGTCTTTGCTCCAGCGATCAGCTCCTTAATGTCAATAAAGTAACTAAAACAAATAAACAAGAAAAAAAAGCACACATGATAGCATACAATAAATTCAACCTACTTAAGAGGCTAAGGAGTCTTAAGCTACCAAATACCATATGTAATTGATATAGGAAACATCAATTGTATTATTATTATGAAAAAAAGGAAATTACAACCTTTGCCTTAGCATTGCAGGTTTCCTTCAACATGTCCGGGTTCTAGCACCACTGTTAGCATCTCATGATTCACCTCAAAAATGGAAGTTCAAGGCTTCTTCCTTTTTGCTTCAAACCAAACAAACTACAAACTTATTCTTCCTTTACAAGTGCAAACTAGAAGGATAAAGCTATCAAGATTTTGTTGGTTATTCAAGCTCCTTCATTAGCTAGCTGAATTTTGGAATAAGAGAAGTTTATATAGCTTGAGAGTGGGAATATGGATCCTCTTATGATGGGATGGGTCTTATCCCTTTTGGTTTGTTCCATTTTAATAGGGGAAAGGAGCCCAAACAGTCTCTCTCAACTCTATCTCGACTAACCATTTACTAGACTTCCATTCACGAAGCTTCTAGACCTGAAAGCTTCGACTCCATTTTTAAAAACTTTCCAAAAGAGGATCGGCGTGAGTAATGGATGGATATCAGTGTTGATCGACACTAGGCTCAGTGTGAAACTCTGCAAATCGGTGCGGGGAAGAAACATAGGGATAACGCTGGCCTTTAAAACTGAGTTTGAAGGAATATTCTCTGCAAATGATGAAAGAGGGAAATGTTCTACAGTTGAAGAGTGGTGTAAAGACATGTTCTTCATGATAGGAAAACACATGAGGTTCACTGTAGAGGTCCTCTAAGATCGAGGAACGGGGAGTACATGGACAGTGACAAAATGCTTTGTAACATGAAACATAGTATCACAATGGATAAAAGAGAGGGTTAGCCAAATGTATAGTTACGATTACTCATGAGCTTCTCCCGAACCTCAGATTAAGGGGCCAAGTACTCTCGTGAAGATGGGCACCCTCCCAAAAATAGAAGACAGAGTAGGTTTATCTGTTTGGGTACTAGGGTAGCCCACCCCAGTCACCTTGTGTTCATCCCTAAAATGTATGGCTACTATGGTTACCTCAAATCATAGACACTACCTGGGAGGAAAAGGTCGTAGATAGTACGTTGTGTGGGTAGGATAACTGAGTCCTTGACTTAGCTTTGATACCCCTTAAGGGATCCCTGATACACAAAATACCCAATGGAGATGTAACCAAAGGTGGGCTACGTTCTCTCACATTCCAATTTTGTCTCGCATTTAGCTCTGCTTTGACTGGAGTGGTCCCAGATAGTATGAGTACAACAATATTTTCCCTCTTTAAGTACATTAGTCTCAATTTTAGAATCTTGGGAAGTTAACTCACAACTTCCTAAACCAAGATCCTAACCTAGACTAATATGTGTGTATACTCAAAAGAGTTGCTGATTAATTTTATTATGAGATAGATTTTAAATTTACCTTTTTAATGTCTTCAGAAGGGGTGTTGATGTATGGAGTTTTGTGGGACTCTGACACAAACCATGCAGAAAATTCTTTTCAATTTCAGTTCGATGAATGAGTTATTTCTACAAGGAGAGAATCATTTATACATCAATCAGTACCATGCATCTAGTGCAGTAAAGACAAGAAAAACTTGCAGACATGCAACGTTCTCTAACAACTAACTCAATATACAAATGCACAATCTAACCAACTAAATAGAAAAAACTTTAAACATTTTTTTTTTAAAAAACATAAGCACTTTAGCTATTTTCCTAAAAATAAAAAATGCTCAGGAAACAGGCAACAAAACAAAAGTGCCCAACTGCAGATCCTTGAACAGATCATAGGCGGCTTCCCCAACCCAAGAGTTCATAGGATTGGTTGCTAATAAAGATATGGTTGGCTAATGCACTTTAGAAAAGGGAAAAAAGAGTTAGTGACTGCATTAATTCTTTGTCTGCAAGCCAACAAAGTGTTATAACTCTCTTTCAGGGTCAAAACAAAGGCTGAGCACAGTGAGGAGGGTGTTGTAGAGTCCTGAATGGTCAGAAAGGGAACTAAGAAGAACAAGAGGGCCTGGAAGAAAGAGAGATTCAGGAAATTTGTAGGAGAAAACTGGGAACTAATTATAGTCCCCAATGGAGTCGCCAATTATTCTATAGGGATTAATGCATGGGTGGTTGTGGCTAGAATACCCTCAAGGGATCTTCCCGGGATCCTTGGCAAACTCATCAAATTAAATGCAACCTAGACAAAGAGGCATATACATATCCATATTAATGTATGATATTCAAAGTAGGAGGAAGAGATTACCTCATATCTTGATGCAATTTTGCTGGAGAACCCAATTTAGGAGAGCGGAAGACCTCTTTAATAGCTCCTAGATTAGCACCTACATATAAACAAGACAAGAAGTAATACTACAACATATAAACTCTGATAATCAAGACAATAATATATATGGATATCAAATAACATGCATCTAAGCTACTCATAAACTATGGAATTGCATCAACATGTAACAAAACACAATATAAACACCATAGAGTAGACAACAGAAATGTAGGTCTATATTATTAATAGGAAATGATGATTACAACCATTTAGTGAACCAAGCTCCCCTTAATCCTCCAAATCTTTTCTTTCGATCTCTTATTAACCTCTAGGTAAACCACTATATCTCATATAATGTTTCGATAGTAAGTTGGTAGTCCTTCAACCTTTCGACCTTTGACCCCTTTCACAATGCCCCAAGCCTCCAATATATAGAATGCGAGGCTTATCCTTTCCAACTCTCTCATGAGTTCCCTTTGGCAGAATATAGGGTGTTTACTTGATTTATTGATTGTTGCCCTTCTATTAGACTCCGTTAGAAATATAAATATCCTTAAATAGGTAGAAGGTGGATGTTTCCTGCTTTTCAGGCTGACATATGAGTAAAAAGTGGGATATTATTCAATCAACCCACTCATTTGACCTCTGAAACCTCACAAATGTTTACTAATGCTATCCCTAAGGCAACACAGTGAGTTACCCTAGTGACTAATGCCCCTAATTCATGCATGGGGAGTGCTATAAATCATCTTGCTAGTTCATGGGGAGCGTTACCCTAGAAAATAGGCTTGTGAACTTGGTCTTGTCTTTAGCTAAACTGTCTTCCTCCTTTGAGATGACGAGGAGGTCATTTACCTATATAACACTTTGACCACCCACTTAGAACACTTGATGACACTACAACATAGATCATTTGTGAAACATTAACCACACCATTCCCTAAGTGCGACAAATTTGTGATGACTTATGACAAGTGTGGAACTAAAGATACACTTTTCAACGACCGTGATGACACTTGTGCGATAATGCTTAAAACTTTGGGAATAAGTGTGATGGATGTTCACATGGTTAAATCAACTAATTTGCACAAATATAACCACTTGGAATCACCAAAACAAGCTTATACACATTATGCGACAACTAACATGTGAAAATATGACATTTTTCCTTTATTGCAAAAGGGGCCAACACACTTAAAGAAGACACATGGAATGGACTTCAATGTCTGTGACGAGAATATGGAAGACCAAGGTAGGCTCCAAAATTTGGTGTAGGATTTTTTTTTTGGATGGCGTTGTAGCAACGACAACACTTACCAACACAGTGATGGAATTCCAGCTTCTTTGTCTCGGTTAACTCTTTTGTGCAGGGTATTAGTTCTTCAGGGAGTATTGATCCATCATGCATATCATTTTGGCTTCCCCACTTACCCTATGAATAAACATGGTCCTATTTATGCCTTTCTTGGTTGAACACAAGCATAAGATTCAACACTATTGTAATGCTTCAAATTAGAAAGTGTAGTGAAGTTCGCAAGCTTTATATTTTTAGAGTATAGTTTTTCATCTCTGGTGTTGCTCCATTTCCAACAGGCCTAGATAGTACCCCGACGGAGTCACTATAGGAACACAAACATTGCTCTACTGCCAGCGGGACTGGACAATACCCCAGTGGAGTTTCCTGCTTCACCTCTCTATGCAGGAAGCCTTTCTCTTCTTTCACCTTTATGTATATATTTAAAAGGACTGTGCATTGGAATTTATTAATTTTGAGGGAAGAAGAGGGATCCCGACTTACTGAGATCAAGAGAGGTTGTTCCTTTAGAGAATCCTATAGAGACCTTTGATTTAGGTTTGCTCATTTAGATTTTTCCCCTTTTCCTCATTGTTACACAGTGTTTTGTCACACCTTATACACTTCCTTGTGACATACCCTGAAGTTCCTGAAACATGACCATCATGTAGTGTACTCATCCAAATATGTAGCTCGGATCCTCCCTAAAACACTGATTGGAAAATGCCTTGAGCTTCCCCTAAAGGAAATGGCTCTAAAACCCTAATTTTAGAATCATCACTCCCTTGATATTGAAAATCACGATGGTTGCTAGTTGAACTATACTAGCCCCCCAATGCCATCACGCATTTTTCTTGTATACCAATGATGATCCCTAAAAGGTAATTTTCCCAAAGAGGACAAGAAGCTTCGTGATCTAGAGGCTTCCAGAATGAAGAGCTAATGGTTGTTTGTCGTAGATGAGGTTGAGTTCTATCAACTTGGACTTTTGGTCTTATCCCTATGAGCTACCTCCTTGATATGAGGGCCTTCTCCTATCTTTGGAGAGATCCTAACTCCCTTTCCCTAATTATATATTCATCCTCTCCCATTCCCAAATGGTTGGTATTTGGCTATTTGCACCCTTATGCTGAGATTATGCCCACATGCTACTCATTTGGCTTGGAGGAATGCTTGGAGAGCTTGAGCTTGTAATTGGATATTCATTCAAGGAGAGCTTACTGACATCAAGGCTTGGCTGTATGCTTCCTCCTTTATTCTATTAATAAATACAACTGCCGGTTCATTTTCCATAAATGTGTATGTTAATGCATAATTTATCTTAATGCTCCTTGATCTGTTAATTAGGTTACTTTTGATTATGCTATTTGTACTTGCATACTTTGTTGTGTCTTAGTATCTTGTGCAGACATTAAAACACTGTGAGCAGTAGGACCGAGCCCATGGTGCAAGCATTTCGAGGTCTTCAAAAAAGGAGGATATTATAGCATCAAAATGAGGTAAGCCATCTTCCTCTTCTTCTATTTCAATTTTAACTTAGGAAAGTGTCTATTAGCTTGTCACATAGGTTGCTAGTCCCACTCACTGGGCTAGAGGGATCGTCTCTGTCCATAGAGAGGATTGCCTAGACAACACTCATCTACTGATTGGATAAGTGTGAAAACATCGAAACATAAGAACCAAGTGTGGCATAAGGTTTCCATAATAGACACAAGGTTCATGGTTTGACAAAAACTCTCCTTACGGATGGATCATATTTTCGGTCGGAGCTCCATTGACCAAAATATGTGACCCTAAACAAAGAAGGAGGAATGATGGTTAGCTAAAAGTTTTTATTTCACAAGACTCTTTTCAATTCATCCAAATGCAAAGAAGTCGAAAAACATGTTCATGCATGACACTTAATTACACAAACAAAAACAAAATGAGACCAACAAACAAGGAAGAAATAAAAGAAAATCTGTATATATGACAGGGCACAACCCCACATCGTCATTGAAAATAATGTTTTAAGTCTTGGTCATTAATAGGAAGACAATGAATCCTCCTGTCTAGTGATTGCCAATGATATGTGTGTTGGCCAATATTTTTATAGAGAATGAACGATCTGATCCATAGGGATTGAAACTTAGTGTGTTTGCCTTTGTCCTTGTGGGCTTTATTCCACTTTAATACTAAGTCACCAGCACCAAATTCATTCTTCTTGACAGACTTCTTATTGAACCACCTCTTGATACAACTCAGGTGAAGTGAAAGTTTTTCTTTTGCTTTTTTCCTTTCCTCCTGCAGCTTGTGAAGGGTGTTTATCCTATGCTAAGCCACTAAGCAAGGCTTGTGCTAAGATTCTTGTGAAAGTTGAAGGGAAGACAAGTTGATATTAGGGGGTAACATGGATTCTTCCAAACACTAGGAAGTAAGGAGACATGTTCTGAGAAGGTTTTTGCATGACTCGGTCAACCCATAAATCATTCACCAAAGTGGAGTGACAGTTCCTCTGTTAAGAGAAAATTGTCTTCTGATAATGCATATGAGGTTTTTGTTTGTAGACTCAGTCATACCATTTCCATGTTGATAGTAGTTAGATGAATGTTTCAATATGATTCCATTTTCCAATAAAAAATCATATAATTTTAACGATGAGAAATATGTTGCATTGTAAAAAATAAGTGAAGTTGAGATGATGAACCTAGAGATTATTTTTTGTTTAAGGAAGTTGATACATTCTTGATCATTCACTTGTTTGATCGAAACTTCTTCCATCCACCACGTAAAGTAGTATGTGGCAATGAGAATGTAGAGGTGCTGCTTTGACAAGTGTGAAATTTTTTCACCAATCACATCTAAGTCCGATTGTTGAAATGATTCTTCCACTCCAATAGGTTGCAATGGGGCAACTAACCTCTTTCCTTTATTGGCACACCTTTGACAAACAAGACACTTGCGGGCATAGGCATGACCATCTTTGAATACTGCGGGCTAATAGAAATTGACCCAACTACGCTGTCGTGGAGATCACACAATAAGCCCTTGACAAAAACTCCATTATGGTGCTTTCTAAAAAGAACCCCATGCACCAATTGATAAAACAATGATTTTAACCTGAGTTCCCTCTTATTCCATGCAAATAAGTGAGAGGGAAATGTGTTGTGCTCGAGATACTGGCGCACATCCCTGTACCAAGGGTTCGCGATGGTAGTGGGGGAAGCTCGTTCAACATTGAAAATTTTGATTTCATGCTCCCAACTAGATGAATCTCTTCTTTCACATCTACTGCTTCCCAACATAGATAATGGAACTTGATTGTGTGAAGGCTTGAATTCTAAGTCATACTCCCGCAAACTAGTAATCTAGTTCAATCTTCTTTCACCCAACTCTTGTTGAACAAACAATGATCTGACTGCTGGGTGTGACACAAAGATAATACAATGAATTTTTAAGAGATAGGGATGGAAGTCCTTTACCACTTTAAAAACTACATATGCCTACTTATCAATAGTGGGGTAGTTACGTTCAGGTCCTTGAAGGCTAGCACTCATGAAAGATATTGACCGCTCATTATTCTGATCATCCTTATGATTAAGCACTACGACAAGGGAAGTATCAAAAGTGAAGGTGTAGAGCAGAAAAATATTTGTTGAAATCTAAGTTATACAAAGCGGGTGCTTGTGCAATAGATTTTTTGATATGGGAAAACATGTCCTTTTCCCTTTCATCCCATTTGTATATCACATTCTTCTTCACGATCTCCTGCATGGGTTTAACAATATTAGTGTAATCATAGATAAACATACAGAGGAAATTTATCTTTCCTGAGAAGGACTACATAGGTTTGTTGTTTACTAGGAAGGGAGTCTATGTAATGGATTTGACCTTTTTAGGGTCTACCTTAATCCCACTCTTTGTGATAATATCGCCCAAGAGATTTCCATCATACACTGCGAACATGACCTTTTTGGGATTAAGGGATATCCCGTATTTGTGACATCGCTCGAATATTTTCTTCAAATGGTGTAGGTGGTCAGATCTCCTTTTACTAAACACTATAACATCATGCAAATAGACCACTATGCTCTTCTCCATGAGTCCACAAAATGCAATGTCCATGGCACGTTGAAATGTTGCACCGATATTGACCAACCCAAATGGCATTCTTCTAAATGCGAACGTGCCCCACTTCGTACGACATGTAGTTTTGAGTCTGTCAGGCTCTTAGACCAGAACCTGGTTGTGTCCTAAATATCCATCTAACAAACAAAACATCTCTGCCTCCAATACTGTCTGCAATATTTGTTCCATAGATGACATAGGGTAGTTATCCTTGTCTGAGACATGATTCAAGTTGTGGAAATCTGCACACAAGCGGATTTCCCTAGACTTCTTTTTTACTAGGTAGAATGTCACACTTTATATATGATCCAAGCATCCAACAACTTCCTTAACTACTTTTGAATCGGCGGCTCAAGCTTTGGGTGTACCTTTATGTTGAAGGCTTGAAAATCGTTGCCTCAACAAGTGGGATAACCACTCGGTCTAGACCTTGGGACAACTCCTTTTCTGTTTGGAATAGTGGAGCTGACTAGGGATGATGGGACCAATTACCCAATCTATTTTTATGCTTGTGCTAATGGGATGATGTTTTTGAGATTTTGGAGTAATACTTAACCTAAAACTAATCTAATTTAACTAATAATAATGTGCAGTTTGTCCTAATCAAAAAATATTTATCTAACTGTGACTATCCCAGGAGTAACGTGATATATGCAATCTAAAATGATGTATGAAAGAAATTGATAATGAAAATCATTTAATTGAGATAAGAAGTGAATTCATTTAACAATGATCGTTTTGCATAAAAAGTTAGTTGAAACAATATGAAAGATATATCACATAAAAATCATTCATGTATTTAGCATAAACTATAAATCATCATCATATAGTAGTGCAATAATGGCAATCCAAAATTCAAACTTTCATACATAAATAACTTGAAGATAACGTATTGTTTGATGCATAATTCAAAATAATTAAGAGATAAAAGTACCATTTATAATACGTTCTACTCATGTGCTCCAACAATATTGATCTACTTTCAAATCATCCAACATCATCCAAGAGTACAGAAGTGCAATTTCAGTAAAAGATGTCAAATTCAAGTAGAAAATAAATCTTGTTCCATTGGTTTCACCAAAACTTCCTCAAAGGGACAAAAGTGCATGTTCTGAAGAATGTTTCTGATAAAATTTCTGGACCTCTCTCTAAATGCATGAGAGGCTTTTAAATACTAACTTATGAAACTAAAAATAGATTATTGCAAAAAAGGTTGAGGAGGTTTAAACAACCTGCCTCAATTTAAGAAAAATGAAACAAAAATAGAAATCTACATAATGACTAATCCTGCATTCGATCTTTCATATCGCAAATATCTAGCATGGTCTTGAGGAGTGTAGGTTGGCTGACTTCGTCTTTCAGTTGTCCTGTAAACATGACATTGATGAGCGCTGACATCATTTTCCTGGTAGAAACAATTAGGCATTTCAGGGTCATACACTCGCTGTGTGGTTTTACCATATATTGCCAATAAGCCTCCCAGTTTAACCTGGTCACTTGCCTAATTGGTTATGTTCTTTCTTCTACTACCTGTTTCCACTGTAATTCAAGTTGTTTTTCATTCGGAAGGAAACTAGGGGTGGTCTTTGCCACAATATTAGCACTATGAAAATTTTCATTTACACTTTCAATGCTGCTGTTTGCCACTGTTGCTGCATCCTCTGTTGCCTGTTTTGCCTCTTTGAGCTGAGAACCCTAACTTGCAAATAAGATCTCCTTATGTGATTCATCTAGTTTGGGCATGTTGGATCTTCTCCCGTTCTCATAATTTTGCCAAGTTATGAAATCTGAAACCTTTTTAAGAATTTCATCATATTCAAGTCGCATTTCCACAACTTGGCTTGTTAACTTGTCGCTTATTTCACAGTGATAGTTCCACTACGAGATTTTTTGGCATAGAAATTCTTTTTGGTGTGTGAGCTGGGAGTTGAGGCTAAGTGATTTGGTGACAAAATGATCGATCTTTGGGTCGTCCTTATCCATATCTGTTATGCTCTATATCTGTGCCTCCTTACCTGCCAAGTTACTTTGATGTTCTGTTTGAATTTGATGGAACTTCTACTATAGCTTAGCCAATTGTATTTTTGCTTGTTGGTTGGTTTTGGCTTGCTATAACTGTTGTTTTAGTGACAAAATTTTGTTTTCTTTTTCTTTAAGAAACAGTTGTACTTCAGTTTCTTCTTAAATGGTTGTTGTAGCATATGCACCTACGAACTGTGAGAGCTTGGTGAGGTTAGCCAATGGGTCAGTGGATGAGTCTTTCTAGAGGACATCCATCGGCTCATTGTTTGGAGTGGTAGCAGTTGTGGATTCCAATTTTCTTTTCTTTTTCTATCTCTTAACAATCTCCTTGTGCTGTGGGCTGTAAAATATATCAAGAGGGGGAATTTCTTATATTCTTAAAACAATCTCAGAGGTGGGGGTAACAAGAATGTGTTATATTTATTGAGTATTCACAGTTCCCCCTGTTATAATTTCTGAAGTTGTTTCTTGATCTGTCATTTGTGCTTCTGGTGCTTGTTCCTTTGTTTTGAGTTTTTTGTTGAAATTATCCCACTCCTCTTCCAAATAAATTTCTAGAGGCTTTATTAGCTATATACGGGGATTATGGGTTTCAATCTGCTTGATGGTCGAAGTTTGTTCTTCTGTCTTTGCTGCAGACTAGGCTGTATACTAGAATGATTCCTTGCTCCTACTTTTCTTATTCTATGAGGACTTCTTGGATCCCTTTCCAGAATTGGTTTTAGATTTTTCCTTAGAGTCACCATCTATGCTTACACTAGGAGTGGGCTTCCTTATTGGTTCAATTAACAATTGGTCCACTGGGAACTTTGATAATCTCTTTTCTCTATAGCTATAAAATGTTTCAAGACCCTCTCGATCAAAAAGTATATGTGCCATATGCTTCGCTTCTCTAAAGGTATTCTTCTGTAAGAAAACATCATAAAATGGGTCCTTCTCATGGATGAATATTTTTACTTTGACCATAGTGGTAAAATCCTTGACAATACTGAATGGGTTTTATTATCTTTCGGGGAACTTAGGTAACCGTAGAGACAACATATTATCTACTTCCCTGAACGCATGTCCAAGGTCATGTAATGCAAACACTCCACATGAAATATGAAATTGAGGCCAAATGGCCTTATTTGATTCCTTCAATGCTTTGCTCATCCCTCCTTCACTGCATGTCTGATAGGCTATCTCTCTAACCATTAATTTATTTGGGACATAGAAAGGGAGAACATGGGGAGAGGCGATGCTACCAAACACTCTGATATATGTAAATGTATCTTCTCATAACCATTAGGCTACTGGGAGGATGTCTATCTCGGCTTCTTGGGAGAATCTGGGGGCATCGGGGTTATAAATTCGTTTATGGATGGGAAGCATAACCCCGTGACAAATCTTGAAAAAATGTGGTTCAAAATTGGATTCCCACATGTCTTTGTGGTGGATGCGAATAGGAAGTGGATCTTGAATAGTCCACGTCCATCCCATAAGAGGGAATTTAGAACCAAAACAAACAGCGTCCATAACATAAGCACACATGAAAAACAAAGGGTAAACCCTCAAAGAAATATTCCTCTTCCTTCTGTACTCTATAATTGCTTTAGCTAAATTATCAGACAGGATTTGTGCCCAATATATTATTGTTGCATTAACGACTTCATCTATTAAGGGCAACCATTCTGAGGAGAATTTGTTACTTTCGGGTTTGCCAAATAAGCTACAGAGCATAACCATAGCAAAATAGAAAGGGGAACAAACATATGCGGTGGCGTACATACAATTTTTGTCTTTCTTGATTCTTTCTTCATTATTTGACCAATTCTTTGTGCAGTCTGTGGGATCCTCATTTTCTTTGATGAATTTCTCAAAAAATTTCCTGTTGTAGGTAACTTGTGGCTCCAGTAGCGTTATAGACATTTTTGTGCCTTACAGCATGAAGCATGAAATGTCAATAATCTAAGGGATCCAAAGTCTCTAAACATGTTGTTCCTACCCCTAGAGGAACAAGGTCAGCAAACCACAGCACTAAATATCAGTTCTCCACCTGAAAACACTCAAAAACAAGCTAATTCTGGATCATGTCAACTGCTCCACTGAGCATCTGCGCTGAATGTCAACTGCTCCACTGTGTACCTGCGTTGAATGTCAACTGCAAGGAAGGCTACCTGCGCTAGGCGAGTTGGGACAAGTGGCACAGTCATTCTTCAAGGTGTCAATGCCCAGGAAGCTTCCAAAATGACACTTGGTTCAGGGAATTCGACTGGTGATGAGTAAGAGGGTCTAGATCTCCAAGTGGAAGCAAGAACCTCCAAGTGGACTCAAGAACTGAAGAATAACTGAAGTGGGAGAGGACACTAGTCAGCTTCATGCCAGCTACAAGCTGACTCATCCTTTCTCCAAATCTCCTATATATAGAGCTCTCTCATGAGGTCTATGGAGGCTGGAATCTTGTGAAAGTAAGGAAGTGTTGTTGGTTTGAGTATAGAACTATTGGGTGATTTGCTTGAAGGAGGTGAAGAGGAGATTTCTTTCTGCTGGGAGGTGATGCTGGATTGGGCCTTTTATGGTTGTATTACTTCCTGAACTTTACTTCTTCCATTAATAAAGCATTTGAGGTTCTTCTATATGCATGTGTCTCAATGGTGTATTGCTATACTTGTGTATTTGATTTATTCTAATCCTTGAATCAATTATGAATGTATGCTTCTTGTAGTTTCCCTCTCTTGCCATTTTGCAGGATCTTGGTGTAGCTGGGCTAGTGAAAGAGCAAGGAGCTGGGAGCAAGCAGCAAAGAGAGAAGATTGGATCAATCATTAGCGGAAGACAATAGTTAGTGGATCTCTTTCTCTCCTCTCTTACATCTCATAAAGAAGTAATCTCGAATATCTTTGCTTTGATTGTTGCTGAGGTACTATCACCCTTAGAGTGGGATAGGGTCATTCCGTATTGGATACTTTTCCCAACAACAAATTGGCGACTCCGTTGGGGATCGTATCTTGTTGGTTGTTTGTGTTTTTTGCTATTCATTTCATAAACACGGGGAGTACCGAATCGAACTGCATTTGGATCTTTCAAATGCAAAGTAGAGGGCAGCTACTCTAGCTCAGTTTCTGGGCAAGTTTATGATTTGAAGAGCTGATCCACAAGGACTCTAAATAGCTCTTAGTGATAGCTTTTCATCCTCCTTTTCATCCGTTAGTGTGTACTTGATTGATAGCTTCTGATTTGGCCAAAAACTGTGAATTTTTGAGCAATTTGTGACCCGGAAACTGAGAAAAACGAAAGTTTGTCTCTTCAGTGCAGGCACTGTGAAGACAGTCTGCATTTCAGCGCAGTTCCCGAAGGGGCTACCTGTGCTGAATGTCAAACTTCCAGTGTACTACCTGCGCTGAACCAGTTTTTCCTAGTGCTACTGGGGTTCCCTCCTGTTTATTGCCCTGTTTTCACCCTTGTTTTTGCAGCCAGTTACCAGTCAATATACCTATCTGAAACCAACTTTCCTTGCCACTATTCCACCTCGGTTGTATAAAGAAACTGTGTTTGTTCTTTGTGTATTTCTTATATCATTTACAGTTTCCCATAACGAAAGTGAACTAGTCTTGCTGTGGCCTCTTAGATCTAGACCTGTGATAAGTGTCGTTTTGATCTTAAGAGTTAGTTTATTTGCTGTTAATAGCTGATTGAGCTTTTGCTTTCGTCATAAGGTTTGAATTCATATATTTCTAGTGTCGAAACAAGTAAATCTTAAGGTGTCTTTTGATTTTGGACAAGCTTGTTTTCTTTCACTTGAAATTGAATTCGAAATTATACAACAGCTTTCTTTTTGTATTACACCAACATTAAGAAAGAGAAAAGAAATACCTGCATCGTGCATGTGCATTTTGGCAGCTTGCATGTTGATTTAGGAAAAAGTGCATTAGTGTGTGCTCTATGATCTGTGTGAAAAGATGATGTCTTTCTTTTCCCTCAGTAGTTAAGATTTTCAAAGTTGAAATATTGAAAAGCTTGCTTATCATCTTAGACTGCATTTAGGAGTGTTACTATACATCTCGTGGTGATCCATAAAGGCAAACTGCTAAACAAGATCAACCTTAAAATAAATTGAATTTACATAACAACACATTGAAACATAACGCAAACACATAGAGGTCTAAGCTAGAGACGTGTTCCGGCGTCGTTAAACGTGATATCTTAGCGTTGAGTGGTTGGGTGATTCCTCCACGGTGAAGCGATAAGTATCAATACGGACTTGTGCTCCCACGTACCGTCGCGTATATATTGGGAGACCCCTATAGGAACAAAGCCTTTATCCATAGGAAACCGTGTCGGCCGCCCTACTGATCGCAATGCAGTGAACACAGCATTCACGAAGATCGACCACCCATACCGTAAAACGTATTCTGTGGTTTTGCGAAAGGTTTGGCACACCCTCTGCCTAGATCTCCAGAGCAGTTTCTTTTGGCCTTTTTCAAACTCTATAATTGAAAAAGTCCATCCGAGCATTTGTCACTTCGGGCTCGTTAAAACATCGAAGGAGACTAGAGTCATCTTTAGCTTTTTCTCGACTCTTAAAAAGTGAAAAAGCAAGTTGTGTCTAAAGCGTCGTTATAAAATTTATTTTAAACAGAACATAATCACCTCCTATTCCTGCGTTGATCTGTAGGTTGAGAACATGGAACGCCCCAACCAAGGAATTCCACATGATGGAAATCCTAGTCCTTTCTCCTCTTGGGGAGAAGTTGGTGCGCCCCACATGGCCACATTGTCGCTTCCAGGACTGACAATTGGCCTGCCTATTTGGCTATTCTCAACCAATGTAGTTCAGAACACCATGGTTCCTGAACAGTCGAGTCAACAGTTAGATCAGTCTAGAGCTGCCCACCAGCCTTCTACTTCCTATAACTCTTCCTCCAATCCTTCATCTTCACAGGGTAGAGCCGGCAAAAGCCAAGCTCCCATGGAGAAGAAGGAGAAGAAGAAGAAAGAGAAGAAGAAGAAGGAGCCTAAGGCGACTGGGGGCAAGCAAAAGACATCTGACAAAAATCCACACACAGCACAGACCGGGCCTAAATCGCCATGTGTCATATGTAGAGGAGACCACTTCCATAGAGATTGTCCCTGTATTCCCCGGATACTAAGGGACTGGTCCCCTCGGTTGCACAATTCGGGAGCATCAACCTCTGATAGCCATGTTGAATGCTTACCATCAACCAGTGAAAGTGAAGGTTCAAGACAAAGAAGGGGAGCAAGATCCCCCTGCAGACTATGTGAAGGCGATCACGCCATCCACCATTGTCCCTTCTTAGATGAAGCGAAGAGAGTTTTGGAAGATCGTCCGGTTTCACCGTTGAGACTTCCTCCTGGATACAAAAAACTCGTGCCAAGTCCTTCGTTGGTTGAGAATACAGCTGGCCCGCTCAAGTGGTCAGCTGAAGCGTCAATCATTGAAAATGAACCTACTGAATCCAGACCGGACGAAAGTCCAAAGGTCGAAACGGCAGTTGACCCGGTTCTTCCTTCAGAGATTTCATCCTCAAATGACGCCGTCACTGAAGATTCATCTTCAAATGACACCCTCACTAAAGAGAATAAGGATGACACCATCCAGATTCTTTTCATCAACACAGACTCTGATGAGCGTCAGGGCAATGCGCACATTCCTTTATCGCAAGAAGGAACATCGTCAGGGTCGTATGCGGCCGTATATTCGGTCCCACCACCAAGCTGTAGAAATTTTGAATAATTTAACACATATTCAATGGAGATTATCCTGATCATGTACTAATGCAGAAAAC
This sequence comes from Pinus tabuliformis, assembly GCA_031772625.1. Taxonomy (NCBI): domain Eukaryota; kingdom Viridiplantae; phylum Streptophyta; class Pinopsida; order Pinales; family Pinaceae; genus Pinus; species Pinus tabuliformis. The sequence goes on from CM062814.1 coordinate 990,932,603, forward strand.
ATACACAATACATAAGCTCCTCTACGTTGATCAAGATATAGCAGCATCAATAACAATAAAACATCAAGAGCATTCACACATTAACACAGTTTGTATCACGGGGAAAGCATCTCGCTAAAAACCCCACACTATCTGTATATTAATGATTGAGTCATGTAACATTACACAGAATAATACTTCTCACAAGTATCTCCACCTCTGTTACACACAATACAGCTCAGATCTGATCTCCAAATCTCTTCCACTGCTTGCCTGCCTCCACTGCTCAATACCTGCTCAAGAATTGATTAGAATTGCTTCCCAAACTCGATTTTCACCTGCAAAATAGTCACTCACTCTTTGTGGACGTGAGAAAAGGCTAAAATGCGGGCCAAATACGTGAGCAAACTCATTGGCATACTCAATCCTTTGATTGTGCAAGATCTGGTGCACAACTATAGTCACAACTGATAGCAATCTGATTCTCTACCACCTGTCCCTGTTGAACTGAACATGCACTGACATGCAACTGAGTTAACTGATGTATTCTTTAGTTGTATTATGAGTTAATAATTAGTTTAACAACTCATCATTAGTCTATCTGCAGTTAGACTAACTACAACCAGTTTAACTAAGTTAAACTGAACACAACTCCATCAACTGTACCTCCAGTCCACTAAACTCAACTCACTTGAGTTCTAACTGAAGTCATGCATGCAACAACTCAACTGACTCATAAAAAAAATGAATTTCCTTCTGACAGCTGCATGTGCCACTTCCATAGCTCAAACTGAAGTGCTCCAAGAGAATAAGATTAAGTTTATAGCCCAAATATTATTGTGAGATAATAATATTTGACTTTTCTATTTTTGACAGCCAGTCTAAAAATAGACTTGATCACTCACACTATGATCACTCACACTTTCATCAAAAATAGAAGTCCATCTATTTTTCCCAACTTGATCAATCATCCATAAACATAGACATGATCCATATGTCTAAAAATAGACATAGTCTAAAAATAGACTTGCGCCAAAAATAGCCTGCGGGCCCACTTAGTGAAGGCGACTCTTTTCACTAAGCTCCATCATCTTGTTGCAATCTCAACACTCCCTCTCGAAAAGACATGGATTATCAGCAACCCCTATCCTGCCTCGGTGGTACTCGAATTTGCTCCTGGTGAGAGCCTTCGTCAGAATATCAGCATCCTGATCCTCCGTTGGAATGTACGAAAGTAACATGATCCTTCGTTGCACACAATCTTTGATATGATGGTACCTGATGTCAATATGTTTAGATCTATCATGAAATACAGGATTAGCCGAGAGTTTAATGCAACTCTAGTTATCATAGTAAATCACAGTAGGATCCAAATGAGAACCGAACAAACCAACCAGGATCTTCCTCATCCATATAGCCTCGCATGCAGCCAAACTTGCTGCCATATACTCGGCCTCCGCTGAACTGAGTGCCACAGATCTCTGCTTCCTGCTGTACCAAGAAACTGTTGTCGATCCGATACTGAAGACCCCTCCTGATGTGCTCTTTCTGTCTGTTGGGCTCCCTGCCCAATCTGCATCCGTGAAGCCACATAGCTTCACCTCATCCTCCTGTCTGTACCACAAACCATATCCCGATGTGCCTCTCAAGTAGCGCAATACATGCTTGCCCGCCTTCCAGAAGAGCTTGGTAGGCTTAACCATAGCTTGTGAAAGCTGGTTAACTGCATAGCATATATCAGGTCGTGTATTGACCAAATACATCAGCGACCCACCAACTGTCGATAAACAGTGGCATCCACTTCTTCTCCCGAAGTGGCATCCTCCTTCCTCCAACCTCCAGGAAGAGGAGTATCAACAGGCTTGCAGCCATGCATGTTGAACTTCTCCAGTATCTCCCGAGCATACTTGCCCTGAGAAACAAACAGTCCACCACTGCGCTACCATATTTCCAATCCTAGGAAATAGTGAAGGAGGCCCAAATCCTTCATCTCAAACTCTGTAGCAAGATCCTTCTTGCATGACAGTATCAACAACTCATCACCCATTAGAATCAAATCATCAACATACAGTACAATGATAAGCAACTTACCCTCCACCACAATCTGGTATAGGTTCGGATCCGCCTCGCTCTTGGAGAATCCAAGTCCTGTGAAATAGCTGTCTATCCGTGTGTACCAAGCACGTGGTGCTTGCTTCAACCCATACAGCGCTCTCTTGAGCCTGCACACATGCGACTCGCTGTTGAAGACTTCAAAGCCTTCGGGTTGCTCAATGTACACCTCCTCCTCAATGACTCCGTTGAGGAACGCAGTCTTCACATCCATCTGATGAATGTGCCATCCCATCTGCGCTGAGAGAGCAAGAATCGTCCGTATGGAAGAATACCTTGCGACAGGTGCAAAAGTCTCCTCATAATCGATCCCCTCAATCTGTGAAAAGCCTCAGGCAACAAATCTTGCCTTGTACTTCTCCACACTCCCGTCAGCTGCCTGCTTAACTTTGTAGATCCATCTCGACCCACCACTGATTTCCCTTCCGGTCTAGGAACAATCTCCCATGCACTGTTTCTGACAATAGAATCATACTCTTCCACCATGGCGTCTACCCATGCGGGATCCTCCACAGCTTCCTCGAAAGAGGATGGCTCAGTCATAACACACTTGCTCATAAGAGCCATGTATCCAGTGTACCGATCAGGTGACTGTCTCTGCCTGCGTTGGGCTATAGGTGGTCCTACAACTTTCTCTGCATCTTGAGCCAGTCGCTCAGCTTCTGTCAAGCGCTTTCGCCCTCTGATGGTTGGCGCTGCATGAGTGGTCTCTTCCACTCCATGAACCTCATCCTGTGGCTGATCCACGTCCTGAAGCTCATCCTTAGGAACTAATAGCTCCTAATCTGCATGCAAGTGTAGCTCCCTCTCAAGCAAACACTTCATGGCTTTCTCCTCCTGAAATTTTATATCCCGTCGCACAACAGTTTTACCACTATCTGGCAAATACACACGATATGTGTAGTCACGTATCAGTGTACCCCACAAATATCCCAACCTCTGCAGTCGGTTCCAACTTCTTTCTGGCATCCTTTGTCACATGCATGTAAACGTTAGCACCAAAAATCCTCAAATGAGAAAGATCAGGCTTCTTACCAGAATAAGCCTCCTCGGGTGTACTCATGCCAAGTATCCTATGAGGACAACGGTTCTGCACATAAACTGCTGTATTGCATGCTTCCGCCCACAAGTGAAGGGGTAGGCCCTGATCATGCAACATTGCCCGTGCAGCACCCACAATCGTTCTGTTCTTCCGCTCAGCTACCCCGTTCTGCTGTGGGTTATGGGGAGCTATGAGCTCTCTACGAATCCCTTCTGCCTTGCAGAAATCCTTGAACTCGTCCGAGATGTATTCACCACCATTATCACTCCTAAGAGCCTTCACCTTCTTCCCCGACTCCTTCTCGACTAGTGCTTTGAATTCACAGAACTTTGAATATGTCTCGCTCTTCTTCTGCATGAAGAAGATCCAACACTTACGAGAGAAATCATCAACAAAAATCACATAATACCTGTGTTTTGCTGTCGAAGCAACTGAGAAAGGTCCACACACGTCTGTGTGAATTCTCTCAAGGATCGTCGTGGCGCGACTATCCTTCTCGTGAAAGGTGGCTTTCACAAACTTCCCCAAAGTACACCCCTTGCATTGATCTGACTGCGCAAGTGTGCCTTTAGGAAGCCCTGTAGTGATCTGCTGCAGTATCTTCAAGGCTCCATGGTGAAGGTGACCCAATCTCCTGTGCCACAACTCGCCATCATCCCGGCTCACCAATCCTTCTGCCTTGCCTGCCATGGCTGCGCATCCATCTACATGCAACTGATAAAGGTTCCTCACTCGAACCCCTATCTTCCGGGTCTCACCAGTTGTCTTGCTGCGCAGGAAGGCCTTTCCCTCGCTGAAAACAACATCATACCCCTTGTCTTCTAACATCGCCACTGAGATGAGATTCTTCTTCAATCCTGGAACATGCATGACTTCCTTCAATACAAAGGGTTTACCAGACTCCCTCTCAAAGGAAATGGTACCGATACCGGTCGCACTGTATCTACCATCATCGCCCATCTCGATGTGCACTCCAAGATCTTTGTCCTCCAGATCAGAGAACAAATCTCTATCTCCCGTCATGTGAAAAGACGCACCACTGTCCAGGAACCACACTGATCCCATCACACTTGAAACCAAGCATGCGATCAATGAAAAATCAAGCTCAAACTGAGAAGCTAAAGCCTCTCCCCCTGCAGATCCAGCAGCTTGCTTGTTCTTCTTCTTCTGCGGACAATTTGTGGCATAGTGTCCATGCTGGTGACAGTGAAAACACTTCACCTTGGACATATCCTGCTTCTTGCCTTTCGCACCAGACTGAGAAGCTTTCTTGCTCTTCCCTTTCTTTGCTTTGGCAGCCAAAGCACAATTCTCTTCATCAGCTCCCTTTGACGAAGATCCGTCCCTGGTACTCCGCTTGATCTCCTCCTACACAAGATCTGACCATAGTCTTTCCCATCCTGGCAACTTCTCCCGACCATTGACAGAGTCCTGATAGGAATGCCAACTCTTCGGAAGACCAAGGAGAGCCAAGCTCACCAAGTCCTCATCATCGACAGTAACCCCCACACTTCCCAGCTCATCTCGACACTGAGTGAACTTCGTGAGATACTTGGGAATATTGCCTCCCTTCTCGCATTTGATGTTTCTGAGTTTATCTTTGAGCGCCAGCTTCCTCTGATCGCTCTTGCTTTGGAATAATTCTGTTAATGATTTCCACATCAAATATGGAGTAGCCTTTCCATGGAGGCTGGACACAATGTGATCCTTCACGCCCTCCAACAGAATTCTTCGACATTTTGCGATCTTCTTTTGCCAAGCATCAGCTTGAGTAGCATCAGTAGGCTTTGGGATATCCGTATCTATGAATTCCTTCAGCCTGTTATCATCCAATACTGCCTCCATCCTGTCCTTCCATGCAATATAGTTTGAGCTGCCCTCAAGAGCATACTCCAATCGCAATCCATTGAAAGACATTGTTGCGTTGTCACCAAGAAAACACTGCTGCAAATTCGAATTCCACCAGCAACCAACTCAACTGCTTCCGATCAACCCTCGCTTGATATCCTGTAAAAATCTCTTCTACAAATCAAGCTGCTCCGATACCATGTAGAAAATATTTCTACAATTATCTAGCTCCGATACCATGTAGAAATTTTGAATAATTTAACACATATTCAATGGAGATTATCCTGATCATGTACTAATGCGGAAAACATACACAATACATAAGCTCCTCTACGTTGATCAAGAATATAGCAGCATCAATAACAATAAAACATCAAGAGCATTCACACATTAACACTGTTTGTATCACGGGGAAAGCATCTCGCTAAAAACCCCACACTATCTGTATATTAATGATTGAGTCATGTAACATTACACAGCATAATACTTCTCACAAGTATCTCCACCTCTGTTACACACAATACAGCTCAGATCTGATCTCCAAATCTCTTCCACTGCTTGCCTGCCTCCACTGCTCAATACCTGCTCAAGAACTGATTAGAATTGCTTCCCAAACTCGATTTTCACCTGCAAAATAGTCACTCACTCTTTGTGGATGTGAGCAAAGGCTAAAATGCGGGCCAAATACGTGAGAAAACTCATTGGCACACTCAATCCTTTGATTGTGCAAGATCTGGTGCACAACTATAGTCACAACTGATAGCAATCTGATTCTCTACCACCTGTCCCTGTTGAACTGAACATGAACTGACATGCAACTGAGTTAACTGATGTATTCTTTAGTTGTATTATGAGTTAATAATTAGTTTAACAACTCATCATTAGTCTATCTGCAGTTAGACTAACTACAACCAGTTTAACTAAGTTAAACTGAACACAACTCCATCAACTGTACCTCCAGTCCACTAAACTCAACTCACTTGAGTTCTAACTGAAGTCATGCATGCAACAACTCAACTGACTCATAAGAAAAACGAATTTCCTTCTGACAGCTGCATGTGCCACTTCCGTAGCTCAAACTGAAGTGCTCCAAGAGAATAAGATTAAGTTTATAGTCCAAATATTATTGTGAGATAATAATATTTGACTTTTCTATTTTTGACAGCCAGTCTAAAAATAGACTTGATCACTCACACTGTGATCACTCACACTTTCATCAAAAATAGAAGTCCATCTATTTTTCCCAGCTTGATCAATCATCCATAAACATAGACATGATCCATATGTCTAAAAATAGACATAGTCTAAAAATAGACTTGCGCCAAAAATAGCCTGCGGGCCCACTTAGTGAAGGCGACTCTTTTCACTAAGCTCCATCATCTTGTTGCAATCTCAACACAAGCAACCCAGTTGTGTCCTTTGATTGGAACCAACTAGGCAGACCCCGATTGCCAGCCAGTGTACCATTCAGAATCATAGTCCAAATTTATAGAATGGTAATGGCCGTCACTATCATTGATGAAGGGGCATCTGTGAGTATCCTTTCCTCTATTGCTTGGAAAGCACTGGGTTCCCCGGAGCTTTTGCCTGGGATAAGAAATCTCTCGGGTTTTGATAAAGGAACCAGTCGACCATTAGGGATCCTCCCCAATGTGCCTGTTACATTGAAAGGGAAGACCGTTCAAATGAACGTGATGGTTGTTCAAGGACCCTTGGATTATAACCTACTCCTTGGACGAGACTATATATATTGCATGGGAGCGATAGTCTCCTCACTCTTTAGAGTAATGTGTTTTCCACACGAAGGAAGAATGGTCAAGCTCGTAGACCAGCTTTCATTTCCGGGATCACGCATCGCAAATAGTCACATACCAACCCTCAATGGTCTATTCACTCAAGAAATGTCCCCACCCCCAATCCTCCTTCCCGATGAGTGCGAGTGATTCGGAAAGATGGGACTGGAACCCAGGGGGCATGCATCCTGGTCTGCTTTGGGCAGAGAAAACCTTGGGTATAAGATAGAATTTCCGCGGGAGAATATGACTAGTCCGTACCCCGTCCGTGGTTGGAAGAGGGGTTGTTCTAGAATAGGATTCTTTTGTCAAAGTTATGTGTTTGACAACAGTCATTCACCCTTGTCTATTTCGGTAGACATTGCCGAGGAAGTGTTCAGTTTGAAAGATTGACAGAACAATCTTTGGGTAACCTGAAAGAGGTAAGCCTCATCCTTTAAAACAAATGTTTTGATGGATAAGTAGGGGCAGCCTTGAAATTGTACTTTATACCTGGGGGCATGCAAACCTTTTGAAGTGCAAGCAAAGAGCGGTTATTTATCTGTTTTTTTGGGTTAGCCGTTTTCGAACTTACATAAAAAAAGGGATGAGAGGGAGCAAAGCTTAGTGAAGATGAAGCTCTATAAAAAATAGAGATCTCACAGGAGACATTTCTTATCTTATGACTAGTATATCGAGCAGTTTTACCGCGGAATTTATGCTCGTTAAAAAATAGAAAAGCGAGATCCGAGCAGTTTTAGCACATAGTTCATGCTCGTTAAAAAATAAACATAAGATTGAGCAAGAGTTTCCTCCGGAGTTTAAGCTCATTAAAAAATGAACCTATTCCAGTAAATAACCATTGTGATCATAAATTTATTAGCCATAAAAAGCCTTGGTCGTGTTTGCACCTGCCACCTCCATTCCATTTGGCCAATCGTTCACCTCCATATGATTGTTTACCTATTTTGAGGAACAGTTGCGAAGAGTGATTTCACCTAGCCATCCTTGTGACACTGCCGTGATTGGAAAATTCCAACCTGTACCTGGAATCTGCTGCTATCCCTGTTTATCACTCGTTCCTCAAAATACGAGTCTTCTTTGAGCTCTTTTCATTTGACTCGTAAAATATGAAAAGTTTGCCGAGTTTTGGCCTTCCAGCTCGTTAAAGTGACCGGGAGAGCTATCCCTCCTCTAGATTTTAATCTTTTTGGACCTGAGGGATTATTACACAAAAAGGTCGAGCGCTTGTTTTATTCGGCTAGTTAAAGTTATCGAAAACTCATCCCTTCTGTATTGTTTTATACTTTTTCGGACTTAAGGGATTAGATGACGAAAAAGGAATTTTGGAGTTAACTTTCTGTACCTTTTCAGACTCTCTAAAAATGAAAAGGACCGAGTTTTCCTTGTCGTTAGACTCGTTAAAATGATTAAATAGCGACAAACTTGTCTTTAGACGAGAACAAGTTTCCCTGTCGCTAGGCTCGTTAAAACATAGCGATGGGCTTGCTCGAAGGGCAGGTTATAGAACAAGCATATGTTATCCTCCTCAAGCTTGACAAAAATAAAGAGGTACTGGTCAGAAATGACTGGGGAAAAATTGGGAGAACCTCAAAGCTTTAATGGTAGCAAGTCGCTCTTGAACATGACACTTTTCCTCCGTATCACATCGGGTTGGGTTGTTTCATTCACCGGTCTCATCACCATGGTCTTTGCCAAACCATCCACATTTGGGGTAATGCTACCGATCCATCGCATCAGTGTCGTTATATGTTCAAGAGATGTTGTTGAGAAAGAGTCAACCGTGTCCCATCCACTGCCATACATTATCCTTCATCCACCCATGATCGCCACCCTGAATCATATTTCACAGATTGTTTTCACCTCCACTAAAATCATTAGCTCCGTTCCGTGTCACTGATGTGGGATTCATTAAGGCCCTCCTTTGACGAATCGCTTATTTTCGACTTCAGCTCATTATCCAAGAAGTTGATCTAGGAACAACCCCTTCAGTACTTTGAAGCTTGCATGCCTCAATGGCAAGTTTCTCACTTCCGGCGACAGGTATACATCAATGACCTTCGACCAGAAGATTTTGCGTGGTGTTCGACGCCAAGTCCTTTATTCACACCACGTGAATTGTACTGCAGTACCTTGAGGGTCATTATCATTATCGGTGATTCCTCTCGCGCTTGTTAATGGTTTACATTATTGAGCGGTAATCAAGCGATGTCTTTCCATGTTCGACTTCAGCGCAATTCTCACATGGATCGACTTGTACTTAGAGTGAAGATCGAACGAGTTTGAAGACCCCGGATCTAGTTTCGTCCATTCGGGCTACGATATATATTCAGGAAATATAAAGACATTTGATATGTACATTATTATAGCAGATGATCATCCTACTCAAAGGATGATAATTTCAGCAGAGAATTATCAGTCTATCATCAGACGATCGTCTGTTATATGTACCAAAATGAATTTATAAAGCTGAGCATGGGAATGCCCGCCTCAGCTAGATCATGAAAGCAGAATGAAAAATAATGTATTGTATTGTATTTTATCACAGGTCACCTCTCGGCGATTGAATGAACTTTGGATCCTCTTGATAAAGCATTTCACCCGATAAACGACCTCATACTTTAGGGGGCAACTGTTATAGACATTTTTGTGCCTTACAGCATGAAGCATGAAATGTCAATAATCTAAGGGATCCAAAGTCCCTAAACATGTTGTTCCTACCCCTAGAGGAACAAGGTCAGCAAACCACAGCACTAAATATCAGTTCTCCACCTGAAAACACTCAAAAACAAGCTAATTCTGGATCATGTCAACTGCTCCACTGAGCATCTGCGCTGAATGTCAACTGCTCCACTGTGTACCTGCGCTGAATGTCAACTGCAAGGAAGGCTACCTACGCTGGGCGAGTTGGGACAAGTGGCACAGTCATTCTTCAAGGTGTCAATGCCTAGGAAGCTTCCAAAATGACACTTGGTTCAGGGAATTCGACTGGTGATGAGTAAGAGGGTCTAGATCTCCAAGTGGAAGCAAGAACCTCAAAGTGGACTCAAGAACTGAAGAATAACTGAAGTGGGAGAGGACACTAGTCATCTTCATGCCAGCTACAAGCTGACTTATCCTTTCTCCAAATCTCCTATATATAGAGCTCTCTCATGAGTTCTATGGAGGCTGGAATCTTGTGAAAGTAAGGAAGTGCTGTTGGTTTGAGTATAGAACTATTGGGTGATTTGCTTGAAGGAGGTGAAGAGGAGATTTCTTTCTGCTGGGAGGTGATGCTGGATTGGGCCTTTTATGGTTGTATTACTTCCTGAACTTTACTTCTTCCATTAATAAAGCATTTGAGGTTCTTCTATATGCATGTGTCTCAATGGTGTATTGCTATACTTGTGTATTTGATTTATTCTAATCCTTGAATCAATTATGAATGTATGCTTCTTGTAGTTTCCCTCTCTTGCCATTTTGCAGGATCTTGGTGTAGCTGGGCCAGTGAAAGAGCAAGGAGCTGGGAGCAAGCAGCAAAGAGAGAATATTGGATCAATCATTAGCGGAAGACAACGGTTAGTGGATCTCTTTCTCTCCTCTCTTACATCTAATAAAGAAGTAATCTCGAATAGCTTTGCTTTGATTGTTGCTGAGGTACTATCACCCTTAGAGTGGGATAGGGTCATTCCGTATTGGATACTTTTCCCAACAACAAGTAGGTGGTACATAAGCCTTTGGTTATCTGGAGTGAAAGATCCTATAACTTCCTGGCCTCCTGTTTTGAATTCTCTGTCAGATATATTAGCGTCATCAATGATCCACTTAACCATGTCGGTATAGGGGATTATTTTCGGTCACGCAGCTATTCGGTGCAGAAATGAGCACGCAAGATCAGTTATGGAAGCATAAGAGGAATCATGCCCATCAACTTTAATTGTTGTCTCAAGAATCCTTGGTTTTTCTTCCTCTAGTAACTGATACATAGCCTCCCATGTAGATGTCCCTACTTCCCTATTACTTGTAGTATTAGTGAACAAAGGAGTCATTTCTGACTTCTCAGAGGCGACTGCTTTCCCTTTCTTCACCATTGCTTTCGGCTCCCTGTTTTGCGGCTTTTTCCTAAAATTTTCAAGAGGAAGAATTTATCAGATAAAAATGATACTAAACATAGGAATGAATCGATGAAGAAAACTAGTAAAGGTATTTTATTTGAAATCACGTAAGAAGATATCAAATCACTTTAAATGGCCTTTCACACATAAATGCAATTAGTTCTTCATAAATTCCCACTAATGATCCGTTATCATTTAACTTGAATGTCCATAAATATTCACATCGTAAATAGGGAAACAATCTCCTAGGGTGGTGAGCCTTTAAATTGTGATAATAGCAATTTTGTGATTTTTAAAGCAATATCGCAGATCGCTATATCGCATAATTTGTTTTTGTTTAACTTACCACTTTTTGAGTTTGTGCGAGATGCGAGAAACAAATGTCATTACTTATCGGGCTTATTTTTAATGAATAATGGACCTCCACATGTGTTGGTGGAAAGATTAAGAGGTGGGTCCAAGACGTGATCGTATTTCACAATATCGGTTTATGATAGGTTGAGGCTTGTGTCATATGATTGAAATGCGATGCGAGAAGGCTATTATACCATCGCAATTTCGGAGATCTCAATCTCGTAGATCACAATATTTTGGGGTAGCCTCTTAAGAGAAGTCTTTTATAAACAACGATGTTGCGATGTGAGACTTTTAGCTTTTTTAAAGAAGCTTTAAGGACTTTCTAACATTATGACTTTTTTTCGAATATAGATTTGCTTTTTTGATTATTTAATTGTTTCATCGTAGATCGTGGTGGGTTATAAAGGTATCATTTGTGATGCATTTTATGCTAAATAAGAAAAAGTAGTGCATTTTAATGGTTTTATAGGTTTTGTTTGATGTCTTGATTTATTCTAAAAATAAAAGAAATACCTACATGCTAGGATTGATTTTTTGGGTATATACATTTTTTGAAAGGGTCCCCATTTATTAAAGTAATATTTTACTACTAACGTTAATAAATGGGGGGTTGTTGACAAGCACAACAATTGGTGATTCACTTGGAAGAACTAGTTATCTCTGAGAGTTTTTTGAAATTTCTAAAACTTCTAAAATAGAGATAGTTTTGAAAATAAAACTAAGTTGCATGGAATACAAGGTAAGTAGTACTGCTCATTTATCAATAAACAACATATTCTCTAACCATATTTCTTCTAATTTCCCTTTTCTCACAGATAGTCCTTTTACCTACATCAGTCATTACTTGGTTATAAAGATAAAAGAAAAAGCATCTCGTTAGACTGGTTTTTGTATACTCATTTGTCGTAGGTAGAGCCTCTACTACCAACAGGTGTTCATAGCCTCGACAGGGTTACCTGTCACCCAACAATGACTCAGTATCCCACTTAAGTAAGAATGAAAATTTAAAGATAAATTCTTCAGTATACTTGATGCTTCCTTTATTTTATTGAAGTAATTCATTATTCTTTTATTTCTTAAAGGACAATGTTGTGGTTTGGTGGCCAAAATTGACAATGCCATTCACTTGATTTTTAACTGAACTGAACAAGCTGGCTCTTGATGAGACCCCTTTTCTTTTGATTAGTCAATCTCAAGCCATTACCCTATTTTGATATTCAGTATTTGTAATGTCAGTTAGTTATAATCTTATGATCATGGTAAGTTGGATCTTGATGAGACCTCTTGTCCTTTAAGTTTAAAGTATATTTTAGAATTACACTCTAAAATTGAAAGCTACTCAAGTGGGGGGAATCATTGGATCCTTAAGAGTTTCTGGACGACAATTGTAGAGTTTAAAGATGCTTTTCCATGGAGAAAATTTGCTTTGTTATTGATAATTTTCCTGACTGATGTAAAGAAAATTTCTTTCTAAAGTTAAGTTTTATCAAAGATCAGATAATTTAGCAGAAAAAACAACAAGAAGTTTTGGAGCTATAGCACTCAACTATTTATTTCAAGAATGAAGATTAGTTTTCATAACCATTTCTACTTATACAAGCGGAAAAAAAAATAAAAAAGAGAAACTATCCTTCAGTAAATCGAAATGTAAATGTCTTCAACTTGTATTATTATTTCAAAAGAAAATTAAATAAAGAGTATACTACAAAGTGATTAGAAGAGATCATCTTCTATGGAAAACATTTCTTTAGGACCTGCCCATTAACAGGTAAAGGTTCTCTCTTACCTGCTAAATCTTGTAACAGAAAAGTTGATGGGCCTATTAGCTCGACAATCTAGAATGGGCCAATCCACATTCGTTGGAACTTAGTATGTTTGCCTTTCTCTTCATGGGCTTTATCACATTTTAACACTAAGTCTCCAAGTTGGAAATTTTTTGAAGATGCAAAATTTGAATCAAAGGATGCTTTGACAAACTGCTAATGATGTCCATGGGTAATTCTAGCCTTTTCTTGTTCCTCTTAAAATTTAAGGATTTGTAATTGTCTAAGTTGCATTGACGAGGAAGGAGTTTCTTCGATGAATTGAACTAAGGCAAATGAGGGAATAAATATGTTTGTTGGTAAGACAACTTATTTCCCATAAACCAGATTAAAAGGAGAAGTGTCGATGGAGGTTTTCTGAGTTATTCGATCTACCTATAGAGAAAACACTAAATATTTATGCCAGTTCTTTTGACTTTGATCAATAGTTCGTTTAATAATCCTAATAAGGTTCTTATTTGTGGATTTGGCTAACCCATTTCCTTGTGGGTAATAATTAGCAGAATATTTAAGTTTAAAGCCTCTTTTAAGAGAAAACTCTATCATATCATTGCTTGAAAAGTAAGATGCATTATTGAACATTAAGGCAGAAGGTAAATCAAACCTAGTGATGATAAATTGATCTATAAATTCGATAACGTTCTCAGGGTTGGCTACCTTGAGTGGAATTGCTTCAACCCATTTGGTGAAGTAATCAGTGGCTGTAAGGATATATTTATGCCACTTAGAAGAATGAGGAACGATCTCACCTATTATGTCCAATCCCCATTGTTTAAATGGTTGATCAATGTTGACTGGTTGTAACGATAACGCTGGTTTCTTTTGTCTTCCAGCAACTGTCTGACATATCTTACATTTCCTTACATAACTATGTGCATATTTGAATAGGGTTGGCCAGTAATAGCCTGCACGTAAGACTTTATGTTCTGTAGCATCTCCTGCAAAGTGTCCACCAGTTGATCCATCGTGAATTTCCTGCAATACTTTATCTACTTCAGATTTCTCGAGAAACCTAAGTAAAAAATAGAATCATAATTCATTCTAAACAACACATTGTTGACAATTGGATGTTGTTTATCTTTCAACCTCAAGGCTCTTTTCTTTGTGTAATTCAAATGTGGAGGTGCATATCCATTTTTTAAGTAGAATATTATATCAGTATATGTTGATTCAGTGTCGGTAAGGCTTACCTAACAGATTTGTACCTCGTCACCTGAATGCTGTGATTCTAACATATTCGATGCCCCTGCCAACATCCCACAAAAACCTTGACCTTTCACAATGTTTGCTAGTTTGATTTTAATGTCAGATTCTTGTAGAGCCGTAACCCAATTTTCTTTTTTTTCACCCACATCCCTTTGTACTAGAAGATTTCTTACTACTGGGAAAGGTACTATCACCTTGGTGTGGGTTTTGAGAAGAAAAGGTCTGAAGTGTTTTATTGATTTGAAAGCAATGTAAGCTTGTTTTTCAACATCTGAGTAATTCAATTCAGATTCCTATAGATTAGTGCTAAAGAAAGAAATCGAGGCTTCGGTTTTGTCTTGATTTGTTTGTGTCAATATGGTTGCGTATGATTTCTCAGAAGCGAAAGTGTACAAAGTGAAATGATTGGAAAAATTCGGCATTGCTAAAGACGGGGCATTTATGATTGCTTGTTTTATCAAGGTAAAAGCTTCATGTTCCAACTTACCCCATTTAAATAGATAATTTTTCTTTATCATGGCCTGAAGGGGGAATACAGTTCTTGAGAAGTCATGGACAAATAATTTGAAAAAATTTATTTGACCAAGGAAATATAGCACCAATTTTTTGTTATGGGGTAAAGGTATTTTAGAAATTTCTTTAATCCTGTCAGGGTCAATATGAATCCTTGTTTTGCACACAATAAATCTGAGATTTCCTCCACTTAACGCGAAAAAAGAATTCTTGGGGTTAAGGGAAATCCCATATTTTTGACAATGTTCAAATATTTTCTTTAGATCTGTCAAATGATTACTACGTTTTTTGGAATATACTGTTATATCATCTAAGTAGACTACCACTGACCTATTTACTAGACCCTTGAAGGCGATGTCCATGGCTCTTTGGAAAGTGGCACCAAAATTAATTAGTCTGAATGGTATCTTTTGATAGGCGTAAATGCCCCATTTTGTTCTGAATGTAGCTTTCAGTTGATCATAGATGGACTAAGATTTGATTGTAACCTGAGAAACCATCTAGAAAGGACATTAGTTCTGAGCCTGCAACCGATTGCAATATCTATTCCATAGGAGGCAACGGAAAATTATACTTTTCACAAGCTTTATTGAGATTGCGAAAGTCTATATAAATACGAATATCACCATTTTTCTTTCTGAATGGGACGAGATTGGAGACCCACCTGGAATTCCTAACAGGAAAAATAATTTTGGCTTTTAGTAGCTTATTTAACAAAGATTTAATCTAGCTTTCTAAATTGGGATGAATTTTCCTCAATTTCTGCTGAACAAGGTTTTCATCAGAGGTCGTAGGAATAGTATGGTGAATAATAGAAGTGTCATAGGTTTTAAGATCGTCATAATTCTAAGCAAAGACATTCTTTTATTGTTTCAACAGACGTATAAAAGCTGTTTTTTCTTCTGATGTGAGTCCGAGACCTATATTGATGTTTTGTGGTTTTGTTTTAGTTCAAGATTGATTAATTCATACCTCAGATTTGAACTCTAAAGTTTTGAATTAGTAGAGATTTTGAATCTATCTTTGAGTCATATAAATCTTCCAATTTAACTACAGATTTTGGTATAGCGTTGTTGTTGGTTTCTTGCTTCAGTTGGTTGTCATGTTGATCTTCATCAACTATCTAATCATCATAAGAGCCTTTTGAAGTGAGGAAGCTTATCATATCATGATTGTTGTTAAAGACTCTCTAGTTGGTGATATTATCAGGAATAGATGGCCTAAAAAATTAATTCAATGGAGAATCGATCTGTGATGTAATCTTCTGGTGGAATAAGCTTGGAAGCTACATTAGCTAGGAGATCGGTGCTAGCATTTTGGAGTCTTGGGATAGAGGAAATATTAAACATTGTAAAATGTGAGGTCAAGTCTTGGACTAACGATTGATAGTGTTTCAAATGTCCTGACAGATAGTGTATAGTATTTCTTACTTGTCTGACGACAATTTTAGAATCTCCAAACACTTGGAGGTATTTGATATTAAGACCAATTACTTTGTACAAACTTTGAACCAACACTTCATATTCAGCAATATTGTTGGTGCAATCAAAATCAAGTCTACATGATAGCATAGTCTTTTCCCCTTTTAGGCTAACTAATATGCATCCTTCCCCTACTCCATCATTGGGTCTAGATCCATCAAAAAATAATTTCCAAAATAAATATTTATGTACAGGTTTATCTACAAAATTCACACATTTAGAGGTATCTATTTGGGAATAATTTTGGATTTGAGATACAATAAAGTTTTCTAAGAAAGGTGAAGTATGAGCATTGAAATTCCCTAGGAATGACTCAGCAAAATAGTTCCTGATTATATTATTTCTATATGCTACTAGCTCGTTTTCTCCCTCCAGTTTTGTCACTATATATTTTTTATGTTTCTCTCGACCAACCCTTATCTGATTTGGCTTGTCATTATATGGAAACCACATGTGAGACTAGTCAGTTGCAAAGTAACCATGGAGATTTTCTGACCAATCCCTACTAAGGATTAAGCCATAGAATTTAGGAATATTAGCTAAAAGTATATCAATGACTTGAAAAACTTTTGGGTTTGATGAAAGTCTAATGGTTACTTGATTAAGTTCTCTGACAACTTCGATTTGAGACCGATCTAATTGTATTATTCGTACTGTAGATTTCTGAGGCTGGACGTTTAACTTAGCATAGACTGTTCTAGGAAAAATGTTAGATGAAGCACCAGAATCAACTAAACAATTGTGCAAGTTTTTATTAAAGACTTCAAAATTAAGGAGAAATGGCAGAGTATGAGATTTAGATCTTCCGCTAATTAGAGCGATGTCGGTTGGATCAATTTTGTTTGTAGAAATACTAGGGTTATTCCCATTTCCTGAGCGGCCTGTCATATTACTGTGGCAGGAAAAGGGGTAGTGGGAACTGCTTTGAGTTCTTTCAAAAGTAGTTTCTGCTGTTGTTTTAATTTACTAAGCTCATGACATGTTATGTTTGCCCTAGTTTTCTTCATATCCTTAATAATATTGTATTCCGTTTCATCGGTAATTATCAGAGTTTTGGATGAAGGTGAAGAATCTGATTGGGTAGGGTTTGTTTGAGTAGATTTCAGTGAAGATTTCTTTCCTAAGACTTTATCTCTGGGAGGTGGCATTGAAGTTTTCTGTTTTGAACTCGATTGAGGTGGATTAAGTTGATTTCTTCTTCTAGTGGCAACAGGTAGTGCTTCCTAATCTTCTTCATTTGGAAGGATAAAATCCCACATTCCTTGTAATTCTGCTATTTCTTCATCGTCAGTTTGTTCTTCACTTGACGCTTCTTCTTCATCTCCATCCGATTCAGCATTCGATATAGCATTTGGAGGTTTAAGATCGGTTGGGGCATTCCTTTTACATGGTCTAAGAAGTTTCTTGGAAGAAGACTCTACTACTTGTTTTTTTATGTCAACCATTTCGTTAAACATGGTCTTGAGGACTTTTTGTAACCCTTCTAGATCAAAAGGATCCTTTGGTGGTTTTTTCCTAGAATCATCTCTAAAGGTTACTTTCTTGGATTTTCTTTCCTCTAATGCATTTTTATTTTCCATGGCCACGATACGTTTTTCAACAACTATTGCTTCTTTCATATTTTTTGCTAACATTGGTTTGGAAGCTCTATCAATGAAGATGGATGTGTTTGAAGGTAGAGCATAAATGTATCATTCATTTCGGACCTCCTCACTAGGCTTAGACACTGTAGGTATTTTATTCAATAACTTATTGAAACATGAGTTGAAGTCCTTAATTGTTTCTTTTGGTTCGGCTTTAAAATTGGAGAGGTCATTTATCAAAGTTGTTGTAGACCTATAATCTCCAAATTTAGTTAAAAAATTGCTCTTGAAAAGCATCCCAGCTATTAATAGAGCCTGATGGTAACAAAAAGTACCATGATCCTGCTGCTCCTTGTAGAGTATATGGGAATAATCTTACAATTGCATCTTCTTCTGCTACTCCATTCAAATTAATGGACAACATGAAATTATTTATATGTTCTTCAACTAACAGGCCACTATCAGGGTTAAATTTAGGTAACCATTTTTCTGGATATGCTGGCAATTGGGTCAAAGGTCCAACCATTATAACAACTCCTGGGTTGGTCCATGGCCTTGGTTGAGGTTGATTTTGTGCCATTATTGGGATATTGGTAAAAGAGAGTGAAGCAGTGGTTGAAGGTGATTGGGTAGAGGATGGTGCAACTCCTGTACCTCTGTGAATCACGATCTGGAGTTGGGAATTGGGTGTGTGACCTTGCAATGATATGGATGGAAGGGACGATGATGATGAAAGAACCTCGCTTTGATATTCTAATGGTGTCTTCTTAGTCTTTTTACGACTTGGTAGAGGGAATTCAAATTGTGGGATTCCAAGTTTTTCACTCTGTGCTCTAGTTAGCAGTTGCGATGGGATATATTGAGAAGTGAAACTGCCTTGGGATAACTCAAATTCTTCTTGAGATATTGAAATCCCCTACAATTTATGGATCAAAGATTGAACTTCAGGGGGTTCAGAAGAAGATATGCCTGGCTTATTTAGGATTTTAGCTATGGGCTCTGTATTTTTCTTTTCGAATTTTCACTTGGGAATAGGAGATTTGGAATGCAAACAAGAAGTTGGAGGTGATGGTGAGGGATTATTACTATTAGAATGGCTTGTAGATTTAGATTTACTTGCCATTCATAGTCAGGCCCACCTTCTAGCGCCAAATATATTGAAAGCTCAAAAATTGTTGCCTCAACAAGGGGGGTAACCACCCGGTCCGGACCTTGGGACAACTCCTTTTCCGTTTGGAATAGTGGCTTCGACTGGGGATGATGGGAATAGTTTCCCAATATATTTTTATGCTTGTGCTAATGGGATGATGTTTTTGAGATTTTGGAGTAATACTTAATCTCAAACTAATCTAATTTAACTAATAATCATGTGCAGTTTTTCCTAATCAAAAAATATTTATCTAACTATGACTATCCCGAGAGTAACATGATATATGCGATCTAAAATGATGTCTGAAAGAAATTGATAATGAAGGTCATTCAATTGCGATAAGAAGTGAATCCATTTAACAATGATCGTTTCGTATAAAAAGTTAACCGAAATTATATGAGAGATATATCGCATAAAAATCATTCATGTATTTAGCATAAACTATAAATCATCATCATACAATAGTGTAATAATGGCAATATAAAATTCAAACTTTCATACATAAATAACTTGAAGATAATGTATTGCTTGACGCATAAGTAAAAATAATTAAGAGATAAAAGTATCATTTATAATACGTTCTACTCATATGCTCCAACAATATTGATCTACTTTCAAATCATCCAACATCATCTAAGAGTACAGAAGTACAATTTTAGTAGAAGATGTCAAATTCAAGTAGAAAATAAATCTTGTTCCATTGATTTCACCAGAACTTCCTCAAAGGGATAGAAGTGCATGTTCTGAAGAATGTTTCTGATAAAATTTCTGGAGCTCTCTCTAAATGCATGAGAGGGGTTTAAATACTAACTTATGAAACTAAAAATAGATTATTACAAAAAAATTTGAGGAGGTTTAAATGACCTGCCTCAATTTAAGCAAAATAAAACAAAAATATAAATGTGCATAATGACTAATCCTACATTCGATCTTTCAGATTACAAATATCTAGCATGGTCTTGAGGAGTGTAGGTTGGCCAACTTCGACTTTCAGTTATCTTGTAAACACGACATTAATGAGCGTTGGCGTCATTTTCTCGGTAGAAACAATTAGGCATTTTAGAGTCATACACTGGCTATGCAGTTTTACCAGATATTGCCAATAAGCCTCCCAGTTTAACCTGGTCACTTACCTAATTACTTCTGTTCTTTCTTCTGCTACCTGTTTCCACTGTAATTCAAGTTGTTTTGCATTTAGAAGGAAACTAGGGGTGGTCTCTGCCACAAGATTAACACTATACAAATTTTCATTTACACTTTCAATGACGTTGTTTGCTGCTACTGCTACATCCTCTGTTGCCTGTTCTGCCTCTTTGAGTCGAGAACCCCAACTTTCAATTAATATCTCCTTATGTGATTCATCCAATTTGGGCATGTCGAATCTTCTCCCATTTTCATAATTTTGCCAAGTTATGAAATCTAAAACATTTTTAAGAATTTCATCATATTCAAGTCGCATTTCCACAACTTGGCTTGTTAACTTGTCGCTTATTTTGCAGTGAGAGTTCCATTGCGAGATTTTTTGGCATAGCAATTCTTTTTGGTGTGTGAGCTGGGAGTTAAGGCTAAGTGCTTTGGTGACAAACTGATCAATCTTTGGGTTTTCCTTATGCAGATCTATTATGCTCTGTATCTGTGCCTCCTTACCTTCCAAGTTACTTTGATGTTCTGTTTGCATTTGTTGGAAATCCTAATGTAGCTTAGCCAATTGTATTTGTACTTGTTGGTTGGTTTTGGCTTGCTGTAACTGTTGTTCTAGTGACAAAATTTTGTTTTCTTTTTCTTTAAGAAATAGTTGTACTTCTGTTTCTTTGTCAATGGTTGCTGTAGCGTATGCACCTATGAACTGCGAGAGCCTAGTGAGGTTGGTCGATGGGTCGATGGATGTGTCTTTCTAGAGGACATCCATCAACTCATTGTCTGGAGTGGTAGCAGTTGTGGATTTCAATTTTATTTTCTTTCTTTGTCTCTTAACAATGGCCTTGTGCCGTGCGATGTAAAATACATCAAGAGGGGGAATCTCTTCTATTCTTAAAACAATATCAAAGGTGGGGGTAATAGGAATGTGTTCTATTTCTTGAGTATTCACAATTCCCCTTGTTATAATTTTCGGAGTTGTTTCTTGATGTGTCATTTGTGTCTTCGATGCTTGTTCCTCTATGTTGAGTTTTTGTTGAAATTATCCCACTCCTCTTCCAAATCAATTACCAAAGGCTTTATTAGCTGTATAGGGGGAGTATGGGTTTCATTCTACTTGATGGTCGAAGTCTGTTCATCTGTCTTTACTGCAGACTAGGTTGTATCCTAGATTGATTCCCTGCTCCTGCTTTTCTTATTTTCTGAAGACTAATCGAATCCCTTTCCAGAATTGGTTTTATATTTTTCCTTAGAATCACCATCTGTGCTTACACTGGGATTGGGCTCTCTTATTGGTTCAATTAACAATTGGTCCAATGGGACCTTTGATAATCTCTTTTCTCTATAGCTATAAAGTGTTTCGAGACCCTCTCGATCAAAAAGTATATGTGCCATATGCTTCACTTCTCTGAAGGTATTCTTATGTAAGAAAAAATCATCAAATGGGTCCTTCTCATGGCTAAATATTTTTACTTTGACCATAATGGTAAAATCATTGACAATACCGAATGGGTCGTATTGTCTTTCAGGGAACTTAGGTAATCATAGAGACAACATATTATCTACTTCCCTGAACGCATGTCCAAGGTCATGTAATGCAAAAAATCCACATGACACAGGAAATTGAGGCCAGATGGCCTTCTTTGATTCCTTCAATGCTTTGCTCATCCCTCCTTCACTGCATGTCTAATAGACTATCTCTCTAGCCATTAATTTATCTGGGACATAGAAAGGGAGAACATGGGGAGAGGCGATGCTGCCAAACACTTTGATATGTGTAAATGTCTCTTCCCAGAACCATCAGGCTACTGGGAGGATGTCTATCTCGGCTTCTTGGGAGAATCTGGGGTCATCTCGGTTATAAATTTGTTTATGGATGGGAAGCATAACCCCCTGACAAATCTTGAAAAAATGTGGTTCAAAATTGGATTCCCACGCGTATTTGTGGTAGATGTGAATAGGAAGTGGATTTTTAATAGTCCACTTCCATCCCATAAGGGGGAATTTAGAACCAAAACAAATAGCGTCCATAACATAAGCACACATGAAAAATGGAGGGTAAACCCTCGAAGCAATACTCCTTTTCCTTCTATACTCTATAATTGCTTTAGCTAAATTATGAGACAAGATTTGTGCCCAATCTATTATTGTTCCATTAATGGCTGCATCTATTTAGGGCAACCATTCTGAGGAGAATTTGTTACTTTCAGGTTTGCCAAATAGTTTACAGAGCATAGTTGCAGCAAAACAGAAAGGGGAACAAACACATGCGGTGGCGTACATACCGTTTTTGTCTTTCTTGATTCTTTCTTCATTATTTGACCAATTCTTTGCGTAGTCCACCAGATCCTCATTTTATTTGACGAATTTCTCAACAAATTTACTGTTGTAGGTAACCTGTGGCTCTGGTAGGTGGTACATAAGCCTTAGGTTATCTCGAGTGAAAGATCCTATAACTTCCTGGACTCCTGTTTTGAATTCTCTGTTATATATATCATCATCGTCAATGATCCACCTAACCATGTCGGTATAGGGGATTATTTCAGTCGTGCGGCTATTCGGTGTAGAAATGAGCACGCAAGCTCAGTTATGGAAGCATCAGAGGAATCACGCCCATCAACTTTAATCTTTGTCTCAAGAATCCTTGGTTTTTATTCCTCCAATAACGGATACATAGCCTCCCATGTAGACGTCCCTGCTTCCCTATTACATGTAGTATCGGTGAACAAAAGAGTCATTTCTGACTTCTCAGAGGTGACTCCTTTCCCTTTCTTCACCATTTCTTTCAGCTCCCTATTCTGCGGATTTTTCCTGAAAGTTTTAAGAGGAACAATTTATCGGATAAAAATGATACTAAACGTAGGAATGAATCGATGAAGAAAACCAGTAAAGGTGATAAAGGTGTTTTATTTGAAATCACGTAAGAAGATATCAAATCACTCTAAATGGCCTTTCACACGTAAATGTAGTTACTTCTTCATAAATCCCCACTAATTATTCGTTATATTTTAACTTGAATTTCCATAAATATTCACATCATAAATTGGGAAACAATCTCCTAGGGTGGTGAGCCTTTAAACTACGATAATAGCGATTTTTCGATTTGCAAAGCAATATCGGATAATTTGTTTTCGTTTAACTTACCACTTTTGAGTTTGTGCAAGATGCAAGAAACAAATGTCATTACTTATCGGGCTTCTTTTCAACGAATAATGGACCTCTGCATGTGTTGGTGGAAATATTAAGAGGTCGGTCCAAGACGTGATCGAATTTTGCAATATCAATTTATGATAGGCTGAGGCTTGTGTCATATGATTTAAATGTGATGCGAGAAGGCTATTATACCATCGCAATTTCGGAGATCGCAATCTCGTAGATCGCAATACTTTGGGGTAATCTTTTAAGAGAAGTCTTTTATAAACAACGATGTTGTGATGTGAGACTTTTAGCTTTTTTAAAGAAGCTTTAAGGACTTTCTAACATTATGACCATTTTTTGAACATAGATTTGATTTTTTGATTATTTGATTGTTTCATCGTAGATCATGGTGGGTTATAAAGGTATCGTTTGTGATGCATTTCATGCTAAATAAGAAAAAGTAACATTTTAATGGTTTTATAGGTTTTGTTTGATATCTTGATTTATTCTAAAAATAAAAGAAATATCTACATTCTAGGATTGATTTTTTGGGTGTATACATTTTTTGAAAGGGTCCCCATTTATTAAAGTAATATTTTACTACTAACGTTAATAAAAGGGGGGTTGTTAACAAGCACAACACTTTCACAACTTATTTTGGAAAGGCTTGGCCACTTATTTGATTGGAATAACATGGTGGATTATTCATGTATCATTTTTTTTGAGCTCGTCATACACCCATGTGAAAACATATCGGTACTGTTTGAATAAGTGGATGAAATATTGTCGCTCCTGTGGTGTACAACAAGTACCGTGATCGACAAATTTCAGACCCTTTTTTGTTCCAAGATTTATTTGCTTGTGAGAAAGCATTGAACTATGGTTTTTTGCATTAACTAGCCATCAAAATAGATTCTGTAGGTCATACAAATTCTCAAGTGATACCACACCTTTTTGCATGGGGTTTTCCTTGTTTGTGCGGGTTGCATCCTACAATTCTTTCTTGTGCCCGTCTTCATTGATAACTACACTCTCGAATACATCAACATTGGCCATAAAGGAAAATATCTTCTGGTCATCATTACAAATGTGTAAGTTAGTTATATTTTCAAAGATAGATGGATTATAAAGAAGCAGTGATAACCTAGCATCAACATTTTCTAATGCATCCACAGCTGTGTTATGCATTCTAGGAACAATATAATATTGAAAGCTTGGAAATGAGAAATCAAATACCATGCCTCTTGTTGATAAACTTTTAGATGAGGTGACACATAGTGTATAATATCATATACCTATTGTATGGAAATTTCTGAGTCACCTACTGCTTTGAGGACTGCAACATTGAGGTCAATGGCTCTTTGCAAACCCAATATGAGTGCTTCATATTCCGCGGTGTTATTGGTGCACTCAATTCCAAGTTTCCAGAGATCATATGTTTCCTCTGTCATGGGTCTATTAAAACACAACCAAATCTAGAGCCCTCCTGTGTATTAGAATGATCAAAATATAGTTTCCAAACATCGTATGTACAAGGACTATGTACTACACTAGTACTACTAATACTACTACTACTAACTGTATAAATGTCATTTTTTCCAATTGGACTAGGAAGGAGTTCCAACTATGTGTCAGGTGGGACTAGGGATTGTTGAGCAAGATAGCACCCCATATCAGTTTCTAGAAAGCAATTTCCAAAGATAATATCCACAAAAGCAACTGGCTCATTCTTTCCTTCGTAGGGAGTAATCGTGTGTTTCATGTATGGCTCTGAGTTCACCCATATATGATTGTTCTTGCCCTTGTATGGAAGACACAAATGTGACCAGTCTATAGAAAAACACCCTTGTAACTTGTTGGACCAGTCTGTGCTCAACAATACGTTGTATGCTTCCGGAATGTCCACAATTACTATATTTATACATTGGTGAACTCATTGGTCAGATGATAAGCGAATAAGAACATTTCTGAGTTCACCAATCACATGGACAAGAGTCTTGTCTAGCTGAATGATATGTGCATATGTTTTATCCCATTTTGCATTGATTTTATTTGCTACAGATAAAGGCATTATGTTTACAGATGCACCAAAATCAACTAAACAATTATGCACATTATAATTAAAAATTTCAAGCATTAACAGAATGGAGGGCAGAGTGTGTTTTCATCTAACATTAAAGCATTAAATACAAATACGAGGGAGTTATCATATCCCTTTTGTGAAGAAGCACCATTACTTGAGGTAGACTATTTGAGTGCGCTGCCGGCTTGAGGGGGCTTGGACCCAGGTTTAGAGTTAGCTGCGTTAACCAACAAAACCCTACACTATCGACCCTTTGGGAAATAGTCAGCTTAGTGCAGTCTACAGTCCCACCTAAGTTAGTATTGGGGGATGTTAGAACTAGGTTTCTATATCCAGAAGGTTATGTGATGTAGCAGCGAGATGTTTCCTTAATCTAGGGCTAGATTTGACCTTCGCGAGTCCTTATCTTCAAAATCACAATATTAAATTGATTTCTACTTAATTATATCTATGAGCTTCATTATAACATGCATAAGTTAACATACAAAAGTAGATCTAAACCTTCGCAATGCACTTGAGACAATAATACAAAGAGTCGAATCATAACTAAGCATAAAATACATAAACATATAAATATACAAGGACCACACATATTTGCTTCAAATATGATTTATTACTTCAATCTTCAACGAATACACTTCTTCTGATCATGTGCACACAACTGTAGGGGTCCATGCACTCAGCTGCAGACTTACCAAGGTCTCCACGTACTCAACTGTAAGAACCTTCCCCTTCACTGGAATACAGAATTATAGACTCAAAATATTATTCATTAACTATCCATAAGCATGCTAATGCCTCCTAAATGACTTCATTTTATAGCCTTTACATTACATTACCATGGTCCGAGAACCACGGGCAGAGCTCATTGTTTACTCAAAAAAACCCATCCCTTTACAAAATAAGGTGCTTTGACCTTCCTAAAATCCCATTTTACTCCTAACATTCTACACATTCTTCTCCTCAAATGTAGATACTTTACAATCTTACATCAAAATTTACTCAAAACTTAGAAAAAATTAGACCTAGGGATCCCAATCCTAACAGGCCCCTAACACAAAGATGTGACTCATCTCGAGTCACTCTGTAGGTACATCCTTGACACCCTCTTTAAGGTCGCTAAAATATACCTTCAATGCTTAAAGCTTTCATGTGCACTGTGCGGTGACCTGTCAAACCTCCTCGACCAACTTCTTAGTAGTTGGCCCCTTTACTACTGAGCCAATGGTCCTTTGTGTCTATTGCATTCCTGTCAGTTTACTCTTGACAGACTGAGAGAGTTGACTAGCTTTGTCATCCCAAGGATAATTTCTCACTAAAATGATTGAGGCGTTGCATCGCAACTTGTTTATCTGAGCCTGAATGACCTTTCCTTCATGTAGTCTGCGAACCATTGCACATGTGCTAAGGTTTGCAATGTTAGCCTGAGTTCATCGAATAGTAGTTGTTTTTCCCTGATGTCTGCTTCAATATTTTGTACATGTGGGTCCTCCTCCAGTGAGGCCCACATCTCCATGGCGTTCTCATAAATCTGGCTGCATCCCTTAATTGCATCTTCTAGTACTTCCATATCTTCCTGAATAGCACCCTTGTTAGAAAATTATATATTACAGAGCAATGGAACACATAAAATATTGCAGAAATATAAACACAGAGAACGCATAAAACAAGAGAGACATAGATATACGTGGTTCACCCAGTTTGGGCTACGTCCACCCTGAACAGCCAATCCTTCCTTTCTATTATCCAGAAAAATGAAGAGACACAACCTACAACAAATCCGTTGTAATATCCTCTGTTTTCTCTCACAGTCTCACCTCTCTGTTTCTCACTCACCGAATACACATCTATTTCACAGCCTCAAAATACAATACCCTCATACAAAGAGAGGGGTTGCATTCTAGGGCAAAAAACCCTAAACTAAACATAAGTTCTACCGTCAGATCATTTGCCTAATGAACGGCCCAGATTGACTAGAAATTACTATACTTTTACAAGGCAATTTTACATTTGTTTTTAGCTTCAGGGGCGCTGCCCCCGAGCCCCCGCCGGGGGACCGCTGGCCCCCGCACCCCCCAGCCGGGGGGGATCAGCCCCCCCGGACCCCCGGGGGGGGGGACAAGTCCCCCCCCCGCACCCCCCCGCGTGGAGGGGTGCACAAACTTCCTGGGGTATACATCCGGCTAAAACAAAGACCTCTGAACAATCATGCTCCACACACAACAACCCTCGCATTCCTCTCAAACTTTTGGAGGTTTTGTTGGTTGTAGCTTCATTTGTAGCTCTACGACTTTCATTTGCATCTCAAATTTGACCCCTTCAACCTCCGCTTTGGACTCCTTCACCATAGTTACCATCTTGTGGAGCTTCTCTTCTGAAGCTGCTTTAGTCTGTATGAGGAGTTCTGGCAGCTCAATGCAATTATGAGTGATGATGTCCTCCAGCTCCTACCTACGCGTAGTGGCAGCGTCCCTATCCTGCATCACCGTGGCAGCTTCCTCATCTAACTGCTCATTGTGTATCTTGATTTCCTTGATCACGAAGAGCACCCTCTCTTCCCAGATTTTCAATTTGGCAAATAATCTCTAGTGGAGTTCATGTAATGCTTGAATGGGAAGCTCCGCTAAGTTCAGCTTGAAGTTCCTCCCATATGGTGTTGCTACCTGATCTGCCACAGTAGTAAAGTGCAGTGACCCTCTTGGAATGGGCACTGTGCGGACCTTCGTGGTTACCACCAATGTTGAAGGTAATGTTGGTGTCGCACTTGTCATTGTCACACTCGCTTGAACCATGCTTGCTTGAATCACACTCGCTTGCACTTATAGCTCTTTGAGGCCCTGTTGGACCTATGTCAGTACTGACTTGTATATTGATCCTCTATGTGTCCCCACATATCCTCAGTGATAGAGCACATAGTATCACCAATCTCATGGATGTCCCTCTTAGTGAGGACAATCGACTCAATGTTGGAAGTCTTGTTAGAATTCAGTTTCTTTCGCGCACCTCCTATGGTGGTTTTTTTCCTCATATTTAGGATGAAAGCAGATGCAATATCTTCTATCTCCTTAAAAGGGTCTGCTCCACCCTAATCTAGTTCCTATGCGCTAACTTCTCTTCATCTATGTGCTATGGCTCCTGTGCAATATTATTCCTATGGTCCATAATGAACTTTTGAGGCACCTTCTTTGTGTTGTCTTGCATAGATTTACTGGTACCTGCATGGTCTCTTTCGGTTTACTTGCTGGGGTCTAGCCATACACTTGACCAATTAGAGATTATGGAAAAAATATCATACTCTGTGGCCAATTAGGGAAACTCATACCATATGCCCTCTGCATCTTTCTTTGCCTGTATGGACACATTGTGGAGATATGCTTTGAAGTTGACAACTCCGTGATATTAGGTAAATAACACCAGTGATTTATGGGGTTTCTGGCTGACCATGATTCGTAGATCCATCTCAAAAAGTACTCAAAATAACTTATTATCGATCACCCGACTTGGATATTTTGTTTTATGTAACCAGCTCACAAAATAGAAGAAAATATAGATCAATGACTTCAAAATAAGCCTCTTCGAGGGGGAAACCTCCTTTAAATTACACATAAATAATTCTTGGATGATACAAATGAAAAAATATCCTTTCTATATATAGGAGTCTAATGGGTCACAATATAATCAAAACCGACATAACAATAATAATATAAGGGCACAACAATAACAATAGTGAGCTTCTATGGGGCACAATAATAACAATATGGGGACAATAAGGGAACAACAATAACAATAAGGGCTACAATGACAATATTAATGGGGGAATCACTAGTATTATAGGGACCTAACATGCCCCTCTTCTTCAAAAAAGTGTTGTCCTCAACAACTGAGTAGTTCTGGATGCTTCTCTATAAAATTCTCACCCTCCCATGTGGAATCTTCAGCGGGTAAGTTCTTCCACTTGATGAGATACTCCGAAATTCATCGATTTCGTAGCTGTCGAGTTCTTGTTTCTGTGACTGCTTCAGGTTCCAATATGATTTTTCCTTCCTCATCAAGTTTTGGCAATATTGTTTGAACTGGGATTTTGTCACCTATAACCTTCTTTAAGCATGAAACATGGAAAACTGGGTGCACTTGGGAAGCTACAGGACGCACGAATTTGTATTCCATAGTACCAATCTTTTGCAACACCTTGTATGGACCATAATACTTTGGTTGATAATTTATTATCCTTCTTAGCTTGCTTGAGGGACATTTCTTTATATGGTTGTAGCCATATGAATACCTAGTCATCTACATCAAAACTTCTTTCACTGCAATGTTGATATGCCTATTGTTTCATTCTATTTTGTGCCAAAGTGAGGTTATCCTTTAAGAGTTGGAGAACTTGTTGTTGATGCTCGATGTGATCTTCCACTACTTGAACCTTAGAATTTTCTCTTAAATATGATGCGATGGATGGTGGTTGATATCCATAAAGTGACATAAATGGGGTCATTTTTGCTGCAGTATGGAAGGAAGTGTTATACCACCATTCAACTAGAGGTAACCATTTGACCCATTGTGTATGTTTATCATATACAAAGCAACGAAGATATCCTTCCAAACATTTGTTTACTATCTCGTTTTTCCCATCAAATTGAGGATGATAAGATGAGCTATGAGCTAACTGAATACCAAGACAAGAAAATAATTTTGTCCAAAAACTTCCAATGAAAATGGGATCTCTATCGCTTACAATAATCTTTGGGTTTCCATGTAGCTTTTGAATTGTTTCCATAAATGAAGTAGACACTGTATTGGCTTTAAATGGATGCGATAATGCACAAAAGTGTGCATACTTGGTAAGTCTGTAAACTACCACCATGATGACACTCTTTCCTTCGGACTTGGGTAAGCCTATGATAAAATCTATTGAAACCTCCCCCCAACATTGGCTTTGAATGGATAAAGGTTGTAATAGACTTGGGGTCTTAATTGTTTCAACTTTATTTTGTTGGGAAACCAAACATTCCACCACAAAATTTTGAATATCCGATTTAAGGCCATCCCAAAAGAATTCATTCTTAACCCTATGGTAAGTTTTTAAAAATCCTAAGTGCCCTCTTAAGGGAGAGGTGTGCAATTCCATATGAATATTTTGTTTGAGTTGGGAATTCTTACATAGGTATAAGTGACCTTTGTACCATAATGAATCATTTTTCCAGGTAAATGTGTCAGATGTACTGAGATCTTGTTGTAGCTTTTGAATGAGTGCCCACACTTCATCATTCTTCCATGCATCCCTTGCTTTGTTTATCCAATTTGGTTGGATAATATAAATGGCACAAAGCAATGCTTCCAAATCCTTATTATTTCTTGAGAGTGCATCTGCCACAACATTTTGCTTCCCTTTTTTGTAGATGATTTCAAAGTCATAACCCAACATCTATGTGACCCATTTTTGCTACTCTTCTGAAGATAATATTTGTTCTAAAAAGTATTTAAGACTGTCATGATCTGTTTTTACCTTGAAGTGTCTTACCATTAGGTAGGGTCACCATTTCTTAAGTTCATGTAGTACTGCCAACATTTCCTTCTCATAAATAGCTTTGTGTAAATACTTTCCTTTGATTGGATGAATTTCAAAAGAAATGGGTCTTTCTTCTTGAATTAAAACCACGCCAATTCCATTTTCCAAGGAATCACATTCCACAATAAAGGTTTTTGTGAAGTCTCGCATAGCTAAGACTGGTGCTTTGCACATTGCCTCTTTAAGATGTTCAAAGGCCTTCGTGGATTCTGGAGTCCATGAAAATTCATCTTTCTTCACTAATGTTGTAAGAGGTGTTGCTATTCGTCCATAATTCTTAACAAACTTGTGATAATACCCTATCAACCCAAGAAATCCTCACAGATGCTTTATGGATGTGGGAATTTTCCATTCCTTAATGGCTTCAATTTTTCTAGGTTCTACCTTCACACCTTCATGATATACAATATGACCCAAATATTCCACTTGTTGTACTCCAAAGAAAAATTTGGAGCTTTTTGCATATAATTGTTTCTCCTCCAATAGTTTGAGCACCATGTCAACATGTTGAACATGATCCTTCCAAGACTTGTTGTAGATTAGTATATCATCAAAAAATACTAACACAAATTTTCTAAGGAAGGGTTTGAAAATGGAATTCATAAAACCTTTAAATGTAGAAGGTGCATTGGTAAGGCCAAAAGGCATGACAAAAATTCATAGTGGCCCTCATGGGTTCTAAATGTTGTTTTTGAAATGTATTCAGTATTCATTCTGATTGGATGATATCCTGAACGAAGATCCAACTTGGTGAAGTAAATTGATCCATGCAATTCATCCAATAATTCATCAATGACAAGAATAAGAAATTTATCTTTAATATTGAGCTTGTTGAACTCCCTATAATCTGGACACATGTGCCATGACCCATCCTTCTTGTGCACCAATAATACTGGAGAAGAGAAAGAACTTTGATTAGGTTGAATTATACCAGCCTTTAGAATTTCTGCAACCATACGTTCAATTTCACTCTTTTGGGCATGGGGATATTAGTAAGGCCTGATGCTTGGAGGAACACTTCTTGGAATCAAATGAATATCATGATCATGATCATGAATAGGTGGGAGGCCTTTGCGAGTCTCAAATACCTTGGAATGATTGTCCAAGACTATTTGGAGATTTGGAGAAACAGATGATTTCGATGTGGGAACCTCTAGCAAACATAATTGTGAAATTACGCCTCATTGTTCTTTCTTTAGAAGCTTTGTCATTCCGTTAGAGTTGATTATCTTTCTCCGTTTCCATGTGATACCTCTTAATTCAACTTCCTTTCCTTCCAAAGAAAATTTCATGAAAATTTCTTGAAAATTAAAATCTATTGTACCCAAGGATTGTAGCCATTGGACTCCTAGTACAACAACAACACCACCCATTGGAATGGAAAGCATTGGGCTATTCAATACACACTCTCGCATGGATAGCTTGATATTATGGCACTTTCTAGATGAATTTATGGTTCCTCCACTTGCAACCATCACTTGACACTCTAATGTTGGATATAGGACGTAATTCACTTCCTTGGCTATCTTACAATGAATAAAATTATGGGTACTGCCTAAATCAATCAACACTATTACATTTTTCTTCTTGGTATGTCCTTCTATCTGTTGGCATTATGATACAGATTTGGCACTATGACACAGGTGTTGTCCTTGATGGCAACTCACAGAAATGACCGATCATAGTTCAGGCTCATAGAATGAAGAAAGAGAGGTATACGTATGTTCCCCATTGACCAAGTTGCATGTACACACGGGTTCACAAACCAAAAGGTGCGTATAGCATACACATGCACTTTCATGAAAGGAAAGGTGCGTACATGTTGGAAAACTTTTTTTGGTCTGTGGTATTTGGTCTATGGTATTTTGATCCATGGTATTGGTCCAAGGTATCTTGTCCGAAGTGTTGACCCTAGGGATTCCGTCCAAGGTATTGATTCTAAGTGGTTTTGGACCATGGTATTGAGTAAGGCCTAAGACTATAAAAGGAGGAGGAAATAATTAGGCAAGGAAACTCAAGTATTTAATATCTAATGAAGAGCAAGATCTAGAATACAGGTCCTTGGGTTATGGTGCATAGCTGGATCTAAATCAAGGATGAATCTGAGCGCTTGATGAAGGATAAGTTCTATTGACGGGTAAAGATCTTAAGGCTTGAAGAGAAGTATCTTTGTTTTGATCTTTATTTGAATAACTGGCGCATGTTGTAATATGTAAATATGATGATCTAGGTATAACTGACGTCTAGAATTGTTGTAAAGTTTAAAGCATCATTTATAGATCTGTACGTAGGTTCACTTTAGTAAGGGCATGTATACACACTGGTTCTGCATACCAAAACATCATATATGCAGGTTCTCCTTGAGATAACTGCGTATTTGCGTAGGTTTGACACATTGAAGTAGCGTATACCTAATAAAATATGCTTTTCCTACTTCTGTTTGTTTTATAGTGTTCTGGGTTATGGTTTGGGTTTTGGTTACTATTACTGTATTCTGGTTACAACATTCTATGAAGTGATTGATTGATTCAGTTTTGGTTGGTGCAAAGGAGATTGGTTGATGCAGATATAGTTCATGGTTGATTGATGTTATTGATGGATCCAGTCTGAAAATTTATGAAACGTGGTCCCTGGAAGAAAATATAGCCTTCTGTAGGCCAGCACCTACATACTCGTAAACACATCAGCTAGTACAAGAGCTAGGGAGTTGTAGCTCCCTTCCAAGAGAAGTTGGAGAATGAGAGAAGGTTGTAGCCTTCTGCAGGTAGAAGCCTGCATACTAGTATAAGACTGCACCAGTATAAAATTTGTAAAAAGAAGTTTCTTATTAAAAGGAAGATAGAGACGACTGCAGCAGGTGGTTTTCACCCACATTGGGTTTCCACCTTATATCTTGTGTTCATGTGTGTGATTATCTGTTCTATTTTTAATGCTCTTGGTTACTGTTTATATGGTTCTGATGCACAGATTGAAGATCAACATATGAAGAATTAACTAAATTATAAGTTTGTAGGGTATATGCTAGTTGCCTTACATACAGTTGCGTATACACGTAGGTTTCATTAACTGAAGTAGCATATATGAATCTGAATATGAAAATGAAATATTATTGACTTGCTAATACTGATTCAAACCCTCCTTTCAGTATTATTTCCAACAATTGGTATCAGAGTAGGTCCTTCAGAAGAAGTTTGATCGCTTGAAGGAATATCTATCATCATGAGTAACTACGAAAGAGAGGGATCCATTAGGCCACCAATCTTTGACGGGAGAAAATTCATTTATTGGAAAGTAAGAACCATAGCCTATCTTCAATCTCTTGGAACAGATGTTTGGGAAATTTTGGAAGAAGGATATACATTTCCATCAGCAATTCCTACAGATACGACAGGTAAAGAGCAACATGAAACCAATGGCAAGGTTGTCAATACATTATTGGGGAGTCTATCTGTTACACAAAAATATCGTCACCATGATTATTTGCAGTCAGTATGGGTCTATCATCACTAGTACTATCCTCCTAAGCAAGTCTCAGACCTCAGCTCTTCAAATCAAGCTTTGGAAATGAGAGAAAGACATTAAAAATCAATGTAACTCTGGTTCCGCACTTTCTCCCATGGTCACCTGCGGTCCCGCACCTTCTGTGTACAAAAGCTGCAGACCTGCCCGCTCTGTCCCTAATGGTGTAGGTGCGGACCCCTGTGAAATTCAAAAGGCGCAAGTTTTATCTTAAAAAACTCACTTTGGGTTAATTCTAGAGGTTTCTAGAAGAAATTTTGACGTGGATTGTTCACTCTGAGGTGGTTCATGCATCCCAAAAGAGAAGGAGCTAATCCCTTGATGAGAGGAGCTATCCCTTTGAAGGAGGGCTTGATCCCTTTGAAGGAGGACCTAGTAACCTCCCTCCATTGCACTATAAATACAGGCATTGGGCTGGTTGCTAAGGAGGTTGGAAGCTGAACATTTTTGAGGGTAAATGCTGGTGAAATCAAGACTTCCTAGTTGAGCTTAAGAGGAGGGATCACACATCTTTTTGGCTTCAGTGGGGGGTGAGAGAAACTTGTCAAAGTAGACGAGACTTCTTGCTGGACCCTGGGAGGAGCTTGTACAACATCAAGGCAAAGGTTGTAAAGTTCTTCTTCTTTTGAATTAATACAATCAAGCTCATTTTTCTCATCAAGTATCTCATGTTATTTGTTTCATGGACTCCTTGACTTTCATGTTAAATATGTTTTATGCAATTGGCTTTTCAGGTGCTATTTAATTTGTTTGCCTTGTTTGTGTTTGCAGATTCACGAAAAGGAGCTCATTTGGATCGAAGAAGCGAGGGCATACACAAGCTTGAGTTGGACCTAATGTAGGCCCTAAAAACACTTGTTTTCTATTGTTTATCAAAGCATATTTAGAGAAAGATAGTGTCTAGTTGGTTTGCTTGTCATTAGGTCTTCTTTAGATTCTAGGAAGGTCTATCTTGTCTGCAAGATCGACTTATTCCATGTGACAAAATGGCGACCATACTGGACCAAGCTTACGTTGGACCTAAGATAGACCTTCCTAGAATCTAAAGAAGACCTAATGACAAGCAAACCAACCAGACACTATCTTTCTCTAAGTATGCTTTGATAAACAATAGCAAATAAATGTTTTTAGGGCCTACCTTAGGTCCAATGCAAGCTTGTGGATGCCCTCGCTTCTTCGATCCAAATGAGCTCCTCTTCACGAATCTACAAACACAAACAAGGCAAACAAATTAAATAGCACCTGAAAAGCCAATTGCATAAAACATGTTTAACATGAAAGTGAAGGAGTCCATGAAACAAATAACATGAGATACTTGTTGAGAAAAATGAGTTTGATTGTATTAATTCGAAAGAAGAAGAAATTTACAACCTTTTCCTTGACGCTGTACAAGCTCCTCCCAGGGTCCAGCAAGAAGTCTCCTCTACTTTGACAAGTTTCATTCACTCCCCAATGAAGCCAAAAAGATGTGTGATCCCTCCTCTTAAGCTCAACTAGGAAGTCTTGATTTCACCAGCATTTACCCTCAAAAATGTTCAGCTTCCAAACTCCTTAGCAACCAACCCAATGCCTATATTTATAGTGCAATGGAGGGAGGTTACTAGGTCCTCCTTCAAAGGGATAAATCCCTCCTTCAAAGGGATATCTCCTCTCATCGAGGGATTAGCTCCTTCTCTTTTGGGATGCATGAAACACCTCAGAGCGAACAATCCACGTCAAAATTTCTTCTAGAAACCTCTAGATTTAACCCAAAGTGAGTTTTTTAAGATAAAAATTGCACCTTTTGACTTTCATAGGGGTCCACACCTACACCGTTAGGGACAGAGCGGGTAGGTCCGCAGCTTTTGTACACAGAAGGTGCGGGACCGCAGGTGACCATGGGAGAAAGTGCGAAACCAGAGTTACATTGATTCTTAATGTCTTTCTCTCATTTCTAAAGCTTGATTTGAAGAGCTGAGGTCTGAGACTTGCTTAGGAGGATAGTACAAGTGATGATAGACCCATAATGACTGCAAATAATCATGGTGACGATATTTTTGTGTAACAGATTGCCCCCTAAAGTGCGAAGTCTGTAGTAGATGAGGATTTCTTATCATTTAGGAAGAGTGAAGTACTTTATCATTTCGAGGATCATCTTGTGGAGAACCCGGTTGGAACCTGCAAAAACATTGAATGCAAAATATATATATGAGATCATATCATCGCTGAGGTAGGCATTCCCATGCTCAGATCAAAACTGACTAGAAAAACTAACTACTGCTCTGATACAGGAATGATCTTGTAAAACATCACAAGTATAGACTCATGTGGACATAGTATGGACATAGCCATCTGTTTATGAATAGTCCATTATATAATGAATACAAAATTCCTCGCAGCCTGGATTGTGGAAACTAGATCCAGGGTCTTCATTTCTACTTCCCGAAATAGTATGATTCTATCCATGCAAATGAATGTGTTGATGTCGAACATGGTAGAAACCACTTGATTACCAGTCAATGATGTAAAATGTTAACAAGTGTGAGAGAAACCACCAGTGATGTCAATGGCTCTCAAAGTATTCAGTACAATCCATGAGATGTGAATAAATGTGTTGATGTCGAACATGTCACAGAATCCTTTGATCGAAAGTCAATGATGTAAACTGTCGTCAAAGGCGAGAAATCTGCCATTGATGCATGCAGATTTCAAGGTACTGACGATTCCTAGATCATCTTTCTAGATAATGATTTGATGTCAATAAAAAGCGATCCGTCGTAGGAAATCCCACAACACGAAATCATAGATCCAGTTGAATAAATTTAGTTGCATGAACTGACTTAGGGATGGTCAAGATGGATGACAGATATTTTGCAGATGAATGGCTTATTGGCGGTGACCTCTTGAACACATAACGACACGAAAGATGGTTTGGTGACAATTGACCCAAAGTTAATACCCAGAAACCGGCTGAAGACTTTCAATGTCCTTTGATCAACTGTTAGGCAAAGGATTTCCCAACCAAGGTGAATGAAAGTGTCGTGTTCAAGAGTGGTTACAAAGTATGAAAAACAGGCTCATTTTTCTCTTTTTTCCCCCACCATTTCTGGCAAGTACCTCTTTATTTTTGACAAGCTTGAGGAGGATAACATTTGCTTGCTTATAAGCTCATCCTTCGGATGAGTCCAACTTAATTTAAATTCGAACCCTAAGAAGGAGTGGTTCATTCCTATTTGTAATTTAACAGGCCCTTTACTGTGAAATTTTAACGAGTCCAGTATAGGAGAAACTCGGCGTTTTTCAATTTTAGAGAGTCTGAAAAAACTTAAGAAGACTCCAGGGTTGACCTTTTTCATAAATTTGTGTCTCCCAAGCCCGAAAAAGTATAAAATAATACTTGAGAGAACTGCTTGATCTTTTACGACCAAGGAGTACTTTTCGTCATTAGCGCCTTTGACCCGAAAAAGTAAAAGAGCGATCAATGACACGTCGTTTTATAACCAATATCGAATTTGAAATGACAAAAATCCGGCAATCTTTTCATGTTTTTACAGTTGGAAAAGATCTGTAAGTGGACCGTCTTTTAATTCCGTTTTAACGAGTCTAAAAGAAACACTCGGCAATCTTTTCATGTTTTAGGAGTCAGAAAAGAGCTTAAAGATGACTCTACATGTTTTTCTATCGAAAATGATAGATTTCACCTGTATAATCCTTTATTCTGCACAAGAACACAAACATTACTCATACCTGTTTGAAATGGATAAAAATGTCGCAAAATACCTTTTCAAAGTAAAACATAAACAAATTTGCGATTTATTTACTCAAAAAACTTATAAAAGGGGCCTTTGTCAATTCATTTTTACCGTTTGAGTTTGGGTGATAATATAGTGCTTTTGCTTAGAAAACTTCCTGTGAAGATTGCGGAAAATCCAACCGTTGGAATCGAGCGCCATCTTCTCTAGGTAATCCACATCATCCTACTCTTCATTTTCAACCATTTAGTTTTTTGTTTTAGTCCTTCATTTCATTTTTGGGAGGGTTTTTTGGTGCAAAACCTGCATGCTGGGGCCCGCAACTTTACCATTGCGAGCCTGTGGACCCCGACTTTTTCTCCATTGGGAAAAAGCTCGGGGTCCGCACCTTCCGTGTAGACAAAGTGTGGTCCCACGCACTATGTCTAACCTGGAGGGTGCGTACCCCGCCGCAAGGGTTTTGAACCCAAAAATTATCAAAAATGGACCAATCAAAATATTTTCTATCAATTTAATTAATCTTTATACTTGATGTAGAGAGTACATCATGCTAGATTGGCGTGAACGAGAGCATGAGTACGTGGATGCTGCCGCATGGAATCATCAGCCTTCACTTGATGCTTTGAGGGCGTGTGGACTGTACAAATTCTGGGCCATTCCTGGCATGAGGGCTCAGGTGGATTTCTTACAGTGGCTGGTTGACAGATGGAGCATATAGGACCAGTGCTTCTTCATTGGCAGCCACCAGCTCGAAATCGAGCCGGCGGACATTTATTTCTTGACTGGTTTGCCTAAGAGAGGCGAAGACTTGACTCTGCACGGGACTAGGCCAGGTGGCCAGTCTGTCGATAGCCTTCGGCTAGAGTACTACAACAGCCAGGCTAGAGACAAAGGGATAGACATAAAGATGATATCCCGTCCTGAGCTCATGGTGATTGCATTCACTATCACCAGACTTTGCGGAGCTTCCGCATTACATATTTCCACCGGATCCCAGATGCGTATGGCAGTTGATTGCTTTCGAGGCACCATCTTCAACTGGTGCGATGCTGTGTTGGCCAATGTGAAAGGCCAACTGACTAAGGCCAAGAATGGACGACTAAATACCTTTGGTTATGGGGCTTTGGTCATGAGTTTTGGCCTGGAGAGGGTTCCTATGCTGATCCCACAACACCTTACTGTTGGAGCTGGGCTTCCTCGAGAGCCCAAACTGATGCGATGGGTCGCAGTGATGGCCCGTCACCCGGACGAGAGGACAGAGGTTTCTCGCTTCAAATGTGAGTATTTCCAATGGTTGGAAAACCAGGTCTTTTCCATTCAGGATTTCCCTTACGCTGGGATATATTTTCGTGGTGACCCAGACATGGTTCTTCCACCAGGAGAGCAGTGGGACAAGTCAGGTAAAATCCTTTCCAACATTTTTCTATTTTAATTTTTTTTTTATTTTTCCATCGTCTCAAAACTGATAGTAAAAATTTCAAATGCAGATGTGGGTCCACAGCGACCAGCCGCTGTCTGGCCTTTCGAGAGGAGGCAACCAGTTGCACCCGCACCAGCCCCACAGGACGAATCAGCAGAGGTTTTGGCTGAGTTGGAGGTTCATCTTGAGCGCATGACAGGAGATATTCCTGAGACCACTATAGAAGACATCCCTCATCGACTTCAGCGCTATGTGATTGGAGTCCCGGGACCTTTTAGGAGGTTCCTTTGCAATGTGGCCCGTGTATTGGTTTCTTATAGAGATCATCACCAGTGATAAAATGATCGCCTATTGTGGGCACATGTGACATTTTTGTTTTTTGTACTTATCATTTTTGCCAATCATAAGGTGTTTTTCAACCTATGATCGAAGACGATGTATTTTTTGACACACTCCTATATATAGATATATCACTATTACCGGCTTATCTTG
This sequence comes from Pinus tabuliformis, assembly GCA_031772625.1. NCBI lineage: Eukaryota > Viridiplantae > Streptophyta > Pinopsida > Pinales > Pinaceae > Pinus > Pinus tabuliformis. Next base: position 990,972,673 of record CM062814.1, read on the forward strand.
TTAATCATGTTATGGAATGATTTTAAATTTACATGTATGATTATTGCAAATGTCTATTTAACATTCGAGAAGCAATTGCATCTGCTAATGTATTTAAAGACCTTGGAATATGCTGATATTCAATATAATCAAATTCACGTTCCAAGAGACGCACTCTCAAAAATAGTCTTAATAACACTGGATTTCTAATGGTATACACTCTATTAAGTTGTAATACAACGAGTTCAGAATCTAACCTCACTATCAAACTCTGAATCCCAAATGAAATAGATTCAGAAAATAACTCAATCACTGCACTATACTCGGCAATGTTATTCGTTGTTTGACCGAAGCTTACCCCATGCATAGATACTAACTCGTCAGAGGGCGAATAGATAACCCAAGTTGCGGAAGAGATTTTCCATGTATTACGACAAGCACCATCAGTGAAACCAATGTATGTTTGGAGAGGCATCGACATCTGCAATATCAAGATTAAAACCAAGATAAGCAGGAATAATGACGAAAAAACACTCTCTAAGCTAAGCACTCTGTTTAACCTAAAACACACTCTTTTAAGCATAATACCTCTTCAAGTAAAGGCCATTTTTGGGTTTACCCAAAGAGTCCCCATCAAAGTCTACCAATTCATAAGCCCCTTTGGCTAGCTTTCGCTTGACAACATAGGGACCATGCCACATAGGAACGAATTTTCCAGCGCCTAATTTATCATTAGATTGATCATAAACTAAGACTAGATCTCCTTCTGAAAAATTTCGAGGGGTCACATTTCGATCATACTGGGCTTTCATTCGTTTTGCGTGAGTCTCGATCGCCAATGCAGCATCACGTTGATTCTCATCTAATTGAGCCAAGTATAACAAACGCTTTTCCTCTTCAGAAGTGGCTGGAAGTAACTCGATGGCCATTTGCAGTGACAGGATTTCGCATTCAATGGGTAACACGGCTTCCAAACCATAGACTAGTTGGAAAGGAGTGAACCCTGTTGATGTTTTTACTGAAGTTCGGTATGACCAAAGCACTAAAAATAACATGTTGTGCCAATTCGACTGATGAATCCCAATGATTCGTCGGATCATGATAACTAAAACTTTGTTGATGGACTCAACCAAACCATTCGCTTGTGGATAATAACCAAGCTGGCCTGTAAGTTCGGTCATCATAACGTTTCAAAAATGACGCCCATGATTAGTGATTATCGCTTGCAGGACACCAAACCTAGCAATTATATGATTGAACACGAAAATTGCAGTTGTCTTGCCGTCTGCCTCGAATGTAGGCATCGCCTCAGCCCACTTAGTAAAATAATCTACCGCAAGGATGATATACGCATGCCCCCCGGTCGAGTGATGGTTACATGTAATAAAATCGATACCCCATTTGGCAAAAGGACCAACGGCAATTATAGGTTGGACAGGAGCAGGTGGATCGCGCATCTTACGATAAAAAATATGGCAGTTGTGGCATTTTCGGACCCCCGTAATACAATCTTTAAACAAGGACGGCCAGAAGTAACCAGCGCGTAATATCTTTTGGGGTATGGCAAACCCAGACATATGACCGCCACACGCTCCAGAGTGATAGCCATTTAGAACCCTTTCAGCTTCCTCATGAGTTAAGCAATGTTGAAAAATGGAGTCCACCCCACGGAGATAAAGAGTATCTCCAATAATTCTGAATTGTTGGGACTGGAATCGAATTTTCCGACGTTCTGACCTTGAAATTTCTAGCCGAAAGGATTGGGTCTGGAGATAAATGATGATATCCCCATACCACGGATCTAAAGTGCTTATTAGAAACAAGGATTCGTCCGCAATGGGCTCCTCCGCCACAGTTTCCGTGTCAGCACGCGGGAAATCACACATTAACTCTGCAAAAACTAAAGATTTCTTAGACTTAGATTTCTCAAATTCCAAGTCGAACTCTTGCAAGATAATGATCCATTTAGAGTACTTTCTCCCTAGCAATTGCTTGGTCAAAATGTAGAACATAGGGTTGCAATCCGAAATGACTGTAGTTTTACGTAGTAGAATGTAGTGACGAAAACGTTGGACAGCTTGGACGGCTACCAATGCCAATTTCTCCACATGTGAGTATTTTAGCTCAGTTGGATTTAACGTTTGACTAAGGTAATATATCACATGTTCTGTTCCTGATTCATCTTCCTGAACTAAGACTATTCCAATGGTGGAATGAGAAGCGGCGAGATATAAGAAGTAATCCTGGTTGTAGTTGGGAGGATGCAACAACGGTGCATGGGTCAACGCGTGTTTGAGTGCATCCAAAGATTTCTGAGCTATCTCATCCCAATAGATTGGAGTGTTCTGTTTCAACAACCGGGTAAAACCCTTTGTAACCTCGGCGTAGTTAGGAATGAATCGTTGTAAAAAGTTTGCTTTCCCCTGCAAACTTTGGAGTTGGCGAAGATCGAAGGAGGAGGCAATTTGATGATAGCTTCGACCTTTGAGGGATCAACGCGAATGTCGGCTTTCGAAACTACAAACCCCAGCAATCGACCCGTTTCTATACAGAAGACACATTTTTGTGGGTTCAATCGAATCCGATAATGTCTACACCTCATAAACATTGCTTGTAAATGGATGAGGTGATCAGCTCGATGTAATGAATGAGCAGGCAAATCATCGAGATATGGTTTCACAATGTGCTTGATGTCATGAAACGCATAAGACATCGCCCTTTGAAAAGTTGCTCCGACATTCTTAAGCCCAAAAGGTAATTTGCAATAAGAAAATGTCCTCGATGGACAAATGAAAGCCGTTTTTGGTTGATCGGCAGGTAGAATGTTGATTTGATTGTATCCGGAAAAACCGTCCATTAAGGAGAATATTTCGCTGCCGGCACAATCATCAATGATTTGATCGATATAGGGAGTTGGGTAATTGTCCTTTGGACAGGCTCGATTAATGTCCCTATAGTCGATGCATATTCTTATTGTTCCTTGCTTTTTGTTAACCAGAACAATATTCGATACCCAATCCGTTAATGGGATCGGATAAATGAAACCTGCTTTCAACAGTTTTTCAACTTCTGCTTTAATTGCAGCAGCTTTTCGTGGGTGAATCTGACGCAAACGTTGCCGGATGGGTTTAGCGTTTGGGTAAGTCTTGATTTCATGAACAATAATTGCGGGATCAATTCTCGGCATTTCCTCATAGGACCAGGCAAACGCGTCATGGAATTCTTGAAATAGGGCCTGATATAATTGAATTTCTTCATCTGTACACGAGGCACCTATATGAATGTTCTCAACAATTCCGAGCTTAACCGAAATGTCAATAGGAATAGTTCGAGAGATGCTTCCCAAATTTAACTCTGAATCGGGATGTTTCATTGGATTCTAAGGTTCCTTGACATATTCAGTTGTAAAAATTGATGAGAAATCATTTTCAAAACGATCATCCTCAGGTAAAAACAAAGATTTGTGATGGAGATCTTCCCATGGTAAATCATCTACACATAGGATTTCACGAATTGTCTCATCAGAGTGAACAAGTTCAGAAAACGTAGTTAAATCCGAGGTTGATGTGAAAAGTGATTCCTCACGGACCACATTCATTAAGTCATTTTCGGTTGAACACGGGTTGGCAAAAGACTGCACGGCTTCATAGGCAATTTCATATGGACTCAAAGGCATGGAATTACCAAGTGAATCTATCTCAGATTCAGAAGGAACGATCCAAGGATCATCATAAATAATGGTGTTTGATGTAATCATATGAATGGTTGCAAATGAAGATGATGCGTTGATTGGAGGAAAAGGAAAAGTTCCCAGTAAACCGACATCTTTAACTAATCCTACTCCAACATCCTTATATGGGATAATCGTTTTACCAACATGCTGAATACTCTCCGAAGAGGCTGTGTCGAATGAAAAGTAAGCCAGCTCGCCTATAGTTACGATCTTTCCATTGCGTGGAAACTTTATTACTCGAAAGACCGATGAAATGACCGTTGTCATAGCGTAAGACCAACTTCGACCACCTCCACATCTAGACTAACGGTTTTTCCTTCAACCCCTATAGGAAAATCCTATAGAATTCCAAAAGGATGAAACCCACGGCCATCAAAGGCCTTTAGAATCGTCGGGGATTGATTTAGTGAAGGAGAACTAAGCGATCTCCAACACTGTATCAACATAATACACATTGAGGCTCCCTCATCAATTACAGTCCGATGAATAGGCCTGTTTTTGACGATCAATGGAATCTGGAAAGCCATTTGATGAGGCAAACGTGGTGTACAATTTTCTAGATCGAAAATTATTAGATTCGGGTCCTGAACATCAATAGCTCCTATAGCCGACAAAAGTAATTTACGTTGTGCTGGGCATGATTGCAGCACTTCCAAAGCCGACATTGTTGAGGGTGAAACAGCTAAATCCTCAACAATGTTATAATTCGGAGCCACTCTCGCATGTGGATTGAAAGTTGACTTTCGAAGTATGCCCTTGTCGGGCGGTTTGATTACCAACTCTGGATTAGGTTTCTCGATCTGTAGTGGATCGGAACCGGGAGCTGAGGTTGATGGATTAGAATGAGAAGATTCTGCTTCTTTACCATCAACAGGACTCTTACTACCATAATCTTGCGATCGAGTCGCAATCCTAACATGGAACATCATCAGTATGGGTTCTTCATTGGCACTCGAGGATGAACCTATCATCTTACTGTCTTGAGCCGGAAAAGGATCCTTCAAAACAGCAGGAGTTTGGGAACCCTTGACAATCTTTGCAACCTCTGCACGATGAGGGCAGTCTCTTGTAAAATTTTCATCGTCACAAATGAGACAAGGATAACGAGGTTTGCATTTTTCGTCATTGGATTCTGTCTTTTCAGGTTTCTCCTTTGAACTTTTGTCCGTTTTATTCTTCTTCTTTCCTTTCTTCTTCCCACCGGATTTTGATTTGGCTGTAGATGACTCTACAACGTGAATATCGGCGGAAATCTCTACAGAAGAATCTCCTGTTGGGGAATCAGGCAAGGTTATAATGGGAGAAGAATTCTTGGAAGACTTCTTCTTACTTTTAGTGTTAACCGTGCCAATCATACCATCAGCAGCATGAGATCCCGAAGGAGCTGCAGCGATTTGATTTTTCTTGGGAAGATCGAGGATATCTTCGTGTAACGTACCCGACTGAGTGTTGACCAAGTCAAGGTACTGTGCTTGAGCAATGACTTGCTCCTTAGTAACAACTCCGGGTTTAGCAACATCTTCAGTGATCTTTGGCAACAAAGATTTTACAAACCACTCAGCCAAGATTTGATCTGGAATAAATACCTTCACTAAACGACGTCGACGTCTCCACTCGTGAATATGATCTGAAATGTACGTGGATGTCGATTGTTTTAGCGAAGTTAACAATTCTGTGCCATTTTCATATCAGACTGGCAATTGAAAATGAGTTAAAAATGAGGTAGCTAACTGACTAAAATTATAAAAAGTGCCTCGCGGTAACTCAATGTACCACTTGGCTGCGAGACCATTTAGAGTGCGCTGGAAAATTCTAAGATGGATTGAATCATTTGTGATGGAGTTAGATGCACACCAGAGGTGGTAAGTCATCACATGGTTCGATGGGTCCTCTCCTGATTTACCTTCGAACTTGGGAATGTCACTGGGCAACTTATTCGGCATTGGCGGCCAAAACGGAAGATAGTTAATGGGATCGTTCGTTAGGCACGACAAGTCAGGTAAGTCCAAAGTTGCGATAAACGGTAACTGCCGATTAGGATCCCTAAAACTCTGGGTCATGAGACCAACCCTAGGAGGAGGATATCCAGGATAACTAGGAATAGGAATCACGTTCGGGATATTGTATCCTCCCGGAAAACCAGGATTAACCAGACCGTACTGGGGTTGTTGAGGTTGTTGATAAGTGTACCCAGGATACGGTTGATACTGATAAACTGGCTACTGGACAGCAGGACTGAATTGGTACTATCCTTGGTACGGTTGATAGGTGAATTGTGGTTGACTTGTGACAACCGTACTTAAACCAGGTTGTCCTACAGGCATCTGAACTGAAGTTTGAATCATAGATCCAGACTGTGGTAAAGATGTCTGAGGAGTAGATACAGGAACAGTAGAAACCAGAGCTGTTGATACTCTAGAAGTAGGTGGGGTATATTGAACAGATGTTGCGGCACTTGTAGCAGTCGTTTGAGGCGGAGTACGAGGTGTACTAGGCCCAGGCTGAGAAACTACCGAAGGTACAGAAGTTTGAATGTTAGACTGGACTGGTTGCTGGGGTGTACCAGAAAATAGGGGTTGTCCAGTTTGAGATGACAACTGTACACTTGGCTGCAATACCTGTTGGGTTTGCGATGGATCCCACACTATATTCATTCCGGGGTACTGACCCATAACAAGTTGAGATTATTGAGGACCATAACCGGGTTGAGGGTAGGATTGATAATTGAAAGGTACATTTCCCGTTCCTTGAACATACGTTTGACCTTGGGGTGGTTGGAAACCTTGGTTCGAGTATTGACCTTGGGGTTGATACCCTTGAGGCACATACTGATGCTGGGGTTGACCTTGAGGTATAAATTGATACTGGGGTTGACCTTGGGGTACATATTGAGTCTGGGGTTGACCTTGAGGAACGTATTGTCCCGTAGGTATGTATTGTCCTTGAGGTTGCCCCCCAGATGCAAATTGTGTACCTTGAGGTTGCCCCACAGGCGTTAATTGAGGTTGCCCCCCAGGCGATAACTGGCCACCCTGAGGTTGAGGATTGGGAATAGAACCTGACATCATAAGAATGTCTTCTACGCTCAACGGTTTATTACCATTGCTTCCAGTTAATAACCCTTGCTCAATGGGTTGAGGAGATGCTCCCAGAAAAGTACCAGAAAGAAACTGATACCCAGATGTTATAGACATTTTTGTGCCTTACAGCATGAAGCATGAAATGTCCATAATCTAAGGGATCCAAAGTCCCTAAACATGTTGTTCCTACCCCTAGAGGAACAAGGTCAGCAAACCACAGCACTGAATAACAGTTCTCCACCTGAAAACACTCAAAAAAAAGGCAATTCTAGATCATGTCAACTGCTCCACTGAGCATCTGCGCTGAATGTCAACTGCTCCACTGTCTACCTGTGCTGAATGTCAACTGCAAAGAAGGCTACCTGCGTTGGGCGAGTTGGGACATGTGGCACAGTCATTCCTCAAGGTGTCAATGCCCAGGAAGCTTCCAAAATGACACTTGGATCAAGGAATTCAACTGGTGATGAGTAAGAGGGTCTAGATCTCCAAGTGGAAGCAAGAACCTCCAAGTGGACTCAAGAACTGAAGAATAACTGAAGTGAGAGAGGACACTAGTCAGATTCATGCCAGCCTCAAGCTGACTCATCCTTTCTCCAAAACTCCTATATATAGATCTCTCTCATGAGGTCTAGGGAGGCTGGAATCTTGTGAATGTAAAGAATTGTTGTTGGTTTGAGTTTAGAACTATTGGGTGATTTGCTTTGAAGGAGGTGAAGAGGAGATTTCTTTCTGCTGGGAAGGTGATGCTGGATTGGGCCTCTTATGGTTGTATCACTTCCTGAACTTTACTTCTTCCATTAATAAAGCATTTGAGGTTCTTCTATACGCATGTGTCTCAATGATGTATTGTCATACTTGTGTATTTGATTTATTCTAATCCTTGAATCAATTATGAATGTATGCTTCTTGTAGTTTCCCTCTCTTGCTATTTTGCAGGATCTTTGTGTAGCTGGGCCAGTGAAAGAGCAAGGAGCTGGGAGCAAGCAGCAAGGAGAGAAGATTGGATCAATCATTAGCGGAAGACATCGGTTAGTGGATCTCTTTCTCTCCTATTTTACCTTCATAAAGAAGAAATCTTAGATAGCTTTGCTTCGATTTTTGCTGAGGTACTATCACCCTTAGAGTGGGATAGGGTCATTCCGTATTGGATACTTTTCCCAACAACACCAGAGGGAACAGATGGACCGCCGTACAAAAAAGATTCGGGCAATTGAGTAAACATCAATGACTGTCCTGACATATTTACGGGAGTATAAAAACCTCTAGGTGTTGAGTGATAAGGAGCATGAGGTGGTGAAAAACTTAACCCTGAGTTTTCTAAATAATTAGTCAAAGAAAGATACCAAGAACTACTCCTAGGTGGACTGTAAAAAATTGATTCACGCTCCCTTAGTTCAATGACAGGTTGATTTTCAGGGATAGGGATGCCTACTTCTTCTTCTTCTAGAGCAAGTTCTTCAATAGAAATAAGTCCAGAAGGAAGATCTTGAGTGATTACTCTTTCTACCCTAGGTGAACTAGGACCACTAAAAGTTGGAGAAACAAACCCCGATGTCGGAGTAGCAACAAATTCACTTTCAGGCTCGGATGTTTTAGGTTCTTCACCTATATCACTAGTAGATGAAAAGCTACCAGTGATTTCGAAGACAGACACTGACTTTGGATTATATTCTGCTACTGGCGTCTGAAAATCAGGATGTACTATCAAAGAAGATTCTCCTTCTTCCGGTGACCCAACTCTACTGTCTCTAGGAGTTACGAGGACTTTTAAGCCTTCAAGTTGGCTTGATACTTCCTCAGGAGGTTGGCCCCGAAGTCTACGGGACTTCCTCAGTAACTCAGCCACGTTTATAATCTCAGGAGACTGGCCCCGAAGTCTACGGGATTGTCTTGGTAATTCAGCCACAACTAAAGACTTTTAACTACTTCACACGCAAACAAAGTAAAATCTCAATGAAAAGCACCTAAGGTCTCTAAAGAACCAAACAAATTTGAATCACACGCCTAAAGAATCTAGGAGATCAAACACACACAAACAGTAACCTTCCGGACCGAAAACACTAGTTGGTGATGAAATACAACGTCGCAGAGTTCAGTACAGAAATGGCGGTTGGAACAGTTACCCTGGCAACCTGCTTAATGAATAGAGTGGCACAAGTTCCTCCACTTAATCGTCTCGAGTGAAGTGAACCCCCCAGAAAATCCAAGTGAGTCTAGCCAACGTTTGCTCCAGGTACAGTGGGATCTTCCCACCACTGTCACCTCAGGAAGAGTCCTAAAGAATATGGCTGCTAAGGTTACCAACTGAGACAAATACACCTGGGGGAACAGTCTACGATCCAATATGCATGCAAGGGAAGAGTAGCAAGCTCAATCCCCTTGAAGGCTCCTTGACATAATCCAAGGTTTACCAACAAGTGACCCCAGGCTCCTCGACAATGGTTAATTCGAGGTTTACCATTTTTAATATGTGAATATCTGGTGTCGTTCCCAATGAGGAAGGATTGATTCCCACATTGGTTCGGACACGATCTCGTGCTTCTCCTTTAAGAGGAGGTTTCCCAGAGCATAAATGAAACAATTGGATTTCTTCCCTACCACAAGATACAACTACTTGTTTGTTTTTACTATCTTGGAGAGTTAATTACTCTCCTACTCCAAGACACTAGCCTAAGCTAAGTTGGTGTATCAGAGCCCTAGAAATAAAAATGTTACTAGGTGAATTTTACTTTAAGCGCTAATTTTAGTGGTTTTTGTTTAAGTCCAAAGGTGTGGAGATGAAACTCGTGGTATGAAGACTCGACTCAAAATCACTAAAAATGCACCTAAGATGATCTAAACAATCTTTTTCTCTTCGATGAACTTCTAAACTAAGAAAGAGTTTGAGAATGCAAATACTTTGTAAACACAATTCTTTCTCAATTAAACAAATTAAAAGAACAGATTTTACTTTCCAAAGCACTCAAAATGAGACAACTAATTATTTCACAAAAATTTCCTTTTTCGTTTCAAAGCATTCAATAACTACAAAAAACAAACTTTTTTCAAAAGATATATATTTTTTTATATTTTGTAAACAAAACACTCAAAACTATGCAAATGACTAACTTTGAGAGCTACAAATTATAAAAACCTATTTTAAGTCAAAGCCTACTAAAAGTCTTTTTTAAGGATGTTTTACTCAGCTAGATGCAAGCTAAGGACTAATTCATGCAGAATCACAAATCAGTCAAGAACAACCAATTTCATTTTCTTTTTGAAAATGAAAATCCAAACTCTCAAACACAAGCTTTTCGAAGTTTTGTAAAGAGAAAACTCAAAGCGGATTCCTCAAACAAGGGGAGATTTCATTAATGGTCAGACTCATAATAAAGCTGGTAGACACTAAGGTGATCTGTAGTCCCTACAGCCTCTAAGCTCAAAGCCACTACACAACCAAAACGAAAAACAAACCCAACAAGCAAAACTCCTAGGAATTTCACCTAAAACCCGAACACTAACAAAATGAATCCAAGGAAAGCTTCTGACAAGTTATATGCAAGTCTGGGCAGTGGATAACAATTTCTAAATACAAACTAAGCTGACCGACAGAGGAAATTTTAGGGTTTTCAAAATTTTGACAGGGCCTGCAGGCCCACAGTTGGCACAGGTGTGGTCCCGCTCTGTGCTAAAAGCCAAGCTGCGGGTAAGTACGCACTGTGTCAAACGGCTAGGGTGTGGTCCTCTCCCAAAGCTATGAAAAACGAAAAATAACCCTGGATCTACAAACTCTACCCAATTTTACACACAACAAGCCAAAAACAGAAACAAAAGTAGAGTTTCTTAGGTCAAAGTAAAAACAAGGAAAACAACCAAGTCCCCAGTATGGTCGCCATTTTGTCACACGGAATAAGTCGATCTTGCACACAAGATAGACCTTCCTAGAATCTAAAGAAGACCTAATGACAAGCAAACCAACCAGACACTATGTTTCTCTAAATATGCTTTGATAAACAATAGCAAACAAGTGTTTTTAGGGCCTACCATAGGTCCAATGCAAGCTTGTGGATGCTCTCGCTTCTTCGATCCAAATGAGCTCCTTTTCGCAAATCTGCAAACACAAACAAGGCAAAAAAATTAAATAGCACCTGAAAAGCCAATTGCATAAAACATATTTAACATGAAAGTCAAGGATTCCATGAAACAAACAACATGAGATACTTGTTGAGAAAAATGAGTTTGATTGTATTAATTCAAAAGAATAAGAACTTTACAACCTTTGCCTTGATGTTGTACAAGCTCCTCCCAGGGTCCAGCAAGAAGTCTCCTCTACTTTGACAAGTTTCACTCACTCCCCAATGAAGCCAAAAAGATGTGTGATCCCTCCTCTTAAGCTCAACTAGGAAGTATTGATTTCACCAGCATTTACCCTCAAAAATGTTCAGCTTCCAACCTCCTTAGCAACCAGCCCAATGCCTGTATTTATAGTGCAATGGAGGGAGGTTACTAGGTCCTCCTTCAAAGGGATAAAGGCCTCCTTCAAAGGGATAGCTCCTCTCATCAAAGGATTAGCTCCTTCTCTTTTGGGATGCATGAACCACCTCAGAGCGAACAATCCACGTCAAAATTTCTTCTAGAAACCTCTAGAATTAACCCAAAGTGATTTTTTTAAGATAAAACTTGCGCCTTTTGACTTCACAGGGGTCCGCACCTACACCGTTAGGGACAGAGCGGGCAGGTCCACAACTTTTGTACACAGAAGGTGCGGGACCGTAGGTGACCATGGGAGAAAGTGCGAAACCAGAGTTACATTGATTTTTAATGTCTTTCTCTCATTTCCAAAGCTTGATTTGAAGAGCTGAGGTCTGAGACTTGCTTAGGAGGACAGTACAAGTGATGATAGACCCATACTGACTGTAAATAATCATGGTGACGATATTTTTGTGTAACACTATCACAATCAGAATTTGTCAAAGTTATGCAGCTCAAGAACGCCAAAGAAATATGGGACAAGATCGTTCTAAGCTATAAAGGAGACAATCAGATAAAACGTGCAAAACTGCAATCTCTCATAATTCAATATGAAACTCTCAAAATGCACAATGATGAAAGTATAGCTAATTACTTCTTACGTATAGATGAGATTGTTACTTGCATGAAGAACTTGGGTGAATAGATAAAATAAGTTACTTTAGTTGAAAAGGTTTTAAGATCCTTGTCTACTAAGTTTGAATCAAAAGTTTCTGCCATAGAAGAAAAGTAGGATCTTCAGAGTATTACTATGACACAGCTGCACGAAATCTTAACTGCTTTTGAAATGAGAAAAGGAGGTCCATTAGATATGAGTGAAACCACATTTAAAGCTTCAGGAAGAGAAGAGCTCAATGAGTGAGGGCATATTTCAGAACTAGAGGAAGAAGAAAACTTTGTCAAGAACCTTCAATGGGGTTCTGGAAAATCCATAGGTAAACTACCTTTCAAATGTTTTGGTTGTGGAAAAGTCAATCATTATGCAGCCAAATTTCCTCATAAAGAAATGCTTGATAAAGGTAAGGAATCATCAAAATGGAATAGAAAATAGAATGTAAGTAAGAAGAGTTATTATACGCATGAAGATAGCAATGGTTTATCAAATAGTGATGAAGATGAAAATAATAATGACTATAGACTTCTTATGGATTTTGAAGATGATGATTTCTTGGATGCTTTAGATGAAGATGACCTCTATGACGAAGTCTCTAAACTCAAAATCTATTTAGAAGAAAAGAATATGATTATAGATACTCTGACATTCCAACTTGCTGAAAGAGAAAAACACAATGAAAAACTAGAATGTGAAATTGTGGGTCTAAGAAAAGATATTGAGAAAACAAAAGCTCTCAATCTCAGATTTGCTAAAGGATCAGAAAATTTAGATGAAATTATCAAAGTGCAGTGCTCTCCTCTGATAAAGACAGGTCTTGGATATACTGAAGAAGCATCTCAAGCACAGAAGCCGTCAACCTCCACTAAAAGCTATCTTGATGCAGCAAAGAGAAGTGAATAGTTTGACAATCGTCAATAAAGGCATAAAGTAGATCACCAGGTAAATCAAGTTCAATCTACTTCAAGGATGAACAGAAGCTACAACCAACCTTAGGTAAATCATACTCAATCTGTTTCAAGAATGTATCACCAGGTCAGTAGATTCGATAATTGCAGGAACTTCTTTAATGGCCAATGTTTCTCATGTCATTACTTTGGACACAAAGCTACTCAATGTGTTGCTTACAAGACCATCATGACTAGAGAAGCATGAAATCAAAGGAATGCGACTGGGATCATGAAAAGGACCTATAATAACTTTTCTCCTCTTGAAAATGAAATAGAATGCTCCATCTGTAACAACTTTGGTCATGAAGATTCTGAATGCAAGAGTAAATTTCGGCAAACATCTCAGAAGGAGCAAACTTCATTGGGTCCCAAAACATGGAGAAAGAAAGAACCACAAATAGGAAGGTGTGGTATAGCCTTGTATGCAGAAGGATAAGAAAATCAGTGGTAAATAGTCAGTGGATGCTCGAAACTCATGACAGGTGATAAAGAAAAACTTCAGTTATATAATGCCTTAGAAAAAGAAAAGAAGGTCTCATTTGGAAATGACACTCCTGCTATCATAAAAGGTAAAGGTTCTATTCTCTTAAAAGAAAAGGTCAAAGCTGGGAATGTTATGTATGTTGATGGTCTAAAGCATAACCTATTGAGTGTCAGTCAAATGTGTGATCAAGGAAATGAAGTAGTATTTCGATCAAATGGATGTGTTGTTCGTGAGCTTGATACAGGAGAAACCATGATCAAAGGCATAAGAACTCCAAATAATTTATACATACTCAAGAGAGGGCAACAACAGTACTATCTAAGCAAAAATGATGAACACTGGCTATGGCACAAAAGATTGGGGCATCTAAGCTTCCCTCAAATAAGGAAAGCATGAAAATTCCAAGTTGTTCGTTATCTTCCTGATATCAGCATTCCAGAAAATACAATATGAAAATCATGTCAATTTGGTAAGAAAACCAGAGCACATTTCCCAGAGAAGGAAGGATCAGCTAGTAAGCCCCTTGAACTTGTTCATACTGATTTATGTGGTTCATCAAGGAAAAATTCACCTCGTGGAGAAGAATATTTTATATTTTTCATTGATGATTTTTCCAGAATGTGTTGGATAGGACTTCTAAAGCATAAATATCAAGCATTTGAAAAGTTCAAAGCCGTCAAAGCTTTGGTTGAAAATGAATCAGATCACCAAATCAAATGCCTTAGATATGATCGAGGAGGGGAATTAACCTCGGATGAATTCTTTGACTTTTGTGAAGAACATGGAATAAAAAGATAATTCTCCACTGCAAGGACTCCTTAGCAAAATGGAGTGGTAGAAAGGATGAACATAACTATTCAACAAATGGCTTGTGCCATGCTAGATGAGTCTGGAACTCCTGCAACCTTCTGGGTGATGCTGCATTTGCTACTGTCACTATTCTCAACAAAGAAAATGTTTAGATAAACAACACTCAAACTCCACATGAACTGTGGTATGGTAAGACTCCTATTGTAAAATACTTCAATGTTTTTGGAAGCAAATGTTACATCAAAAGGACTGATGAAAAACTTGGCAAGTTTGAACCCATAGCAGATGAAGGCATTCTCCTTAGTTACTCTTCCCGAAGTAAAGGATATAAGTGTTATAATAAAAGACTTGGGAAAATTATTGAAAGTATTGATGTTGTGGTTGATGAAGCAGGCAAAAATCCAAAGCAAGTAAAAACCGAAGATTGTGAAGAATATGAGGAATATCCTTCCACATCAAATCAGATTAATTCTGAAGAAGAAGAAACCAATGAAGCACCAGAAGAACAGATATTGATAGAAGAAAAGACTCCATCCAGGTATGTTTAGAAAAAATCATCCAGAGACTCAAATTTTGGGACAGAAAGAGGCAAGTGTGCAGACAAGAAGAACTATTACAAAATCCTCAAGCTATCTAGCATTGCTTTCCTCCATTAAACCTCAAAATGTAAATGAGGCATGCAAATATGAATGTTGGGTCAAGGTCATGAATGAAGAAGTTGAGCAAATTAAAAAGAATAATGCTTAGGAATTAGTTCCTAGACCTCATGATAAGAATATCATAGGAAACAAATGAATATTCAAAAACAAGCTAAATGAAAATGGTGAAGTTATCAGAAACAAGGCCAGACTTGTTTGTAAAGGATATGCTCAAATACCTCCATCAACAAGGTTTCTCAAAAGGATTAGTTGATAGCAATCTATATACAAAGATTGATAATGATAAAGTGCTAATACTTGTTGTGTATGTTGATGATATCATTTTTGGTAGCAATGAAGAAGCCATGAGTCAAAACTTTGCTTTGGTAATGCAACAAGAATTTGAAATGTCCCTGCTTGGTGAGCTCACATATTTTCTCAGCCTACAAGTTCAAAAAAATAAAGATGGCATTTTTCTATCACAAACCAAGTATCTCAAGTAGATCTTGAAAAAATATGGCATGGAAGCTTTTAAACCAGTATGTACCCCCATGGTAACAGGATGCAGTCTTAGCTCAAATGATGAATCAGCAACAGTACATCAACCAACCTACATATCCATGATTGGAAGTTTACTTTATCTAACAAGTACCCGACCAGACATAATGCATGTAGTAGGAATAGTTGGAAGATTCCAAGCAAATACAAAGGAATCACACCTTCAGGCAGTCAAAAGGATCTTCAAATATCTTCAAGGAACTCATAATTTTAGTTTATGGTATCCTAGGGATGTAGATCTTACACTTCATGCATATACAAATGCAGAATGGGCAAGAAGCGTGGATGACAGAAAAAGCACTAGTGGTGGTGCATTCTATATGGGTTCTAGATTAGTGTCTTGGTTCAGCAAGAAACAAAGTTCAATTGCATTATCTACAACTGAAGCAGAATAGGTGGTTTCTGCATCATGCTGCACACAACTCCTTTAGATGATGCAAACATTGCAAGACATTCATATCACATGTACTCCACCCATCTCCATTCTATGTGATAACACAAGTGCAATCAGTATTTCAAAAAGTCCAGTCATGCATTCCAAGACCAAGCGCATACCCATCAAATATCATTTTCTACATGAACAAGTGCTTGAACAAAAAGTCAAATTGGAGTATGTTCCCTCCAAAGAAGAGGTTGCTGATATATTCACCAAACCACTGCCCAGAGAGATATTTGAATATCTTAGACAAAAGCTGGGAGTAATTGATGCATCATCTTGCTGTTAAAACTTATCTATTTCAGAGAAAAGTGGTTGTACGCGAGTTTCATGAAGCATATTCACATACATATGCCGGTTAATGTGGATACAGTCGCGTATATGTTGGTCTGAAGAAAAACAGAGGATGAAAGGTGTCTGATATGGGTCTGACAGTGATCATCTGGCACAGGTGGAATAGGTTCAAGGGGAGATCATGGTTGTTGGTCTGGATGGTGATTGACAAATGTTGCTGATGATAGTTGTTGATAACTATCATAGTCTTGTTTTAGATATTTGGTCTCTATGTCATGTATATCTTTTATTCTCAAGGTCATGAAATGACCTATTTTGTTTCCCCACTATGCATCAGATGGATGATGTAATGTTCTGTCATGTATAAACATTTGGTATATACACACTTGGTTGGGTGGATGAGTCAAACTCGGTATATCCCCACTTGGTTGGGAGATGGATGTATGTATGGGTCATTGGTGATAGGAAGGTCATTTATGATGTATTTATAGAGTCATCCTTTTCCAGACCTTACTTATATTCAGGGGGAGGCATGGATATCAATCAACACACTTCAGCATATTAGAGAATTCAGCATGTACTCAGGGGGAGCATAACCCTTTGCCCTCGATGAAAAAGGGGGAGAGTGACTTGGGGTTGCCATCAAGTCCAAATGGGGATATCGTTGGCATTATGATTCAAATTTGGCACTATGACATAGGTGTTGTCCTTGATAGCAACTCACATAGATGACAGATCACATTTCAGGCTCACAGAATAAAGAAAGAGAGGTATACATAAGTTCCCCATTGACCAAGCCGTGTGTACACATGGGTTCACAGACCAAAAAGTGCATATAGCGTACAGACGCACTTTCACGAAAGGAAAGGCACGTACATGTTGGAAAACTTGTTTTGGTCCGTTATATTTGGTCCATGGTATTTTGATGTATGGTATTGGTCCAAGGTATTTTTTCCGAAGTGTTGGCCCCAAGTATTTGGTCCAAGGTATTGATTCTAAGTGGTTTTGGACCATGGTATTGAGTAAGGCCTAAGACTATAAAAGGAGGAGAAAATCATTAGGCAAGGACACTCAAGTATTGAATATCTAATGAAGAGCAATATCTAGAATATAGATCATTGGGTTATGGTGCATAGCTAGATCTGAATCAAGGATGAACCTAGACGCTTGATGAAGGATAAGTTCTATTGATGGGTCAAGATCTTAAGGCTTGAAGAGAAGTATCTTTGTTTTGATCTTTATTTGAATAACTAGCGCATGTTGTAATATGTAAATATGATGATCTAGGTATAACTGACGTCTGGAATTGTTGTAAAGTTTAAATCATCATTTATAGATCTGTACACAGGTTCACTTTAGCAAGGGCGCGTATACACGCTAGTTCCGCATACCAAAACATCGTATACGCAGGTTCTCCTTGAGATAACTAAATATATACACAGGTTCGACACATTGAAGTAGCGTATACCTAATAAACTATGCTTTAGCTACTTTTGTTTGTTGTTACACTGTTCTGGGTTCTAGCTTGGGTTCTGGTTAGTGTTATTGTATTCTGGTCACAACATTCTGAGAAGTGATTGATTGATTCAGTTTTGGTTGGTGCAAAGGAGATTGGTTGATGTAGATATAGTTTATGGTTGATTGATGTTATTGATGGATCTAGTCTGAAAATTTATGAAATGTGGTCCCTGGAAGAAAAGAGAAGGTTGTAGCCTTCTGTAGGCCAGCACCTATGTACTAGGAAACACATCAGCTAGTACAAGAGCTAGGGGGTTGTAGCTCCCTTCCAGGAGAAGTTGGAGAACGAGAGAAGGTTGTAGCCTTCTATAGGTAGAAACCTGCATACTAGTATAAGACTGCACCAGTACAAAATTTGTAAAAAGAAGTTTCTTATTAAAAGGAAGATAGAGACGATTGCAGCAGGTGGTTTTCAACCACATTGGGTTTCCACCTTATATCTTGTGTTCATGTGTGTGATTATCTGTTTTGTTTTTACTGCTCCTGGTTACTGTTTATATGGTCTTTATGCATAGATTGAAGATCAACATATGAAGAATTAACTAAATTATAAATTTACAGGGTATACGCTAGTTTGCTTACATACTGTTCCGTATACACGCAGGTTTCATTAACTAAAGTAGCGTATATGAATTTGAATATGAAGATGAAATATTATTGACTTGATAATATTGATTCACCCCCCCCCCCCTCTCAGTATTATTTCCAACACTATCCTAATAGCTTGAGAAGTGGTAATTCCGGCCAATGCATTACAAGATATGGTTGGATTCATTTCTTCTTTATCTAGGGTTTGTTCCTGGTGTATATCCTCTTCTTTTGACATTTCTTGTTCCTTTTCTTCCTCCTCTTCACAATCTATGGAAAATAATTTCTTCTCAGCACACTTATTACCTTTATTGTATTGGCTATCACAACCATAACAAAGCCATTTTTCTCTTTTTTCTTTCAATTGTTGTGGTTTCATCCTTGTAGGTTGTGCAAGGCTAGGGGCAACAACACTTCCATCTTTATAGTTGTGAGTGGTAGGCTTCCTTGTTTCCATAATTTTTCTTTCCATTTTTCTTGCCAACCTGAATGCCTTCTCCAATGAATCAGGTTCCCAAAGGCGAACCTCATGTTGGATGTTATCCTTTAAAGTCCCTATGAACACATCAATCCTATGCTCATTTGGAATATATTTTACCCTTATATTTTGGAAGTCCTCTATAAGCTCCATCATTGAACCCTTTTGTTGGAGATTTATCAACTGGCTAAAAAAAGTGTTTCTTTTTGTATCCTCATAATGTGCTATCATTTCTTCCATAAAAAATCCCAAGTGACAATTTGTTTACGAGAGAAAATCCATTGATACCAAACAAAATGATTTGGTTCCAAATATAAATTTGTAATGCATAGCTTTTGTGTGTTTTGCACATTATGGATATCGAAATATAGCTCCATTTGTAGTATCCATGTTACGAGATCCTTGCCATCAAACTTCCTCATATCGATCTTTGGAACATGGTGGGTCTTCAATCCACCATTAGAGTCTATGAAATCATGATTAACAATTTTTTTTTTCTCCTCATGAGTTTTCTTTACTACCCGTTCGCCATCAGTAAGAATTTCTTGTGGCAAATTTGTCAAATCTGTCTTTAAATCTTCCATGTTTCCTTTAAGTTTTTCTTCTATACCATCCATCTTAGCTTCCACACCTTTCTTTAAACCATCCATCTTAGCTTCCATTCCATCCATATTAGCTTCCATGCCATCCATCTTAGATTCCATTCCTTTCTTTAAACTATCCATCTTAGATTTTGTTACTTTTTGTGAGAGTGAATTTTGTTGCACTTGGTCTCGTAATTTTGATATATCATGTTGCATTTCTTCCTCTCCTTCATGAGTCATGCAAGAGATTTCAAGTTTCTTACTATGTGTTTCCATTTTCTTTCTTTGGGGCATCAATTAATGATAATAATTCTTCACTATGCCCTTTGAATTCCTTCAAACTAATTTTTCAAACCAAACTTATGCAAAATTTTAAAAAAAATACACACCTTTTTTCACTTTGTAGGATCTCGATATTGAATCCATTGTATCTTTGTAATTTCAGATCTCCAAGGTCTATAACTATGTCTTGTGGTATCTCTCCAAGTCTTTTTTCCAACCTCACAAGTCTGATCAAGATTGGCTTCTCCAAGGAAGAGTTATGCCAAATCTCCCACGATGACATGATTATAGACTAGTTCAGTAGAGAGAAATTGTATGAAGTGCCAAGTGTCATTTTTTCGGCCTTAGGACCTAAAACCAATACACAAAAAACTATAGGTCATCCTCTTTCTGTAACGTTTTTTCAAAATTTCAATCTGATGCTCAGAGAGAAAGTTATGACGATTTTCCCTAGGTCACCTATTTGGGATGTAATTTGGGAGCCTGTAAAAACCCTAAATGTATTGGATCATATCTTTGAAAATATAGCGAAGCAAGATCTGACATTTAGACCCAAGGTTCAGAATGATTTTGGCTCAAATGGGTTTTCTTTTAGTTTCTGAAACTTTGTATGGAAAGATTTATAGTAAAAATTCCACGCTGGCCTATTTAGTGCAGGGAAACCCTATAATCCAAAGCTCTGATACCAAATGTTATGTAACCAGCTCAGAAAATAGAAGAAAAGATAGATCAACGACTTCAAAATAAGCCTCTTCGAGGGGGAAACCTCCCTTACATTATAGAGAAATAATTCTTGGATGATACAAATGACAAAACATCCTTTCTATATATAAGAGTCTAATGGGTTACAATATAATCAAATTTGAGATAACAATAATAATATAAGGGCACAACAATAAAAATAGTGGGCTTCTATGGGGTACAATAATAGTAATATGGGGACAATAGGGGCACAAAAATATCAATAAGGGCTACAATGACAATAGTAATGGGGGAATTACTAGTATTATAGGGACCTAACATTTTGATGCCCATAATGAAGCATACCTCGCAACTTCGCACAAGTCTGGGTATACATTAGGGAATTGTGACTTGTCAGGGATTCTCCATGCTATCAAGGAAATCAACAACAAAAACCAGGCATAATGGAAGGGTTTCCCATCTTCCCGGGCCTCGCAACAATAATCCAGAAACTCCTAGAAGAGGTATCCTACCCAATTAAACTACACCCCTTGGTTGCACTACGCAACCAACTAAATTACTAGAGCCAGCGCCTCATCTACCCTGCACTTCCTCATAATATTACCACCCAAAATGGATGCAGCAAACGCAAAAAACTTCTTAGAAATCAAGCTAACATTGTAGCATCGTTACTTCTTGACAACATTGTAATCTTTCTTCACCTGGTCTGTGAGCTTCTTTTCTTGGGACTTGCCAACAAAAGCGTTGGTAGGGTCTGGTCCTGCACACGACAGCACAATGATCCTCTTGATCATCATAACATCAATTGTGATCCTCTCCCCAAGCCTTAAGGCTCCTTCGTGCACTAAACTCAGCAACTGGCGCACACATATTGTATTGATGTTGTTGCACCCAAAATGTGGCACAATTAACATATTTTGTAATCTAGCGCGCTCAATCCCAACCACCCACGTCATTGGTTCTATTCCTGTTACACTAGCCTCATCATAATGTAACATCTTAAGGTATTTGCTTGGCTCAAAATTAGGGAATTTCACCCTGTTTTCAAAATCCCAATCCTCCATGCACAATTGAGGTACTTGCGTTAACAATGCTCCTTAAAAGGGCACCTCTTCAGGCATCAAAGGTGTACAAATGGAAAATTTCACTGTGTCAAGGTCCTTTTTCACCTTAGCAGTTGACTTTCTCAGTGGCATAAACGGAGGTAACCACGAAATTGGCTCGGTGTTGTTTACGAAAATCCTATCTGTGGATAGAGATGATCCCTCTAGCCCAATGAGTGGGACTAGAAACCTACATGACAATCTACAAGGACACTTTCCTAAATTACAATCGAAATGAGAGAAGAGGAATATGGCCTACCTCGTTCTGATGATATAACATACTCCTTTGTTAAAGACCTCGAATTGCTTGCGCCTCAAGCTTAGCTCTATTTCTCACATCGTTGGATACCTATACAAGAGATCAAAGACACAACAAAGCATACAACTACAACAAGCATAATTGAAAGTAAACTAGTTAACAGATCAAGGAGCATTAAGATAAATGATGCATTAACACAAAAATTTATGGAAAGTGAACCAGAAGTTGTATATATTAATGAAATAAAGGAGGAAGCATACAACCAAGACTTGATGTCAATAAGCTCTCCTTGAGTGAATGTCCAAGTCCAAGCTCAAGCTCTCCAAGCACTCCTTCTCCAAGCCAAATGAGTAGCATGTAGGCACCATCTCAACATAAGGGCGCAAATAAACAAAGGCCAACCATTTGGGAATGGGAGAGGATGAATATATAGGTAGGGAAAGGGGGTTATGATCTCTCCAAATATAGGAGAAGGCCCTCATCTCAAGGAGGTAGCTCATAGGGATAAGATCAAAAGGAAATATTGGGAGAATTCAAACACATCCACAATGAACAACCTCCAACTCGTCATTCTGGATGCCTTTAGATCAAGAAGCTTCTTGTCCTCTTTGGGAAAAATTGCCTCTTAGGGATCAACATGGGTATCCAAGCAAAAATGATCCAAGTGGCTCCAGAGAGACACGCAGGACAAAAAGTACTTAGGAAATCTCAAGAATCAAAATGTTTGGATTATTCTCGAACTAGGACTAGAGCATAGATCTCATCATCCTAATCACAACGATGTGAACGGTTCGTCAATATGAGTCCGCATGCGAAATTTAGAAGCAGTCAAAGCTAGGTTGAATTTTTGATGATTGGTGTTACAGGGAAAAGTGTCTATATAGAACTGCTCTATCCCACTAAGGTGTGACAGCTGCCTTAGAAACAAACAGAGAAAATATACTTTCATTTTTCCTTTATGAATTATAGATAGAGAGGAACAGAAAGACCAACCTCTGTCTTGCGCTAATATCCTGATTTGATTCCCCTCTTCTTTGATAGTCTTCAACTACCTGCTCCTTTTCACTCCCAGCTTCACAAAGTACCTGTAAGGTCACAGAAGCATAGCACTATACAAAGACATGGATCTATAATCATACACAATCTAGGATCAGATGTAAATTGACCATACAAATGTAGCAAGCATCAATGACACAAAAGCATGGAGGAAAACTTGAATCACTTTTATTGATAAACAAGAAAAGATCCAAGAGGAGTTACAATTGTTCTGGCCCAGCATCAACCTCCCAGCAAAGAAGCCCCTCTTCACCTCAAACAAAGCTTAGATCACCCAACAATCTGATATTTGTCTCAAGAAACCAACAGCAATTCCTTACAATATGCAAAATTCCAGCCTCTGGATCTCTGGGATGAGGGATCCATATATAGATATCTATAAGGGGGATGAGTCAGCTTGTGATTTGATTAGTGTCTTCCCTCTGATAGTCCTTGCTTCCACTTGGAGATTGATGGCCTCTTACTCATCCTTGGTCAAATTCAGTGAGGCAAGTGTCACAGGAGAAGTTTCTGGAAGCTTCCATTGCCTCTCCACCTCACGGAATGACATTGCCATTTGTCATTTCTCACCCATCGCACCCCACAGAAGGGATTTTTGAAATGCAACGCACCCACATAGTGTATTTAGGTGAGATGCAACGCACTTAGCCAGTGGAGCAGCTAAAATGATCATGTTTTGACCAATTCTGAGTAGTTTTTCATGGAGAACTTCTGGGAGAAGCTGTAATCTGTTGACCTTGTTCCTTTAGGGGTTAGAACAACACTTTTAGGGACTTAGGAGCCCTTGGTTTATGGACATTTCATGCTTGGGGTTGTAGGGCCCAAAAAAATGTCTATAATAGTTGCCCCCTAAAGCATGAGGTCATTAATCTTTTGATGTCGGGTGAAATGCTTTATTATGAGGATCCGAAGTTCTTTCAATGCTGGGAGGAGACCTGTAATAAGATACAATACAATACATTATTTTCACAATATTTTCATGATCTAGCTGAGGCGGGCATTCCCATGCTCAGCTTTATAAATTCATTTTCATGTACATAGGACATACAATCGTCTGAGTGTAGACTTATGATTCTGATAGAGCCATCATCCTTTTGATTGGATGATTATCTGTGTAGCAATGATGTACATTTAATGTCTTTATTTCCCTGAATATATATCACAGCTCGGATGGATGAAACTAGATCCGGGGTCTTCAATCTCGTTCGATCTTCACTCGAAGTACAAGTCGATCCATGTGAAAGTTGTTCTGGAGTCGAACACGGAAAGACATCGCCTGATTACCAGCCAATGATGTAAGCTGTTAACAGGCACGAGAGGAGTCATTGATAATGATAATGACCCTCAAGGTACTACAGTACAATTCACGTGGTGTGAATAAAGGACTTGGCATTGAACACCACACAAAATCTTTCGGTCGAAGGCCATTGATGTAAACCTGTCGCCGGAAGTGAGAAACTTGCCATTGAGGCATGCAAGATTCAAAGTACTGAATGGGGTGTTCCTAGATCAACTTCTTGGATAATGAGTTGATGTCGACAAGAAGTGATCCATCACAGGAGGGCCTTAATGAATCCAACATCAATGACACGTAACAGAGAAAATGATTTTAATGGAGGTGAAAATGATCTGGTGATATAAGGTTCAGGGTGGTGGTCATGAAAGAATGGAGCATAAATGTATGGTAGTGGGTGAGACCCAGGTGGATTCTCTGAATGACTTCTCTTGAACATATCAGCGACACTGATGTGATGGATTGGTAGCATTAACCCCAAATGTGGATGGTATGATGGGACCATGTTGATGTGACCTGTGAATGAAACAACCCAACCCAACTCGGACATGGAGTGGAAGTGTCATGTTCAAGAGTGACTTGCTACCAACAAAGTTTCTTCAAGTTTTCTTCCCAATTTTCCCCAGTCATTGCTAACCAATACCTCTTTAGTTTTGTCAAGCTTGAGGAGGATAACATATGCTTGTTCTATAATTTGCCCTTCGGGCAAACCCATCGCTACGTTTTAACGAGCCTAGCGATAGTGAAACTCGTTCTCATCTATAGACAAGCTTGTTGCTATTACATTTTTAACGAGTTTAACGACAAAGATAACTCGGTCCTTTTCAATTTTAGAGAGTCTGAAAAGGAACGTAAAGGTAACTCCAAAATTCCTTTTTCGTCATCTAATCCCTTAAGTCCGAAAAAGTATAAAACAATACAAAAGGGATGAATTTTCGATACTTTTAACGAGCCGAACAAAACAAGCGCTCGATCTTTTTGTGTAATAATCTCTCTGGTCCAAAAAGATTAAAATCTAGAGGAGAGCTAGCACTTTCGGTCCCTTTAACGAGCTGGAAAGGCCAATGGCTTGGCAATCTTTTCATATTTTACGAGTCAGTTGAAAAGAGCTTAAAGGAGACTCGTCTTTTGAGGAACGAGTGATAAAATGGGTAGCAACTGATTCCAGGTAAGGTTTGGAATTTTCCAATCACGGCAATGTTACAAGGATGGCTAGTGAGATCACTCTTTGCAGTTGTTCCTCAAAATGGGTAAACAATCAAATGGGGGTGAATTATCGGCCAATGCAAAAGTGGAGGTGACAGTGCAAACACGACCAAGGCTTAAACGGTTGAAGTACTACATTCACGATGGTTATTTACCGGTGAATAGTTCATTTTTTAACGAGCTTAAACGCGGGGGGAAACATTTACTCATGGCTTATGTTTATTTTTTAACAAGCTTGAACTATGTGCTAAAACTGCTCGATTAATCTAGTCGTGTGATAAGAATGTCTCATATAAAACGGCAATTTTTAGAGTTTTGCCCCACATCCTTTCTTTATGCAAGTTAGGAAACGACCAATCCTACGAGTTTAAAGGGTTAGAGGACCTACAAATTTAAAAAAATAAATAGTCGCTCTTCGCTTGCAAGCCAAAAGGTTTGCATGCCCCCAGGCATAAAACAGAGTTTCAAGGTTACCCCTTCTTTAGTTCGTTAAAACATTTGTTTTACCAAGAGAGGCCTACCTCTTACAGGTTACTCACAGATCGTTCTATTCACAGCGCAAACAAAACACTTCTTCGGCGATGTCTACTGAAATAGACAAAGGTGAGTGAAGGAGGCTACTCCACTCACATAACTTTGACAAGAGAATCTTGTTCTAGAATAAACCCCTCTTCCAATCACAGAAGGGAGTACAGACTAGTCATATTCCCTCGCGGAAACCTACCCTATACTCGAAGTTTTCCTGCTGAAGCACACCAGGGTGCATGCCCCCTGGGTTTCAGTCATGTCCCCCCGAATCACTCGCGCTCATCGGGTGGACGGACTGGAGATTGAGACATTTCTTGCGTGAAAAGACCATTCAGGGATGGTATATGACTATTTGCTCTGTATGATCCGGGAAATGAAAGCTGGTCTATGAGCTTGACCACTCTTCCTTCGTGCGGAAAACACATTACTCTAAAGAGTGAGGAGACAATTGCTCCCATGCAATAAATATAGTCTCGTCCAAGGAGTAGATTGTAATCCAGGGGTCCTTGGACTACCATTATGTTCATGTGAACAGTTTTCCTTCTCAATGTTATGGGCACATCAGGAAGGATCCCTAACGGTCGACTGGTTCCTTTATCAAAACCTATTAGATTTCTCATCTCAGGCAAAAGCGATGGCGAACCAAGCGCTTTCCAAGCAGTTGAGGAAAGGATAATCATAGAAGCCCCCTCATCTATGATGGTACCAGCCATAACCATTCTATATATTTGAACAATGATTCGAAATGGTACACTAGCTGGTAAACGGGGTCTGCCTAGTTGATTCCAGTCGAAGGAGACAACTAGGTTGCTTGGAGGTGGGACCAAATAGACAACCGGGTACGACTCTGACGAACTTCCTTCCTGCGGTAAAGGAATGGGTAAATTGCCCCCATGTTCGTTGGAGTCTGTGCTTATGAAAGGATTTTGGACGGTGTCATCCTTGTTCTCTTCAGTGACTATATCATCTGAAGATGGAACCTCTGAAGGCAAGACCGGGTCAAGTGCCGCCTCGAACTTTTGAATTTCGTCTGGTATGGGTTCAGATGGTTTGTCTTCAATGATAGATGCTTCAGCTGACCACCTGAGCGGGCCAGCCGAATTTTCAACTAGTGACGGACTTGGCAAGAGATTTTTATATCCAGGAGGAAGTCGTAACGGTGAAACCGGACGATCGTCCAAAACTCTTTTAGCCTCGTCTAAGAAGGGACAATGGTGGACGGCATGATCGCCTTCGCACAGTTTACAAGGAAATCTATATTTTCCTTTTTTTCCTGGGGCTTCACTTTCACTAGTTGATGGTGCGTTTTCAACATGATCATCAGAGGTCGACGACACCGGGTTGTGCAAATGAGGAGACCAGTCCCTTAAGATCCAAGGGATGCAAGGAAAATCTCTATGATAGTGGTCTCCTTTGCAAATGACACATGGCGATTTAGGCCTGGTCGGTGTAGTGTGTGGATTTTCGCTAGACGACACTCGTTTGGCCACATTCGCTTTTGGATCCTTCTTCTTCTTCTCTTTCTTCTTCTTTTCCTTCTTCTCTTTAGGTACTTGACTTTTGGCTTTACCAGCCCCATCAAGCGAAGAGGAAGGAGGAGAGGAAGAATTAGAGGAAGTAGAAAGTTGGTGGGTAACTCTGGATTCGTCTAGTTGCTGGTTTGACTGTTCAGGAATTGTGGTGTTCTAAATGATAGAGGTTGAGAAAAGCCATACAGGAAAACCAATTGTCAGTCCTGGAAGTGATAATGTGGCCATATGGGGTGCACCAACATCTCCCCAAGAGGAGAAGGGACTATGATTTCCTCCAAGGGAAATTCCTTGGTTGGTGGATTCCATTTTCTCAACCCAAGATCAATGTAAGAAGGGGGGTAATGAGTTTTCCATTTAAAATAAATTTTAGACGCTTTGACAAAACTTGTTTTTTCAGTTTTTAAGAGTCGAGGAAAAACAAAAGATGACTCTAGTCTCCTTCGATTTTTTATGAGCCTGAAGTGACAAGTGCTCAGATGGACCTTTTCCGTTAAGGAGTCTGAAAAGGAACGAAAGGGACTGCTCTGGAAATCTAGGTAGAGGGATTACCAAGTCAATCGCAAAACTGCAGAATACTTTTTACGGTACGACAGTCAATCTTCCTGAATGCTGTGTTCAGCGCATTGCGATCAATAGGGCGGCAGACACGGCTTCCTATGGATAAAGGATTAAGCCTATTGGGGTCTCCCAAAATATACTCGACGGTATGTGGGAGCAAAAGTCCGTACTGGCACTTATCATCTCAAAGTGGAGGAATCACCCAACCATCAGTGAGAGCAACAGTTACCAGGCTTTACGACGCCAGAATATGTCTCTAGCCTAGACTTCTAAATGTTGTGCGTTAAGTTCCAAAGCATTGTTAGATTCATTGAATTTATTTTAAGTTGATCTTGTTTATGAAGTTTTCGTTTCAGGTTCACCGCGAGATGTAGATGTAATTCCTAAAATGCAATCTAAGATGATAAACAAACTTTTTATCTGCTTTGTGCAATGAAAATCCTAACTACTAAGGAAAAGAAAGACATAATCTTTTCACAAAGAGCAAAGAGCACACTCTAAATGCACTTTCCTATATCAAGCCAATCATACTGTCTATATGCAAATGCACATGCATGTATTTGTTTTCGAATTTCTTAGTATATGAATGCTATAAAGAAAGTTGATGCACAAATCTGAATTTCTTTTCAAGCGACAAATATCAACAAGTTTCTTTTCGAAAGCAAAAATGGAGACGATCACAACACCTTACGATTTGAAATGAATACTTGTTCTTAACACTAGAAAATTACAAATTCAAACCAAAAGCAATAGTAACAGGATAATCGACCATCAACAGCAATTAAACTCTTTCCTATGATTGGAATCGACACTTGTGACAGTTTCAAATCAAAGGACGACAGTACAATTATGCTACTTTTGCAAAGGAGAACTCTAAATGACTCAACAAACACACAAAAACATCTACAGTCCTTCTGTACAAAGGAGGTGGAATAACAACAAGGAAAAGGGGTTTCAAACAGATATATATCGATCACAGGTAGCAAAATTCAGGAATAGAACTGGAAAGAATGAATCACAGAAGCCAAAACTGCACAGAGCTAGTCTGATCAGCGCACCTGTAACATAGAGAATTTGAAATGCAGCGCAGCTTGTCCACTCGGGAAGTGCGCTGAAGTTCAGATTCTCTAAACAGTACCTGCGCTGGGCCAGAAACGAGACTCTGTTAGGGTTCTGGGTCACAGTTTGCAGTTCAGTTCTTGGGTTTTGGCCAAGCAAAAAGCAATCAGTAATGCAACAATAAGGGGTAGGTCTAAGGAGGATATAAGAGCTATCACAAGGGAAATCAGATAGTTTTTGAATCAGTTGTTTAAATCATAAACAGATCCAGTAGATGGATTGAAGTAGCGGTTATCTACTTTGCATTTGCTATGGCAAATGCGGTTCGAATACTACCTGTAAGTCTATGAAATAGACAAAAAAGAATGATAAACAAACAAACTAATTATCTCCCCAGCGGAGTCGCCATTTTGTTACAGGTAAAAGTGTCTATATAGAACTGCTATAACCCACTAAGGTGTGATAACTGCCTTAGAAACAAACAGAGAAAAGCTACTTTCGTTTTTCCTTTATGAATTATAGATAGAGAGGAACAGAAAGACCAACCTCTGTCTTGCGCTAATCTCCTGATTTGATTCCCCTCTTCTTTGATAGTCTTCAGCTACCTGCTCCCTTGCACGCCTAGCTTCACAAAGTACCTGTAAGGTCACATAAGCATAGCACTATACAAAGACATGGATCTATAATCATAAACAATCTAGGATCAGATGTAAATTGACCATACAAATGTAGCAAGCATCAATGACACAAAAGCATGGAGGAAAACTTGAATAGCTTTTATTGATAAACAAGAAAAGAGCCAAGAGGAGTTACAACCAGTTGTTCTAACCCAGCATCAACCTCCCAGCAAAGGAGACCCTCTTCACCTCAATCAAAGCTTAGATCACCCAACAATCTGATGTTTGTCTCAAGAAACCAACAACAATTCCTTACAATATGCAAAATTCCAGCCTCTGGATCTCTGGGATGAGGGATCCATATATAGATATCTGTAAGGGGGATGAGTCATCTTGTGATTTGGTTAGTGTCTTCCCTCTGATAGTCCTTGCTTCCACTTGGATATTGATGGCCTCTTACTCATCCTTGGTCGAATTCAATGAGGCAAGTGTCATAGGAGAAGTTTCTAGAAGCTTCCATTGCCTCTCCACCTTGCGGAATGACACTGCCATTTGTCATTTCTCGCCCGTCGCACCCCACAGAAGATTTTTGAAATGCAACAGACCCACACAGTGTATTTAGGTGAGATGCAACGCACTTAGCCAGTGGAGCAGCTGAAATGATCTTGTTTTGACCAATTCTGAGCAGTTTTTCATGGAGAACTTCTGAGAGAAGCTGTAATCTATTGACCTTGTTCCTTTAGGGGTTAGAACAACACTTTTAGGGACTTAGGAGCCCTTGGTTTATGGAAATTTCATGCTTGGAGTTGTAGGGTCCAAAAATGTCTATAACAATTGGGCAGCTTAAGCAAGCCACAATTTGGACCAAACTCGGCCACTGGATTTCGTCCAACTCCAGCCGAATTCTGGGCGAAATTGTGGGGTCATTAGTTTGACTCCTACGGTCAAAAAATGAATTTAAAAAAAAAATGCATTAGTTCTTATTTAAAACAAAAAAAAATATATTGTAAGGGGGTGGGGGCCACCAACCCCACCACCCCCCCATGTAACCAACCTACGTACAACAATGGTGAGGCCGGCGGGAGTTGAACTTGCTTGGCCATGTGGGCTGGCCCACCAGACAGCCCCATACATTAACAACCTCCCATTTAATATGCCCCAACAACCAAAACTTAAACCAAAAAAAATATATGCATCGTTAAAGCATTAACCACCCCACTTCAAACATTAGAACAACATGCAGAGACTATGGGGGCGGGCCGCCCAATGTGGACCCGACCCCCATTATTGTATGTTTTTTTTTTTTAAATAGTTATCATGGAAAAAAATAGGAGGGGCGGGATATGATCCCCTGACCCCTCGTCAACCATATGCTAAGTTAACCATTGAGCCAAGTACCCACATTGGTTAATCCACCAATGATTTTACATAAGAAGTCATTTTCACCAGTGCACAGGAGGAGATGGAGGAACCATGAGCGTGCATGCATTTTGAGGCAATTAATTTTTAATTAATTTATAATGCAGGAACCATGAATTTTGCAGGAGGGTAAAATTTTCACTTTGTCAGAATTTGACAAATTTTATATGGATTCAACACCTCTCATCGCCATGAACACAATGGCATTGTCTATGTCTCCATCAGAGTTCTACATTTTTTTGGCCATTTTCAGAATGCACATCAAACCATGATTGCTGCAAAAATAGGGAGTGGAACCATGAGCCTTGAAATTTTCCTAAGGAGGTAACATTTTGCCATGTCCGATTATAGTCAAGTTTATACTTGTTTTTCAAGGTTTTCCGTAGGGATCGCGACAGTGAGATCAGATTTTCCATTTGAGTTGCAGATTTCCAGTCCACCCATGGAGCAAAATCTTTGAGGAATCCTGGGGGAATCTAAAAGATTCCTTGAGCCCCTGACTCTCAACTTCTCAAAATTTGGATTTTGGACAGTCAATTTTGCACTACTTGACGCCACAAATCTGATGGTACATTTAGATTTGTCATTCTCTCATTCTATTCTTCAGCCACTTTTCTAAGTGTCAGTGAAGATGTCCACATTGATGTGTGAGCAGTCATTTTCATGCGATTGATGCCGTGAGGTCGATGGTCTGAACAACTTCAACAATGTGACATCCACTTCTTCATATGGCCCTTGGTTGTGAGGTATATGATGTGTTCATGTACTTCTTCTTTATGCATTATGCTACACAGATCCTTGATTGATGTTGGTGCAGGATCTTGTTTATTACATGTTGTCATGATTCCTTGCTTGATGTGATGCAGAATCTTCTATGTGATGTACTTGCTGTCATGATTTTTCATGTTATGTGTTGATATCCCTTGTTTTAGGTTGATGGTATACTCATGTTTTTGTCATGCATGTTTTTCATTGAGATCACTTTTATGCCATGTTGGCGGGATGCTCATCATGCATGTTTTTGTGTCATACTGATAGGAGTCTTTTGATTGAGAGTTCATGTAGTGGAACATCTCTTAGAGCCACTCCTACGTGAGGGAATTTTTCCTTGTATGATATCGACATCAGCTCTTGTATACATCATTATTATTGATAGCACTTAATGCAATGGCCTACACCATCTTGACACTGCCACCCAAGATGTAATCCCTCCTGGATGAACTCCATTATCAATGCTTATGTTTTCATGTGCTCATGATTTTTATGTTACTCTTCTTTACCGCATATAGATGTATTCATTATGTTCTTTTAAAAATGAAATTTAACACATCACGAAAGTAAAAGGTCTTGGAAGGGTCCTTCTTCACACTCGAACCTGGATCAAGTGGTATCGGAGCGGTCTTTGCGTTGATGTGAATTACAACGTGAACAATGGAACGTGCAGCGACAGAAGATGAAAGAATGATGTACGAGACCATGCTCAACATTTCCAAAAGAGTGGAAATCATGTATGAAACTCTACAGAAAGGGACAGAGGAAAAGGAGCAATTGCAGCTTGAGTTGCAAGCCACAAAAGAGGCCATAGAAGAACTAAAGCAAAACAAACATAATCTTCAAACAAAGAATGTTGAATTGAAGATGCGTCTACATGAAGAGAAAGAGGAAAAACAAAGTTTGCTACGAGAGCTACAAGAAAAGGATGAGGCCTTGGAAAAAATGTAGCAAGACCCATGTGAGGTAAAAAGTAGTTCTCCATCTTCATGTATATTTCCTGATGATGATTTTAGTATCTTTGAAAATCATACCAGAGGAATTGGCTCCAAATTGTTGAAGAAAATGGGGTATGAGGGGAAAGGCTTGGGCATTAATGGCTAAGGCATTGTCAACCCCATCAAAGTAGAGGAATTACCCCATGAGGGAGGACTGGGGTAGGTCAGAAAGGAAGTTGGGGAATGCACCACGATAGTTAGCGAACCACGAACAACAAATGATGAGCAGCCCTCATCAGTTCTTTCCAAATTGAAAGAGGAGGTAAAATATGTTGATTTCCTTTCGGTTTTGTCTTCACATAGTGTGATTCCTGTTGGAGTTTTGGAGATCCCAATTACAGGGAAAAACATGAGGCTTGTTACAAGGATGAGGCACAAGGAGAAAGAAGAACTTGGTGTTAATAACCAAGGCATAACTCAACCTTTGGAGGTTGTGCATGGACATCGATTTGCAGGCTCGAGATACACTAAAGGAGAGTGCTGAAGGTGTCAGAGTTGTTCAAGACATCAAAGAAATCGTCGAGGAAAGAGAATGATGGGAACACATCCCCATCATCCCACTACAGTGTCCATTGCAGGGAGAGAGTTGAGGCAAGCTCTTGTCATCATATTGACATCAAATACAGCAAGGGAAGGTATAACCACTTTCGATCTTCAAATGTTCATTTCGATTATGATCATGTTGTTAGTAATGAACGTAAAACATGGCATCGAAAAACATGCACCTTTTGTGGATTCCATAACCATACATTTTCTAAGTGTTGGAAAAGAATGGTAGCACTCAAAAGGATGAGGCATGAAAGACCCTCTCAACAGCATGAAAAGAAACTGGTTAAATAGATATGGAGGAAGAAGATGTATTGTAGTCATTGCGACAGAAATGGCCATCAAAGAGCCACTTGTTGGAAGCTCCATCCAGAGCAGCTACTTAAAGACAAAGCATTGGTGCGTGAACTAGGTGAAGCAGTTGGTTGACAAGCAAAACCACATCAAGGAGGTGACCCATTCACATTTATAAGTGAAAAATGGTCCCTAGACATGTTTTCATTTCATGGTCGTACTTTTGTAAATCATTGTTGCGTTTTATAATGTAAAAGTGATGATGTGTTTTCCATCACTTGTTCAGCAACAATGATGTCTGGTCGTATTTTGAGTCACATTTTACACTCTAAAAGTGTTGTTATGTGTTTTCTTAAATGCAATGATTTTATAAATAATAATAATATAAAATTACTTTAATTAATGTAGGCATTCACAATTTTATATCACTGGTCAAAACAATATTGTTTGGCCTTATGTATGTGAATCATGTGTTGCAGTGATAATGTGTTTTCCATCACTTGTTGAAGCAACAATGATAGGTTGGCCTTGTTGTCATAGCTGAGGTCTTGGGTCCATCTTGATGTAAACTTGACCACCGAGTATATGTTATAAACTCGTGGCAAGTGTGGGATGTTTGGGTCATTAGTTCATCATAAAAGTCAAGCATGTAATTTTCAAAACAATGTACTACAGGTTGCATAGGTAGCAGGTGTCAGCTCACACTTAAGGTTTCGAAGAACAAAGGTGAAGGAGATGGAAGCGAGACCTTTTCAGGATGCTTGTGATGCAGACATGGTATAGAGAAGTTGCAGATTATTTTTCATGCTTTTGGAGGACCAAAAGCTCCTCAGTGGGAAGGATTGATCCAGGTGGATCCAGAGAGACACACAAGACAAAAAGGACTTAGGAAAGGTCAAAAATCAAAATGTTTGGATTATGCTTGAACCAAGACCAGAGCGTAGATCTCATCGTCCTGATCACGACAGTGTGAACAGTTCGTTAATCCAAGCCCGTATGAGAAAGTTAGAAGCAATCAAAATTGGTTTGACTTTTTGATGACTGTGCAACTTAAGGAGGCCAAAATTTGGACCAAACCCAACCACCGGATTCTGGCCAACTCCGGCCGAATTCCAGGAAAAATTGTGGGGTTGTTAATTTGACTCCTATGGTCAAAAAAAGAATTTATAAAAAATGCCTTAGTTCTTATTTAAAACAAAAAATATATATTTTAAGGGGGTGGGAGCTACCAACCCCACCACCCCCCCATGTAAACAACCTACGTACAACAATGGTGAGGCTGGCAGGAGTTGAACCCACCCGGCCACGTGTGCTGGCCCATTGGATGGCCCCATACATTATCAACCTCCCATTTAATACACCCCAACAACCAAAACTTAAACCAAAAAGAATATATGCGTCGTTAATGCATTAATCTCCCCACTCAAAACATTACAACAGTGCGCATAAGTGATTAGGGATAGAGTGGGAATGGAAAACTTGAGTCAAGCTTTCCTAGGTTTCGAAACAACAACCTCACAGATGGACAGGGGCCTTACTTTGAAGTCCTACGAGGGCCTACGACTGACTTTTACCAGTAAGTCATATTTGGCGTCATCCTCTGTGTCTCTCAGATGCTTTCCTTGCACCACATTCTCAGTTAGAGCTGAAAATTCCACGGCATCCAAGTTTTCTACATTGAAGCCCCTGGGTGACCGAGTTTTGACTAAGCTTAAGCAGGTGGAAGCAAAAATCCAAGGAGGTATCTTGCTACCCTCCTCATCTCAGAAAATATCCAAAGGGGGAGAGGAAGTGGCTCCTGTCAATGCCAGGGTTGTTGGCAAGACATAGAATTTGTTCTTTTCTCCACAACTTGCGGCCCCCCAACAACTGTGGCAGACTCCAACCCTTGGTCAGACTTGAACTCAAGGGGCAAACCCAGCTGGGGTTTTGTTTGGTGACTGCATAGTCTGTCGGGCTTGGTTATCACCTGCCCATGGTAGGCTGCAAGGCGAACTGCGAAGAGCCCAGGATGGGTTTAGAGCTTTGGGGAAGGAATCTGGTCGGACACTCCCCCAGCTTTCGGAAGTCGGCTGTTGGGAAGTTGGCCCCTACTTTCTCCTCGAGGTCACTGCTTTTATGAACCCTGTGTCGATAGACAACATGCTCCATTGCCCCTCCTCAAACAGGTCTGGACTTTTGGCATTCAAGAGCACTGTTTGGCCCAACATACTCTATTCAGTCTGACCTTTGGCAAACGCACTTCCCCCTACAACACGGATAATCTTTGTCTTCAAAGAAGAAGCTACCTCCTCACTCCAAAAGGTTCATATCGGACATGGGAACCACGTAAGCCCAAATTGCTTTCAAATCTTTCTAAAATCTCCTGATGAGGCTTCTAGTTTACTATGGGTCAAAAAAACAGACAAGGTACTTGACCTGAAGCAAAGTATCATGGGGAAACAAAGATACCTTATCCATACACAGAGTTTGATATTCAAAGGAAAAATACTACAATACCACCAACCCTTGAAGGAGTATCACATCCATGCTAATTCCACCATTATACTCGACCTGAGATTACGTGGGGGGGCTGCAACCAAGGGCAGAATAGGGCTGGGAGGCAGCACACAATTAGGTTCAACATCAAAATAGAAGCAAGCTCATGAGGGTCTATCATTCAAAAACATTCTTTAGGGGAAAAAGAAAACCTTTGAGCCATCCAAATAGACAGGAAATGCTCCAAACCCCTATATAGTGGAGCAGCTGAATAACAACCTAGAACTAAATATTGATATGCCGAAATCTGATGAGCAATGTGCCTCCCTTGAATCTCTAGAAATTATTTGTCGATTTAACTATTTCTGGCCTACACTAGTGGAGATCTTCCACTGGATTTTAATAAACTGGTCATTAGATTGCGACATCCACCTCTGTTCCAAAGGATTTTTGGTTGTAAAATTCCCATCCCCTGAAGCTAGAGACGAAATTCTATAGGAAGGACCATGGTTCTGGTGTTCAACTAGTCTATTTACCACTCCCTGGTTCCCCGATTTTGACGCAAACACCATGGTTGTCTCCAGAATGCTAATCTGGGTCTGAATGCACAACCTCCCCCTTCATTTCTGGGAGGACAGAGCTCTGGCTGGTATTTGAAACATCCTTGAACAGTTCATAAAAAAGGATTCCCAAAGAATAGAGGAAAGGATTTTCACCTACGCATGCATATGTGTAGAGGTAGACCTCAACAAAGGACTTCCGGACAGCATCAGATTAATTCACAATAAGCGAATTTGGACACAGAGCTTGGATTATGAGAACATAGCTTTCAGATGTAGAAACTGTAGAAAAATAGGGCATTTACACAATGTGTATCCAAAACCCAAAAAGGATACCAGAAGGAAAAAGAATCTAGGGAAAAAACCCAAGGGTTGGCAATACCCCCCGCCTGAACCTGAAGAGAAGGAAGAAGCTCTGGATGAACCATCCCCACAAGAGGAAAGTCAGAATCCTATGGAACCTAACACACAAGGGGGATCTCCACAAGACCAATCAGATGCTAAGAATCATAGGGTGCAGGCCGACTTGATCCTTGATGAGGGGGACATCAGTGGGAATAAGCGCTTCCACACATCAGATAACTCAGACTCTGACAAGGAAAACACCAAATTGGAGGTAGGAAACCATCTTGCTCTTGTCTCTACGACGCCTTCCCAAGGGGAATGGCGCAGGGTAGAGAAAAAGAAAGGGAGGAAAGCTTAGCTTTCCCCTCCACGTACATTATCTTGTTTGTTTTTTCTACATGTCTCTGCTTATCATTGGTCTCTGACTTGACGATGCTGCTTCTAGCCAGTACAACATGTAATTTTGTTATTCATATAATCTAAATTACGCATTTTTCTCTCGAAAAAAATTACAGCAACATGCGGAGAGTATGGGGCCAGGCCACCCAATGCAGACCCGACCCCCATTATTGTATATTGTTTTTTTTAAAACTGTTACCATGGAAAAAAATAGGAGGGGCGGGATTTGATCCCCCGACCCGTCCTCAACCATATGCTAAGTTAACCATTGAGCCAACTACCCATATTGGTTAATCCACCCATGATTTTATATAAGCAGTCATTTTCACCAGTGCACAGGAGGAGATGGAGGAACTAGGAGCGGGCACACATTTTGAGGCAATTAATTTTTAATGTAGGAACCATGAATTTTGTAGGAGGGTAAAATTTTCACTTTGTCAGAATTTGACAAATTTTATATGGATTCAACACCCCTCATCGCCACGAACACAATGGAATTGTTAGTGTCACCATTATAGTTCTACATTTTTCGGCCATTTTCAGAATGCATGTGGAAACATGATCACTGCAAAAACAGGGAGCGAAACCATGAACCTTGAAATTTTCCCGAGGTAAAATTTTTCCATGTTGGAATATAGTCAAGTTTATACTTGTTTTTCACAGTTTTCCATAGGGATCACAACAAAGAGATCAGATTCGAATTTTGAGTTTCAAATTTCCAGTCCACTCATGGCACAAAATCTTTGAGGAATCCCGAGGAATCTAAAATATTCCTTGAGCCCCTGATTCTCAACTTCTCAGAATTCAGATTTTGGACAGTCGATTTTGCACTACTCAATGCCACAAATCTGATGGTACATTCATATTTGTCATTCTCTCATTCTATTCTTCAGCCATTTTTCTAAGTGCCACTGCAAATGTCCACATTCATGTGTGAGAAGTGATTTTCATGCGATTGATGTTGTGAGATCGATGGTCCAAACAACTTCAACAGTGTGACATCCACTTCTTCAGATGGCCCTTGGTTGTGAGGTATATGATGTGTTCATGTACTTCTTCTTTGTGCATTATGCTGCACAGATCCTTGATTGATGTTGGTGCATGAACTTGTTTATTACATGTTGTCATGATTCCTTGTTTGATGTGATGCGAAATCTTCCATGTGATGTACTTGTTGTCATGATTCGTCATGTTATGTGTTGAGATCAATTGTTGTAGGTTGATGGGATACTCATGTTGTTTTCATGCATGTTTTGCATTGAGATCCCTTTTATGCCATGTTGGCGGGATGATCATCATGCATGTTTTTGTGTCATACTGATAGGAGTCTTTTGACTGAGAGTTCTTGTAGTGGAGCATCTCTTAGAGCCACTCCTACGTGAGGGCATTTTTCCTTGTATGATATCGACATTAGCTCTTGTGTACATCATTATTATTGACAACACTTAATGCAGTGGCCTACACCATCTTGACACTAGGGCTCCAAGATGTAGTCCCTCCTAGACGAACTCCATTATCAATTCTTATGTTTTCATGTGCTGATGATTGTTATGTTCCTCTTCTTTGCCGCATACAGATGTAGTCATTATGTTCTTTTAAAAATGCAATTTAACACATCACGAAAGTAAAAGGTCTTGGAAGGGTCCTTCTTTACACCCAGACCTGGATCAAAAAATCACTCTAGCAGTGTGAGGCGAGTATGGTGCAACTTGTCACCAACACTAGTTGCTAGTGTCACAGTCACGCTGATCCTGAAAATAGGGCTTTAGAGATTTCTTCCTCAGGGCACCAACACTAGTTGTTAATGTCATAGTCACACTGAACCTGAAATTAGGGTTTTAGAGATTTCTTCCTCAGGGATGCCTCAAGGCATGTCTCCATTAGTGTTTCAGGGAGGATTTGAACTATATATCAGGTTGGGTACATTGCATGATTTCCAAGTTTCGGGAACTTCGGGGTATGACATAGGGAAGTGCAAGAGGCATGACAAAATATTGTGTAACAAATGCCCCCTAAAGCATAAAGGCAAAACAAGGAGTGATGACTGAGATGCTTTACGAGCTTTTACAAGGATGAGAACAAACATTGTCAAGGAGACCTGAAAATAAAGGACGCATATACATATACATATCTGATGTCAAAACATGAATCCACGGTATTGGCGCAACCATCCAGATAGAAAGGAGTATGAAAGGATCCATGGTATGGGTGAAGGAATCCAAATGAAAAGGATCAGCTATAAATCTAAGATCCAAGGCATGGATGTAGCCATCTGATATAGAAGAATCATCATCATAAATACAAAGTCCCATGGTATGGTCACAACCATCCATATAGAAGAAACATGTGTACAATCATGAACAATACATAATGCCACACAGCCTGAGTCATATCAAATAAAACTCAACGTCTTGTGCTCCATCCCAGCCCAATCAAGTATGAACTATAACACGCGAATGAATGTGTTGAAGTCGAACATGCTATAAAACTACATGATTACCGATCAATGATGTGGACCATTAACATGTACGAGAGAAACCACCAATAATGAAAATGGTCCTTGAGGTACAAAAATACAATCCGTGAATGTGAAAATGAAGCTGATGTCGAACACTCATGGATTCATATAATTGAAGGTCAATAATAAAAACCTGTCGTCAGATGTGAAGAACTTGCCATTAAGGCATGCAAGCTCTAAGGTACTGAAAGGGAGTTTCTAAGTCATCTTCCTGGATAATGAGTTGAAGTCGACAGGAAGTGACCCATCGAAGGAGGGCCATGATGATTCCCCCATCATTGACACGAAACAAGGAATAAAGTGAAATGAATAAGTATGATTAAGACTATAGAAAAAGCTCAGATAATGTATAGGTAACAAGCTATGACACGACCTCAGAGTGTGTTAGCATTTGACTCAACATAGGACCATGGGTCATGATGATGAAATAGAATAGTCAGATGAGAGGCAAAATGGATCACCCAACCTGGAAAGACAAGTGACTGAGCGAGGATATCCCAAACCCGACATGAGATGAAAACGAGTGTCATGTTCAAGAGTGACGTGCTGCCTATACAAGAGATTTTTCACTTTCATTTTTCCCCACTATTTCTAGCGAGTACCCCAATTATTTTTATCACAAGCTTGAAGGGGATAACATATGCTTGTCGTATAAGTTCA
Source organism: Pinus tabuliformis (assembly GCA_031772625.1). Classification (NCBI taxonomy): domain Eukaryota; kingdom Viridiplantae; phylum Streptophyta; class Pinopsida; order Pinales; family Pinaceae; genus Pinus; species Pinus tabuliformis. The sequence continues at coordinate 991,013,109 of CM062814.1, forward strand.
TTCTTCGAATTCATCCATCTTATTAATTTTTACGAGTCCTAGGAAGGAGAAACTTGATCTCATCATGGGGACATGTCTTTTGTCGTTTAATTTTTAATGAATCTGACGGAAGAATAACTTGATATCTTTTTCATTTTTAGTGAGTTTGAAAAAGATATGAAAAAGAAAACTCCATCATGTCCCTTTTCGTAGTTTGTATCTTGAATCCAAAAAGGTAGAAAACAAGATTCAAGAGAATGTCTTGACCATGTCGACCAAGGTGTATCTTCTTCGTATATAGTCAATCCCAACCTAAAAAAGGGGTAAAAATATAGTGAGATGACATCAATTCATTTAATTTAACAAGTTTGAAAGGACAAGTACTCGACAAGCCTTTGCCATGGTCTGCCTCTTCATTTAGTCCTGATGATGAACCACACTTGTTGGTTCAAAATGCGTTGCCAAAATATTCTCTCATGTGATTTCTACCAAAAGACTTTGTTTGATATTTTCATATTTGGAGAGAAATAAAAGAGCTTAAATATGACTTCAAGGGGGTTCCGTTTTCATTTATTTTTAATGAGTCTGAAAACGAGATAAAATAAAAACTCGTTGAATTAGTAAAAAAAGATCACTGTAACCACCAAAAAGAACCTGTAACTGCACAAAGACAACCACAAATCACTGATATCCAGGAAAATAATAAAATATTGGTAAAAATGAATTTTAAAACTTATAAATAGAATAAAAGTAAAAACATTTTTACCATTTCACTAGGAGTAAATTGGAGAGCACATTTTACCCCATTTTCCTTGATTCTTCAGGCAAGTAGTGTGGGAGATCCAGGGCATCATTTCATAAACCGTTAGCTGCAGGTAATAGATCTTCCTTTTTCCCCAATTTTCATTCTAATCTCATGCCATTTCTTGGGATTTTTGTCGGTCATAAGAGAGGATTCCGAATTTTAAAATTAGGGGCGATCAATGCGAGTCTACTCATCGGATCTGTGTTGATCACCCCTGAGCCCCAAAGGCTCACGCGTTGCCAATGTGGAATTAATTAAAATAGACGCATTGGCTACAGGGTAGAAAAATGAAGAAAAATCTTCTCTCTTGAGCGAAATTTATGAGTTTTTTATCCATGAAAAGGCTTCCTTGTTTCCATAATTTTTCTTTCCATTTTTCTTGCCAACTTGAATGCCTTCTCCAATGAATTAGGTTCCCAAAGGTGAACCTCATGTTGGATGTTATCCCTTAAATTCCCTATGAATACATCAATCCTATGCTCCTTTGTAATATATTTTACCCTTATATTAAATTTTTGGAAGTCCTCTATGTGCTCCATCATTGAACCCTTTTGTTTGAGATTTATCAATTGGCTGAAAAAAGTGTTTATTTTTGTATCCTCATAATGTGCTATCATTTATTCCATAAAAAATCCCAAGTGACAATTTTTTTACGAGAGAAAAGCCATCGATACCATACAAACTAATTTGGTTCCAAATATAAATATTTGGAATGTTTAGCTTTTCTGTATTTTTCACATTATGGATATTGAAATATAGCTCCATTTGTAGTATCCATGTTACGGAATCGTTGCCATCAAACTTCCTCATATCGATCTTTGGAACATGGTGGGTTTTCAATCTGCCATTAGATTCTATGAAATCATGATTAAAAATTTTGTTTCTTTCTCCTCATGAGTTTCCTTTACTACCCTTTCGCCATCAGTAAGAATTTCTTGTAGCAAATTTGTCAAATATGTCTTTAAATCTTCCATGTTTCCTTTAATTTTTTCTTCTATACCATCCATCTTAGCTTCCATGCCTTTCTTTAAACCATCCATCTTAGCTTCCATTCCATCCATATTATCTTCCATGCCATCCATCTTAGATTCCATTCCTTTCTTAAAACTATCCATCTTAGCTTTTGTTACTTTTTGTGAGAGTGAATTTTGTTGCACTTGGTCTCCTAATTTTGATATATCATGTTGCATTTCTTCCTCTCCTTCATGAGTCATGCAAGAGATTTCAGGTTGCTTACTAGGTGTTTCCATTTTCTTTCTTCGGGGCAGCAATTAATGATAATAATTCTTCACTATGCCCTTTGAATTCCTTCAAACTAAATTTTCAAACCAAACTTATGCAAAATTTTAAAAAAACGACACACCTTTTTTCACTTTGTAGGATCTTGATATTGAATTTGTTGTATCCTTTTAATTTTAGATCTCCAAGGTCTATAACTATGTTTTGTGGCATCTCTCCGAGTCCTTTTTCCAACCTCACAAGTATGATCAAGATTGGATTCTCCAAGGAAGAGTTATGCCAAATCTCCCACGATGACATGATTATAGATTGGTTCAATAGAGAGAAATTGTACGAAGTGCCAAGTGTCATTTTTTTGGCCTTACGACCTAAAACCAATACACAAAAAACTATAGGTAGTCCTCTTTCTGTAACTTTTTTACGAAATTTCAATTTGATGCTCAGAGAGAAAGTTATGACGATTTCCCCTAGGTCACCTGTTTGGGATGTAATTTGGGAGCCTATAAAAACCCTAAATGTATTGGATCATATCTTCGAAAATATAGCAAAACAAGATTTGACATTTAGACCCAAGGTTTAGAATGATTTTGGCTCAAATGGGTTTTTTTTTTTGTTTCTGAAACTTTGCATAGAAGTATTTATAGCGAAAATTCCATGTTGGCCTATTTAGAGCAGCGAAACCCTATAATCCAAAGCTCTGATACCAAATGTTATGTAACCAGCTCACAAAATAGAAGAAAAGATAGATCAACAAATTCAAAATAAGCCTCTTCGAAGGGGAAACCTCCTTTAAATTAGAGAAATAATTCTTGGATGATACAAATGACAAAACTTCCTTTCTTTATATAAGAGTCTAATGGGTCGCAATATAATCAAATTCGACATAACAATAATAATATAGGGCACAACAATAAAAATAGTGGGTTTCTATGGGGTACAATAATAGTAATATGGGGACAATAGGGGCACAAAAATAACAATAAGGGCTACAATGAAAATAGTAATGAGGGAATTGCTAGTATTATAGGGACCTAACATTTTGATGCCCACAATGAAGCATACCTCGTAGCTTCACACAAGTCTGGGTATACATTAGGGAACTGCGACTTGTTGGGGATTCTCCACGCTATCAAAGAAATCAATAACAACAACCAGGCATAATGGAAGGGTTTCCCATCTTCCTTGGCGTTGCAACAATAATCCAGAAACTCCTAGAAGAGGTTTCCTACCCAATTAAACTGCACCCCTTGGTTGCACTGCGCAACCAACTAAATCACTGGAGCCTGCACCTCGTCTACCCTGCACTTCCTCATAATATTACCACCCAAAATGGACATAGCAAAGGCAAAAAACTTATTAGAAATCAAGATAACATTGTAGCATCGTTACTTCTTGACGACATTGTAATCTTTCTTCACCTGGTTTGTGAGCTTCTTTTCTTGGGACTTGCCAGCAAAAGCATTGGCAGGGTCTGGTCCTGCACACGACAGCACAATGATCCTCTTGATCATCATAACATCAATTGGGATCCTCTCCCCAAGCCTTAAGGCTCCTTCGTGCACTAAACTCAGCAAATGGCGCACACATATTGTATTGATGTTGTTGCACCAAAAATGCGGCACAATTAACATATTTAGTAATCCAGTGCGCTCGATCCCAACCGCACACATCATTGGTTCTATTCCTGTTACACTAGCCTCATCATAATGTAATATCTGAAGGTATTTGCTTGGCTCAAAATCAGGGAATTTCACCCTGTTTTCCAAATCCCAATCCTCCATGCACAATTGAGGTACTTGCGCTAACAACACTCCTTCAAAGGGCACCTCTTTAGGCATCAAAGGTGTACAAATGGAAAATTTCACTGCATCAAGGTCCTTTGTCACCTTAGCAGTCAACTTTCTCAGTGGCATATATGGAGGTAACCATGAAATTAGCTTTATGTTGTCTAGGCAAATCCTATCTGCGGACAGAGATGATCCCTCTAGCCCAATGAATGGGACTAGAAACCTACATGACAATCCACAAGGACACTTTCCTAAATTAAAATCGAAATGAGAGAAGAGGAATATGGCCTACCTCATTCTGATGCTATAACGAACTCCTTTGTTAAAGACCTCGAATTGATTGTGCCTCAAGCTTAGCTCTACTTCTCACATCGTTGGATACCTACACAAGAGATCACAGACACAACAAAGCATACAACTACAACAAGCATAATCGAAAGTAAACCAATTAACAGATCAAGGAGCATTAAGATAAATGATGCATTAACACAAAAATTTATGGAAAGTGAACCAGAAGTTGTATATATTAATGAAATAAAGGAGTAAGCATACAACCAAGACTTGATGTCAATAAGCTCTCCTTGAGTGAATGTCCAAGTCCAAGCTCAAGCTCTCCAAGCACTCCTTCTCCAAGCCAAATGAGTAGCATGTGTAGGCACCATCTTAGAATAAGTGCACAAATAACGAAAGACCAACAATTTGGGAATGGGAGGGGATGAATATATAGGTAGGGAAAGGGCGTTATGATCTCTCCAAAGATAGGAGAAGGCCCTCATCTCAAGGAGGTAGCTCATAGGGATAAGATCAGAAGGAAATATTGGGAGAATTCGAACACATCCACAACGAACAACCACCAACTCATCATTCTGGAAGCCTCTTGATCACAAAGCTTCTGGTCCTCTTTGGGAAAAATTTCCTTTGAGGGATCAACACGGGTTTCCAAGTAAAAACGATACAGGTGGCTCGAGAATACATGAAAAAAAGGACTTAGGAAATCTCAAAAATCAAAATGTTTGAATTATGCTCGAACTAGGACCAGAGCATAGATCTCATCGTCCTTATCACAACAATGCGAATGGTTCGTCAATCTGAGTCTGTATGCGAAAGTTAGAAGCAGTCAAAGATGGGTTGACTTTTTGATGATTGGGCAGCTTAAGCAGGCCACAATTTGGACCAAACTCGACCACCAGATTTCGGCCAACTCTAGACGGATTCTGGGTGAAATTGTGGGGTCATTAATTTGACTCCTACGGTTAAAAAATGAATTTTAAAAAAAATGCATTAGTTCTTATTTAAAACAAAAAACATATATTTTAAGGGGGTGAGGGCCACCAACCCCACCACCCCCCCATGTGACCAACCTACGTACGACAATGGTGAGGTCAGCAGGAGTTGAACCCGCCCAACCATGTTGGCCGGCCCTATGGATGGCCCCATACATTAACAACCTCCCATTTAATACGCCCCAACAACCAAAACTTAAACCAAAAAAAATATATGCACCGTTAATGCATTAACTGCCCCAATTAAAACATTACAACAACGCATGGAGAGTATGGGGGTGGGCCACCCAATGCGGACACGACCCCCATTGTATGTTGTTTTTTTTTAACCAGTTACCATGGAAAAAAATAGGAGGGGTGGGATTTGATCCCCTCACCCCTTCTCAACCATATGCTAAGTTAACCATTGAGCCAACTGCCCACATTGGTTAATCCACCCATGATTTTACATAAGAAGTCATTTTCACCAGTGCACAGGAGGAGATGGAGGAACCAGGAGTGGGCACGCATTTTGAGGTAATTAATTTTTAATTAATTTATAATGTAGGAACCATGAATTTTGTAGGAGGGTAAAATTTTCACTTTGTCAGAATTTGACAAATTTTATATGGATTCAACACCTCTTGTCGCCACGAACAGAATGGCATTGTCCATTTCTCCATCAGAGTTCTTAATTTTTCGGCCATTTTCAAAATGTACGTGGAACCGTGATTGCTGCAAAAACAAGGAGTGGAACCATGAGCCTTGAAATTTTCCCGACGAGGTAAAATTTTGCCATGTCGGAATATAGTCAAGTTTATACTTGTTTTTCATGGTTTTCCACAGGGATCGAAACAACAAGATCAGATTCGCCATTTGATTTGCAGATTTCCTATCCACCCATGGAGCATAATTTTTGAGGAATCCTGGGGGAATCTAAAAGATTCCTTGAGCCCCCGATTCTCAACTTCTCAGAATTCGAATTTTTGACAGTCAATTTTTCACTACTCCACGCCAAAAATCTAATGGTACATTCAGATTTTTCATTCTCTCATTCTATTCTTCAGCCACTTTTCTAAGTGTCAGTGCAGATGTCCACATTCATGTGTGAGCAATCATTTTCACGCGATTGATGACTTGATATCGATGGTCTGAACAACTTTAGCAGTGCGATATCCACTTCTTCAGATGTCCCTTTGTTGTGAGGTATATGATGTGTTCATGTACTTCTTCTTTATGCATTATGTTGCATAGATCCTTGATTGATGTTGGTGCAGGATCTTGTTTATTACATGTTGTCATGATTCCTTGCTTGATGTGATGTAGAATCTTCTATGTGATGTACTTGCTATAATGATTTGTCATGTTATGTGTTGAGATCCCTTGTTGTAGGTTGATGGGATACTCATGTTGTCTTCATGCATGTTTTTCATTGAGATCCCTTTTATGCCATGTTGGCAAGATGCTCATCATGCATGTTTTTGTGTCATACTGATAGGAGTCTTTTAATTGAGAGTTCCTATAGTGGAACATCTCTTAGAGCCACTCCTACGTGAGGGAATTTTTCCTTGTATGATTTCGACATCAGCTCTTGTGTACATCATTATTATTGACAGGACTTAATGCAGCAGCCTACACCATCTTGACACGGGGGCCTAGAGATGTAGTCCCTCCTGGACGAACTCCGTTATCAATGCCTATGTTTTCATGTGCTGATGATTTTTATGTTACTCTTCTTTACCGCATACAGATGTATTCATTATGTTCTTTTAAAAATGCAATTTAACACATCACGAAAGTAAAAGGTCTTGGAAGGGTCCTTCTTCACACCCAGACCTGGATCAAGTGGTATCAGAGCGGTCTTTGCATTTGTAGGAATTTACAGGGTAAGTTCCACAGAAGAATACCAAAAAGGACACCGCTCACAACCAGATCTCAAATCAATACACCAGTATTTTTGACGTGGTTAAAACCCTCAGAGTGCAAGGAGGGAAACAGTCCACGGCCTGTCCCAATGTGGGTACAGACAATTTATTAATCAAAGAATGAAAATTTACATAAGCTTCTCTCATGCACGGATTACCCGAACAATGACCCTCCATGCGCTTTAAATAGAACTCATGGACCAATCGGGTGTCAAGCCACGGATCAAGTGTCGGTAATACCGAGGTGAGAGTGAACCGTCGGATCACTACATATCGTGACCGTCGGATTGTAAGTTACAAAATGTACAACGGTAAAGAAACACACTTTACCTAACTCTAACCTAACTCTATACTAGACCAAGTTGAACTTAACTATATCCTATGTGTCGGAATATCCTAACATCCCCCCTTAAGAACAACTTGGGATAGGATTGAAGGATTTACAAATATGACACAATAGGAGAAGGAAGGAGGCACTAGAGCCTATCCCCCCTTAGTGACAACTTCCTGAACTCCAAGCATATATCGAAGTTTAGTGAACTTCACCTCTGTGAGAGCCTTTGTGAAGATGTCTGCAACCTGATCATCCGTTGGACAATATTGCACTTCAAGAACATGGTCAAGAATGAGCTTTCTGATGAAGTGCATGTGTAGTTCAATGTTTGCTTGCGCTGCGCTGATGCTGGACTGGATCTTTGCATAGCTGAATGGCACTTTGATTATCACACCAAAGTGTGGTTGGATGCTGCTGCTCAAAGCCAAACTCTGATAGGATCTGACGAAGCCACAAGGCTTCCTTACTAGCTTCCACGGCACCACGATACTCTGCTTCTGCTGACGAAAGAGAAATGGCAGCCTGTTTCTTACAAGCCCATGTAATAGGTCCTGAACCAAGAGTGAAGACATAACCGGCAGTAGACTTCCGATCATCAAGGTCACCAGCCCAATCAGAATCAATGAAACCAACTAACAGAGGAGCTGCTTTGGCACTGTAATGAATCCCAAACTGTATTGTACCTCGAACATAACGAAGTATTCTTTTAGCTGCTTTCCAATGACTTTCACGGGGGTTTTGCATAAAACGAGCAACAAGGCCAACAACAAAGGAAAGATCAGGACGAGTATGGGTTAAATACAAGAGTTTTCCGACAAGTTGACGGTATAAGGTAGCATCAACTTCAGGAGAAGTACAAGAGACTGAAAGTTTGACTCCAGACTGAAAGGGAGAAGGGGCTGGCTTACAGTCTTCCATGTGAAAATGACGAAGAATATCACAAGCATACTTGGACTGGGAAAGGAAAATACCCTCTTGGGATTGCAAGACTTGAAGACCGAGAAAATAGTGTAAGTGTCCTAAGTCTGTCATTTCAAATTTCTTTTTAAGGCTGGACTTCACATGGTTTATAAGGTTGGGATCACTACCAGTAAGAATAAGATCATCAACATAAAGAACAAGGATGATGAGAGAGTTGCCCACTTTCTTGGTGTAGACAGTATTGTCAGAATGACACCTAGAAAAGCCAGATTCTAAAAGAAAGCTATCCATTTTGGCATACCAAGCTCGAGGAGCTTGCTTGAGGCCATAAAGGGATTTCTTGAGGCGACAAACGAGGCTGGAGTCTGTTTGTATGAAGCCAATGGGTTGTTCCATATAGATTTCTTCCTGCAAGTCCCCATGCAAGAAGGCAGATTTAACATCCATTTGATGTACTTCCCATTTTAAAGAGGCAGCAAGGGAAAGAACAAGGCGGATAGAGTTCATTTTGGCAACTGGAGAGAAGGTTTCAGTGTAGTCAATGCCTTCAACCTGTGAAAAGCCCTTAGCAACTAGACGAGCTTTATGTTTTGTTAACTTTCCCATCTGGTCCATACTTGGTTCTGTAAACCCATTTGCATCTAACAAGTTTGCGTCCCTTTGGTAGAGGAACAAGATCCCATGTATCATTTGTCATCAATGAATGATATTCTTCATTCATAGCTGTTTCCCAATGTGGATGGCCTGAAGCTTCTGCAAAAGTGTCAGGATCATGATTCACTGGAGCTTGAGCCAGTAAAGAAGAGGCTCTTTCAAACTGAGAACGTGTACGTCGCTGATCTGTAGGATCACCGGCAAGATCACCTGCTGCATCCCGAGTAGCACGGACCCATCTTGGAAGTTGAGGATCCTGAGAAGGTGGGGAAGGATTATCATCCTCGCTTTCATCATCAGAAGAAGAAATGTTCTCAAAGATAGAAGAGATGGGAAGAGGTGGCACATCCGCCGGACTAGGCTCGCAGGCCGATTTATTTTCATCAAATTTTACATCTCTTCTAATGATAACATTTTTGGACTTAAATGGAATAAGTCTATAGCCTTTTACATCTTCAGAATATCCAACAAAAGTACATTTCTCACTCTTAGGTTCTAAGGCTTTATGCTTTTCATCTGGAATATGGGCCCATGCTTCACTTCCAAACACACGAAAGTGACTTACATCTGGTTTAATGGAACTCCAAGCTTCTTCTGGAGTGATATTCTCTAGAACCTTAGTAGGAGTGCGATTGATTATATAATTTGCACAATTAATTGCTTCGGCCCAAAAACTAAGACTGAGTCCTTTAGATTGCAGCATACAATTAGCCATTTCCTTTAAAGTGCGATTTTTCCTTTCAGCTACACCATTTTGTTGTGGAGTGTATGGAACAGTATGTTGCATTTGAATGCCATTTTCGGTGCAAAAGGTGATGAATGCATTTTTAACATATTCTCCACCATTATCAGTTCTTAGCTTAAGAATTTGATGTCCAGATTGTTTTTCAACGAATGCTTTGAAGGCCAAAAAGGTGGTAAATACTTCGCTCTTGAGTTTTAAGAAGTATACCCAAGTGCGTCTAGAGAAATCATCAATGAAAGTTAAGAAGTACTTGCAGCCAGAGAATGAAGCAACAGGAAGAGGACCACATAAATCACTGTGCACAAGCTGTAAAGGGGCTGAGGCGTGCCAAGAGGCACGTTTGTCAAAACTGTCCCGATGATGTTTTCCGAGTACACATCCGGAACAAACACCATCTTTGCAAGATACCATAGGAAGACCTGTCACCATGTTTTCTTTACAGAGATGCTGAAGGGAGCGATAGTTTAAGTGACCATACCGCTCATGCCAAAGTTTGCTCACTTCATCATTATGAGCAACAAATACTGAGGGAAGATGGGATGACCCAAAGTTGTGAAACTTATACAACCTTTTGGAATCATCAGCAAGACCAGTAGCTAGAATCTGTTTAGGATCTTTTAGATCCTTGATTACAACATCATGAGGTGAAAATTCAACGATTTTACCTTCACCTGAATGAGTTATCTGATAGACAGATAGAAGGTTGCAGGATAAGTTTGGAACACATAATACATCATTGAACTGACCATTGTCTAGATGAACAGTTCCAGTCCCTACAACATTAAGAGATCTATCATCACCAACATATATATTTTGGTGTTACAATCATTTAAAGAAGAAAACATGGCTTGGTTTTTGGCCATGTGACAAGAGGCTCCAGAATCAATGAGCCACTCATGAGAATGAGAAGAAGAAGAAGATACATTTAATGCATAACTAGACTGAGATGATTGACGATGACATGCAGAAAATGCCGTTCCGGAAGTTGAAGTTGAAGTAGGCTCCAGATGGATGTTATGTTTCTTCATTGCGGCTTCCAAGGCTTCCATCTTCTTAAAGCATTTAGATTCTAAGTGGCCATCTCGATTACAAAAGTTACAATGTCTTTCAGTCTTCTTCCATTTGTTTTTATTGGGCTTATCATATTGCTGAAATGATCTTTCATCTTGAGGCTGAGTTGGTTTAGGACCATTCTTTGAGGATAAGACTTCTTAGGATTCTTTGAATTTGGATACTGCTGGGCGGCTAACGCTTTTGTGGAAGAGTTTCCAAGATTAAGAAGACCAAGGTGTAAGAGTTTTTCTTGTTCTCTTATTAAGGAATCACAAAAAGAGTCAAAGGAAGGGGGCTTGTAGTCTTTGCCTTGACAAATGAAAGCTTCCCTGGTAGAATGGAAAGTGGAAACAAATACAGAGTAGGCTGGCCCTAACTTAGTGAGGATGGAATAAATAAGGTTACCATCATCTTTCTTAACTTTAACACCTTCCAAGAGATATCTAAGGTTCTTGAATTTTGACAAGAAATCTTCAATGCAAGAAAAATTATTAGGATCCAAAGTAAGCAGCTCATTTTCAAGTTGATGGGATCTAATTTCATTTTTAATCCCAAAAACTTTAGCAAGTTTTTCTAATGCTTCATGAGGAGTTTCAATTTCTGCAATGTGGAATCTAAGATCAGGAGAAACAGACATTCCTATCAAGCCACGTGCTTGATCTTGTCGATTTTCCCATTTTTCGGCCTTGTCTTCATCTTGGGTTTCTTCTCTTGGTCTGTGGCTATTCTGAAGAGACCTTTACTTCTAAGTAAATCTCCCATGTAGGCGACCCATTAGAAGTAGTTAGTGCTGTCAAGAATGACTTGGCATGGACTTTCCATTTTTGAAAAACAACTGAAGCTGAAGATGCTGAAAGTGAGTGGTCCAATGGATAGATCTCGAAAAAAATAGGCGGTTTAAAAAAAACGGCTCTGAAAAAGGCTTCCGGATGAAGAAGTTATGGCTTTTTAAGAAAAAAATTGTTGACGTTGCCGGCAAAGTGCGCGAATGTGCGGGAATGAAAAAATCCGCCCCCACAAAATGGAGACTTGAACCCAAGACCTCTACTCTCTTAAAAGGTCCTTGAACCAATTGATCTATACAAAAGATTTGAGAGAGAGAGAGAGAGAAGAGAGAGAGAGAGGAGGGGGGGGGGGGGGGGGGGGGGGGGGGGCCTCGATTTGCGTGCTTGCCTTGGGAAGACTCTTTTCTCCTACAAAACACAAAACACAAAACCCAACACGAATATCCAAAGAAAAAACGAACCTTACGGCCGATTTAGCTTTAGCCAAAAAACTAAATATTTTCCTCAATGTTTCTGATTTCCGAGATCACACTAAGGTGCAGGGAAAAGAGCATACGCATGAGAAAATCCTTTCTTTCTGTTTCTGATTTGCCCAGATCGCACAGAGTCGCAGGGCAAAGAGCATACGCAGAAATGAAAGGTATAGATCCGGGAAAAAAAAGAAAAAAAAAAAAAGGCTAAATAAACCGAAACCGAAATAAGCAGAGAGAAAATGACAGTAAACTGCAAAAAAAAACACTGTATACCTCCCGATCTGAAAAATGACGCAGCTAGGGCTACCGGAAACCTTTTCGCGTGAAACGAAAGGGGTTCCTCACTGAAACAGATGCTCCGAATGCAACAGAGCAGTCCTCTCGGCCCGAAAGCAGTCAGAAACAGCAGATCTAGGAAACGACAGCCGCATGCAGTTCTACCGGCTTCAGATTTGGATCACCAACGGACGCGGCCCTCAAATAGCTCTGATACCATGTAGGAATTTACAGGGTAAGTTCCACAGAAGAATACCAAAAAGGACACCGCTCACAACCAGATCTCAAATCAATACACCAGTATTTTTGACGTGGTTAAAACCCTCAGAGTGCAAGGAGGGAAACAGTCCACGGCCTGTCCCAACGTGGGTAAGACAATTTATTATATCAAAGAATGAAAATTTACATAAGCTTCTCTCATGCACGGATTACCCGAACAATGACCCTCCATGCGCTTTAAATAGAACTCATGGACCAATCGGGTGTCAAGCCACGGAAAGTGTCGGTAATACCGAGGTGAGAGTGAACCGTCGGATCACTACATATCGTGACCGTCGGATTGTAAGTTACAAAATGTACAACGGTAAAGAAACACACTTTACCTAACTCTAACCTAACTCTATACTAGACCAAGTTGAACTTAACTATATCCTATGTGTCGGAATATCCTAACAGCATTGATGTGAATTGCAGCATGAAAAATGGAATGTGAAGAGACAGAGGATGAAAGAATGATGTACGAGACCATGCTCAACATTTCCAAAAGAGTGGAAATCATGTATGAAACTCTACAAAAAGGGATAGAGAAAAGGAACGATTGCAGCTTGAGTTGCAAGCCACAGAAGAGGCCATGGAAGAACTAAAGCAAAACAAACATAATCTTCAAACCGAGAATGCTGAATTGAAGATGTGTCTACATGAAGAGAAAGAGGAAAAACAAAGTTTTCTACAACTGCAAGCAAAGGATGAGGCCATGGAAAAGCTATAGCTAGACCCATGTGAGGTAAAAAGTAGTTCTCCATCTTCATGTGTGTTAGCACTCAGATTTTCCCTGAAGTTGTAAGAAGAGGGAAAGGGGTCTGAGGTAACCACAAACCAACTTTTAGGTACAGAATCTAGCCAATCTATACCTAGAGAGGGCTCTCTCTTTAATATTTAGTTTTGTTTTATAAGATATTAGGCTAGTTATGGAAGCTTGGGGGTTTTGATTGTGTTTGGTAGTGGAATTCAGGAGCAAATGGATAAAATTGAGGATTTCAGGTCATTGGGCTATGGAGTCAATTCTAAAGATGGCTTAACTGGACTTAGCTTTTCAACAAAAGGATGGCTTCACAGGGCAAGATAGCTAAACAAGGAACAAATGGTAACTTGAAAGGATGGGATGAACTTAAAAGGGAAGAAGGGCAATTAAGAATCCTTCAACATGTTTTAAGAGAGGGAAAATGATTGATCACCAATAAAAAGAAATTAAGAATTTTTTGTTAAATGACCGAAATGATAAACTAAAAAGCAGGAGCAATTAAGAATTCACTACCTATGATAGTTTTAGAAGAAAACATTTAGAATAAAAACAATTTTAAAGACAGATTGCACTTAAGAACTTTCTGAATTACACTTTTTTGTTTAATATTCAGAGATGGAACACAATTGAAATATTTAAACAAGAAAACAATAACACATGAGATATAGATACTTATTTGTCCGGTGTTTGACACATGAATCTTGTGAAAAGTCCTTTGTATTATTCCTTCATCCAGCCAGCCATACAAAAAATTATCCAACAGTACTTCTTTTCCAAAATAATCAGTCTTACAGAAATGTCTAAGAATCCACCCTCAATACTCCAAATCAGGGAGTATTTATACAAAAATTTACAATAAAATATCTCATAACAAAGAGAGATATATTCTAGGATGACTAAATATATGTTACATGAGAGTAGAGATAGATGGTCTCGAATATAGAAGATAAAGGTAAACTGATGGCTTGATGTCTCTATTTTTGTGAATGAGCTGGAGGCAGGCCCTATGATTGGGCATTTTGTTGTCTTCCTTATAATTATGTGCTAGATGTTATGCTTTTCATCTTCTTACTGATACTCTTTGACCTGTTCTAATACTCTTTACCTGTTTGATCCTTGTTTACCTTCTATTACCACCATTGACTATGGTAAATAATGAAAATTTACTTTTTTACCAAGGTTAAATCAAAAAATTTCTATCATATTTGTCCACCATTTTTCCTGTGGTATTCTCGTCCTTTGAATTTTCATGAAGATCTCATCAGCCTCAGTGTATTTGAAAAAATTAGGCTGAACTGGAAACAGATGTTTTATTTCATGTTCAACATAGAAAAGGTTCTCTAGACTGTCGTAGAGAACTCTGCCTGTAGGTAGTGCCTTTGGTGTAGATGCACTAGCTGATGAGCTGGCCTGGTTGTCTACATATTAAGCCAACTTGTCAACATAGTCTATGTGTCTCATTAATTTATTATTAATAACTAAAGGACTGGGAAGTCCTTTTCTATGCAAAATGCCTAATTTCTCCATAAAATCATTAATTTCTTCTTGTATGTTCTGGCATCTCCTTTCCAAATTCTACATGAGAGACCTTTTGGTCAATACCTTCTTAACTTCTACAATAGTCCTTGTTCTGTCTTCAATGCCCAACTCTTCTAGTTGGTACTTATTTTTTCTATTCAAAAAATTTATTAGCATGGTGGCTTCCTCAGGCTTTCTTCCTAATTCTTCCTTAGTTCTCTGGATTTCTTCAAGAGCCACTTTTACTAAATCAATTTGTTCAAAAATTATTTGTATTGATGGCCAAGCATCATTTATTGACTGAGTGATGTTGGTCCAAAGAATTTTCCTAATGTCTACTAAGGGCTTGTCAAAGGTGAGGTCCTTCTCTAGTGATTTCACCTGTTGAGCTAATCCTTTATTCTCCCTCACCTTTTCAGCAAAATTTATTTTGGAAAGATCATATTTTTGTTCCAAGGTAATAAATTGTTCTTTTACCTTCTACAATTCTGAGACTTGGAGCTTCATCTCCTCCATTGACTTTATTAATTCTTCTTTTGTTGTTCCTATAATTACTTCCACTGTGACCATGGGGATATTTGGTGCTAGAGCTATTCCAATTGTTGAGCAGACTGCAGTGGAAACCACTGGAATCACATTTGGAGGCTGTGAGGTCGACTCTCCCTACTTGCTCTTCAGTGATTTTTCTAACTCTTGCTCAGTTTCCTTCAACTGTTCATTAAGCTTCAGGACTAATTCAATAAGCTCTTCTTTAGATTTCTTTTGGACAACTTCTATAGTTTGAGGATGTCTTGATGGTGGAAATTTTAGTTGCTTTCTCAAGGCAGGTATGTCTTCATCTTTTTTCTTTATTAAGGCCTCTGCTACCTTTACATCCTTTAGGTTATGACCCAATCCAATCACCAACTCCTCCAAATTTTTAATTCTATTATCTTTAGCCTATGAGGAGGATTTTTCCAGCTGTAGTTGGGCAGTTTTATTATTTAAATAATTTTCTAATCTTTGGGCCATCATGGCTTTACTAGTCAATGTTGAATACACCATTTCCCCTGTCTGTTTGTGTAACTCAATCTAGTCTAGGGGATGAATGTCCTTTGCCATGACCTCAAAATCTGTTTGAAGGTAATCTGCAATTGTTTGAGGCTACTGTACTTTGGGCTTGAAGAAGCTCATTTTCATTTTTCCCTTCTTGATGTCATAGGCTGAAATCAACCGTTTTTGATTGGTGGGTGCCATTTTTAAATACTGATTGTAGACCTGGATCCTCAATGGCTCATTCTTAGCCTTTATTTCTTTGAATTTCTTTTTAATATCCAGGTTCTCATTTCCTGGGGCCTGAAGGATGACACTTCAGCACTTTGTTGTCTCTCCAGCTCCTGTCTCTGTGAGCTAGAAGGTGTCCCACATGCTGGGAAAGTTTGATGACTGTCTACACCTTATTTTCTTTGACTATCAGTAGTTTCTTCAAAAAATTCCTCTTCTGAATGAGGATTTAGCCTGTGCCTCTTACCACCAGGCTATTTTGATGGTCCACTGGCAGGGGTAGCTACTTCCCTGTCTCTCTTTTTGTTTATTTCTTCATTCAGAGTAGTCTGTAAAATTGGGGGCTCTCCAATATTGATCTGAGTTGGGTGAGCATATGTTTGGGCCTGATTTTGAGAAGTTTCAGGCTATTTAGACATGGTCGATTGTTCTGTTTCCTGATTGCTAGTCTCTTTTCCCTTCCCTGTGATGTTTCTACTGGTGCTGCACTGGTCTCTGGTGGAAGCCTTTGTGAGGTATCAGCTATTGAGGCACTGATCCCTGATGCTGACTTTTGAGAAGTCTCAAAATGTACCTGCTTTTGGGGGACGTGCAACAGAATGTAGGTATTGGGCATAACTAGGTGGCTCTGGCAGCGTAGGCTGCGAAGTTTGGAGCATGTTGGTGGCTGAAAACTCAAGCTGGTTGGCCTCGACATATTGTTTGCATGGGCATATAGGTTCAGAGAATAAAAAAATGAAAGTGACATTGTTTTGTTTTACACACAAAGTCAAGGTTTGGTGGGTTTTGGGTGGATGACGTCAACGGGAAAGCGACGTGATGTTTTTGTCATTTAGTTTGGAGGTGGTAAGCGGTTTGTATCACACCGCTTATGGGAAGAGGCTGTATTTGGCCTCGAGACAATGATTCCATAGACTACTCGATGTGTGGTGGAGGCACTGTACAAAAACCACTTTGTGATCACGCGCTAACGCGCGGTCGCAAAGGGTTGTGAAATATGCATAAGAGCTGTCAGATCTTGGGAACTTGATCGGACGACTGTCAGGGATATGAAGTGATGGGGATTTAATGAATGTGGGCCCAATATATTTAAGTATTAATTAATCATATCGGAGGTGACGGTATTAGACGGGGAGGTTGTTAATTAACCATGAGGGTTAATTAATCCTTATTTAATGTGGCGGGGGTCAGGGCTCTTAATTAGTTACATATTAACCCATTAATCCTAATTAATGATGTATTATGGTTATATTTAAACCAAAGTGGCGGGATATTAATATTTTGGGTTTTTTAATATAGTTACAATAATACGAGATCGGGTAAGTTTTATAGGGGATTTATATATTTATCCCTTAATAGTCAATATGACAATGAAATGGAAAAAATCGCTAAGTATAAAACGTTAAAGTGTGTATTTAAACTTAGGCTAAGGTGAAAAGAAGGGTTTTTGTGGAAATATTTTAATTTTCCTAAGTAAAATAAGATTTTACTGAGGAAAAAACTTATCAAGGGAATGAATGATTTTTGTATGATGTTTAATGAATGTTCTTAAGTACTTCAGCTTTATAAATTATTGGGTCGAAGGTCCGGTCCCTCCAGAAGTCA
The DNA here is from genome assembly GCA_031772625.1 of Pinus tabuliformis. Lineage (NCBI taxonomy): Eukaryota > Viridiplantae > Streptophyta > Pinopsida > Pinales > Pinaceae > Pinus > Pinus tabuliformis. Next base: position 991,030,754 of record CM062814.1, read on the forward strand.
GAGAAATGCTCTGAGCCCCTCTAATTTGATAGATGCCTTGGTATTTAGGGGACATTAGTGAATTTTTAGGGGAAATCAGTAGGAAAGTTAATTATTCTGACTTTGCTTGCTTGATATGTCTTTCATGTACTACCCTCCTTTGCCTCATGGTGAAAATAAAAGATTTACACATTTACACTTATCATTCATCACCTGTTATTCTGCAACCATCATCTACCTACCCTACTTACTTTAACCTAACATTTTTACTTCTTTATTTGGGTGCACTTAGACTGGAAAACCCTTATGAAACGTTCTTTTCTTTTACATGGCAATTCCTATCTAAGTCTACCCTTATTACATCCAAGGGCTCAGATTAAACTGTTGAGCTCCTTTTATTCACTCTACCTATCTACTTATCTGCCAAGATTGCACTATTTGGTCAGATCTTTATTCTCTATTTCTAGAACATGAAATTGAAATATGAATTAGCCAAGTTTAAACTATTTGACTATTCATAAATTGTGGCATAAGTGACAAACTGCACACAATTGTTTATTCTACAATCGTAAAAGTAATGGCACTAGACTTGCACACTTTCTTGGTATTTCTTTTTTTTGCGGTTCATTTCCTTTTCATTTTTTGACCATCTTTTATTCTTTTTACCCTTTCATTTTTCTTTTAGGGTATACCCTCTTTACATTTTTTAAATTTTTTGATGTTTTGAAAATATGGAAGACCTTTGCAACAAGTAAAGGTATGAACATATTACATAGTTCATCAAGTCAATCATGATATATGACACCTATTGGTATAGGGACATAACAATGGCTCCACTTGGGGATTGTTTTTCCTGGTGGAAAGTCAAGAACGGTAGATCAGATAGCCTCTGAATGACTTTGACTGCACTATGCAATTTTCTTCTACTTGCTGCCTTTATTGTATGTATGACAATGATACTCTTGAAGCTTAGGGCCTTCTCTTCAGGCTTCAACTCCAACAAGTTAATGTCCAATCAAAATTGTGACAGTAGAAAGGATATAGTATGTACATGTTAACAATCAGGGTAACATTAATAAGTAGGATCAAAGTAATGTTTTATCATTTGACAATTGATTGGTCCTTCTTTTGTTTCTATGCCATCCAAGTTTTTTATAAAACGTGTATTGTTTCCTTGGAGATCATAGATGATATATGGTCCCTTCCATAGGAAGTCAAACTTCCCATGTTTCCCATGTTTCCCATGTTTTTCAAATATCTTCTTGAGCTTCTCCTGCAACACTTGAGATCTTTGGTACACCTCCTCTCTGGTTTGCTATAAATTGATGGTCTAATTTATCCTTCTTTGTATATCATTAGGTTCCACTTGAGCTTCTTGGAGTATTTTCATAACAGGAACTCCTAATGATGAAGGAAATACAGCCTCCATGCCATATACTAACTCATAAGGACTAGTGCCAATGGACTTTTTGGTTGTGAGCCTGTCTACCCATAGTGCATTTATCAGTTTCTTGTGCCAAGTCTTCTTGTTCTCCTCCAATAGTTTTTTAATGATATTAATAAGACTCTTGTTGGAAGATTCAGCCAGTCCATTCCCTTGAGGGTAATAGGCTGTGGAATGACCTAAGGTGATGTGATACTTGTTACAGAAACTGATCATCTTTTTTGATTTGAAAGTTGTAGCATTATCAGTTATGATTTTAGTAGGGCAACCAAACCTGGACAATATATTGGTCTCTAGGAAACCTATGATGACTGTCATTGGCTTGTCTAGAGGGAATGGCCTCTATCCATTTGCTAAAATAGTCAGTGGCAGTGAGTATCCATTTATGTTGGCCTAAGGAGGATGGATGGATTTCTCCAATGAAATCAAGACCCCATTGTTGGAAAGGTTTCTCAGTGGAAATGGGTTTCAGGGGTAAAGTTAACAATTTTCTCTCTCCTTCAAAAACTTGACATTTATGGCAAGAAGTGACAAATTTCTTTACATCTGCGAACAATGTTGGCCAATAGAATCCAACCCTTAGGATCTTATCTACAGTTGACTTCCAATAGAGGTGTCCACCACAGTCTCCTGCATGAAATTCTTGGAGAGCCTTGTCAGCTTCATCTTTTAACAAAAATTTCAATAAAATTCCTTCATGATTTTTCCAAAAAATAACATTATCTAAAATACAAAATTTTGAAGCTTTCATGTTTAAAAACCTATTTTTTGTTCTGGATAACCCTGGAGGAGCCTGCAGATTTAGTAAAACATAAATTACATCAGCATACCAAGGTGAGTCTGAAAAGGCCTGGCTGATTTGTGGAGTCGCCATCTCCTGTTCGTCATCCAGTTCATTTATATCTAGGGCTTGACAATTAGTTTCTGCCATAAGTTTGGCCAATCTCTGTCCTTTTATCAGTTTTGTAGGTTTTATCTCTATATCATACTCTAATATGGTAGCAATCCATTTACCTTTCTTTCCCTCAATTCCATCTTGAGTCAGGATGTCTTTGACAACTGCGTTAGGTATAGGCTATCACATGAGAGTATAATATGTAGAATCTATAGTCCTTAATGGATTTTACCAGTGAAAAAGCTTGTTTCTCCATCATTTTGTATTTTAGTGATGCATCTCTAAGTGATTTACTAAAAAAGGCTATGGGTTTTTCACATCCCTGATCATCCTTTTGTAATAAAACAGCTGCTGTGGTGTATTCTGATGCAAAAGAAAAAATGATGAAGTTTCTATCAAATTGAGGACTGTGAGGACCTGTGTTCTGGTTAAGGCAATTTTAATTTCTTCAAATGATTGTTTGGCCTCTAGTATCCATTTTATACTTGAATCCTTTTTAAGCATGTTATTTAGTAATCTAATGAGTTCTACTAATTTAGAAATCAATCTTCTCAAAAAATTTATCTTCTCTAGGAAAGCTTGAAGTTCTTTGATACTTCTTGGATGAGGTATCTGTAGAATAGCTTCTATTCTGGTAGGGTCAATTCGAATTCCATCTTTGGAAATGATGTGACCCAAGAGTTTAACTTCCTCTAGGCCAAACAAGGACTTCTTTGGATTCAAAGAAATAACATATTTTCTGCATTTTAGAAATACTTGTCTGAGATGGTCCAAATGCTGTTGATCTGATTTAGAAAAAACAGTTAGATCATCTAGATATATAACAAGAAAATCATGAATCTCTTTGGCAAATGTAATGTCCATTTCTCTTTGGAAAGTTGCTCCTGCATTTTTGAGTCCAAATGGCATTTTGATGTACATAAGGGTGCCACATGGTGTTGTAAAAGTAGCTTTCTCTTGGTCATCAGGATGAACCAAAATCTGATTATACCTTGAGAACCCATCTAAAAGTGAAATTCTAGAAGAACCTACTACCCTTTGCAAAATATGACTCATCTTGGGTAAAGGGTAATTATCTTTTAGAGAAAAAAATTTCACATTTCTTAGATCTACACACAACCTTATTTTCCCTGATTTCTTCCTAGTAGGTACTAGATTAGACACCCACTCTGAAAATCTAATAGGGGAAATTATCCCTACTTCATACATGCATTTAATTCCCTTTTCGATCAACGGTACTAATACGGGGTTGATTCTTCTGAGTTGTTGTTTAAATGGCTTCTAATTTTCTTTCAGAGGTATAGTATGCTAAATTATAGAGGTGTCATATGATTTCAAATTTTCATAACTCCAGCCAAAGACATCTTGGAATTCTCTCATGAGTTCAACATACTTTATCGTTTGATCAGGGGGTAAGGATTTTGATAGTTTTATCATTTTGGATTTTCCTTTGTCCCTAAGTTATATTTTTCAATGTCTGCTTTTAATGGTTCCATATTTGTTTTTTTGGGAATGTCATTGGAATCAAAGAGGTCTTCCAAAGGGGCTAACCCTTTAGGCAGGTGATTATCTTTCAAATCAATGACTCTGTTTCTTCTTCAATTATCTCATAAAGGTCCATTTGTTTAAGATCTTGCACTTCTTTTTTAGTGAACTTTGTGGGATGAAGCATTTGAGTTGAACTCTCTTCTGAAACATTTATTTCTATCTCATCTATCTGATTTGAATTAATGATTGTAGCAACATCTACGTAACTGTTAGAAAACTCTTCATCTAAAGTTAAAAAGTTATTAATCTACTCATCACTATCAAACACCTACCAGTTCTTTAGATTATCAGGTATGGCTGGTCTATGTCTAATCTCAGCAGTAAATTGATGATTAGGTTCGAAAGGTAATTTGCAGGTGCTGGCAAACATTGCTAGATTGTGGGCTTGCAAGTTGTGCTTTCTAGGGATTGTAGCAAGTTGTGTTTCTAGAAAAGTATTAAGAATCTCTATGACTGTTCCTCTGTAGTGTCCTAATCTGAGATCCCTAGTTAAATATTTTCCTTTGACCTATTTAATGATTAATTCAGAATCTCCTATGACAGATACTCTAATAGCCCCTAATCTTTTAACAAGTTTTAGACCTAGCAAGAGAGCCTCATACTCTACCATATTATTGGTGAAATTAAAATTTAATCTATAGGCATGGCCTTCAGCATGGTCATTTTATAGATTGTACACCCAAACTCCCACTCCTGCTCCTAATTTATTGACTGAGCCATCAAATTCTAAATGCGAAAGAATTTCATGCTCATAGTTGGTGTCAGGGGTGGTGGGAATTTGTTTAATGGTGAGATCTGGTTTTTCATTTTCATTTGATTTTCCTCGGGTATCTGATATTTCTTGGAGCTAAACATTTGGTTTTTCTTTTCTAATTTATTTTGGTTCTACTACTAAAACTTCAACAACATTGGAAGGATTGGTTTCAGCACTATAAAGAATAAATGAGTCCATATCGGAGTGTACTGAGTAGATGGAGAAATTTTGTGGCTTCTCCTGACTACTTACTACATATTTCATCAATGTTTCTCTGTATAGCTTCTTAGGTTTGCCGAAAACTGAGATAGTAGCATAAGACATGTCCAATTGAAGAGATCCCTGAAGCTTAGCACCCCAAGATTTGGATAATAACATGCCATATTTTGGTGGTATATCTGCTACCACTATATCCATTAAAATTGTTTTTGCAGGGTATTGAACCAATGAGACACACAAGTCTTTTATTAATCCCAAAAATCTCACCTGACTAGAATCAAAAGAAAAGAGGCCTTTGTATGGCCTAGTGATGTCTAGGTCTAGTTTTTCCATTACAGACTTGGGCATTAGGTTGTGAGATGCCCCAGAATCAAACATGGCATTGTGAAGAATTTTGTCATGTATATTTAAGCTCACATAGAAAGGAGGAATTCCTCCTTCTAATGGTTTTCCATTTACTTCAAGGCCAAAGATCAATTCTGGTTGGTCATCAAAAACGTTAACCGAGTCTTCAGTCCCAATGATTTTAAGTGATCTGTTGATTTGACTTTGGTAGGCATCATGTTTAGCTAATTCAAACAATGTAACAACAATCTTTAGCTTACCTAATTCATTCCCCAGATTGAAAGGTTTTTCTATTTGGGCTTTTGTGTTTCGAACAATAGGAATCTCTATTTTCTGGCTTTTTCTCCTTTCAGGAGTGGAATTAAAATTAATAGTTTCTCCTAAATCAACTTCTGGTAGTACTTCCACATTTTCCTTTGAAAGAGGATTATTGGAGGGTTGTTTATTGTTTGGTTGATTATCAGAGACATCTTCAATTATTGGATTAGAAGGATTAGGGTCTGATCTAGAAAGAATATGTATAGGTGTAGTGACTATCTTACCCTTTATAGGCTGTTTTGAAACCTTCTGCTTGTTTGCTTCAGGAACATCAATTCTCCTACTTCTTAGGTTGTATTGCTTATGCACCTTATAGATGGTTGTGTCGTATCCCTCCCTAAAGTCGAATGATTCGCTTGAATAAGTTTGAAATTGTTTAAAAATGTGGGCCTCTTGATCCTCTTGGGTCAAGAAAACTTCTCCTTCATTACTAAGTCCCATCAGATTTATTTGGGTGTCCTCTTCAGGTTATTTAGAGTTTGAACCTTCTACACAATTTTCCTGGAAAGGGGGCCTAATGTTTTGGTCTGGACCAGTCTTCCCAGTATTCTGGTTTTGATTTTTTCTGAAATTGGGATTTCTACCTGTGTTGGTTCGCTGACCATCCAAAGGAGCTTTTATTTCAATTGCTTCCACTCTATCCCCTAGCCTATCCATCCCTTTAATTATAGCATCTAGTTTCTGTTCAAAGGGTGAGGACTCTTCTTTCAATGGTATTCTCCTTTCACTTCTAACCTTGGCTCCTTTAGACATCAAGTTGGCTTCAACATTGACAGCTATGCTTTGCATATATTCCAAAGTGCGAGCAGTTCTTTCTCTAAGTTGGAAGGCCATGTCAGAATCAAATCCATCAGGGAAGTTGATTAAAGCTAAATGTGGTGGAGGTTTGAGGTTTTGAGGGATGGATTTATAGACATTGTTGAACCTAGTGTAGTAATCCTGCACAGTTTCTTGTGCACCTCTCTTTAGGTTTTCATACTCTGATAAAATTTGAAGAGGATCTTTCTTTTTCTCCCATCGGTTCAAGAATTGTCTATAAAGAGTTTCTAGGGTGTCTATACTGTTTGCAGCTAGGGCTCTAAACCAGGTTCTGACTTCCCTAGTTAGACTCTAAACAAATATTCTCATTTGTACATCATCAACATCTACTTCATATATTTCAAAGTAGTCAGTCATCTTTTTGGTATGTTGTTGGGATGTGTAAGTACTAGTACCATCAAATGGAGTGATTTTACTTTGGTAATATTGGGGCATGGCACCTAAGTTGGTTGGTAATACCAAGGGAGCATATTTGTTTGCCATTGCAATAGGTAGTGAGGAAACAACATCTAGGGTTGGGATAACAATAGGTGTCTGAGTTGTGGATGGAGGGGTAGAAGGGGTGGTTTGTTGTGGAGTGGCTTGAGGTTGAGATGTATGAGGAAAAGGTGATGAACTTGTAGAGGCAGTAATAATTATAGAGGGATTAGGTGTTCCTTCAGTGGTAAGATCAGATTGTATTGAGTTCTGCAAATTTCTATCAATTGTCAAATTGATAGCTCCAAGCTGTAAGTCTTCAACGAACACTGGGTCTAGGACTAAGTCAATTAATTTGGAATCAGAAGATGTCCTAAATAGAGAGGTTTCAAAAAATTCATCAAAGGGTTCGTCTTCAAGATAAATCCACCTAACAAGACATGATCTTGATCTGTACGGAGGCCTAGAACAAGCAAAACTTTCTTGACTTTTCTGTCTCCTAAGGATTGTGGGGATCATATTAGGACTCTCAAACACTTGTGGTGGATTGGGATCAGGATTAGCTTTGGTGTAACGAGTCCTTTTTGTAGCCAGGTTTTTTTGTTTTGTTTTTGGCTTTTTCTTAATTGGTATCAACAAACAACTTCTATGATTTCTTTAAGAGGCTATAGATATGAGATTTAAACTTTCTTAAAAATTTATTTGGCATGAGGATCTGGTCCCCAGGGGAGTCGCCACTATGTTATCACTCAGATTTTCCCTGAAGTTCTAAGAAGAGGGAAAGGGGTTCAAGGTAACCACAAACCAACTTTTAGGTACAGAATCTAGCCAATCTCTACCCAGAGAGGGCTCTCTCTTTAAGATTTAGCTTTGTTTTATAAGATATTAGGCTAGTTATGAAAGCTTGGGGGTTTTGATTGTGTTTGGTAGTGGAATTTAGGAGAAAATGGATAAAACTGAGGATTTCAGGCCATTGGGCTATGGAGTCAATTCTAAAGATGGCTTAAGTGCACTTATCTTTTCAACAAAAGGATGGCTTCACAGGGCAAGATAGATGAACAAGGAACAAATGGTAACTTGAAAGGATGGGATGAACTTAAAAGGGAAGAAGGGAAATTAAGAATCCTTCAACATGTTTTAAGAGGGAAAATGACTAATCACCAATAAAAATCAACTAAGAATTTTTTATTAAATGGCCGAAATGATAAACTAAAAAGCAAGAGTAATTAAGAATTCACTGCCTATGATAGTTTTAGAAGAAAAAATTTAGAATAAAAACGATTTTAGAGACAGATTGCACTTAAGCACTTTCTGAATTACACTTTTTCATTTAATATTCAGAGATGGAACACAGTTGAAATATTTAAACAAGAATACAATAACACATGAGATATAGATACTTATTTGTCCGGTGTTTGACACATGAATCCTGTGAAAGTTCCTTTGTATTATTCCTTCATTCAGGCATCCATACAAAAAATTGTCTAACAGTACTTCTTTTTCCAAACTAATCAATCTTATAGAAATGTCTAAGAATCCACCCTCAATACTCTGAATGAGGGAGTATTTATACAAAAATTTACAATAAAATATCTCATAACAAAGAGAGATATATTCTAGGATGACTAACTATATGTTACATGAAAGTAGAGATAGATGGTCTCGAATATAGAAGATAAAGGTAAACTGATGGCTTGATGTCCCTATTTTTGTGAATGAGCTAGAGTCAGGCCCTATGATTGGGCATCTCGCTATCGTCCTTGTAATTCTGTGTTGGATGTTATGCTTTTCATATTCTTACTGATACTCTTTGACTTGTTCTAATACTCTTTACCTATTTGATCCTTATTTACCTTCTATTACCACCATTGACTATGGTAAATAATGAAAATTTTCTTTTTTACCAAGGATAAATCACAAAATTTCTGTCATATCTATCCACCATTTTTCCTATGGTATTCTGGTACTTTGAAGTTTCCTAAAGATCTCATCAGCCTCGGTGTATTTGACAAAATTAGGCTGAACTAGAAACAGATGTTTTATTTCATGCTCAGCATAGAAAAGGTTCTCTAGACTATCGTAGAGAACTCTTCCTGTAGGTAGTGCCTTTGGTGCAGATGCACTAGCTGATGAGCTGGCCTAGTTGTCTGCATATTGAGACAACTTGTCAACATAGTCTATGTGTCTCATTAATTTATCATTAATAACTAAAGGACTGGGAAGTCCTTTGCACTGGAAAATGCCAAATTTCTCCATAAAATCATTAATTTCTTCTTGTATGTTCTGGCATCTCCTTTCCAAATTCCGCATGAGAGACCTTTTGGTAAATACCTTCTTAACTTCTAGAATAGTCCCTGTTTTGTCTTCAATGCCCAACTCTTCTAGTTGGTACTTATTTTTGCTATTCAAAAAATTTATTAGCATGGTGGCTTCCTTAGGATTTCTTCCTAATTCTTCCTTAGTTCTTTGGATTTCTTTGAGAGCCATTTTTACCAAATCATTTTGTTCAAAAATTATTTGTATTGATGGCCAAGCATCATTTATTGACTAAGTGATGTTGGTCCAAAGAATTTTCCTAATGTCTGCTAAGGGCTTGTCAAAGGTGAGGTCCTTCTCTAGTGATTTCACCTGTTGAGCTAATCCTTTATTCTCCCTCACCTTTTTAGCAAAATTGATTTTGGAAAGATCATATTTCTGTTCCAAGGTAATAAATTGTTCTTTTACCTTCTGCAATTCTGAGACTTGGAGCTTCATCTCCTCCATTGACTTTATTAATTCTTCTGTACTTAAACCTAAAGTAACTGCCTGTGTTGTTCTTTCTATTTCTGTTCCTCTAATTACTTCTGTTGTGACCACGGGGATATTTGGTTCCAGAGTTGTTCCAAGTGTTGAGGGGACTGCAGTGGAAACCACTGGAATCACATTTGGAGGCTGAGAAGTTGACTCTCCCTGCTTGCTCTTCAGTGATTTTTCTAACTCTTGCTCAATTTCCTTCAACTGTTCATTAAGCTTCAGGACTAAGTCCATAAGATCTTCTTTAGATTTCTTTTAGACAACTTCTGTAGTTTGAGGATGTCTTGATCGTGGCAATTTTAGTTGCTTTCTCAACGCAGCTATGTCTTCATCTTTTTTCTTATTAAGGCCTCAGCTGCCTTTACATCCTTTGGGTCATGACCTAATCTAATCACCAGCTCCTCCAAAGATTTAATTCTATTATCTTTATCCTGTGAGGAGGCTTTTTCCAGTTGTAGTTGGGCAGTTGTATTATTTAAAGAATTTTCTAATCTTTGGGCCATCATGGCTTTACTAGTCAATGTTAAATACACCATTTCCCCTCTCTGTTTGTGTAACTCAATCTAGTCTAGGGGATGGATGTCCTTTTCCATGACCTCAAAATTTGTTTGAAGGTAATCTATAATTTTTTGAGGCTAGTATACTTTGGGCTTGAAGAAGCTCATTTGCATTTTTCCCTCCTTGATGTCATAGGCTGGCATCAACCTTTTCCGATTGGTGGGTGCCATTTTTAAATACTAATTGTATACCTAGATCATCAATGGCTCATTCATAGCCTTTATTTCTTTTTAATATCCAGGTTCTCATTTCCTGGGGGCCTAAAAGATGACACTTTAACACTTTTTTGTCTCTCTAGCTCCTATTTGTGTGAGCTAGAATGTGTCCCACTTGGGAAAGTTTGATGACTGTCTACACCTTCTTTTCTTTGACTATCAGTAGTTTCTTCAAAAAATTCCTCTTCTGAATGAGGATTTAGCCTATGCCTCTTACCACCAAGCTGTTCTGATGGTCCACTGGCAGGGGTAGCTACTTCCCTGTCTCTCTTTTTGTTTTTTTCCTCATTCAGAGGAGTCTGTAAAATTGGGGGCTCTCCAATATTGATCTGAGTTGGGTGAGCCTGTGTTTGGGCCTGCTTTTGAGAAGTTTTAGGCTGTTTAGACATGGTCGATTGTTCTGTTCACTGATTGCTAGTCTCTTTTCCCCTTCCCTGTGATGTTTCTGCTGGTGGTGCACTAGTCTCTGGTGGAGGCCTTTGTGAGGTATCGGTTGTTGAGGTACTGATCCCTGATGTTGACTTTTGAGAAGTCTCAAAATGTACCTGCTTTTGGGGGACAGGAAATAGAATGCAGGTACTAGGCGTAACTAGGTGGCTTTGGCGGCATTGGTTGTGAAGTTTGGAGCAGGTTGGTGGCTGAAAGCTCAAGTTGGTTGACCTCGACGTATTGTTTGCATGGGCGTATAGGTTCAGAGAATAAAAAAATGAAAATGACATTGTTTTGTTTTATACACAAAGTCAAGGTTTGGTAGGTTTTGGGTGAATGACATCAATGGGAGAGTGACGTGATGTTTTTGTCGTTTAGTTTGGAGGCGGTAAGTGGCTTATATCGCATCGCTTATGGGAAGGGGCATTATTTGGCCTTGAGACAACGATTCCATAGGCTGCTCGATGCGTGGCAGAGGCACTGTACAAAATACCGCTTTGCAAATGTGCACTAACGTGCGGTCGCAAAGGGTTGTGCGATATGCATAATAGCCGTCAGATCTTAGGGACTTGATTAGACAACTGTCGAGGATATGAAGTGATGGGGATTTAATGAAGGCGGGCCCGATATATTTAAGGATTAATTAATCATATCGGGGGTGACGGGATTGGATGGGGAGGCTGTTAATTAACCGTGAGGGTTGTTAATTAATCCTTGTTTAATGTGGTGGGGGTAGGGGCTCTTAATTAGTTACAGATTAACTAATTAATCCCAATTAATGATGTATTATGGTTATATTTAAACCAAAGGGGCGGGATATTAATATTTCGGGTTTTTTAATATAGTTACAATAATACGGGATTGGGTAAGTTTTATAGGGGATTTATATATTTATATGTTAATAGTCAATATGACAATGAAATGGAAAAAAGCGCTAAGTATAAAACATTGAAGTGTGTATTTAAACTTAGGCTAAGGTGAAAAGAAGGGTTTTTGTGGAAATAGTTTCATTTTCCTAAGTAAAATAAGATTTTACTTAGGAAAAAACTTATCAAGGGAATGAATGATTTTTGTGAAGGGGTATGATGATTAATGAATGGTTTTAAGTACTTAGGCTTTATAAATTATTGGGCTGAGGGTCCGGTCCCTACAGATGTCAGAGAAATTCTTTGAGCCCCTCTAATTTGATAGATACCTTAGTACTTAGGGGACATTAGCAAATTTTTAGGGGAAATGAGTAGGAAAGTTAATTATTTTGACTTTGCTTGCTTGACATGTCTTTCATGTACTGCTTGCCTTTGCCTCATGGTGAAAATGAAAGATTTACACATTTACACTTATCATTCATCACCTGTTATTCTGGAACCATCATCTACCTACCCTACTTACTTTAACCTAGGATTTTTACTTCTTTATTTGGGTGCACTTAGACTGGCAAACCCTTATGAAAATTTATTTTCTTTTACATGGAAATGCCTATCTAAGTCTACACTTATTACATCCAAGTGCTCAGATTAAACTGTTGAGCTCCTTTTATTCACTCCACCTATCTAATTATCTGCCAAGATTGCACTGTTTGGTCAGATCTTTATTCTCTATTTCTAGAACATGAAATTGAAATATGAACTAGCCAAGTTTAAACTGTTTTACTATTCATAAATTGTGGCATAAGTGACAAACTGCACACAATTGTTTATTCTACAACAGTAAAAGTAATGGCACTTAGACTTGCACACTTTCGTGGTCTTTCTTTTTGTTGTGGTTCATTTCCTTTTCATTTTTTGACCATCTTTTATTTTTTTACCCTTTGATTTTTCTTTTAGGGTATACCCTCTTTATATTTTTTAAATTTCTTGATTTTTTGAAAATATGGAAAACCTTTGCAACAAGTAAAGGTATGAACATATTACATAGTTCATAAAGTCAATCATGATATATGACACCTATTTTTATAGGGGGCATAATAATGTATATTTCCTGATGATGATTTCGTTGTTTTTGAAAATCATACCATAGGAATTGGCTTCAAATTGTTGAAGAAAATGGGGTATGAAGGGAAAGGCTTGGGCATTAATGGCCAATGCATTGTCAACCCCATCAAAGTACAGGAATTGCCTTGTCAGGCAGGACTTGGGTATGTCAGAAAGGAAGTTGGGGAATGCGCCACGATAGTTAGCGAACCACGAACAACGAATGATGAGCAACCCTCATCAGTTCTTTCCAAATCGAAAGAGGAGGTAAAAGATGTTGATTTCCTTTCGGTTTCATCTTCACATAGTGTGATTCCTGTTGGAGATTTAGAGATCCCAATTACAGGGACAAACATGAGTCTCCTTACAAGGACGAGGCACGAGGAGAAGGAAGAACTTGGTGTTAATAACCAAGGCATAACTCAAACTTTGGATGTTGTGCATGAACATCGATTTGTAGGCTCGAGAAACACTAAAGGAGAGTGCTCAAAGGTGTCAAAATTTTCCGAGACATCGATGAAATCATCGAGGAAAGAGAATGATGGGAACACATCCCATCATCCCACTATAGTGCCCATTAAAGGGAGAGAACTGAGGGAAGCTCTCATCGCTATATTGACATCAAAGACAACAAGGGAAGGTATAACCACTTTCGATCTTCGAATGTTCATTTTGATTATGATCATGTTGTTAGTAATGAATGTAAAACATGGCATCGAAAAACATGCACCTTTTTTGGATTCCATAACCATAAATTTTTTAAGTGTTGGAAAAGAATGCCAGCACTCAAAAGGATGAGGAGTGAAAGACCCTCTCAACAACATGAAAAGAAACAGGTTAAATAGATATGGAGGAAGAAGATGTATTGTAGCCACTGCGACAAAAATGGCCATCAAAGAACCACTTATTGGAAGCTCCATCCAGAGTAGCGCCTTAAAGAGAAAACATCGGTGCATGAACCAGGTGAAGTAGTTGGTAGACAAGGAAATCCACCTCAAGGAGTTGACCCATTCACATTTATAAGTGAAAAATGGTTCTAGACATGTTGTTGTTTCATGGTCATACTTTTGCAAATCATTTGTTGTGTTTTAAAATGTAAAAGTGATGATGTGTTTTCCATCACTTGTTCAGCAACAATGATGTCTAGTCATATTTTGAGTCGCATTTTACACTCTGAAAGTGATGTTATGTTTCCATCACTTGTCAAAACAATAGTGTTTGGCCTTATGTATGTGAATCATGTGTTGCAGTGATAATGTGTTTTCCATCACTTGTTGAAGCAACAATGATAGGTTGGCCTTGTTGTCATAGCTAAGGTCTTGCATCCATCTTGATGTAAACTTGACCACCGAGTATATGTTATAAACTCGTGGCAAGTGTGGGACGTTTGAGTCATTAGTTCATCATAAAAGTCAAGCATGTAATTTGAAAAACAATGTACTATAGGTTGCATAGGTAGCAGGTGTCGGTTCATCACTTAAGGCTCTGAAGAACAAAGGTTAAGGAGATGGAAGTGAGACCTTATCAAGAATCTTGTGGTGTAGACATGGTACAAATAAGTTGCAGATTATTTTGCATGCTTTTGGAGGAACAAAATCTCCTCAGTGGGGAGGATTGATCTAGGTGGCTCTAGAGAGACACACAAGACAAAAAGGACTTAGGAAAGCTCAAAAATCAAAATGTTTGGATTATGTTCAAACCAAGACCAAAGCATAGATCTCGTCGTCCTGATCACGACAGTGTGAATGGTTCGTCAATCCAAGTCCGTATGTGAAAGTTAGAAGAAATAAACTTTGGGTTGACTTTTTGATGACTGGGAAGCTTAAGGAGGCCACAATTTGGACCAAACCCAGCCACCGAATTCTAGCCAACTTTGGCTAAATTTCGGGAAAAATTGTGGGTTTGTTAATTTGACTCCTACAGTCAAAAAACGAATTTAAAAAAAATGCATTAGTTCTTATTTAAAACGAAGAAAATATATTTTAAGGGGTTGGGCGCCACCAATCCCACCACCCCCCCATGTACAACAATGGTGAGGTTGGCGGGAGTTGAACCTGCCCAGCCATGTGGGCCAGCCCACCGGACGGCCCCATGCATTAACAACCTCCCATTTAATACGCCCCAACAACCAAAACTTAAACCTAAAAAAATATATGCGTCGTTAATGCATTAACCACCCCACTTAAAACATTACAACAATGCGCATAAGTGATTAGGGATAGAGCGGGAATGAAAAATTTGAGTCAAGATTTCCTGGGTTTCGAAACAGTGACCTCATAGATGGGCATGGACCTTACCCTGAAGTCCTACAAGGGCGTGCGAGTGGATTTTACTAGTAAGCCGTCTTTGGCATCATCCTCTATGTCTCTTAGATGCTTTCCTTGCACCACGCTCTCAGTCAGAGTTGCAACTTCCGCAGCATCCCCGTTTTCTAAATTGAAGCCCTTGGGTGATCGAGTTTTGACTAAGATTAAGCAGGAGGAAGCAAAAACCCAAGGAGGATTTCTTGCTACCCTTCTCATCTCAGAAAAGATCCGAAGGGGGAGAGGAAGTGGCTCCTGGAAATGCTAGGACTATTGTCAAGACACAGACTCTGTTCTTTGATTTGCAGCTTGTGGCCCCCCGACAACTATGGCGGACTCCAACCCTCGGTTAGACTCAAACTCAGGGGGTGGACCCAGTTGGTGTTTTGCTCGGTGACTGCACAGTCTACCGGGTTTGGTTATCACCTGCCCACGGCTGGCTGCAAGGTGAACTGTAGAGACCCCGGGATGGGCTTAGAGCTTTGGGGAAGGAATCTGGTCAGACGCTCCCTCAGCTTTCAGAACCCAACTGTTGGTAATATGGCCCCTACTTTCTCCTCGAGGTCACTGCTTTTATGAATACTGTGTCAGTAGACGGCATGCTCCATTGCCCCTCCTTGCACAGGCCTGGACTTTCGGCATTCAAGAGTGTTGTTTGGCCCAACATACTCTATTTAGTTCGACCTTTGGCGAACGCTCTTCCCCCAATAGCATGGATAATCTTTGTCTTCAAAGAAGAAGTTGCCTCCTTGCTCTAGAAGGTTCAAACTGGACATGGGAACCAGGTAAGCCCAAACTGCTTTCAATTCTTTCTAAAATCTCCTAATGGGGCTTCTAGTTTACTTTGGGTCAAAAACATAGACAAAGTACTTGATCTGAAGCAAAGTATCATGGGGAAACATAGATACCCTGTCCATACACAGATTTTTATATTCGAAGGAAAAATACTATAGGACCACCAACCCCTGAAGGAGTATCACATCCACGCTGATTCCACCATTATAATCAACTCGAGATTACATTGGGGGGGCTGCAAACAAGGGAAGAATAGGGCTGGGAGGCAGCACACAATTAGGTTCAGGATCAAAACAGAAGCAAGCTCATGAGGGTCTATCATTTAGAAACATTCTTCAGGGGAAATAGACAGCCTCTAAGCCATCCAAATAGACAAGAAACGCTCCAAACCCCTATATAGTGGAGAAACTAAATAACAACCTAGAAATAAATATTGATATGCCAGAATCTGATGAGCAATGTGCCTCCCTTGAATCTCTAGAAATTATTGTCGATTTAACTGTTTGCGGCCCAAACTAGTAGAGCTCTTCCACTGGATTTTAACAAACTAGTCATTAGATTGCGACATCCACTTTTTCTCCAAAGGATTTTTTGTTTTAAAATTCCCATCCCCTGAAGCTAGAGACAAAATTATATAGGAAGGACCATGATTCTGGGGTTCAACCAGTCTGTTTACCACTCCCTAGTTCCCCGATTTTGATGCAAACACCATGGTCGTCTCCAGAATGCCAGTCTGGGTCCGAATGCACAACCTCCCCCTTCATTTCAGGGAGGACAATGTTCTGGCTGGTATTGGAAAGAGCCTTGGACAATTCATAAAAAGGGATTCCCAAAGAATAGAGGAAAGGATTTTCACCTATCCACACATATGTGTAGAGGTAGATCTCAACAAAGGACTTCCGGACAACATCCGATTAATTCACAATAAGCGAATTTGGACACAGAACTTGGATTATGAGAACACAACGTTCAGATGTAGAAACTGTAGACAAACAGGGCATTTACACAATGAGTGCTCAAAAGCTAGAAAAAATACTAGAAGGAAAAAGAATCTAGGGAAAAAACCCAAGGGTTGGCAATACCCCCCACCTGAACCTAAAAAGGAGGAGGAAGAAGCTCCGGATGAACCATCCCCACAAGAGGAAAGTCAGAATCCTATGGAACCTAACACACAAGGGGGATCTCCACAAGACCAATAAAATGCTAAGAATCACAGGGTGCAGGCCGACTTGATCCCTGACGAGGGGGACATCAGTGGGAATAAGCGCTTCCACACATCAGATAACTCAGACTCTGACAAGGACAACACCAAATTGGAGGCAGGAAACCATCTTGCTCTTGTCTCTTCGACGCCATCCCAAGGGGAATGGTGTAGGGTAGAGAAAAATAAGGGCAAAAAGCTTAGCTTCCCCTCCATGTATATTATCTTGTTTGTTTTTTTCTGTATGTCTTTGCTTATCATTGGTCTCTGACTTGACAATGCTGCTTCTAGCCAGTACAACATGTAATTTTGTTATTCATATAATCAAAATTATGCATTTTTCTCTAGAAAAAAATTACAACAACGCGTGGAGAGTATGGGGGCAGGCCGCCCAATGCAAACCCGACCCCCATTATTGTATGTTGTTTTTTTAAAATAGTTACCATGGAAAAAAATAGGAAGGGCGGGATTTGATCCTCTGACCCCTCAACCATATGCTAAGTTAACCATTGAGCCAACTGTCCACATTGGTTAATTGACCCATGATTTTATATAAGTAGTCATTTTCACCTGTGCACAAGAGGAGATGGAGGAACCAAAAGCGGGCACGCATTTCGAGGCAATTAGTTTTTAATTCCTGTTGGTAAGGTAAATCCCCTCTGCGGACAAAGGCGATCCCACTATCCTATCACAGAACTAGCCACAAACAAACCACGTTGCTACGCAAGTTCCTAGTTATGCATCAAAGGTGAATCAAGAAGACTAACCTGGAGTCCAACGCTATGATTGAAGCAGAGTTGATATCCTCGCTCCCTTGCTCCAACAGATCATAAACGAACACTTGCACATGCAAAGGAAGAGACAGATACCAACATAAAAACTACCAAGGCACAACTATATTTCAGTCAGAAAGGAAATAAATCAACATATCACCATGATAGATAATGAGATTGGAACTATAATAGCAGTCGCTCATCAATTAATAAACAGGAAGAGTTACAACCATTGTTCTGACGTCGACCCTTCTCCTGGCTGGGCGAATAACTATATGTGTCTTGACATGCATCTCTTTTAGGGATGATCTGCAGAAGGTGTCTTTAGGGAACATGGAGTACATACTCAGGGGAACATAATGCAAGTGTTTTTAGCCTTTGTCACTTCTTATAACTCCCGGGATGTGTCCTCCAAGGTACGACAAGAGGAGTAACAGGGATGGTGACAAATTACTGTGTAACAGATGCCCCCTAAAGAATGAAGCCCGAGAGGTGGAGAGGGGTGAAATGATTTACAAGAACACACATAAGAGCACATATAAGAGCACATATAGTTACTGCCGCCGAGGAGCTGTATTAAGAGACATGACTGATAGTTCAATTACAAGATGTACGTGGTATGGTCGTAGCCATCCATAAGAGAGTACATAAATAATCTAGATCCATAGTATGGACGCAGCCATCTGGTTAGGATCAATGAACTGACTCAGGTATGGTCGCAGCCATCCAGTGAATGAGTCAAGTACCAAGAATCACGCCTGGATTACGACAGACACAATCCAGGGTTTTGCGCTCCATCTCGACCCGAACAAGAGTACAAGTTCAAGCATGTGAATATATGAGCTGAAGTCGAACATGCATGAACATCGTCTGATTACCAGTCAAAGGTGGGAACTGTTAACAGACGCGAGAGGTACCACCAATAATGACAATGGCCCTCAAGGTACTATAGGTACAATCTACAGCGTGTGAATCAATGAGCTGAAGTTGAACACCCGTAGAATCATTCGATCGGAGGCCAATGATGAAAACCTCACGTCGAACACGAAGAACCTGCCATTGAGGCATGCAAGCTCCAAGGCACCGGAAGGGAGTCTCTAGGTCAACTTCTTGGATAATGAGCTGAAGTCGACAGGGAGTGACCTTGATCGAAGGTGGGCCATAATGTTTCCCACATCATCGACACGAGACAGAGAGATAATGTCGTGAATCAAGATTGTGCGAACTATCAGAGGGAGGTTGTTTTTTCAGAGGTCAACTTCTCTTGAACATATCGGCGGCACATTAACGGAATTGGCAGTATTTGACATCAATGTATCAAAGGTCATTATGACGAGGCAATGAGTGAATGAGAGGTCAAATAGGGTACCCAAGTCCATGGAAGCAAGTGAAAGATATGAGATGAAATATCCCCACCCCGGACACGAAAACAAAAAGTGCCATGTTCAAGAGCGACATACTGCCTTTACGGTAATAACTATGGTTCAAAATTTTCTTTTCCCCCCACCATTTCTGGCGAGTACCCCAGTTATTTTTAACAAGCTTGATGAGGATAGCATATGCTTGTATTGTGATAAAATCCGATGTCTTTAAGTTTTAACGAGTCCGACAAAGGAAGAACTCGGCGTCTTTTCTTGTTTAGAGAGTTTGAAAAGACAGCAGAAAAGGAAACTCCAGGGATGTCCTTTTTCGTAAAGTTGTGTCTCTCGGGCCCGAAAAAGTATAAAATAATACCCGAAAGAACCGCCCGATCATTACGATCGAGGAGTACTTTTCATGATTAGTGACTTCGACCTGAAAAAGTAAAAAAGTGGTCAAAACCACGTCATTTCGTAACCACTAACGAGTTTGAAATGACAAAAACCCGGTAATCTTTTTATGTTTTAACGGTCGACAAAAAGAACTTAAAACGACTGCCCCTTATCACCATTTAACGAGTCAAGAGGAGGGACTCGACAATCTTTTCCTCTTTAAATGGTCAGAAAAGAGCTGAAAGCGGACCTCCATTTTTATTTTCTTTAACGAGTCAAAAAGGGAAAAATACTCGGCAATCTTTTCATATTTTACGAGTCAGAAAAGAGCGTAAAGGCGACTCGTCCTGAAGGAACGAGTGGTATAAGGGATAGCAACTGGTTCCGGTAATGGTGGAACTTTACTTGAAACACGTAAAGGTTAAGAGGCTGGCTAATAAGACCACTCATCGCTGCGGTTCCTCAGGAAAGGAGAAACAACCAAGTGAAAGCATATGATCAGCCAAAAAGATGGTAGCGATGGAATGAAACAACCAAGGCTCATCTAGCAGAATTTTAGCAGATAAAAGGCAATCACGGGATGTAAATGGGTTCATTTTTACACAAGCTTGAACCATGGAGAACTTTGCTTGAAAAAAAATTTGTTGCATGCCCCCAGCATGATTATACCAATCGAGGTACATGCCCCCCAAGCTTCATGGCATTCATGGAGTGGATGGAATGAAGGTTTACTTGGAAAGACTCGATTGGAGGATGCCCCCGGGCTTCAGTCACGCGCCCGGGTGAGCTGCCGTCATCAGAATGATGGGGTGGGTGCTGGGGCATTTCCTGTGGAAATAAGACCATTTAGGAATGGCAAATGGCTATATGTGAAGTGTGAACCGGGGAATGAAAGTTGGTCTACGACTTTGATCGTTCTTCCTTCATGCGGAAAACACATCACTCTGAAGAGTGAGGACACAATAGCACGTATGCGATAAATATAGTCTCGTCCAAGGAGTAAATTATAATCTAACGGACCTTGGACTACCATGAGACCCATTTGGATAGTCTTCCCTTCTAACGTGATAGGTACATTGGGAAGAATTCCTAAAGGTCGAGTGATTTCTCGATGGAAACCTACAAGGCTTCTCATCTCAAGCAGAAGCAGTGGGGAACCAAGTGCTTCCCAAGCTGTTGAAGAAAGGATACTCACAGGAGATCCTTCATCAATAATTGTACCAGCCATAACCATGCGATAGACTTCAACTATAATTCGAAATGGTATGGAGGCTGGTAACCGAGGATTGACTAGTTGATCCCAATTAAAGGAAATAACTAGGTTGCTCGGAGGTGGGACTGGATAGACAGCCGGATATGCCTCTAATGGACTTTCTTCCTGTTGTGAAGAAATGAGAGGGATGCTCACTTGATCATTAACGTCTATGTCAATGAATAGAATTTGGACGGTGGGTTCGTCATTCTTGGCAATGATAACATCATCTGAGGAGGTAACTTCTGAAGGCGAAACCGGGTCACTTGTAATCCGAACCGTTTGACTGTTGTCTGGTTTGGATTCAGATGTAGGATCATCTAGGGGTGGAAGTTCTGAAAGAAAAACCGGGTCACTTGTAAGCCGGACCTTTTGACTTTCGTCTGGTTTAGATTCAGATGTAAGAGCAGCTAAAGATGGAACTTCTGTAGGCAAAACTGGGTCACTTGTAAGCTGGACCTTTTGAAAGACCGGGTTACTTGTAAGCTGGAACTGTGGACTTTCGGTTGGTTTGGACTCAGGGGGTTCATCTTTGATGATCAAGTGGTGCGTAGATGATGAATATAAATCACTTGTTCCGACCAGGGACTGGTCTGGAGCAGGCAGAGCACAGGTAGGTTCAGGAAGAGAAAGCTGGACCAAAGAGGAATCATGTTGGATCACTTGGTTAGTGGAGAGACGCTCTACAGGTGTAAAAAGATGCTGATATCCAGCGGGTAGTTGGGGTAAGGAATCTGACAGACTTGCCAAAAGACGGGAAGCTTCATCCATAAGTGGACAAAGGCGAAGGAGATGATTACCTTCACAAAGTCGACAAGGGAAACGAACCTTCCCTTTTCTGTTACCAGCTAGTAAGGTATCGTCGATTTGCGACAGTAAGGGGCGAGTCGGGTCGCGGGACCATATATCTAGGATCCTGGGAATGCCAGGACAATCAGAAAGAAAATGGTCCCCTTTGCATAATCGAAAAGGAGACCGAAGCTTCCGCGGAGGAGCAGAAGGTGGTTCCACTTCTGATAGCTTCGTGGTAGATACGACCTTTCCCTTAGGAGACTTCTTCTTTTTGGTCTTCTTCTTCTTCTTCTTAGCCACCTGGTTAGTGAAATCCAAGGTTTCACCAGGCGAAGTAGAAGATGAGGACGCAGCAATAGGCGAAGAAGGGAAGGGGTCCACCTTAGAATCAACATGGTGTTGTTCGGGTGGAGGAGGTGGTGGTGGGACAAGAGTCATCACACTTGAGACCACCGAGTTTGAAAACAACCATACGGGTAAACCAATGGCCAACCCAGGCAAAGACAATGTTGCGATATACTGAACACCAACATTTCCAACAGAAGGAAATGGGCGAGGGTACCCATCAGGAGGAACACCTTGGACGGTGGGCACTAGAAAGGCTTCCATTGAACGAGAAATAACCCTACTCAAGCTAACGCAAACAAAATCTAATTGGGTAATGTTATCGTGGCCAATAAATTTTAAGACACTGAACTTAACCTTTTCATTTTTTAAGAGTCGAGAAAAGGGTAAAAGATGACTCTAGTCTCCTTCGAATATTTAATGAGCACGAAGTGACAAGACGCTCATAGGCACCTTTTCGTTTAGGGAGTCCGAAAAGGATCAAAAGTGACTGCTCTGGAATTCTAGGTAGAGGGTGTGCTAAACTTTTTGCAAAACCACAGAATACTTTTTAGGGTACGGGTGGTCGATCTTCGTGAATGCTGTGTTCACTGCATTGCGAATCGTAGGGCGGCTGACACGGCTTCCTATGGATAAAGGCTTTATTCCTATAGGGGTCTCCCAATATATACTCGACGGTACGTGGGAGCACAGTCCGTATTGGCACCTATCGTTTCACCGTGGAGGAATCACCCAACCACTCGACGATAAACTACCAGGTTTAAAGACGCCGGAACACGTCTCTAACCTAGACCTCTAGAGTGTTTGCGTTATGTTCCAATGCGTTGTTATGTTCATTGAGTTCATTTTAAAGTTTATCTTTGATTATGTTTCAGTTTTTTGGTCCTAGCGTATGTGATATCTCAAAAACTTCTTACATGCAAACTATATGCCAAAATTAAATCATTTGATTCGATGAATTCTATCTACAGGAGGGTTGAGATCTTTTTCACAAACAAAATGATCACTTCAACAAAGATCCTAATGCAGCTAATAACAAGAAACGAAATTTTGTCTTTTTCTTTTTAATAGCAACAAATAACAATAAATGCTAACTACTATAATGCAAGAGATTTTTTGTTTTTCTTTCCTTTAAGATGGCATGATGCATGTAAACAAATTCTAAGAGATATGCACAATCCAAGTTCAGTCAATGAAATAGAACCAATTCTAAAACACAAAATGAACCATGCAAGCAAGGAAAAACACAAAAACTAGTGAAATCCAAAGAAGATAGAAGTGAAGTATTCAGAGTATAGAAGATCAAGCTTTAACAAATCACTGGATAAGTGTAGAACAATCAACAAGCTGACTGGATGATCAAGAGACCAAAACTTCCCACAGAAGGCTAGACATGCAAAGTCACTGGAAATAAGCAAACAGCTGAGGGATACAGGCTAAGACCAGTCAAGCAGAGGTTCAACACAGTTCCAGAGGCTGAAAGAGATATATAAAGAGACCGAATGAGCTTTCCACCCAAACATAGGCAAAATTTACAGAGCTGGCACGACTGTCAGCCTGCAACTTGCGCTACCACAGAATTGGTGCGAGTTGCTTTTGAGCAACGTGCACCAACTGGCGCGACTGTAAGAGAAATAACCGCGCCAATTAAGCTTGCCAACTAAAAAGATAAAAGATACGACCTCAGGTTGGGTTGACAATGCTCAGATGGGTCAAACAGTAAAGAATCAACTCAAAACTGACTCAGGAAGCTCATGCACTCAAGCAAGCAGAAGAAAATTAACATGCAAGACAGAAATCAAATAGTTCCTCCCCAGCGGAGTCGCCAATTTGTTGGTAAGGTAAATCCCCTCTGCGGACAGAGGCGATCCCACTAGCCTATCAAAGAACTAGCCACAAACAAACCACGCTGCTACGCAAGTTCCTAGTTATGCATCAAAGGTGAATCAAGAAGACTAACCTGGAGTCCAACGCTATGGTTGAAGCAGAGTTGATATCCTCGCTCCCTTGCTCCAACAGATCATAACGAATACCTGCACATGCAAAGGAAGAGACAGATACCAACATAAAAACTACCAAGGCACAACTATATTTCAGTCAGAAAGGAAATAAATCAACATATCACCATGATAGATAATTAGATTGGAACTATAATAGCAGTCGCTCATCAATTAATAAACAGGAAAAGTTACAACCATTGTTCTGACGTCGACCCTTCTCCTGGCTGGGCGAGTAACTATATGTGTCTTGACATGCATCTCCTCTCCGGCAGCATGACCTCTCTAGCACTCACTAGCATTCCTCCAAGAACTCAACATCTAACACTCCATGACCAATAATCATCACTACTATCACTCAATCACCAAATCACTAGCATAACACTAACACCAACACTCCCAACAGAAGGAAATGGGCGAGGGTACCCATCAGGAGGAACACCTTGGCCGGTGGGCACCAGAAAGGCTGCCATTGAACGAGAAATAACCCTACTCAAGCTAACGCAAACAAAATCTAATTGGGTAATGTTATCGTGGTAGATACAACCTTCCCCTTAGGAGACTTCTTCTTTTTGGTCTTCTTCTTCTTCTTCTTCTTAGCCACCTGGTTAGTGAAATCCAAGGTTTCACCAGGCGAAGTAGAAGATGAGGACGCAGCAATAGGCGAAGAAGGGAAGGGTTCCACCTTAGAATCAACATGGTGTTGTTCGGGTGGAGGAGGTGGTGGTGGGACAGGAGTCATCACACTTGAGACCACCAAGTTTGAAAACAACCATACTGGTAAACCAATGGTCAACCCAGGTAAAGACAATGTTGCGATATACTGAACGCCAACATTTCCAGCAGGTAGGCCAACCTCAGTCGTAGAAACCAGAGATTCTGGGTTCGATCCCCAGTGGAGTCGCCAGCTGGCGCGACTGTCAGCCTGCAACTTGCGCTACCACAGAATTGGCGCGAGTTGCTTTTGAGCAACGTGCGCCAACTGGCGCGACTGTAAGAGAAATAACCGCGCCAATTAAGCTTGCCAACTAAAAAGATAAAAGATACGACCTCAGGTCGGGTTGACAGTGCTCAGATGGGTCAAACAGTAAAGAATCAACTCAAAACTGACTCAGGAAGCTCATGCACTCAAGCAAGCAGAAGAAAATTAACATGCAAGACAGAAATCAAATAATTGCTCCCCAGCGGAGTCGCCAATTTATTGGTAAGGTAAATCCCCTATGCGGACAGAGGCGATCCCACTAGCCTATCACAGAACTAGCCACAAACAAACCATGCTGCTACGCAAGTTCCTAGTTATGCATCAAAGGTGAATCAAGAAGACTAACCTGGAGTCCAACGCTATGATTGAAGCAGAGTTGATATCCTCACTCCCTTGCTCCAACAGATCATAAACGAACACCTGCACATGCAAAGGAAGAGACAGATACCAACATAAAAACTACCAAGGCACAGCTATATTTTAGTCAGAAAGGAAATAAATCAACATATCACCATGATAGATAATGAGATTGGAACTATAATAGCAGTCACTCATCAATTAATAAACAGGAAAAGTTACAACCATTGTTCTGACGTCGACCCTTCTCCTGGATGGGCGAATAACTATATGTGTCTTGACATGCATCTCCTCTCCGGCAGCATAACCTCTCTAGCACTCACTAGCATTCCTCCAAGAACTCAACATCTAACACTCCATGACCAATAATCATCACTACTATAACTCAATCACCAAATCACTAGCATAACACTAACACCAACACTTTGCTTGTCCAATGCATAATGACAAGCTTATATAGATGAAGAAGGGAGGAGGATGCGATGAACCAGGACACCTTTCGTGGATTTAGCAAAAGCCATAAAGATGGATAAAGATCGACAAAAGACTGATTTTTTATCCTCAGAAAAGCTCCATGTAATGAAGGAAACAACAGCCGGACGTGCATTAAGGAAAAAAGCACGACTAAATTTGGTTGGCGCGACTGTTGCTCTAAGACAGAGCGCCAATGGTCGCGCCCTCTTTTGAGGATCTCCACCATTGGCGCGGGTAGAATACTGTGGACTTGCGCCAATGGAAAAATAGCATTTTTTAGGGATGATCTGCAGAAGGTGTCTTTAGGGAACATGGAGTACATACTCAGGGGAACATAATGCAAGTGTTTTTAGCCTTTGTCACTTCTTATAACTCCCGGGATGTGTCCTCCAAGGTACGACAAGAGGAGTAACAGGGATGGTGACAAATTACTGTGTAACAATGTCGGAACCATGAATTTTGCAGAAGGGTAAAATTTTCACTTTGTCAGAATTTGACAAATTTTATATGGATTCAACACCTCTCGTCACCACGAATGCAATGGCATTGTCAATGTCTCCATCAAAGTTCTGCATTTTTATACCATTTTCAGAATGCACGTGGAACCATCATGGCTGCAAAAATAGGGAGTAGAACCATGAGCCTTGAAATTTTCCCGAGGAGGTAAAATTTTTCCATGTCGGAATATAGTC
Source organism: Pinus tabuliformis (assembly GCA_031772625.1). Lineage (NCBI taxonomy): Eukaryota > Viridiplantae > Streptophyta > Pinopsida > Pinales > Pinaceae > Pinus > Pinus tabuliformis. Next base: position 991,057,171 of record CM062814.1, read on the forward strand.
AAGTTTATACTTATTTTTCACAGTTTTCTATAGGGATCGCAATAGAAATATAAAATTCACCATTTGAGTTGCATATTTCCAGTCCACTCATGGCACAGAATCTTTGAGGGATCTCGAGGGAATCTAAAAGATTCCATGAGACCCTGATTCTCAACTTCTCAGAATTCGGATTTTGGACAGTTGATTTTGCACTACTCAACGCCACAAATCTGATGGTACATTCGTATTTGTCATTATCTCATTCTATTCTTCAGCCACTTTTCTAAGTGCCAGTGCAGATGTCCACATTCATGTGTGAGTAGTCATTTTCATGCGATTGATGCCGTGAGATCGATGGTCCGAACAGCTTCAGCAGTGTGACATCCACTTCTTCAGATGGCCCTTGGTTGTGAGGTATATGATGTGTTCATGTACTTCTTCTTTATGCATTATGCTGCACAGATCCTTGATTGATGTTGGTGTAGGAACTTCTTTATTACATGTTGTCATGATTCCTTACTTGATGTGATGCGAAATCTTCTATGTGATGTACTTGTTGTCATGATTCGTCATGTTATGTGTTTAGATCCCTTGTTATAGGTTTATGGGATACTCATGTTTTCATCATGCATGTTTTTCATTGAGATCCCTTTTATGCCATGTTGGCAGGATGCTCATCATGCATGTTTTTGTGTCATACTGATAGGAGTCTTTTGATTAAGAGTTCCTATAGTGGAACATCTCTTAGAGCCACTCCTACATGAGGGCATTTTTCCTTGTATGATATCAACATCAGCTCTTGTGTACATCATTATTATTGACAACACTTAATGCAGTGACCTACACCATCTTGACACCGGGGCCCAGAGATGTAGTCCCTCCTGGACGAACTCTGTTATCAACGCTTATGTTTTCACCTGCCGATGATTGTTATGTTCCTCTTTTTTACCACATACAGATGTATTCATTACGTTGTTTTAAAAATTCAATTTAACGCAACACAAAAGTAAAAGGTCTTGGAAGGGTCCTTCTTCACACCCGAACCTAGATCAAAAAATCACTCTAGCAGCGTGAGGTGAGTATGGTGCAACTTCTAACCAACACTAGTTGCTAGTGTCACAGTCACGCTGATCATGAAATTAGGGCTTTAGAGCTTTCTTCTTCAGGGAAGCCTCAAGTCATGTTGCACCAACACTATTTGCTAATGTCATAGTCACACTAATCCTAAAATTAGGGTTTTAGAGATTTCTTCCTCAGGGATGCCTCAAGGCATGTTTCCATCAGTGTTTCAGGGAGGATTTGAACTATATATTAGGTTGGGTACATTGCATGATTTCTAAGTTTCGGGAACTTCAGGGTATGACACAGGGAAGTGCAAGAGGCATGACAAAATATTGTGTAACAAATGCCCCCTAAAGCATAAAGGTAGAACAAGGAGTGATGGCTAAGATGCTTTACGAGCTTTTACAAGGACGAGAACAAACATTGTTAAGGAGACCTACAAATAAAGGACGCATATACATATACATATCTGATGTCAAAACATGAATCCACAGTATGGGCGCAACCATCCAGATAGAAAGGACTATGTGAAGGGATCCATGGTATGGGTGAAGCCATCCAAATGAAAAGGATTAGCTATAAATCTGAGATCCAAGGCATGGACATAACCATACGATATAGAAGAATCATCATCATAAATACAAAGTCCCATAAGGAACATGTGTAAAATCATGAACAATACATAACACCACACAGTCTGAGTCATATCAGAGAAAACTCAGGGTCTTGCACTCCATCCCAACTCGATCAAGTGCGAATTATAACATGCGAATGAATGTGTTGAAGTCGAACATGCTATAAAACCACATGATTACCGACCAGTGATGTGGACTGTTAACATGTATGAGAGAAACTGACAATAATGAAAATGGTCCTTAAGGTACAACAATACAATCTGTGAATGTGAAAATGAAGCTGATGTTGAACACTCATGGAATCATATAATCAAAGGTCAATAATGAAAACTTTCGTCAGAAGTGAAGAACTTGGCATTAAGGCATGCAATCTCTAAGGTACTTAAAGGGAGTTTCTATGTCATATTCTTGGATAATGAGTTGAAGTCAACAGGAAGTGACTCGTCGAAGGAGGGCCATGATGATTCCCCCATCATTGACACGAAACAAGGAATAAAGTGAAATGAATGAGTATGATCAGGACTATAGAAAAAGGTCAGATAATGTATAGGTAACAAACTACGTCACGACTTCGAAGTGTGGTAGCATTTGACTCAACATAGGACCATGGGTCATGATGATGAAATAGAATAGTCAGATGAGAGGCAAAATAGATCACCCAACCTGGAAAGACAAGTGACTGAGTGAGGATATCCCAAACCCGACATGAGACACAAACGAGTGTCATGTTCAAGAGTGAGATGCTACCTATACAAGAGATTTTTCACTTTCATTTTTCCCCACTATTTCTAGGGAGTACCCCAATTATTTTTATCACAAGCTTGAAGGGGATAACATATGATTATTGTATAAGTTCATTCTTTGAATGAATCCATCCTATTAAGTTTCACAAGTCTTAGGAAGGAGAAACTTGATCTCGTCATTGTGACATGTATTTTGTCGTTTAATTTTTAACGAGTCTGACGGAATAATAACTCGGTATCTTTTTCATTTTTAGTGAGTTTGAAAAATATATGAAAAAGAAAACTCCATCATGTCCCTTTTTGTAGTTTGTATCTTGAATCCAAAAAGGTAGAAAACATTCAAGAGAACGTCTTGACCATGTCGACCAAGGTGTACCTTCTTCGTATATAGTCAATCCCAACCTGAAAAAGAGGTAAACATTTAGCGAGATGACGTCAACTCATTTAATTTAACAAGTTTGAAAGGACAAGTACTCGACAAGCCTTTGCCATGGTCTGCCTCTTCATCTAGTCCTGATGATGAACCACACTTGTTGGTTCGAAACGCGTCACCAAAAAAATCTCTCATGTGATTTTTACCAAAAGACTTTGTTTAATATTTTCATATTTGGAGAGAAAGAAAAGAGCTTAAAGATGACTTCAAGGGGGTTCCGTTTTCGTTTATTTTTAACGAGTCTAAAAAAGAGATAAAATAAAAACTCATTGAATTAGTAAAAAATGATCACTGTAACCACCAAAAGGAACCTGTAACTGCACAAAGACAGCCACACATCACTGATATCGAGGAAAATAATAAAATATTGGTAAAAATGAATTTTAAAACTTATAAATAGACTAAAAGTAAAAACATTTTTACCATTTCACTTGGAGTAAATTGGAGAGAACATTTTACCCTATTTTCCCTGATTCTTTAGGCAAGTAGTGTGGGAGATCTAGGGCATCATTTCATAAACTGTTAGCTACAGGTAAGATCTCTTCCTTTTTCCCTAATTTTCATTCTAATTTCATGCCATTTATTGGGATTTTTGTCAGTCAGAAGAGAGGATTCTGAATTTTAAAATTAGGGGTGATCAATACGAGTCTACTCATTGGATCTGTGTTGAGCACCCCTGAGCCCCAAAGGCTCACGCACTGCCAATGTGGAATTAATTAAAATAGACGCACTTGCTGTAGGGTAGAAAAATGAAGAAAAATCTTCTCTCTTGAGCGAAATTTTTGAGTTTTTTATCCATGAAAAGGCATTTAATAAATGTAAATGGTTGTTTTGCAGGAGATTTTGACAACATGGTCATCGAATGGAAGGAAAGAGGTCATGAGGAAGAAGATCACCAAGCTGCCCAAAATGTTGAATGTGTCAACACTTTGAGGAATTGCAGGTTATTGAAATTATTCCGAACCTCGAGACTCAGAGCTCAAAATGAGTTGCTACACTATCTGATCAGTTTATGGGATGTTGATCGATAGATCTTCATCATTGGAGACCAAGAACTAGAGCTGGAAGTAGCTGATATCTACTTCATTACTGGATTGTCTAGGAGAGGGGAAAAAGTCCAACTCTTTGGATCCCATAGTGGAAGTGAGAATACCAATTCCTTAATCAGAAGGAATTGCCTGGGTGCAGAGACACTAGTGAGCAAGAAGGTGAAGATACTGACCATTGACAATCTTCCCTCGAGGACAATTCTACACACCATGGCCCGTATAGCTAGGTCACGGGATTTGCACGAGGTCTAAAAATCACAATTCCTGTATGCAGTGGATTTCCTTACTCCAACAATGTTCAGTTGGTGTGAGGGACTATTGGCTAACATGAAGTGGCAAGTTGGGAAACTTGAAGTAATTTAGATTTCGTTTGATTTTGGTTACTTTATTTTTGGAGTGCGTGCCCCTATTTCAGTATTAGTGGACAAAGGTATTGGATCCTACTCCACAAGATCTGAGGCTGCTCAGATGGAGAGAGATCATGCCTCATGGAGGAGGGGGTCAGTGGATGCATTTCTCTCCATAGTTCTTCGGTTGGCTGTGCCGACAACTGATCGTTTTGGATGACTATGCCTATGCAGGAACAGATTTAAGATGGGATCTAGATCTACTTCTACCACTGATTGAACAATGGACTGATGGAGGTGAAACTTATTTTTGGAATTTTTTCATGTTTTATGAGTTTTTTTTGTTAAAGTGTATCTGAGAGTTTACTTGTGATAAATGCACAGATGTAGGGCCAAAAATGCCTCCTGGCATGTTTCCAATAACATGATGGGTAGCACATCAATTAGAAGATGCTCCATACGAGGAAGGAGAAGATCCTATGGTAATATGGAATGAAATCTGGAGGTGATCACCCGAAGGATTCTAGAATATGTGACTACAGATGACCTACCACTGTGATACCAAAGCCATACAGTAGGAGTGTCTGTGAGATTGCGTCAACTTTTAGGCCGAGTGATTAGAGCAGTCTCATGCTATCAAGAGTATCATGTTGGCGAATAGCCTTTTCTGGTCGTGTTTTTCACTATTGTAGGCTTTGAAAGCCATGTGTCCCATAACACTTATTTTTTGAGATTTTGATGAAAAAACTTTGACAGACGCAATATATATATATATATATATATATATATATATATATATATATATATATGTTTTTATCTTCTACTTATGTGTTCATGTATCATGATGATGTGATCAGTTTTATAAGTTATGCAAATGTCTATCAAGAACATAATTTTCTAATGCATCTGTTAGTGTATTCAAATTTCGTGGAATGTGTTGATATGTGATATAATCAAAATTTCTTTCCAGTAATCAAACATGTAGATACATACGCAAAATTTGTGGATTTCTTATTGAACAATAACTATTCAATTGTAACACAACGAATTGTGAATATAACTTAACAACTAAATTTCTAATGCCAAGAGCAATTACTTCTCATAACAGTTCAATAAATGCATTATACTCAACAATATTATTAGTTGTTTGTCCTAGGAAAATACCTTGTAAAATCGATCAACTTGCCATCAGGGGAAAAGAGTGCCTAAACTGCGGAGGATAAGTTCTATGTTCTATGAAAAGCACCATCAGAAAAACCAACATAATGGTTTGACGACATCTGAAAACCGAGTGGAACACAAGGTAAGCATAAGGAACATGTCTTCAAACCAAATAATCCTACCAAAAAATCAAAACTTCACACCAATGAATTCACACACTAATGTACAAAAGTAATTACACAGAATTTACGCATAATAATTGTTCAGATGGAGCCCATTTTCAAACTCGGGTAATTTATCAACAGAGAATGAAATCGAAGGCATGATGTGTAAGCATCGAATCGACCAAATAATGGAATAAAGATCATAAATGGCTATGCCCCCATGCCCCCTGGGTGAGTGAGGGTGACGAGTCATAGGATGAATACACCATTGTGATAATGGGAAAACAATAAAAATTCAGTGAGAAAGTCTCATGAAGGGAGGCAAGAAAATATTAATCTCATGACGAGGAAAAGATGCCCCTAGTTGAAAGATTTTGATAATTGCAGGTTGGACTTGAATGTCAATGGGCAAGGTTGTACTAATATTTCCCATATTACCTTCAGGCAAAAATTCATGCACTAGAATAGGTGTTTGAAGTGAATGCATCGGGTTATGAGAAGAAAACAACTTCAAGACACAAAAGAATCTCACTTAGACTTCGAAGAAACGAGGAATGATGATGGGCATCATTCCAAGGAGTTTCGTCAAGAGACATAAACTCAACAATACTCTCGTTGGTAAGGAATATCTCGCTCAAGGGATATGGAGAATCCCAAGAACTAAGCTAAGGATATTGTGAATAGGTATCTAGGTACATACTGAGAACATCATGACTTTCTGAAGCTACTGCTGAGGCTGAGACAATTTCACGATAAGATTGTTCTAAGGGACTTAGTGACATAACGTCACCAAATGAATCAACCTGATCCAAAGAAGGAATGATCCATAGATCAGTAGAGATAGATATCATGTTGATCAAGGTGACCTGTGGAGGTGGGAGAGAAAAAGTTCCCATTAAAGAAAAATGTTTTAAAAGACCTACCCCCACGCTCTCATATGGAATATTTCTATTTCCCACATATGGGACGTTTCCATTTGAGGCACCGGAAGAGAAAATTGACAATTTCTCGATGGTGACTATTTTTCCTTCATGAGGAAAGCAGAGTACCCAGAACAAAGAGGAAACCACACGAAACATGGCATGGGTCCAACTTTGCCCAAGTAGAAGGTTGTAATTCAGATTCGCATCTACAACTTCCACTTTTAAATCGATAATATTCCCTTCCAAAGTGATAGGAAAACATGTGAGAATACCATAAGGAAAGGAGCCTTTGCCATCAAAGGCCTCCAAAGTGTTCAAGGATTGGTTGAGAGGTGGAGATACAATAGCTTTGCAACATGAAATAGATGTGATGCGGTTGGAAGAACCTTCATCAGTGACAGTCTACTGGATCGTCTTTCTTTTTATAATGACGTCAATCAGAAATGAAATATGATGAGTAAGATGAGGAACATGGTTTTCAAGATCGAAAGTATTCAAGTTTGAATCAGCAGGATCAATGCCTCCAATAACAAACAATAATGATTTCCATTACATTAGACAAGTTTGGAGAACTTCCAAAGCAGACATCGTTGAAGGCGCTTGAGTTAAATCTTCAAAAATACTATAATGTTGAGCAACTCTAGCGTTCAGATTATAGGATGACTTTCGAAGCACACCTTTGGGAGGTGGTCAGATAACATATTCATTATTAGGTCTCTTGATATGGAGAGGACCAGAACTAGGTGGAGCAAAAGTAGAAGGTATATATGTGGCTTCTTTTTCCACCATCTGCTTTTGAGGGGTTTGATAATCTTTCAATCGAGTGGCTACAAAGATAGGTAATGAACCCATCATCATGTAAACTTGAGAACCAGATGAGGCAGAGGATTGTGGTTGGTCTACCAACTGAGTCTGCTGAGATGGGAATGGCTCTTTCAATACAGCTGGAGTCCCTTTCAATAAATGACTAACTTCTGCATGTCGGGGACAATCCTTTGTATAATGATCTTCCTCACAAATGAGGCAAGGATATTTCAGCTTTCGTTTGGAGACATCATCAATAGATGACTTAGGAGGATCTTGTTTTGGGGTATCATATTTTTCTTTCCCCTTACCATTATTCTTACCTTTTGAGGCTTTATCCGCCATGGTAGATTGGATGGCATTGAGCTTGGAGGTTTTACTAGGATTCAATGGGTTTTTTGAAGGATGACTTCAACTAGCATTTGAAATGATTTTTTCTTTGAAGAAGATTTATTAGAAGTTTGAGATACTGATCCAATTATACCATCAACATGTGGCACATCAGGAGACTTCGAAGAAGCTGGGTCTGAATATGGTGATTTGAAATCGATCATAAACTAAAAATGAAGTAGAATTGGTTAAATTCCAACAATGAATGGATTGTTAAGCTTGAGTGTTGAATGTGGAAGACAAAAGGAAAGGAGTTGATTTAAGACTTAATCAAGAAATTAAGAAACATAATTAAGAATGAAAATGTAGTAAGAACAAAGATAGAATACAACAAACATTGATTACAGAGTTTGTCCCTGATGGACTACGTCTCCAGGTCTACTTTCAAGACGGGTGTTCGCTTTATTAGCATTGATTGAAAGAGGTCTTTTACATAGAAAAAACACTAGATTGAATGTGCACGCAGGCACTTCTGGTCTCTGTCAACAAAAATCTCTTTCTCCTAGCTTTCCAACACCTGTCTTAGTTCCCAATTCCTCCTTCGGATGACCAAGATACACTGAATCAATAACTGCCTCTCTCACTCAGCATCTGCTTACAAGACTGGAAATCATTCTCTCCTCCTTCACCACGAAAAAAAATTGAATTTATAGTGACATAGGTTCATTCAAGGCCCCCTAGGCTTAGATAGGCATGAATGGGTTGCATTGAATGTTTTAGAGGCTCAGTCTTATTATAAAATGACACCTTAGGATAGGGTTCATGGTGGTTTTATTAAAATAGCATAAAAATTAACAAAAAAAATCCATAAACAACTTTGGATAACCTCGAATCCACTGGCGGTCAGGGAAATGCACAGAGTGGTTGACCTTGACCGTGTGAACACGGCGGTCTAACCATTAACTGCCACCTACATGGTCACCTTCTGGCAGTTTCAGCTAACAGTGCATGCCCAAACTCTTTCATGTGACAACTGTATCCCTCCACCGATAGTTAAGTCTGTTCTCCGTTGCGGTTAACACTCGTGATACAGTTACTCCATCGCAGTGTTCACACATGCCTGTCCCCGCTGCAGTCTCCAAACCCGCATGGTTAGGGACTATTTATGCATTTGTATTTCATTTTCTTTTTACAATAAGGACCGAAGTTGGTCTTTTAATAAAATTTATGCCATAGGTTTATTACTTAGGTTTAGGAATTATATGCTAGCGTTTAGCACATAGTTTTTAGTTCTAGGTTATGTCCTTAACTTAGGATTTAGACTTTATTACATCACCATAGAAAAACCAATTACAAACCACTTTGTCACATTACGACATTCAAACACCATGAACTTTGACCAACACCGGACACTGAAGAAGACTGATGAAGCTGACGAAGCTGAAGATGACTTGAACTCTCTCAATAAACTAGACTGACAAGATCCTCCTGGATCAATCCTCTCCACTTGAAATCTTTTGGACCACAAAAGTTTAATTTAAGTAGATATCAGGTGAGGGTACAGTTCCCTCAATCTTCTGATCTCCATCCACCTTGTCTTGCTCGGATTCATGCCCTTGAGTCCCACTCGAAGATATTCAATATCTCCATGTCTTGAAGATTGAATCTTCCTATCCAATATGATATCTTCCTACAACTCATTAATATAATCAAGTGCCAAATCATTAATAGTCAGAATCTGTGTATCTTCCTCAGGATCCATGATCATCGAAGGTTCATACAACTTCATATTTTCTACATTTACAACTGAGTAAATATGGATGTAAGGAGGTATTGACGGTGTTGGACCCACCAAGATGTCAAGGGATCTCCCCGGTAAGAAGTCCCAATTATACCTCAGTCTGTTTGGTGTAGGAGTCCCAGCAGTGGGTCATACGGTAAAGCCTTGACCATGAATTCACACAAAGGCAAGTAAGATAACTTTGTTGGTAGAAAGGGTGGGATAGCTACAGTGAGTCAAGGAAGGTGCACAAGAGGTTCTAACACATGGGGGTTGAGATGAGTGTGCCCCTTGGAAACCTGTGATAGCACTCGGCTTGGAAGGGAGCACATGAGCAAAGATACATCACAACATGGAAGGCACGTTAGTAAGCAATCCAAAGTGATGGTAAAACCAACAACACATTTCAGAAAGATTCATACATACTTATACCGAATAGTCTATACATGCCGGCATAAGCAAACCAATACATATATCATTTAGAGTAAACCAGATAACATAAAATACAATACAACATATAAATGAAACGTGCTAGCTCTTATTATATAAAGAAGTGTAAGTTCCAATCATACAATACATCCATGTCCAACCACTAGTCCCGATAGCAGAACATTACTTTGCTTGCTGCTTCAAAGAGATGTACAAGCTCTACACAGTGGAGAAGCCAAGGCTCGTTACAATACTGTCCAAGCTCTCTCCAAGATAGTCTTATCAAAAGCTTGGCTGACCAAAAGCTTATAAAATGAGTTATGAGGGACTATTTATAGCAAAGGGTGGGGTGACCCTTGACATTCTCCTTTGTGACTATTCAACTACCCTCATGACTCTTCATCTACTCTATCACTATTACATCCAACTATCAACACTTGAATTACACTTGACAAGACATTGCATTACAATGCACATGTACCCATGTGAAACAAAATGGCTTGAGCAAGCCATGTTAGACATCACTCTAACTTAGACCACCATGGAAATACAACTCCTCAACATCCTCATGATGATCGATAGTAACATACTAATGTCAAGATTGGTAGTCCTTGATGGTGTATGTGTGTTCCACAGTGACATCTGTTTAGAACCTGACTCTTACCTCCATAACATCCAGGTACACTGCTCGGGCTCCTCTATCCAATTCATCTAAAGCATGTACATCATTGTATTCAATGCGGCTGGACCAGCAACATACTTTTGCACGATTTATGTAATGATGGGTAAGTCTGGACTGGTGGCAATGCACATTAACTCATCGAATTATGAATAAGCTCTAGTTGGACCTATGCCTTTGTCTTCGCTTGGGTGAGAGTCCCAATAGATGGGATCACATGTGTGCACACCGCAACATCCAATCTCTTGAATACTCGTGCATGAGAAGCATGTATGCTAGTGATGAGCTGTGGGAGCTCTTCATAGTTCCGGATCTCACTCTGAATACGTGACTTCCACTCAACCACATTGGGCCTCATCATCTTTGATGCAGGAGCATCAAGACCGATTTTCATTTTTTCATGTAAATAAGGGGGGTGTGACATTTTTATTATTTTATTAATTAATTTGGTAATTTTTTTAATAAAATAGGAGAAAGTGAGGATTTTGTAAATATTCTTTTTATTAAAAAGAATATGAGAGAAAATAGAGTTAGATAGAAATTTTAGGAAGTGGAAATGCTATGTATGGGAATTAGTTGAGTCCACACCTAAAATCTATTTAAATTAGATTTAGTTGCAAAACTTTAGGGATAAGTCTAGATTTTAGGGGTGTTGAGTTATTTAAGGAGATTTGAGTCTAGATTGGTTTAATTAATTTGTATAAATTATCAAGCCTCAAAGGCATTGAGGGGGGTGAGATTGAGAGGGAGAACGTGAGTAAAGGGCAGGAGTTTCTATTTGGAAGCCTTCGGGCAAATTGTAAAGGACCAAAAATTGGGAAATTAGGTCAAGAAAGGAGGCTATTATGTAAGTACTGTATATTTATGCAGAATTTGATTTCTGGAGTTTACACCTTTATTGAGTTGTGTTCAATGTATGAAGAGATGATTCGATTCCTTTTGAATATACATTGTGGAGGAATTAAAATTAGTTCTCTCTGTGGAATAAGATCAATGGGATTATGAATCATGTTGTTGAAGTTGGATACGAGGAAGAGTCACTCGACCTGATTGAAATTACATCGACTCTGTGTGAAACTTGAAATACATAATCGTTGATTGTTATGAATGTTGAATCTTGGCATGAGTGGGTATTTTCCAATGTGTTTGGGCCGCAGTTTGGTGCTAACCCCCATGCATAAATCTCTTTCTGTCGGGCTTGTTGGTTACTTATAACAGCTTGTGTTACTCAACATAATCAATAGTGAATCAATTGCATTATCACTATTGACTTAGGGTGTTGAAGCCATAAAAACTGAGTTCAGCTTAGAGACTGACATAATTAACGAATGTTGATTCTCTGAAACCCATATTAAATTTATCACTGCGTCATTCTCTTAATGGAAACCGAGAGTTCCAACTTTGATTCATGCTGGAAGAAACACGGTTCTGATTGCGGAAGATTGATTTGTATCCGATCCATGCTACGACGTGAAGGAATGATTTGTTTGTAAATAAATTGACATCGATTTGTAATCGATAACTCAATGTTGATTATTTAACATGCTCAATATGTGAAATTGATATCAGGAAAACAGTGTTTGCAGGAGTGACAGTGTTGAATTGAGAAACAGAGTTTGCAGGGGCGATGGGAATTTTGAGCTGAATTAAATTTCATTAATCGACTTATTGATTAATCCAAACATTAGTTTTCATACAGAGAATGAAGCAGCGATTGAAACTTAGTTGATTGCATTTGGTCGAAGATCTGATTGGTAGCACAGAGGTTACAGGTATGTGAGTTAAAGATTGTTGAATTAAAGGGGGATGCGTTGGGATTCAATGTACTGTTAATGTGGAGGCTGAGAGCGATGGAGTTTCCACACAATTTATTATGATTTTAAACCATATATTGAAAAGCTTTTGCATGCAAATAGTAGTGTGTGAGTTGAATTTGCTAGGTACTGAGGTTTTTTGGAAAAATGCTGAAATGCATTTTTATATGCATGGTATTTAGGAATTCTGGGTTTGCAGGGTTGGCTCTGCATCATTTTGGTATCAGAGCGGGAAAGGAAATGTGTGCGTAGTGTATGTTTGGCTCTGTAAGTAAGATTCTGTTCGAGTCGGCATCTGATTTGAAGAATTCAATTCCTTTTTTCGCTGGTTATGTATACTTTGTGTCATTTTAATATATTTCATCAAAAACGAAATTCGATTTTGAAGTCGAATTGGGGAAATGTCATCCTTAATTGGATTTCTTTGAGAAGCCATGCAAGCATGAAGTGTTATGATCTGCCCAAGGTTGGAATGAATGTGCAGGTCAGATTTGCGTTTGCAGGTGATAGACGCAGAGTCAGCATGCTGGAAGGCATAGGGACGAGTTGAGACAGCGTGTCGATCTGCAGTGTTAATATTCAGCAAATCAGATTGCGTTGAAGTAGTGGAATGGTTTGTTGATGCTGAAGAATATAATGACAGCCATCGTTTCCTAAGTTACCTTGGATCTGGAGTGAACGCAGAGCAAACTCTGCGCTGAGATTGGTTCATACATTTGTTAATGAAGAACTGAAGTTGCGTTTCTGATGAAAGCCTGTGTCAGCATTGAATGGTATTCAGAAGGGTAATGACAGTGTTAAAATAGTGGCATGAATTTTCAGATGCAGCGTGGTTGAAGGTAACGCGTGGCTCAAAATTTGTGACTAGTTGTTGTTTGATTGTATGCTAAGTAGAGAAATCAATATGAATGTTATGGTCCATCGATTCTCGATGAAGTTTTAACTTTTTATGGAGAATGCATCAGATGTTCGTTGAATGTGTTAATCTTTTTATGAAAGATGCAGATATGTTAGCGTTGAATAGAAATCGATGAGACAACTTTATGAATAATAAGAGGCCGGCTCTGAAATTGTTGGCATGAGAAAATAGCCTAGGTTAGCAGAAAACGTAGCATGGAGAATCAGACAAAATCTGTAAGTATTTGTTGCTGATTGAATGTTGTCGTTGCTATAAATGGATGTTGCAGGCTAGTACTCATCGATTGGATGATCGAAGAACGGAGAGCAGTTTGACTAAATTGAACTGCGAGAGGTGCGTAGTGAGTTGAAGCGACTGTAGAGCCAAAGGAAAATGGGGTGAGTTAACAGCGAGATCCGGATTGGATAATCGGTGCACAATGAGTACAACGGGAAAATAATTTCATGTAATCGAAATTATCTTCGATGGCATAGAGAACGGAGCTGTTGAATTGCAGCGGTTATATGAGGTCGAGTACAGCGTTGGCTTGGCGGAATGGTAAGTTGTGTGGGAAAGTGTTATTTTAAGAACTTTTGTGCTTTAATTTTATATTGGGGAGGTTGTTGGAATTGACTACTGTTCATATGTCTTAATTAATCTGAATTTTGTATTGAGACGAATTAAGCATCGTGGTTTAATTAAAAATTGAGGATTTAAATAAACCATTGGGGTTTTAGTCTTTTCCTAGGACTTGTGGAGAAGATTTTCATTAGAGAGTTAATTGGGTTATATATGGTTCCATAACCATAAGGTCAAATTTGGAAGAGAGTTTCTCTATTTATGAAATGGTTTTATAATCATTGTTAAGTAATGAAGCTTCAACATGAGATTTTAAAATTTTGGGCTGATTGTTTGGGTTAAAAGATAGCTTCCGCATGTTAAATTGAGATTGCCCAGATTGTGAAAATTGAGGTACATTCTTATTTGGAAAATGGAAGAGAGTGTGTGTTGTGAGTTGGCCGGTTTTCCAGATTTTAAATTTTATTGGGGCATTAATTTGAAATGCATTTTTATATGCATCTGAGAGTGTGGATATGGGTTTGCAACCCTTTGGGTTATTATCAAATAAACACATGCATGCTAAGGTGTTGTTTGCAGAAAATTGTAGTAAGAGGTTGCGAGGGATTGGTCCCAAGACAAAGAGAAGCCAAGCTCAGGAGAGGAAGTTGCATTTTGATGAATGACAAGTGCGAAGGATTGCTGAGAAGTGGATTAAATGAAGTCCACACATGAATAGATGCAGTTCAAAAAGGAGGGGAGGATGACTATTGATAGTCATTTTCAAAGATCTGATGAAGAGTATGAGCGGGAGAAGGCCGAGATAACAATTCACCTTGAATTGTTAATGGAGCTGTTGCAGGAAAATGTGAGAAACTAGACACATGGTTGGACCATGAGAAAGAAGGTAAAGTGGCAGAAGTTGCACGCAAGAAGAGAAAAACAAGTAAACATACAGTTGATGGAGGAGCTGAGGAAGCTCGAGCAGATGTTGAGTTGTAAAGAACTCAGAGAGGTTGAGTTGAAAATGGATGTTTCCATTTGTGACCCGGAACATGGCGAAATTCTGGGTGAAGAGATCAATGAGGAAGATCTCATGAACTATTGTGATAGTTCAGAAGCATCTGAAGAGGTAATGACGAGAGAAACAGGTAAGGCTATGAAGCCTTGTAAATTTTCTCACAGTTCATGTATGTTTGCAGGATGTGCGATAGATGGTGAGCAGTCTGATGGAACTGTCACAAAGGACAATGAAGTTTTTGAGGTAAAGTCTGGTAGAGGATTCTTTTCAGAGAAGGAATGTGATGATTGGTCAATAACAAATGAAGGTATGGAAAGTTGTGTAAAATTTCTGAGTTCTACTCCAGTTGAGATTGTTCAGTTGTATCGTAAGTTAGATCTTTAGAGGAGAGAGTTGGAAAAGCATAGGATCTATGTTAAGGGAAAGTTGCTAAAAGACGCAGAACAAGGAAAGATTTTCCAAACAGATGATGTGGAAGAGGGACTAACTGATAGTCTCACAGAGGAATTGAATCAGCATACTGATGTGCTGATGGATGAGGGAATTTCAAAGCAGCATACTGAAATGTTGCCAGCAACAGTAGAAAAGGCACTAAAGCCTTATATTTTTTATTCTAACAATTGTTTTGTACATATAGGTTTTATTGCAGACGCTAGAGAAAATCTATTAGACAAAGAAATTGAAATGATGAAGCGAATGATGATGAAAGTATCCCGGAAGAGGCCAGCAGCAGTGAAACAAAGAAGCAGTAGCAAAAGAAAGACGACAGGAGATTGTGAAAGCATAGCCAATAGGGCGATGCAACATAAAGTGTGGAAACCTGGAGAAGAAAAACAGACAAAAGCAGCGACAAGTGGAAAGTTGCAGCACAAGATATGGGATCCAGGCAAACACAGATCCGAACACATGATCAGGCGATCATGATAAATTTCAATCTTGGGAGTCTGATGCAGGAGCATCAAGACCGATTTTCATTTTTTCATGTAAATAAGGGGGGTGTGACATTTTTATTATTTTATTAATTAATTTGGTAATTTTTTTAATAAAATAGAAGAAAGTGAGTATTTTGTAAATATTCTTTTTATTAAAAAGAATATGAGAGAAAATAGAGTTAGATAGAAATTTTAGGAAGTGGAAATGCTATGTACGGGACTTAGTTGAGTCCACACCTAAAATCTATTTAAATTAGATTTAGTTGCAAAACTTGTTGGAAATAATACTGAGAGGGCGGGGGGGTGAATCAGTATTATCAGAAAAACTTTTTCATTTTATGCTCAGAAACATATACGCTACTTCGGTTAAGTGAAACAGGGTGTACACGCTACTGTGTCTAAAGAAACCAGCGTATAACAAGAAAACTTATGATTCAGTAGCTTATCTTCAGTAAATGCATCAGGACATTATTAACCATGATAGTAAAACAGGTGCAGTATAACAGAATAGATCATCAAACAGAAAACACACACATGAACACCATGATATAAGGTGGAAACCCAATGTGGGTGAAAACCACCTGCTGCAAGTCGTCTCTATCTTTCTTTAATATGAAACTTCAGTTTACAATCTTTTGTACTGGTGCAGCCTTATACCAGTACGCAGGCTACAACCTGCTGAAGGCTTATACCTTCTCTTGTTCTCCAAATTTCCTTGGAAGGGAGCTCCAACCCCCTTTGCTCTTGTACTAGCTAAGATACTAGTACGTAGGTGCTGGCCTACAATATTCTTTCCTTCAGGTACCACTTTTCATACATTTTCAGACTGGATATTCTTGAAGCACAACATTACAATCTGAAGACCACAATTCATTCAATTTTCACAATAGATCATTGAGGCACAAAATAACCAATACTAGCATCATCAATCTTTGAATCACTGAACCACTGAAACCCTGTCAACACCAGTCACCAGAACATAGAGCAGACTACAGAACTCTGCAATAGCAGTCACACCCAAATGCAACCAAAAATCAAACTTCAAAGATATACGCTACTTCAATGAGAGAAACCCGCATATACACACGCTTTTACCAAAGACAACCTGCGTACAGATCTAAAAATAAATTCTCTTAACTTGCAGTTGTACCAGACATTAGTTAGACTCGGAACATAACATTGCGTCAGTATGCAGATATAGAAATACGCATAATCAACCATATCATAATAGTGCATTTCAAACCATTAGATCCCGATCTGTCCTTAGATCTAGTCTTCCATCAACCGGTGTGATCTCTCCTTAGCTTAGATCAAGCAACCCAGAAGCTGCATACTGGATCTAATACTTCATCAGATATTCAAGACTTTTCAGAAACATTTTCCTAATGATCTTCTTCTCCTTATATAGCCTTAGGCCTTGCTCAATACCACAGGCCAAAACCATAGAAATCCAATACCATCAACTTCAAAACTAGGGATCAACACGTCCGTCGAGACACCATGGTCCAAAACCATAGGCACAACTTCCAAGGAATAACCGCCACGGACCAAAGATAATTTTTCCACATACACGCTCTTTTACTGAAGCCAACCTGCGTGTACACGCAACTTGGTATATAGCGAACCTGCGTATACGCGACTTGGTATATAGTGAACCTGCTTGTATACGCGACTTGGTATATAGTGAACCAGCGTGTATATATTTTCTCTTCATACTTGTAGTCTGATCATCAATTCCTTGCTGCTATCCTTCTGCACTATGATTTGTCATCAGTGTGATTTGCCATCAAGGACAACACTTGTCTCATAATGCCAACAATCTCCCCCTTTGGACTTGATGGCAACCCCAAGATCCTTAGAACCATTCTCCCCCTTTGTCATCAAGGGCAAAGGGTCTATGCTCCCCCTGAGTACATGCTGATATCTCTGCTTGGCTGTGCTGAAACATGCTCCCCCTGACTGTAGGCAATATCTGCAAAAGATGTTCTTCAAAAGAACCACTTATACGCCCTAAAGGACCTTCCTATCACCAAAAGACTCAATACATACATCCATACTCCCAACCAAGAGGGGATACATTAGAAAATAACAACCAATTATATTACGTCATTCATCCTAGGCATAGTGGGGAAACCAACATAGGTCGTTACATGACCTTGACACCATAAAAGAGATATCACAAAAGAGATACATGACATAGAGACGAAAGATCTAGATCAAGACTTATGAAAGTCATCAGCAGCATCTGATAATCATCTTTTAGATCAGCAACCAAGATTTCCTTCTGTGCTCCTTCTCCTGAAACCAACAATAGTTGTGAACTAGAACCAAAGACATCTAAATGCCAACAATGCTTTATTAGATTTTAAGCTGCTCCCCCTGAAACTGTGCCTACTGCACCCCCTGAAACTGTGCCTGAAGGATTCTGGCATACCCATCTCAGACCTTCTCCAACCAGAGTCTGCCCTAGTTGTTCAGAACTCCATATACGCGACTTCACCTGCATAAGACAGCGTATGCACGCGGATATCCTTTATACAACACGCGTACACCATATACGCGACTTTCCCCGCATAAAACAACGTATGTACGCGAATATTCTTTATACAACATGCGTACACCAACTTTTCTTTAGAACAGACAAGCTTTAACAGCAAGATGAAGCATCAACTACTCCCAGATTTTGTCTGAGATATTCAAAAGTTTCCCTGGGCAGTGGTTTTGTGAGAATATCAGCAACTTGCTCCTTAGAAGGAACATACTCCAACTTGACCTTCTGCTCAAGCACTTGTTCCCGGAGGAAGTGATACTTGATTGGTATGTGTTTGGTCTTTGAATGCATAACTGGATTCTTTGAAATGCTGATTGCACTTGTATTATCACATAAGATAGAGACTGGTGGAGTGCAAGTGATTTGAAAATCTTGTAAGGTCTGCATCATCCAAAGAAGTTGTGTGCAACAAGATGCCGCAGCCACATATTCTGCTTCAGCTGTAGATAAGGTAATCAAACTCTGTTTCTTGCTGAACCAAGATACTAATCTGGAATCCATGAAGAATGCACCACCAATTGTGCTTTTCCTGTCATCCACACTTCCGGCCCAATCTGCATCTATGTAAGCATGAAGAGTGAGATCTGTATCTCTAGGATACCATAGGCCATAGTTTTGAGTCCCTTGAAGATACTTGAAGATTCTTTTGACTGCCTGAAGATGAGTTTCCTTTGGGTTGGCTTGAAATCTTCCAACAATTCCTACTGCATGCATAATGTCTGGTCAGGTACCTGTCAAATAAAGCAAACTCCCAATCATGGATCTATAAGTTGGTTGATGAACTGCTGCTGATTCATCATTTGTACTGAGGCTGCATCCTGTAACCATGGGGGTACATACTGGCTTTGAATCTTCCATGCCATACTTCTTCAGGATCTGCTTGAGGTACTTGGTTTGAGACAAGAAAATACCTCCTTCATTTTGTTGGATTTGCAATCCAAGAAAGTATGTCAATTCTCCAAGTAATGACATTTCAAATTATTTCTGCATAACCAAGGCAAAGTTTTGACTCATAGCCTCTTCATTGCTGCCAAAGATAATATCATCTACATACACAACAAGTATTAGTAATTTGTTATTTTCAACTTTCATATAGAGATTGCTATCTGTTGATCCTTTTGAAAAGCCTTGTTGGTGAAGATATTTGTCCAACCGATAGTACCAAGCCCTTGGAGCTTGTTTGAGACCATAGAGAGCCTTTTTCAATCTACATACAAGGTTTGGATCATTCCCAAGAATGAAACCATCTGGCTGCTCAATGTATACTTCTTCTTCTAAGTCTCCATTTAGAAACGCTGATTTCACGTCCATTTGAAATACCTTGAAGTTTTGAAAACTTGAGAGAGCAAGGAACATTCGGATGGCCTCAAGTCTTGCAACAGGAGCAAAAGTTTCTTCAAAATCTATTCCTTCTTGCTGTGCATACCCTTTACAAACAAGTCTGGCCTTGTTTCTAATTACTTCTCCATTTTCATTCAATTTATTTTTGAAGACCCATTTTGTCCCTATGAAATTCTTATCTTTTGGTCTAGGAACCAATTCCCAAGTGTTGTTCTTTTCAATCTGCTCAAGCTCTTCATCCATTGGTTTGACCCAACATTCATCTTTGCATGCCTCTTTCACATTTTGTGGTTCAGTGGAAGAGAGTAATGCCAAATAACTTGAAGCTTCTGCAATTGTTCTTCTTGTTTGCACTCCTGCTTCTTTCTGTCCCACAATCTGAGATTCTGGATGATTCTTCTAGACATATCTGGATGGAGTCTTCTCTTCTATTCTTGTCTGCTCCTCTGGTTCTTCTTGAGGTTCTTCTTCTTCTTGAGGTTCTTCTTCATCATTCTGTCTTTGAGGGTAGCCTTCATCTTCTTCGATGTCTTCATGATGAACTTGCCTAGGAATGTATCCCTTCTCATCAACCACAACATCAATGCTGTCAACAATTCTACCAAGTCTTTTATTGTAGCACTTGTATGCTTTGCTATGTTGAGAATAACCAAGAAGAATGCCTTCGTCTGCTCTTGGTTCAAGTTTTCCAAGTTGCTCATCAGTATTCTTAATATAACATTTGCTCCCAAAGATTTTGAAGTGCTTCACCGAAGGAGTCTTACCACACCAGAGCTCATGAGGAGTTTTAGTGCTGTTTACTCGGACATTTGTTTTGTTGAGAATAATAAC
Source organism: Pinus tabuliformis (assembly GCA_031772625.1). Taxonomy (NCBI): domain Eukaryota; kingdom Viridiplantae; phylum Streptophyta; class Pinopsida; order Pinales; family Pinaceae; genus Pinus; species Pinus tabuliformis. Next base: position 991,077,635 of record CM062814.1, read on the forward strand.
CGCAGCATGTGCAGCTTCACCCCAGAAAGTTGCGGGAGTACCTGATTCATCAAGCATAGCACGAGCCATTTGTTGGATTGTTCTGTTCATTCTTTCCACAACTCCATTTTGCTGCGGAGTTCTAGCTGTAGAGAATTCTCTTCTTATCCCATGTTCTTCACAGAAATCAAAAAATTCATTTGAGGTAAACTCCCCACCTCTGTCAGATCTGAGGCACTTAATCTTGTGTCCTGATTCATTTTCAGCCAAGGCTTTGAAGGATTTGAATTTTTCGAATGCTTCATCTTTGTGCTTCATAAGTCCTAACCAGACAAACCTAGAGAAATCGTCAATGAATAATATCAAATATTCTTCTCCTCGAGGTGTTATTTTTCTGAATGGACCACATGTATCTGTATGTACTAGCTCAAGAGGCATGCTAGCTAATCCTTCCTTCTCCGAAAAATTAGTTCTGGTTTGCTTTCCAAACTGACATGATTTGCATATGGTGTTTTCTGGGATTTTGATATCTGGAAGATCACGAACTGCCTGATATTTGCATGCTTTCCTTATTTGTGGAAAGCTTAGATGCCCCAACCTCTGATGCCATAGCCAGTGTTCATCATTCTTGCTCAAATAACATTGTTGTTGTCTTTCTTCAAATATGTATAGATTATTTGGAGTCCTTCTTCCTTTGATCACTGTTTCACCTGTATCAAGATCATGAACACAACATCCATTTGATCTAAATATTACCTCTGTTCCTTGATCGCACATCTGACTGACACTCAGAAGATTATGCTTCAATCCATCAACATACAGAACATTTCCAGCTTTGACATTCTCTTTCAACGGAGCAACGCCCTTTCCTTTTATGGCTGCAGAGATATCGTTTCCAAAAGAAACTTTCTTTCCCTTTTCTAATGCGGTATATGATTCAAGTTTTTCTTTGTCCCCTGTCATATGCTTCGAACATCCGCTGTCAATGTACCATAGACTTTCTTGACCTTCTGCATAAAAGGCTATCCCACATCTTTCTGGTTGTGGTTCCTTTATTATCCATGTTTTGACATTTGAGGTTTGTTCCTTCTGAGTTGTCTTCCAGAACCTGCTCCTGCATTCAGAGTCTTCATGACCAAAGTTATTACAAATAGAGCATTCAACTTCATTTTCAAGAACCGAAAAGTTGTTATAAGTCCTTTTCATGGTTCCAGTCATACTTCTTTGCTTTTGAGTTTCTCTAGTCATGATTGTCTTGTAGGCAACACATTGAGCTGCTTTGTGACCGAAGTTATGGCAAGAAAAGCATTGGCCATTAAAGAAATTTCTCCGATAATCAGATCTATCATCCAACCGATTGTAGCTTCTATTGACATCCATTCTTGGGGCAAATTGGGAAGATTTTACCTGTGGCTGATTGTAGCTTCTGTTTGTCCTTAAGGCCGCTTGTCCCCGAACTTCTTGATAGTCTTTATTTGTTCTTGAGGTAAACTGTCCCTAATTCACCTGATGACTTTTATTTGGTCTTTGTTCGCTCCTCCTTGCTGCATCAAGATAACTTTTAGAGGTAGAAGCTTGAGATGTTTCTCCATTATATCCCAGACCTGTCTTGATCAGAGGAGAACGTCGTACATTGATAATCTCATCCAAGGTTTCAGATCCTTTAACAAATTTAAGATTAATTGCTTTTGTTTTCTCAATCTCCTTTCTAAGACAAACAATCTCACATTCCAATTTTTCAAGATGTTTTTCCTTTTCTGCCAGTTGACATTGTAGAGAATCAATAATAGTACTTTTCTCTTCTAAGCAAACTTTGAGATCATTCATTTCTTCATAAAATCCTTCTACATCTATAGCATCCATGTAATCATCATCTTCAAAATCCATTAAAAGTTTATATCTATAACCTTGTTCATCTTCGTCACTATTTGAAAGACCATCACTATCTTCATGAGTGTAATAGCTTTTCTTCTTTTCATTCTGTTTCTTGTTCCATTTAACAGGTTCCTTTCCCTTGTCATTCTTATCTTTGTGAGGACATTTGGCAGCATAATGACCTACTCTTCCACAAGCAAAGCATTTAAAAGGTAACTTACCTCTAAACCTTCCAGAACCCCTTTGAAGATTTCTGAAAAAATTTGATTCTTCTTCTTCATCTTCTGGCACGTGACTTGCTTCATAATAATCTTCTTTGCCAGAAGCCTTGAAAGCAACTTCTCTTCTGTTTGATGGACCTCCTTTTCTCATTTCATAAGCAGTTAGAATTCCGTGAAGCTGAGACATAGTAAGAATTCGTAGATTTTCCTTTTCTTCTATTGCAGACACTTTAGATTCAAATTTGGGGGACAATGATCTTATAACCTTTTCAACCACAATAGCCTCTTTTATTTCTTCACCCAAGTTTTTCATGCAATTAACAATCTCATCTACCCTAAGGAAATAGTTAGACACACTTTCATCATTATAAATTCTGAGAGTCTCATACTTAATCCTGAGAGTTTGAAGTTTAGCACGCTTTACCTGTTCGTCTCCTTCATAGCTCGTGAAAATTTTGTCCCATATTTCTTTTGCGGATTTATAGTGCATTACCTTCATGAATTCCGATTGGGATATACATCCTAGAAGGGTACTGACTGCTTTTGCATTTGTTTCATACTTCTTTTTCTCGGCTGCATCTGTAGGAGTAGCTGAAGGAAAAGCGTAGCCTGTCTCTACAATGTCCCAAACTTCTGTACCAAGAGATTGCAGATAGGCAGTAACTCTTACCTTCCAATAATTGAAGTTTGTCCCATCAAAAATTGGTGGCCTGATTGATGCTTCTTTCTCGTAGTTGCTCATGATGAACGATCTACCTTCAAGCGATCAAGCTTCTCTGAAGGACCTGCTCTGATACCAATTGTTGGAAATAATACTGAGAGGGGGGGGGGGGGGGTGAATCAGTATTATCAGAATTTTTTTTTCATTTTATGCTCAGAAACATATACGCTACTTCAGTTAAGTGAAACAGGGTGTACACGCTACTGTGTCTAAAGAAACCAGCGTATAACAAGAAAACTTATGATTCAATAGCTTATCTTCAGTAAATGCATCAGGACATTATTAACCATGATAGTAAAACAGGTGCAGTATAATAGAACAGATCATCACACAGAAAACACACACATGAACACCATGATATAAGGTGGAAACCCAATGTGGGTGAAAACCACCTGCTGCAAGTCATCTCTATCTTTCTTTAATATGAAACTTCAGTTTACAATCTTTTGTACTGGTGCAGCCTTATACCAGTACGCAGGCTACAACCTGCTGAAGGCTTCTACCTTCTCTCGTTCTCCAAATTTCCTTGGAAGGGAGCTCCAACCCCCTTTGCTCTTGTACTAGCTAAGATACTAGTACGTAGGTGCTGGCCTACAATCTTCTTTCCTTTAGGTACCACTTTTCATACATTTTCAGACTGGATATTCCTGAAGCACAACATTACAATCTGAAGACCACAATTCATTCAATTTTCACAATAGATCATTGAGGCACAAAATAACCAATACTAGCATCATCAATCTTTGAATCACTGAACCACTGAAACCCTGTCAACACCAGTCACTAGAACATAGAGCAGACTACAGAACTCTGCAATAGCAGTCAGACCCAACTGCAACCAAAAATCAAACTTCAAAGATATACGCTACTTCAATGAGAGAAACCCGCGTATACACGCACTTTTACCAAAGACAACCTGCGTACAGATCTAAAAATAAATTCTCTTAACTTGCAGCTGTACCAGACATCAGTTAGACCCAGAACATAACATTGCGTCAGTATGCAGATCTAGAAATACGCATAATCAACCATATCATAATAGTGCATTTCAAACCATTAGATCCCGATCTGTCCTTAGATCTAGTCTTCCATCAACCGGTGTGATCTCTCCTTAGCTTAGATCAAGCAACCCAGAACCTGCATACTGGATCTAATACTTCATCAGATATTCAAGACTTTTCAGATACATTTGCCTAATGATCTTCTTCTCCTTATATAGCCTTAGGCCTTGCTCAATACCACGGGCCAAAACCATAGAAATCCAATACCATCAACTTCAAAACTAGGGATCAACACGTTCGTCGAGACACCATGGTCCAAAACCATAGGCACAACTTCCCAGGAATAACCGCCATGGACCAAAGATAAGTTTTCCACATACACGCTCTTTTACTGAAGCCAACCTGTGTGTACACACGACTTGGTATATAGCGAACCTGCGTATACGCGACTTGGTATATAGTGAACCTGCTTGTATACGCGACTTGGTATATAGTGAACCAACGTGTATATATTTTCTCTTCATACTTGTAGTATGATCATCAATTCCTTGCTGCTATCCTTCTGCACTATGATTTGTCATCAGTGTGATTTGCCATCAAGGACAACACTTGTCTCATAATGCCAACAAAACTTTAGGGATAAGTCTAGATTTTAGGGGTGTTGAGTTATTTAAGGAGATTTGAGTCTAAATTGGTTTAATTAATTTGTATAAATTATCAAGCCTCAAGGGCGTCGAGGGGGGTGAGATTGAGAGGGAGAGTGTGAGTAAAGGGCAAGAGTTTCTATTTGGAAGCCTTCGGGCAGATTGTAAAGGACCAACAATTGGAAAATCATGTCAAGTAAGGAGGCTATTATGTAAGTACTGTATATTTATGCAGAATTTGATTTCTGGAGTTTACACCTTTATTGAGTTGTGTTCAATGTATGAAGAGATGATTCAATTCCTTTTGAATATACATTGTGGAGGAACTAAAATTAGTTCTCTCTATGGAATAAGATCAATGGGATTATGATTCATGTTGTTGAAGTTGGATACGAGGAAGAGTAACTTGACCTACTTGAAATTACATCGACTTTGAAGTGAAACCTGAAATACATAATCGTTGATTGTTATGAATGTTGAATCTTGGCATGAGTGGGTATTTTCCAATGTGTTTGGGCCGTAGTTTGGTGTTAATCCCCGTGCATAAAGCTCTGTCTGTCGGTCTTGTTGGTTACTTATAACAGCTTGTGTTACTCAACATAATCAATAGTGAATCAATTGCATTATCGCTATTGACTTAGGGTGTTGAAGCCATAAAAACTGAGTTCAGATTAGAGACTGACAGAATTAACGAATGTTGATTCTCTGAAACCCATATTGAATTTATCACTGCGTCATTCTCTTAATGGAAACCGAGAGTTCCAACTTTGATTCATGCTGGAAGAAACACGGTTCTGATTGTGGAAGATTGATTTGTATCCGATCCATGCTACGACGTGAAGGAATGATTTGTTTGTAAAGAAATTGACATCGATTTGTAATCAATAACTCAATGTTGATTATTTAACATGCTCAATATGTGAAATCAATATCAGGAAAACAGTGTTGGCAGGAGTGACAGTGTTGAATTGAGAAACAAAGTTTGCAAGGGAGATGGGAATTCTGAGCTGAATTAAATTTCATTAATCGACTTATTGATTAATCCAAACATTAGGTTTCATACAGAGAAGGAAGCAGCGATCGAAACTTAGTTGATTTCATCTGGTCGAAGATCTGATTGGTAGCACAGAGGTTACAGGTATGTGAGTTAAAGATTGTTGAATTAAAGGGGGATGCGTTGGGATTCAATGTACTGTTAATGTGGAGGCTGAGAGCGATGGAGTTTCCACACAATTTATTATGATTTTAAACCATATATTGAAAAGCTTCCACATGCAAATAGTAGTGTGTGAGTTGAATTTGCCAGGTACTGAGGTTTTTTGGAAAAATGCTGAAATGCATTTTTATATGCATGGTATTTAGGAATTCGGGGTTTGCAGGGTTGGCTCTGCATCAATCTTAGGCAAGTGAAGTGGGACTTCCTTGTATTTCATCATCCATGTTTGCATGTCATCAATAGCAACATGCAAGTTCGTCAAGATACGTTCTCTTCTCACACATCACTGTTGCCATTCGTTGAGATGGATGACTTCCTTATGCACGGTACCGAACTTGGAGTACAATGCTTGCATAACTATGTTAAGGAACAATACTTCATCTAGTATTTCCTTCTTCATTTCATCTCAAGTGGACAATGTCACCAACTCTCCTCCTTGCTTGGTCATTTGAAGTTCCTTTTCCATTCACTCATTCTCAGCTATCAGAAAGTGAACACTTGAGCTAGTGGCTTTGGCATACACTCTGGTTACATCAGCCAAGGCTGCTAGATGTTTGTGCACATTAGTCATGATCACTCATTCCTCAACTTACACAGGAGATGTATGATCCTATGGAGTTGACACTTTGCGAGACTGCATAAATCTATGTTGAGATTCGTTGAATGAGATGTTGTGCATCTCTCCTTCTAGCTGATCACCAAGGATCTCAGTGCCTCCTTGGTCACTTGAGACTTTATCAACATCTGGATGCAGAGAAGCGGGTGAGTTGACCTCTTGGTGGTGAGGCATGAGGTCGATGTCCTATTCCAACTCTTTCTACTCCATGTCCACATCCAACTATTTAAGTGCTTGCTCTATCTCATGAGCAAAGTCTTGCTCCTGCGATGGTTCACCCTGTCTTCTTGATTTCAGCTGATCTGATAAGTCCATTACTTATACGGGTGTTGTTTCATTTGTTTGCACATGTTTCACCCCCTACTGTATCTGTTTTTGTTGCACTTCCTTCTCCTGTTTGCAAAGCTCTTGGCCCTTTCAGAGTTGCTCCTTCATCTCATGCAATTCCTTCTCTGCTTCTTCCATTCTTATCTTATCCCTCTGCCTTTGCACGAATCATATGTCACACTAGTGCCTCTTTGCCTCTATAGCCACATATGCTTTCTCTACTAATGGATCTACTCAGAACTTGCAGCTTTTCTCTTCCTCCATGTGACTGACAATCTTCCTCTTGCCCTTATCGTGCACTGGTATGCTTGTCTCTGCTGTTACTATTGGTGTTGGTGTTGGTGCTCTCAGGGATGCTACTCTATGTTTCTTCGCTAACCACTCCACAATGAAGCTGACTTGTTCATTGGGTTTGGAGAAAATGTAGCAATATATCACTGGGTCCTCCTCGGCCCAATGAAATGCCCCGTGGATCTAGTTAAACTAAAATCTCATGCAGTGATCTTTCACAATGAAATGTGGGTCATATGGATTGTAACTTTGGAGGTCGAATGTGTACTTATTCATCTTTTCTGCTTTGACATCTACTTTCTTGATACTTGAGATCTCATATAACCCAATTCGCAATGGAAGAGCTGGCCAAGGTGCCTTCTTCTTCCGATGCATTCTAGCTGTCAATCATGCCGAAATGTGATATTATACTTCTTGCATGACAAATATTTCCTAGGAAAACTTTGGTAGAACATGTAGAGGCTTCTCCATGCTGAACATTCAGATGAAGGTGTCAGATGATGAGGCATACTAATCAACAATGTGTATCAGTGCCTCCATTGCTTCCTTCGACATGCAGGGTGGATCTCGTTCGAATATCATCTTGTAAACTGGGGTGAAAAAACGATCAAATAGCCATGTGATTACTCCTTTGAAGCTACATTCGGATAACAAATTGAAATATGTGTTCACAACAGTCTCCACCGGTGACCATTCCCACTCCAAGCTCGAGAACTCCTCTCAGGCACAGATTACATCTACGATGTAGGCGGACATGTAGATCTTTGCATGCATACCTTTGGGTGATTGTCAAGCCTTTGTTACCTTTTCCTTCAACTGATGAGCCAACATGCCAGACTAGTTACATGGTTTTCCTTCTCTAGCCAGTTGGTCCAACGTGATCACCCAACACTGTGGGAAGGTTTTTGTGCTTTCTTGTCCACAGAGTCGACATGTAAATATGAACAAGTATTGATACACATTCTGTAATATCTTCATCTTGTAGATCTAGTTGGGTGTCAACCTGAATTGAGCTGACTCCTTTACCCAGTTCTTTAGAATGTCTCTTGAGTTAGCATTGCTATTGGGTAAGCTGAAGGGAGTCTTCATGTTAGTCACGGGCTCTCACATCTGATATATATCATCATAATCTCATGCCTATAAGGTTACAAGCTTCGTCCCACTGACACTACTGAAGGTCATCATCTCAGGATCAGTGTGGGAGACAATCGAGTGTATCATGTCAGCACATGGGAATGCGGGGTATCTGCATGCAATCCAGTAAAAGCCAAACTTGTGAATGTTCCCATACACCTGACAGACTTTGAGGTCTTCCTCAAAAGTGCTTGCAAATGCTTCATTGACCTCTTTCCATTTCAGCTTGATGTCCTTGTCTAGAAACAACTTGGTATATTAATAGATCGGTAGACTAGAGGACACTCGCTCAATTGCTGCTCCAACTGCATTTTGGTCAGTGTCCTATGATCCCACTCTCTTGGAAGCCATTGACCCTGTACTGCTAAGAGGCGGATGAACACCTAAAAGATCTGAAGACAAGAAACCTGCATGGCAATAAATTTGTCAGCAAAAATCAAAGAAAATCCAGGGAACGACATAGCACATACTTGGGGAACTAATAGGTAAGATTGCACAATTTCTTCTGGGAGGCTGGGTGACTAGATTCTAGAACTGTGCAAAAGGCAATCTGGGCTATTTGGCTATTTGCTGGATTTTCACAATGCGTAATCCAGATTGGTTGTTGGCTACTAGGATTACACAATGTGCAATTCCAGCTACGAGTGACTGCAGGCTCAAGGACTACATTGCACAATTTTCTGGGCCAACAGTCACCATCCCTCAGAAATGTGAAAAATAGTCCTAGAGGATAGTCGTTGGGCAGGAATGTGCATTTTTGGAGAGGAACATAGATCCTTCCTTCCCAGATTGTGTAATGCTATCTCAGTGAAGACAGATTCCAAGCCAAGGTTGGCTAGACTCACCGACAGGCAACTGAAGTCAAATATGAAAGTGAATGCATGGCGAAACTGAGTGAAAGTGGAAGTGATTGACAGTGCATGCAAACATGAATGAAAGATTTAGTAAACAGATCAACATGCATGTGGGTGAAGTGAGTCACCGAATTGATGACTGTTTGTGTGAAATAGTTTCATGCATGCGACAACAGTGAGAAAAAATGAAACAGTGCTAGGACAAGCTATTATATAGATAAATGACATCAAGTGTTCAAATAAATCAAGCAAACAACACTCACACAAGCGAAAACAAAAAAAAAGGACAGAAATGCTAAAAAAGACAAGTTGAGGCCACTTACCTATGTATAACTGAGTCGGATGTGTCAAAGAGTCCTAGATGAGTTGTGGGATATCAGAGCTCCAAGATTGATCTGAAAGAATGAGATTTGATGTGTCAAATAAATAAGTTTCGGCTCATGATAGGCATGCCACAAATCTAGGAAAAAGCGACACTTGGAGGAAATTTTCTAAAACAAATTTCCATGTAACCTCCAATTGCTAAAAATATCTCCCTGAATGATGGGATTCCTTTTGCATGTCTCCATTTTCTATTCTAGGAAAAAGAAAGCCATGCATGAAAGTTAAGTTTCCTTGGTCTTGGGTGGAACTGGTCAACCCAACTGCTCACGCATGAAGCTGCTCAACTATTGGAAGGAAATGTGAATTTCTGGCTGGGAATTGGGATGGATGCCCAGGATATTTGTGCAATTTCTAGGCAAAGTAGCTAGCTGCTACCCAGATTTACACAAGTTTTGGGATGAGCAGCCCTGCTGGGGAAAACTATGCAATTTTCACTGTGAGGGTTGGCTGGCAGAATTGTGCAATTTTAGAGCCTAGCAAGCTGCCAGATAGGATTGCACAATTTCTGGAGGTAAGGCTGGTTTCCCTCAAGAAATGCATAATTTCTTGGGGGAGATACTCAGCCTGTAGCTGGACCAAGTCCGGATGAACAACCTCTGAGGGGAAAGGATCAAGCTTTGATTGATAGGCTGTCTTTATGCAAGAAAAACATTGAAGCTTGTGTACTTGATGAAGCAAGACAAGGTGTTGTGAAAGGTTGGTAGGGAGGCTCCAAAACGAAGCTACGACAAAATTTTGGAGGGTGGTTGTAGCCGCTAGAACACTTGGTGACACACTGGTAGAACTCCATCTCTCTGAATGCACCTTGTTCATGAAAAGCAAGTCTAACACCTCTGGAAGTATTGTTAAGTTCTGAACTCATTTTGGTTTCACACTAGCTTGATTGTAAGATGCAGCATCTACCAAGCTCTTGGTCGATTGACACACATTCCAAGCCAAGGCAACATAGTTGTTTTGATTAGGGTTGAGGGGTATATTGGTGCATAAGAAGTGTAGTCTTCAGAGTCTTATTTTCATCTCTAGTGTCGCTCCATTGCCAACATGCATGGACAGTACCCGATAAAGTCACATAGAAACACAAGCATGGCTCCGTTTCCAGCAAGCTTGGGCAGTATCCCGACAGAGTTACTTGCATCACCTCACTACGCATGAAGCCTTTCTCTTCTTTTGCCTTATTCATTTTGAGTTTTGAGTTTTTTCACTTTTCATTTTTTCATTTTCGTAACTGTGCATAACACTCATTCATTTCAAGGGAGGAAGAGGTATCTCGACTTATTGAGAGAAGAAGAAGTTTTTTCGACAGAGAAGTAGTTTATTATACCTCTAATGTGCCTGTTAAGGTTTTCGCCCTCGCCTTACTCTACTTGCCTGACCTGACAAGGGTTAACCCAAAAAAACTGACTAGAGTAGGTGATACTAGTTAGTGCACATGCATTATGTCTTCACCAAGGTTCACTTTTAACAATACTTATTTTCCTTCGATGTATCATGGACTAGAAGTAACAAGTTGTTCATACAGAGGAAGGATGACAAATAACCAAGTAGTGATAGTTGTACAAGTGCTCTTGTACTTTACCCATCTTATTTCAAGAGTCATACATGGTTTCATGCGAAACTATCCTATGAATGAAACAAGCGAACTAACAAACAACAAAGAAAAGCAAGAGGAAGAAAAAGTGAAAGCAAAGTAAGTAAGAAAACAAGCAAGAAAGAAAACAAAAAAACAAAGCAAGCAAGAAAAAAACCATGCAAGCAAACTGAATAAAAGAAAACACTACTCCTACTCCTAAGCTAATGGTGCATGGGCCTAATCATGTGAAGTGATATTTCCAATGTAGCCACCGATGCGTTGGTCGACCCATGTTGGTGAAGGCTTGGTCTGCGAGTAACCCAGTTGTGTGAACAAACAAGCAAGAAAGGTATAACAATGAAGACAACCACACTTCATGTTTCAAAGTGCCCACAAGACATAAGTGAGTGCAAGTGTGTGATGAGTAGTTTGTGGACTTATCATGGTGCCGTGCTACACTGTGTGCAACTTTGAAGCATATACACGCTCTTGACTATGACATGCAAGCAAATTAAATAAACAAAGATAACTTGCATCTTGCACGTGTGCTTGTAATGTAAGATTCCTCTAATGCATGAGCGATGGGATTGTGCAGTTCGAGTGGAGGAAGCATGATCTATGTGTGAGATTGATCTTCAATGCATATAGATGAGTGATGAGGAGCCTTGGGTGATTGAATGGTTGCCTGATTGGAAGTGAGACTAACCCTAAGAAAGCGAGGACTTGACATAACTATCAGCTTGTGCTTAACTTCCTCAATAGTGTTGGGTGTTTCAACTTCCTCGTCAGATAGATCACCATAGACTGGTGGTTTTGAAGGATCAACTGTGATAGAGTCATGATCGTGATCAAATATGGAAGCAAATGGATCATGACCACCACGACTAGAAAAAATATATGATTTCTTCGGCATCCTCATGATCAATTGAATCAAACAGAGGGGTAGATGAAAAGAGAACAAATTCATCCTCTGTGTTTCTAGAAAAAGGTAGACAATAGATTAAGTGGATTTTCAATGAATAAATTATCCTCTCCATTGTCGAATGATGGACCAACATTCGGTGTGTCCTACAAGTGATCAACAATAGGTGCATCTGTGGATGAGGACACACATGAATGGAGGAGGCTCAGAAGAAAGGGAGTCATCCTTCACCGAGTGTTGATGTTCAAGATCCCACCCATACTCTTCATGAATGACAATGCATGTTGGTTGTGCAACACCAACTCTGTCAATGGCTTGTTCCTCATTCCAAAAAGTGTAAAGTCCAGAATGGAAGAACACAAGACAATATCATCCAGAGGAACAACCGAGTGATAAGATAGAGTTGTGGAAAAGAATGCATATGACAACTCAATGGAATCACAACCAAATTTGAATGAAAATTAAATGAAGTGATGTTGGGAGGATGTGATAGCTAAATAGGTGTGTGAGCATGATCCTCAACATCACTTTGCAGTGGTGGAGCTATTTGATGAGGGGATGATGGATAGTTAGTTGTGACAGTGACCGCATCCAGCTGAGGTTGCACATCTACCTCAATGAAGAACGTTGAGATAGGCTTGATTTCAAATATCTTCTTGGTACAAGCATATTTTTTAATGCAATACTCGAATCAGTCCCAAAGATAGAGGAATTTCATTTGGCTCCTCGGAGCTTCAAACTGCAATTCACGAAAGCGCTGCCAAAAATTCATAATTGATTCATGAAGAGCCTTCCGTTGTTGTAGCAATTTTTGATCAAGATCGTCTAGATCAAAATGATAGAAATTATCTTCAATGACATCACAGAAGTGCTCAAGTGAGTGCACATTGCCAGCTGGTGGGCTGCACAACCATCGAAGTGGAGATTCACGAAGTGTGTATGCAAGCAACAAGCTGGCTTGTTTGTTAGAACACCCATCTTCCTCATGAAGCATGGAAAGAAACTCATGTAAGTACTCAGGCCAGGCCACTTCTCCTTCACCATCATACATGTAAGTGGACAAGTGATCGAAAAACTTCGTCGTGATGGTGACATATTCATGATTCAAAAAACATCACGGAGGGAGAAGAGTGCAAAAATCCGTGAAAGATATGCAAAGGTTCAAAAATGGATGAGAGGACACAACTTGTCATCTGACCCTCCTTCTAGTGCCAGAAATGTTGATGGTGTTGTACCTGCCAACATGTCAGGGGATATCCTCGGTAAGAAGTCCCAATTAGACCTCATACCATTTGGTGTAGGAGTCCCAATAGTGGGTCATACAGTAATGCCTTGACCATTATTTCACATAGAGGCAAGTAAGATAACTCTGTTGGTAGCAAGGGTGTGACAGTTGCCGTGAGTCAAGGAAGGTGCATGAGAGGCTCTAACACATGGGGGTTGACATGAGTGCACCCTTGGAAACCTGTGATAGCACTCGGCTTGGAAGGGAACACACAAACGAAGATACATCACAACATGGAAGGAAAGTTAGAGAGAAATCCAAAGTGATGGTTAAACCAACAACACATTTCAGAAAGATTCTTACATATTTATACAGAATATTCTATACATGCATGTGTAAGCAAACCAATACATATATCATCTAGAGTAAACCAGATAGCCTAGAATAAAATACAACATATGCATGAAACGTGTTGACTCTTATTATATAAAGAAGTGTAAGTTCCAGTCATAAAATACATCCATATCCAACCACTAGTCCTGATAGCGGTATGTTACAACCACATCCGCCTGCTCCTCCAAAGAGATGTACTAGCTCTATGCAGTGGAGAAGCCAAGGATTGTTACAATACTATCCAAGCTCTCTCCAAGATAGTCTTATCGGAAGATTGGCTGACCAAAATCCTATACAATGATTTATGAGGGACTATTTATAACAAAGGGTGGGGTGACCCTTGACATTCCCCTTTGTGATAGTTCAACTACCCTCATGAATCTTCATCTACTCTATGACTGTTACATCCAACTATTGACACTTGACTTGCACTTGACAAGACATTGCATTACAATGCACATGTACCCATGTGAAACAAAATGGCTTGAGCAAGCCATGCTAGACATCACTCTAACATAGACAACCATGGAAGTCCAACTCCTCAACATCCTCATGTTGATCGACAATAACATACTGATGCAAATCTCGGTATTCCTTGATGGTGTTCGTGTGCTCTGTAGTGACATTTGTCTAGAATATGACTCTTGCCTCCATAGAATCTGGGTACATTGCTTGGGCTCCTCTATCCAACTCGTTTGAAAGCATGCGCATCATTGTCTTCAATGCAGCCAGACCAACATCATACTTGGCCATGATGTCTGAACTGATGGGCAAGTCTGGGATGGTGGCAATGCACATCAACTCATCGAAGTACGAGTTAAGCTCTAGTCAGACCTGTGTGTTAGTCTTCTCTTGGGTGAGAGTCCCTATAGATGGGATTGCATGTGTGTGCACCACAACATCCATACTCTTGAATACTCATGCATGGGAATCCTGTATGCTAGTGATGAGCTACATGAGATATTCATAGTTCTGGATTTGACTCCGGATACATGCCTTTAGCTTGACTACATTGGCCCTCATCATCTTAGGCAAGTGAAGCAGGGCTTCCTTGTATTTCATTGTCCATGTTTGCATGTCATAAAAAACAACATGCAAGTTCATCAAGATACTTTCTCTTCTCGCACATCGCTGCTTCCATCCGTTGAGATGGATGACTGCCTTATGCACAGTACTGAACTTCGATTACAATGCTCGCATAGCTGTGTCAAGGGAAAATACTTTATCTAGTATGAATCAAATAGAGGGGTAGATGAAAAGAAAACAAATTCATCCTTTGTGTTTTCAGAAAAGGCAGATGAAATATGAAGTGGATTTTCAATGAATAAATTATCCTCTCTGTTGTCGAATGATGGACCAACATCTGGTGTGTCCTACGAGTGATCAACAATGGGTGAATCCGTGGATGAAGATACACATGAAAAATCATGGATGGCAGGTTCACCAAAGATGTCAGGAAAGAACGAAGGAGGCTTGGACGGAAGGGAGTCATCCTTCACCGAGTGTTGATGCTCAAGCTCCCACTCATACTCTTCATGAATGACAACGCATATTGGTTATTCAACACCAACTACGTCAGTGGCTTGTTCTTGATTCACAACAAGTGTAGAGTCTAGAATGGAAGAACACAAGACAGTATCATCCAGAGGAGCAACCAAGTGCGAAGACAGTTGTTGTGGAAAATAATGCATATGACAACTTGATGGAATCACAACCAAATCTATGTGAAAATCAAGCGAAGTGATGTTGGGAGGATGTGATAGCTGAACAAGTGTGTGAGCATGATCCTCAACATCATTCTGCAGTGGTGGAGTTGTTTGATGAGGGGATGGCGGACAATTAGTCATGACAGTGACTGCATTTGGCTGAGATTGTACAGCTCCCTCACTGAAGAATATTGATCAAGGCTTGATTTCAAATTTTTTCTTGGGAAAAGAAAATTTCTTGATGCAATACTCAAATTGGTCCCAAATATAGAGGAATTTCATCTGGCTCCTCAGAGCCTGAAACTGCAAGTCATAGAAGCATTGCGAAAAATCCATAATTGATTCATGCAAAGCCTTCTGTTGTTGTAGTATTTTTTGGTCAAGATGGTTCTGATCAAAATGATAGAAATTGTCTTCAATGAGATCACAAAAGTGTTCAAGTGAGTGCATGCTTGTTGTGGGGAAAAATGCCTATGCAGGACGATCCTATCCACCTAAGGTGTGACAGTGCCTTAGCAACAAACAAGGACAACTATTCTGGTTTCTTCCTTTATGAAATGTGAAAGAAGAGAGATAAATAGACTTACCGGTGTCTTCCATTTGTCCCTCGATCCGGTCTCTCTTCTCTTTGGGAGTTCACAGCTACTTGCCTTCTCACTCGCCCAACTTCAACAGGTTCATGCAAGATCACAAGAGAACAGCTACTTGCCTTCTTGCTTGTCCAGCTTCAACGGGTTCCTGCAAGATCACAAGAGAACAGCTACTTGCGACAAGAGAAGAACACTACACAAAGACAGATATTCACATTCATAACTAGTTTAGGATTAGAAATAAACTAAACATACTAATGCATTCATACATCAAAAATACATCAGCATATAGGAGAAACCAAGATAGCTTTATTGATGAATAACAAGGTTCAGGAAGAGATACAACCCAGAGGGCTCCAATCCAGCATCTCCTTCCCAGCAAATGGAAATCCTATCTTCACCCCCTTCAAAGCATTAAGTACCCAATGATTCCAATCTCAAACCAACAACAATTCTTTGCAATAACAAAATTCCAGCCCCTAGATCTCATGGAGGAGAGATCCATATATAGATGTTTGGAGAGAGGATGAGTCAGCTTGAGGTCTGACTAGTGTCCTCTCCCTCTGCCAGTTCTTGATTCCACTTGGAGATTTGGAACCTCTTACTCATCACCAGTCGAATTCCCTGAGGCAAGTGTCATTTTGGAAGCTTCCTGGGTTTTGACACCTTGAGAAATGAGCTTGCCACATGTCCACTCTCGTTCAGCGCAGGTAGCCAGTGTTCCCTTTAACATTCAACGCAGGTAGCCAGTGTTGGCTTTGACATTCAGCGCAAACAGCTAGTGTAGCCACTGAAATGATCCTGAATTGACTTGTTTTTGAGCAGTTTCTGGTGGAGAACTTCTGTGAATTACTGAGGTTTGTTAGCCTTGTTCCTCTAGGAGTAGGAACAACATGTTTAGGGACTTTGGATCCCTTAGATTATGGACATTTCATGCTAAATGCTGTAAGGCACAAAAATGTCTATAACAGTTGCCCCCTAAAGTATGAGGTTGTTTATCGGGTGAAATGCTTTATCAGGGGGATCCGAAGTTCATCCAATGCTGGGAGGAGACCTGTAATAAGATACAATACAATACATTATTTTTCATACTGCTTTCATGATCTAGCTGAGGTGAGCATTCCCATGCTCAGCTTTATAAATTCATTTTTCTGTACATAGAACAGACAATCGTCTGATGGTAGACTGATAATTTTGATGAAATTATCATCCTTTCAGTAGGATGATTATCTGCTGCAATGATGTACATGTCAATGTCTTTATCTTTCCTGAATATATATCGCAGCCCGGATGGATGAAACTAGATCCGGGGTCTTCAAACTCGTTCGATCTTCACTCTAAGTATAAGTCGATCCATGTGAGAAATGTTCTGAAGTCGAACATGGAAAGACATCGCTTGATTACCGGTCAATGATGTAAACCGTTAACAAGCGCGAGAGGAATCACCGATAATGATAATGACCCTCAAGGTACTGCAGTACAATTCACGTGGTGTGAATAAAGGACTTGGCATCAAACACCACGCAAAATCTTTCGGTCGAAGGTCATTGATATATACCTGTCGCCGGAAGTGAGAAACTTGCCATTGAGGCATGCAAGCTTTAAAGTACTGAAGGGGTTGTTCCTAGATCAACTTCTTGGATAATGAGCTGATATCGACAAGAAGCGATCCGTCAAAGGAGGGCCTTAATGAATCCCACATCAGTGACACGGAATGGAGCTAATGATTTTGATGGAGGTGAAAACGATCTGTGACATATGATTCAGGGTGGCGGTCATGAAAGGATGAAGGATAATGTACGGCAGTGGATGGGACACGGTTGACTTTTCTGAACGACTTCTCTTGAACATATGGTGACACTGATGCGATGGATCGGTAGCATTACCCCAAATATGGATGGTATGGCGAGACCATGGATGTGACCGGTGAATGAAACAACCCAACCCGATTGTGGTACGGAGGAAAAGTGTCATGTTCAAGAGCGACTTGCTACCATCAAAGTTTTCTTGAGTTTCTCCCAATTTTTCCCCAGTCATTGCTGACCAGTACCTCTTTATTTTTGTCAAGATTGAGGAGGATAACATATGCTTGTTCTATAACCTGCCCTTCGGTCAAGCCCATCGCTATGTTTTAACAAGCCTAGTGATAGTGAAACTCGTTCTCGTCTAAAGACAAGTTTGTCGCTATTTAATGATTTTAACAAGTCTAACGACAAGGATAACTCGACCCTTTTCATTTTTAGAGAGTCTGAAAAGGTACATAAAGTTAACTCCAAAAGTCCTTTTTCATCATGTAATCCCTTAAGTCCGAAAAAGTATAAAACAATACAGAAGGGATGAGTTTTCGATAGTTTTAACGAGCCGAATAAAACAAGTGCTTGATCTTTTTGTGCAATAATCCCTCAGGTCCAAAAAGATTAAAATCTAGAGGAGGGATAGCACTTCCTGTCCCTTTAATGAGCTGGAAGGCCAAGGACTCGACAATCTTTTCATATTTTACGAGTCAGTTGAAAAGAGCTTAAAGAAGACTCGTCTTTTGAGGTACGAGTGATAAAACGGGTTAACAGCTGATTCCAGGTACAGGTTGGCATTTTCCAATCATGGCAGTGTCACAAGGATGGCTAGGTGAAATCACTCTTCGCAGCTATTCCTCAAAATGGGTAAACAAACATATGGAGGTGAACGATCGGCCAATGGAAAAGTGGAGGTGATGGTGCAAACACGACCAAGGTTTTAATGGCTGATGATATTACATTCACAGTGGTTATTTACCGGGAATTTGGTTCATTTTTTATTTTAAAATGAGCTTAAACGCTGGTGGAAACACTTGCTCATTGCTTATGTTTATTTTTTAACGAGCATGAAGTCCGCGTTAAAACTGCTCGATATTATATGGTCAAATTTTTTATTTTTACCATGACTAGCTTTGCCCTTTTCAAAGATAGTACTGTATCCTCAATTGCTGCATCAAACTAGTTAGAAATGAATAACATTTGCTTGAAAATGAGATTAGAACCCTAATATTTTTCTTTGAACTACGTAAAAATCCATTAAAAGGTGTTTTTACCTCTCATTTTACCATTTCATTTGAACTTGGTTTGTTGGACTTTGGAGGTGCTTCTTCCCCCTTGATTTTCATCAGCTGATTCCGAGAGATTCTGCGGACGATTTTCGGCGCCGTCTGGACCAGGTAGGAGCTAAACCCTAGCTCTTTCTTTTCATGGTTTCATTTTTCCATTCTGTGCCTGTTTTCCTGTTCCCTTGAGCCCCTGGGGTTTTGTTAGGGCACTCTGCCATCAGCGCAAGCAGTCCACTCGAAACCTACGTTGAATGTCAAGCTGCATGAAGGCAGTTTGACCTTCAACGCAGGTGGAACACCAGCTAGTTGCGTTGAGCATAGAAAAATAGTTCTGTTGCACAGTTTTTGATGAAAATTTTGCCAGTTCCTCATCAAATCCCGGATCTTACTCTTTCTCTTGTTTGTTTTGCAGGGACTTTTGAGCAAAATGACCCTTACATGGCGAGAACGAGAACATCAAGAAGAGGACATGATTGCCCTCCATGACCCTGTCACGGTGAACGCGCTGCGTAACTGTGGACTGTTGAAGTTCTTCTGTATCTCTAGTATGAGAGCACAGATCTCCTTACTGCAGTATATGCTTGATGCTTGGGATCCTATCAACCAAGTATTTCAGATCAGGAGCAAATCCATCCCTTTGACCATGGTAGAAATTTACTTCTTGACTGGTTTGTCGAGGCGGGGTGCCCCCATTTCTTTGTCAGGTTCGGCCCGAGGGAATGACTCCGTGAGAGATTATGTTCGCCAGTATTATAGGGAAGGATCCCAGCCGAGTAGAGATGGCAAGGTTGTTATCCGTGAGATTACTGACAGGTCTCTCAGGTCTATTCTATATACTATTGGTAGGATGGTCGGTAGCGCATCTCTTCATGTTGCCAACAGATCTTATGTGCAGCACGCCTTGGAGTGTCTCCAACCGAAAATATTCAACTGGCGTGATGCAGTACTTCTTCAGATGAAAAGTCAGTTGAACAAGGTAAAGGACGGGAAGCTGAAGAACTTTGGATATGGTTCTATTCTGACTACCTTTGCCTTGGAGAAAATACCACTGATGCAGCCTCAGTATATCGCACTCAACTTGCCTTCTCTTACCGAGCCATGCATGCAGAGATGGGTTGATCACATGTCTAGGCATGCTGGTCAGTCTCAGATTTCTTTCACTGATACCTTCTTCAGGTGGTTCGAGCGTCAGGAGATGGTCTATTCCGAGTATCCATATGTTGGTATGGATTTCCGAGGTGATCCGGACTTGGTATTGCCGGATGGCGAACAGTGGGGCGCTATTGGTAAAATCTTCGACCATATTACTATTTACTGTTCTTATTTATAATATCCTTGTGCTTTATTCTATCAAGACTTTAATCAAACTCATGTGTGCATGCAGATGTTGGTCCTGTTCATCCAGCAGTTCGCCCGAGAGCGCTAGTTGTTGCCCCAGCAGGGGAGACTACTGGGAGGATTATTCTTCGTGACCTTGATGTGGCCGAGACCCTTACAGCTGTGCAGGAGCAGGTCGAGAGCCTTACTCTCGGCATTCCCGATGTGAGGATTGACGAGTTACCTTTACAGTTGCAGTGGCATACTACTGGTGTGCCTAGACGATGGACTCGTCTCTTACGCATGATTGCACAGGCCGTGACGTGCTATCATGAGCATCACTAGGCTAGGGTGCCCCCTAGCATTTTGAGTTTTTGGGTCATGCGACCGATTTTCGTCTTGGTTACAGAACATTATGTATAAACGATAAACAACTTATATATATATATATATATTTTGATTTTCGAGGTTTATTCTGGTTGAGTTATATGATCCATATGTACAACATTGATGATGTGTCTCTTTTTATAAATGTCGCAAATGTCTATCTAACACCTAGTTTGCTAATGAGTCAGTTAATGTGTTTAAGTTTCTAGAAATATGCTGGTATTGAATTAAATCAAATTGTCTTTCCAAAATCTTAACCCTTAGGAACATGCGATAAATAGCTGGGTTGCGGACGGAATATATACCATTGAGTTGTAGTATTACGAGTTGTGAGTCTAGCCTGACGATTAGTCGGCGTATACCATGGGTAATGGCATCAGAGAGTAGTTCTATCAACGCGCTATACTCAGCGATGTTATTCGTTGATTGCCCGATACATACACCTTTGAAACTTACTAACTCGCCGCTTGGATCAAAAATGGTCCAGGTTGCGGAGGACAGGTTCTGCAAACTACGACTCGCTCCGTCGGCATATCCAACACATGTCTCTAGAAGGTTTGACATCTGCAATAAATTTAAAAAGGTGGATTACTCGACCAAAACAAACACTTTAGCGAAAACAAAATACAACAAAAGCATACAGGTTACTATTTAAGCATAGTAACGCTTGAGGTACAACCCATTACGGGGTTGCGCCAGTGGAATTCCGTCATAATCCATTAACTCGTAGGCTCCTTTTGCTAACACTCGTTTAACAATATAGGGGCCCATCCATAAAGAATTAAATTTACCTGCTCCCAATTTATCGGATTCTTGGTCATAAAGCAAGACCAAGTCACCTTCTAAGAAGACACGAGGTTTGACATTTTTGTCGAACTGCGCCTTGACTCGTTTCTTATGGGCTTCGTTAGCCAAGGCGGCATCATGACGGGTTTCATCCAATTGGATTAATTCCAAGAAACGAGCCTCTTCTTCCGAAGTTCTGGGGAGGAGATCAATTGCGAGTTTAAGAGACGAGATTTCACACTGGATTGGCAAGACTGCTTCCAGGCCATACACCAGTTGGAAAGGTGTGAACCCGGTCGCATTCCATACCAATGTTCGGTAAGCCCACAAGGCTGAGTACAGGATTAGGTGCCACCTTCTTTTGTGAACTCCGATCATCCTTTGCAACATACGCTTCAGGACCTTGTTGATTGCTTCAACTTGTTCGTTGGCTTGTGGATAATACGGGGTAGAGCTGTCGTGAGATAGCCCTAGCTTGGCAGCTAATTCAACCATCATGTGATTGCGAAAAGGCGACCCATGATCTGTAACTATAACCTGTGGTACGCCGAACCTTGCGACTACATGATTAAAAAAGAAAAGGGCAGCTGTTTCACCAGTGTTATCTAATGTAGGCATCGCCTCGGCCCATTTGGTAAAATAGTCAACGACGACTATAATATACCCATGCCCCCTGGTCGAGGTGGGGTTACATGTCATGAAATCGATGCCCCATTTGGCGAAAGGCCCAACAACAACTATTGGTTGTAAAGGTGCGGGTGGTCTTCTGGTTTTGCTATCAAAAAATTGACAAGCATGGCAACTTCTGATTGCGGTTATGCAATCTTTGAACATGGTTGGCCAGAAGTATCCTGCTCGTAATATTTTTTGTGTTGTAGCATATCCAGATTGATGCCCCCCACACTCATTCAGGGCCTTTTCGGCCACTTTATGGGTGAGGCACCTCCTCAGAACTGTATCGATACCACGACGGTAAAGCGTATCACCGACGATCATGTAGTCTTTCGCTTGGTATCGTATACGTTTCTGTTCTAAGTGAGAGGTGTCAGGCCTGAATTTTTGGGTTTGGAGATAAATTATTATATCTCTGTACCACTCATTGCTTGCAGATATCAGAAACAAACTTTCGTCCACGATTGATTCTTCGGATGTTTCATCGTTGGATGATGATGGGAGATCGCACAATAATTCTGCGAAAACTAAAGCTTTCTTTGATTTGGATTTTACAAATTCCAGATCAAACTCTTGAAGGATCGCTATCCATTTTGAATATTTGCCCCCTAGCAACTGTCACGACAATATATAAGTCATGGGGTTGCAATCTGATAAAATGGTGGTTTTTCGAAAGAGGACATAATGTCGAAATCTTTGTATCGCTTGAACAGCAGCGAGTGCTAGCTTTTCAAAATAAGAATATTTGCTTTCTGTATCATTCAAGTTTTTACTTAAATAATATATAGGATGTTCAGTTCCATCGACTTCTTGAACTAAAACCATCGCAATGGTCGTATCCGCTGCAGCCAGATACAGGTTAAAATCTCTTTGATAGTCTGGGGCATACATTAATGATGCTTTTACTAGAGAATCTTTTAGAGAATCAAAGGAAGCTTGTGCCACCTGATCCCAGAAAAAAGGTACATCCTTTTTCAAAAGACGAGTATAACCTTTAGCAAGTTCTGCGTAATTTGGAATGAACCTCCTCAGAAAGTTTGCTTTCCCTTGGAGTTTCTAAATCTGAAGCAAATTTGAAGGTGGAGGCAAATTAATGATTGCCTGAACCTTGCAAGGGTCGAGACGAATCCCATCCTTAGAGACTACAAAGCCAAGTAAACGACCAGAACCGATGCAAAACACACATTTGTGTGGATTGAGTCTTATCTTGTAGTGTCGGCAATGTAGAAATATCGCTCTTAAATGCTGCGGATGATCAGTCTGCTTTCGGAAATGAGCCGGAAGGTCGTCGAGATAAGGTTGAACGATGTTCTTGATGTCATGGAAGGCATAATTCATTGCCCTCTGAAACGTCGCCCCTGCGTTATTTAAACCAAAGGGTAATTTTCGATAAGCGAATGTGCCCCACGGACAGATGAATGCAGTCTTTGACTGGTCCTGTGGGCGGATATTTATTTGATTATACCCAGAAAATCCATCCATAAATGAAAAGATTTCACATCCGGCGCATTCATCAATTATCTGGTCGATGAAGGGTGTAGGGTAGTTGTCTTTCGGACAAGCTTGGTTTACATCCCTATAATCGACACACACTCTAATTGTCCCTTGTTTCTTCATAACAGGGACAATATTCAATACCCAATCGGTTAGAGGAACCGGGTAGATGAAACCAGCATGGAGGAGCTTTTCAACTTCTACTTTAATGGCAGCGGCTTTCTTGGGGTGCACCTGCAGAAGTCGTTGTCTTACTGGTTTGACATCAGGATACATCTTAATTTCATGTTCAACGATATTCGAGTCAATGCCTGGCATTTCATCATATGACCAAGCAAAGACATCTCTGAATTCGTGAAAAAGAGCGTTATATATTTCCAGTTCTGAAGGAGAACATCCTTTGCCGACATAAATATTCTCTACAACATTTGTCTTAGTCGAGATATTTATGGCTATAGTCTCTTCAATATTGGATAAGTTTCGCTCGAAATCCACCGTGTTTACAGTGTTTGATAGGAATTGAAAAACTGAAGGGTGATAAAGGTCATGTTGAGTATCTTCTTCATATTCTGGAAGAAGGGAACGATGGTGGCAATCACTCCATGGTGCCCCCTGAATCAACATTGATTGTAGGATTCCTTCGTCAGTCCCATGTACTTTCGACCAAGGATCTAATGGGGTCCCATATTCTCTAGACCTATCTACCCAAACGCTTGATGAGCGTTGACTTGGGTTCGCCTCCCATGCTCGAAACATTGATTGCTACAATATTTCTATTGGGCTTGGGGGCAAAACCATTGCATGATCCATGTCGATATCATCTTCTGAGATCTTCGTGGAAGATATCATGTTGCAAGCTCCTACTAACGCTACTTCTCCTATATAAATTGGAGGTGGAATTGCGAAAGTTCCCATTAATGTGGGGTCTTTCAGTAGGCCTACTCCGATATCTTGAAGCGAATGGTTGCTTTCATGGATCATGGGAATGCTTCCTGTAACTTGTGAAACATTAGGGAGGAAGTCTTGTTGGTCAACGATCGTAATCCCTCCTTGAAAAGGGAATGAGATCTTCCTAAAATAAGTCGACACAACAGCTGCCATGGCATAGATCCACGGTCTTCCTAGTAGGATGTTGTAGTCAAGATTCCCATCAATGACTTCAACATCTATTTCTACTGTTTTTCCCCCCAGTTCAACCTTCAAGTTATTAAGGATACCGCACGGGGTATAGGTCCTTCCGTCGAATGCTTTCAATGTCGTCGAAGATCGCGACAAGGTCGGAGACCCTAAAGTTTTCCAGCAACTCATTGACATAATACATGTAGATGCCCCCTCATCAATAATTGTTCGGTGAACAGTTTTGTTGAGGGCTTTCACTGGAATAAGGAAAGCTAGTTGAGCTGGTAACTGAGGATCGTATCCTTTGTGGTCGAAGGATACAAGATTGGAATCCTTAGGATCAACCCCACCAATAGCCGATAACAAAGCCTACCTTTGGGATGGACAATTTTGTAGTACTTCAAGAGTCGACATAGCGGATGGAGATTGGGCCAAATCTTCCACTATGTTATAATGTTGCGCCGCTCTGGCGCGAGGATTAAATGTCTACTTGTGTACTACTCCCTTTGGTGGTTTTATCGTTAATTCAGGAATGATGGGCGGTACAACTTCTGTCGAAGTTGTTGTCGAACTGCTTGGTTGATCTTTATCCTTGCCATTCGACAGCTACGGATTCCCGTAATCTTTGTTCCTTATCGAAATCAAAGCATCATTCTGCTGTTTTGAAACCGACAACATGAGCACTTGCGAAGGGGAAGCATTTCCACTATCAACCAGATTTTGACCTAGATTGGGAAACAAATTAGTTAACACAGCTGAGGTTTGCGAACTTTTGAAGAACCTTCTAAACTCAGCTTTGTATGGACAATCGGCTGTCCAATGATCCTCGTCACATATCATGCATGGACTTTTTGGTTTCCCTTTCCTAGGAGGGTTTGAAGAAGTTTTTTCAGGGGATGACTCACCCTGTTTCTTCTTCTTCCCTTTGTTTTGCTTCTTCTTGCTTCCTGGTTGATTGGTTTCTTTGCCTTTATCTACTGATACAGCATTTACTTCCGAAGCAAGAATTTCTTCTTTTGCATTTTGATCTGAAGTCTTACGGGCTTTCTTAGACGAAGCCTTTGTCGATTTCGTGTTTGTCGTGCCAATCACACCATCGCCGGCATGAGAGTCACTGTTTGATTTAGGAGAAGGAGGAATTGAGAATTCTGGTCTAGGGGCGTCAGGTATTTTGTCGTAGAGCATGCCAGACTGAGTATAGACTAAGTCTAGATATTGTGCACGAGCAATAACTTGCTCCTCCGTTACGACTCCCCCCTTGGCCACATCTTTTGTTATAGCAGGAAGTAACGACTTTATAAACCATTCAGCTAACAGCTGATCGGGAACGTACGTTTTCACCATCCTACGATGATGATGCCACTCATGTATATGATCGGATATATGAGTGGCCGTTGTCTGCTTGAAGTTGGTTAAGATTTCTGTTCCCGTTTCATACCTTATTGGTAATTGAAAGTGAGTTAAGAAAGTCGTGGCTAGGGAGCTGAAATTGTCTAACGAGGCTCTAGGTAATTCAATATACCATTTTGCCACTGGACCCATTAACGTCCTCTGGAAAAGGTGAAGCCTTATCGAATCATCGTTTAGGGTGTTTGATGAACACCACAGATGAAAATTCATCACGTGATTCGATGGGTCTTCACCTGGATTTCCATTAAATTTAGGAATGTCCGAAGGAAGTTTGTGAGGAATTGCTGGCCACCAAGGGGCGTAAGCAATTGGATCGTTGGTTAACCGGTGTAAATCGGGTAACTCTAAAGTTGCCACGAATGGTAACTATTGATTCAGGTTAGGTGAAGCATACCCAGGGTAAGATGGAATCGCCTGAGCAGTGGGCCTTTGCATACCAGCATAATGCAACTGATGTTGGTATGACTGATACGGTTGGTGGACTTGACCACTGTAAAGTGGTTGGTTTTGACCATTTTGAATATACGGTTGTCCACTGTTAGCAAAGATATGCTGCTCAGAACCTTGGTACACTTGCTGGAATTGCGGTTGTTGGTATTGCACCAGCCACGGTTGTGAAGCCATGTTCTGTTGCGCTATACTAACTGTTGGACCAAGGTGTGGGGTAATTGTACCCGTTTGGACCTGTGTCGCCCCACCAGTTGGCGATTGTGATTGTGTCACAGGGTCAAGGGGTTGTTGCATTACAACCTAAGAAATCTGAGGTTGAAATACAACAGGAAACGTTTGAACTTGCGACACTGTCACAATAGCCGGTGTGGTCGGGATGTTCGACATAGGTACACACTGTTGCATAGAGTATACAACCCTTGGTTGTTGAGGTAGCATAGGTACCCAACCACTTGATGTAATTCCAGTATAACCTGAGTACTGTTGTGAACTCCCTTATGGATACCCACCCGGAGGGGGTAGTGAAAGGGCATACTGCCCCCCATACGGTAGCAATCCGGAACTCAAGGGGATCGTTTGTCCTTGGGGACTGGATTGCCCAAATTGACCTCCAAATGGATCAATCTGGCCAGTCTCAACATAAGAGTTGCCGGATATTATTCCGGAGGAACAAACTGGAACAGACCACACTGTCGAAATAGTCCCTTGGTGGACTCCTTCTAGCGGTTGTGAGCTAGTCGGGACAGATGGTATGCCGGCAAACATTGTCAAAGTTACGACAGGGGCTTCTGCTGTCGCTGTGTCATTTGACACAGTCCTAGATGTTGACAGTTGTTCAGACATTTTGAGTCTATCCAATAGATTGCCTAGCGATTCTACAGGAACTTCCACTTGTGGTAGACTAACTTCTGATGTAGAAGGAAATAGAGTGACCCCTACTCCAAAATGTGTTGGAGTACTTGCTTGCGGATCCTCTACAATTTCTTCTATCGCAATCAAACCAGGTGGAAGAGGAAGACCGTCAGGTCCGTAAAATATTTCTGGTGCCGAAGAAGGGGTTGAATCGACAGCGACAGTTGTTTGAGGAGCAAGACTCTCCGAACCGGTCACAGATGGAACAGGTTCAGTAACACAAGTACTTGCCCCCAGACTAGGATCAGTGTTACTGTCCCTCTGTGGCTGTTGAACTTCTTCTATAGAGGCAGGGTTTCCAGAAATGTTTGGAGTAACCGGAAT
The DNA here is from genome assembly GCA_031772625.1 of Pinus tabuliformis. Classification (NCBI taxonomy): domain Eukaryota; kingdom Viridiplantae; phylum Streptophyta; class Pinopsida; order Pinales; family Pinaceae; genus Pinus; species Pinus tabuliformis. The sequence goes on from CM062814.1 coordinate 991,105,254, forward strand.
CTCAGATGTCGTTGGAACACTTGTTCTAACTTTGATAGGAGATTTCGAACCGGTTAAACGAGTTCGCTTTGTCCGTACTGTTTTCGATTCTAGAGAAAAAGACGGTTGACTCGTAAGCCTCCGCGAACGACAGGGTTTCAATTGAATTTCTTCAACGATTGTGGATTACTCGATCAACCAAAATATAAAAGGGGAAAATGTGTTTCCGAATTAAATGAATTTTTTAGACGCTTTTAGACACAACTTGCTTTTTCACTTTTAAAGAGTCGAGAAAAAGCTAAAGATGACTCTAGTCTCCTTCGATGTTTTAACGAGCCCGAAGTGACAAATGCTCGGATGGAATTTTTCTATTATAGAGTCTGAAAAAGGCCAAAAGGAACTGCTCTGGAGTTCTAGGCAGAGGGTGTGCCAAACTTTTCGCAAAACCGCATAATACTTTTTAGGGTACGGGCGGTCGATCTTCCTGAATGCTGTGTTCAGTGCATTGCGATCAGTAGGGCGGCCGACACGGCTTCCTAAGGATAAAGGTTTTATGCCTATAGGGGTCTCCCAATATATACGCGACGGTACGTGGGAGCACAATCCGTACTGGCGCTATCGTCCCTCAGGAGGAATCATCCACCATCCACGAGATCGATAGTCACCAGGCTTAACGACGCCGGAACACGTCTCTAGCCTAGACCTCTATTTTGTGCGTTATGTTGCAAAGCGTTGTTAAGTTCATTCAATTTATTTTAAGTTGATCTTTTTAGAAGTTTTCCTTTCAAGGTTCACCACGAGATGTATGATACCATTCCTAAATGCAGTCTAAAGATGATAAGCAAGCTTTATATCTTTTCAACTTTGAAAATCCTAGCTACTAAGGGAAAAGAAAGACACCATCTTTTCTCAAAGAGAAATCAGCACACTCTAATGCACTTTTCCTAAATCAAGCATGCAAACTATAAAAAATGCAAATGCATAATGCAGGTGTTTGTTTTCCGCTTTCTTAGTATTGATGCCTACCAAGAAAGCTTTTTTTACAACTTTGAATTTGCTTTTAAATGACAAATACAAACAAGTTTACTTTTTTGAAATCAGAGAGGGTAGAAGAGATTACAACACTTAATGATTTTCGAAATGAATACTTGTTTCGACACTTAAAAGAGACAAACTCAAACCAATAAGCAAGAGTAAATGTATAATCAACTGCAAACAGCCAATGAACTCTCTCCTAAGATCACAATCAACAGATCTGAATCAAGGGCTACAGGATGATTATTTCACTCATGTAAAGGAAAACTGTAAATGATGCCACAAACACATAAAAAAACACTCACAGTCTTTTTGTACAAAAGGAGGCGGAATCTAAGCAGAGAAAAGGAGCTATCAGACTGGTACCTATGCTGGTTACAGGCTGCAAAAATCAGAGATCAAAACAAGGAAAAACAGAGCAGAGAACCCCAGCTGCATAAGGGCAAACTGGTTCAGCACAACCTCAACACAGGGGTTTTGACATTCAGCGCAGGTAGCCTTCACGGGACCTGCGTTGAAATGCAGAATCCCTTCACTAGGTCTGCGCTGAAGGAGAAACTCTCGTTTCTCACAGGTTCTGGGTCACAGATTGCTATTTAATTCACTGTTTCAGGCCAAATAAAAGCAACAAGCAAGGTGTAATCAAAGGGATGCTTTGAGGGAGTACTAAGATCTATCACAAAGGATCATCAAATCATTTGTGAGTCCATTGTTCAGATCATAGATAGGTCCTGTGATTGGATCAAAGCAGCAACTGTCTACTTTGCATCTGGGAATAGCGGATGCAGTTCGATTGTTGCTGTCGAGTCTATGAAACAAACAATGATAGAAACACAAATAAAATGACTAAACAAATCTCCCCAGCGGAGTCGCCAATTTGTTGTGGGGAAAAATGCCTATGCAGGACGATCCTATCCACCTAAGGTGTGACAGTGCCTTAGCAACAAACAAGGACAGCTATTCTGGTTTCTTCCTTTATGAAATGTGAAAGAAGAGAGATAAATAGACTTACCGGTGTCTTCCGTTTGTCCCTCGATCCGGTCTCTCTTCTCTTTGGGAGTTCACAGCTACTTGCCTTCTCACTCGCCCAACTTCAACAGGTTCATGCAAGATCACAAGAGAACAGCTACTTGCCTTCTTGCTTGTCCAGCTTCAACGGGTTCCTGCAAGATCACAAGAGAACAGCTACTTGTGACAAGAGAAGAACACTACACAAAGATAGATATTCACATTCATAACTAGTTTAGGATTAGAAATAAACTAAACATACTAATGCATTCATACATCAAAAATACATCAGCATATAGGAGAAACCAAGATAGCTTTATTGATGAATAACAAGGTTCAGGAAGAGATACAACCCAGAGGGCTCCAATCCAGCATCTCCTTCCCAACAAATGGAATTCCTATCTTCACCCCCTTCAAAGCATTAAGCACCCAATGATTCCAATCTCAAACCAACAACAATTCTTTGCAATAACAAAATTCCAGCCCCTAGATCTCATGGAGGAGAGATCCATATATAGATGTTTGGAGAGAGGATGAGTTAGCTTGAGATCTGACTAGTGTCCTCTCCCTCTGTCAGTTCTTGATTCCACTTGGAGGTTCTTGCTTCCACTTGGAGATTTGGAACCTCTTACTCATCACCAGTCGAATTCCCTGAGGCAAGTGTCATTTTGGAAGCTTCCTGGGTTTTGACACCTTGAGAAATGAGCTTGCCACATGTCCACTCTCGTTCAGCGCAGGTAGCCAATGTTCCCTTTGACATTCAACACAGGTAGCCAGTGTTGGATTTGACATTCAGCGCAAACAGCTAGTGTAGCCACTGAAATGATCCTGAATTGACTTGTTTTTGAGCAGTTTCTGGTGCAGAACTTCTGTGAATTGCTGAGGTTTGTTAGCCTTGTTCCTCTAGGGGTAGGAACAACATGTTTAGGGACTTTGGATCCCTTAGATTATGGACATTTCATGCTCAATGTTGTAAGGCACAAAAATTTCTATAACAATGTTATCAGCTGGTCGGCTGAACAACCTTCTAACTTGAGGTTCACGAAGTGTGTATGCAAGCAGCAAGTTGGCTTATTTGTCAGAATACCCATGTTCCTCATGAATCATGGAAAGAAACTCATGTAATTACTCGGGCTAGGCCACTTTTCCTTCACCATCATACATGTAAGTAGACAAGTGATCGAAAAACTCCCTTGTGATGGTGACATCTTCATGATTCGAAAAACATCACAGAGGGAGAAGAGTACAAGAATCCATGAAAGATATGCAAAGGTTCAAAATCGGATGAGAGGACACAACTTGTCATCTGGTCCTCCTTATAGTTCCAAAAATGTTGAGGGTGTTTACCCGCTAACATGTCAGGGGATCTCCCCAGTAAGAAGACCCAATTAGACCTCAGGCCATTTGGTGTAGGAGTCCAAGCAGTGGGTCATACGGTAATGCCTTGATCGTGATTTCGTACAGAGGAAAGTCAGATAACTCTATTGGTAGCAAGGGTGTGATAGTTGTAGTAAGTCAAGGAAGGTGCATGAGAGGTTCTAACACATGGGGGTTGATATGAGTGCACCCCTTGGAAACCTGTGATAGCACTCGACATGGAAGGGAACACACAAGTGAAGATACATCATGTCAGTTGGATAAGTCGTTCTTGCGGACAAGACCGACCTCCCTAGTATCTAATGATATCTAGCGACAAGCAAACCAAACAAATTCTATCTTTCTCTAAATATGAAATTTATAGATAAAGGCAAACAAGTGTTTTAGGCCTACCTTGGGTCCAGTGCAAGTTTGTGGAAGCCACGCTCCGTTGATCCAAATGAGCTCCCTTGTAAAGAATCTGCAAACACAAACAAGCACACACATTAAATAGCACCTGAAAAACCAATATAATAAAGCATATTTATCATGATGTGATCAAGGAATTCATGAAACAAACCATATAAGACAATTTGTTGAGAAAAATGGATCTGATTGTATTAACTTTAATCAAAGAAGAACTTTACAACCTTGGTTCCTTGATGTTGTACAAGCTTCTCCCAGGGTCCAGAAAGAATCTCCTCTACTTTGACAAGTTTCACTCTCTTCCAAATGAAGCCAAAAGGTGTGTAATCTCTCCTCTCAAGCTTAACTAGGAAGTCTCAATTCCAACAGCATTTACCCTAAAAAATGTTCAGCTTCTAACCTCCCTAGCAACCAGCCCAATGCCTTAATTTATAGTGCAATGGAGGGAAGTTACTAGGTCCACCTTCAAAGGGATAAAGCCCTCCTTCAAAGGGATAAGCTCCTCTCATCAAGGGATTAGCTCCTTTAGTTTTGGGATGCATGAACCACCTAGGAGCGAACCATCCACATCAAGATTCCTTCTAGAATCATCTAGAATTAACCACAAGTGAGTTTTTAAGAATAAACTTGGGCCTTTTTGACTTTCACAGGGGTTCGCACCCACTCGTTTAGAGACAGAGTGGGCAGGTCCGTAGGTAACATGAACACGGGGTGCAGGACTACAGGTAACAGTAAGAGAAAGTGTGGAACCAGAGCTTTATTGATTTTCAAATTCGTTCTCTCATTTTTAAAGCCTGACATGAAGAGCTGAGGTTTGAGACTTGCTAAGGAGGACATTATGAATGATGATAGACCCATACTGACTGCAAATAGTCATGGTGACAATATTTTGTGTAACAGATTGCCCCCTAAAGTGCGAAGTCTGTAGTAGATGAGGATTTCATTTATCATCTAAGAAGAGTGAATTACTTTATCATTTCGAGGATCATCTTGTGGAGAGCTCGATTGGAACCTGTAAAAACATTCAATACAATATATATATATATATATATATATATATATATATATATATATATATATATATATATATATATATATATATATATATATATATATATATATATATATATATGAGATCATATCATCACTGAGGTAGGCATTCCCATACTCAGATTAAAACTGACTAGGAAACTAACTACTACTCTGATATATGAATGATCTTGTAATACATTACAAGTATAGACATAGTATGGATGCAGCCATCTGTTTATGAATAGTCCACAATATAATGAATACAAAATTCCTCACAGCCTGGATGGTGGAAACTAGATCCAGGGTCTTGATTTCTACTTCCCAAAATAGTACGATTCTATCCATGTGAATGAATGTGTCGAAGTTGAACATGGTAGAAACCACTTGATTACTAGTAAATGATGTAAAGTGTTAACAAGTGTGAGAGAAACCACCAGTAATGTCAATGGCTCTCAAAGTACTCAGTACAATCCATGAGATGTGAATAGATGTGTTGATGTTGAACATGTCACGAAATCCTTTGATTGAAGGTCAATGATGCAACCTATCGTCGAAGGTGAGAAACCTGCCATTGAGACATGCAGATCCCAAGGTACTGACGATTTCTAGATCATCTTTCTAAATAATGAGCTGAAGTCGATAGAAAGCGATCCGTTGTAGGCAAGCCCACAACACGAAATCATAGATCAAGTTTGAAGAAATATAGTTGCAAGGACTGACTCAGGGATGGTCAAGATGGATGACAGATATTTTGCAGATGAATGGCTTATTTGCACTGACCTCTTGAACACATAACGACACATCAGATGGTTTGGTGACAATTGACCCAAATTTAATACCCAGAAACCGGCTGAAGACTTTCAATATGGTTTGATCAACTGTTAGGCAAAGGATTTGCCAACCCAGGTGAATAAAATGGTCGTGTTCAAGAGTGGTTAAATGTTTTTCTGAGACACAAAGTATGACAAACAGGCTCATTTTTCTCTCTTTTCCCCCACCATTTCTGGCAAGTACCTCTTTATTTTTAACAAGCTTGAGGAGGATAACATTTGCTTGATTATAAGCTCATCCTTCGGATGAGTCCAACTTAGTTTAAATTCGAACCCTATGAAGGAGTGGTCCATTCCTGTTTGTAATTGAATAAGTCCTTTACTGTTAAATTTTAACGAGTCTAGTATAGGAGAAACTAGGCGTTTTTCAATTTTAGGGAGTCTGAAAAAACTTAAGAAAACTCGAGGGTTGTCCTTTTTCGTAAATTTGTGTCTCCGAAGCCCGGAAAAGTATAAAATAATACTTGAGAGAACCACTTGATCATTACGACCAAGGAGTACTTTTCATAATTAGTGCCTCTGATCCGAAAAAGTAAAAAAGCGATCAATGACATGTCGTTTTATAACCAATATCAAATTTGAGACGACAAAAATCCGACAATCTTTTCATGTTTTTATAGTCAGAAAAGGGTTGTAAGTGGACCATATTTTTAGTTCCGTTTTAACAATCTTAAAAAGAAAAACTAGGCAATCTTTTCATATTTTAGGAGTCAGAAAAGAGCTTAAAGGTGACTCTAATGTCTTTTGTCAAAAATGATCAATTTTGCCTGAAAAATCCGTTATCCTGCACAAAAACTCAAACATTACTCATACCTATTTAAAATAGATAAAAATGCTTCAAAAGTTACCTCTTTAAAGTGAAAAATAAACAAATCAAAAACTCATTTATTCAAAAAAGCTTATAAAAAGGGCTTTTGTAAATTCATTTTTACCGTTTGACTTCAGAGTGAGAAAAGAGAGCTTTTGGTCAAAAACTTCCTATGAAGATTGCGGAAAATTAGTCCGTTGGAATCGAATGTCATCTCCTCTAGGTAATCCACATCATCTTACTCTTTCATTTCATCCGTTTGAAATTTTTTTTTAGGGTTTTATTTTGTTTTTTAGGAAATTTCTAGGTTAAAAACCCGCGCGCGGGGGTCTGCAGGCATAACATAGGAAACCTACGGACCCAGATTTTTTAGTAAAAGGGAAAAAGTTAGGGGTCCGCACCTACTATGAAGGCAGAGTGAAGACCTACGTACTGTCTCTAACAGAGAGGGTGCGGTCCCCACAGTATAGGTTTTCAAACCTAAATGTTTCAAATTATACCCAAAAATTTTGATTTTAGATATTCTAATCCGCCTTTTTATTGAATGTAGGGTATACATCATGCTTGATTGGTGGGAACGGGAGCATGAGGATGTGGATCTCGCCGCGATTAATCATCAACCTTCGATTGATGCATTGAAGGCATGCGGTTTATACAAATTCTGGGCCATACCCGGCATGAGGGCCCAGGTGGACTTTTTGCAGTGGCTGGTAGACAGGTGGAATATACAGGGCTAGTGTTTCTTTATTGGTGGCCACCAGTTCGAAATGGAGCCGGAAGACATTTAATTTTTGACTGGTTTGCCTAAGGGAGGTGAACATTTGACTCTATTCGAGACTAGGCCAGGTGGCCAGTCTGTTGATAGCCTCCGGTTGGAGTTTTGTAACGACCAAACTAGAGACAAAGGGATAGATATCAAAACCATATCCCGTCTTGAGCTTAAATTGATTGCATTTATTGTTACTAGGCTCTACAGAAACACAGCACTACATGTAGCCACTGGATCCCAAATGCGGATGGCAGTAGATTGCTTTTGAGGCACCATCTTCAACTAGTGCGAGGCTGTGTGGGCTAATATGAAAGACCAACTGACTAGAGAAAAGAACAGAAAACTAAAGACCTTTGGATATGGTGCTTTAGTTGTGAGCTTTGGTCTAGATAGGGTCCCAATGCTGGTCCCACAGCATCTTACCGTTGAAGCTGGACTTCCCCGAGAGCCCAAACTGATGCATTGGGTTACAGTTATGGCCCATCATGCTAAGGAGGGAACAGAAGTCGTTCGATTTACTCCTAAGTATTTTCATTGGTTGGAGAACCAATTTTTTGCTATTCAAGACTTTCCTTATGCTAGGGTAGATTATCGTGGTGATCCAGACATGGCTCTTCCACCAGGAGAGCAATGGGATGACTCAGGTAAAATCATTTTCAACATTTTCTAATTTAATTTTTTTTTGTTTTGTTTTTATCTCGTCCCAAAATTGATAGTAAAAGTTTCAAATGCAGATGTAGGTCCATGGCGACCAGCCACTCTCCGGCCCTATGAGAGGAAACAGCCAGCTGCAGGAGCACCAGCCCCACAGGACAAATCTATAGAGACCTTGGCCGAATTGGAGAGTCATCTAGAGCATTTGACAGCAGACATTTCAGAGACCAACATAGATGACATTCCTCTTAGGCTACAACGCTATGTGATTGGGGTCCCAGGACCTTTCAGGAGGTTCCTTTGTAGGGTATCCCATACAATGGTTTCTTATCGTGATCATCACCAGTGATAGGATGATCGCCTGTTGTAGACTCATATGCCATTTTTTTCCTTTTGTCCTATCATTTTTGCCGATCATAAGGTGTTTTTCAACCTATGATCGAAGACGATGTATATTTGACACACTTCTATGCTATATTATATCACTATTACTGGCTAATCTTGTAAAACATGCTATGGAATGTTTTTGAATTTATTTGTATGATTATTGCAAATGTCTCCTTGACATTCGAGAAGCAATTGCATCTGCTAATGTATTTAAATATCTTGGAATATGCTGATATTCAATATAGTCAAATTCACGTTCCAAGAGATGAACTCTCAAAAATAATCTCAACAACACTATATTTCTAATGGCATATACTCTATTAAGCTGTAATACAACGAGTTCATAATCTAACCTCACAATCAAACTCTGAATCCCAAATGAGATGGATTCAGATAATAACTCAATCACTGCATTATACTCTGCAATGTTGTTCGTTGTTTGACCGAGGCTTACCCCATGCATAGATACCAACTCGTCAGAGGGCGAATAGATGACCCAAGCTGCAGAAAAAATGTTCCGTGTATTACGACAAGCACCATCAGCAAAACCAATGTATGTTTGGAGAGATGTCGACATCTGCAATATCAAGAGTAAAATCAGGATAAGCAGGAATAACGAAAAAAATCACTTTCTAAGCTAAGCACACTTTTTAATCTAAAACACACAAGCTAGAAATAAAACTAACCTAACTAAAAATCTCCACACCTAGATTTAAGCATAATATCTCTTCAGGTAAAGACCATTTCTGGGTTTACCTAAAGAGACCCCATCAAAGTCTACCAATTCATAGGCCCCTTTTTCCAGCTTTCGCTTAACAACATAAGGACCATGCCACATGGGTATGAATTTTCCAGTGCGTAATTTATCATTTGCTTGATCGTACAATAAGACTAGGTCTCCTTTCGAAAAATTATGAGGGGTAACATTTCGATCATACTGAGCCTTAATACGTTTGGCATGAGCTTCGATTGCTAGTGCAGCATCACGTCGATTCTCATCTAGCTGAGCCAAGTACAACAAACGTTTTTCCTCTTCGGAAGTGGCTGGAAGTAATTCTATGGCCATTTGCAATGACGGGATTTCGCATTCAATGGGTAACACAGCTTCCAAACCATAAACTAGTTGGAAATGAGTGAAACTAATTGACATTTTTACTGAGGTTCGATACGCCCAAAGCACTGAAAATAGCATGTTATGCCAATTCGACCTATGAATCCCAATGATTCGTCGGATCATGATGACTAGAACTTTGTTGATGGCTTCAACCAGACCATTATCCTGTGGATAATATGGAGTTGAACTATTGTGACGCAAGCCAAGTTGGTCTATAAGTTCAGTCATCATAATATTTCGAAAATGACGGCCATGATCAATGATAATCACTTGTGGAACACCAAACCTAGCAATTATATGATTGAACACGAAAATCACAGCAGTTTTGCCGTCTGCCTCAAATGTAGGCATCGCCTCGGCCCACTTGGTAAAATAATCTACCGGAAGGATAATATACACATGCCCCCCAGCCGAGTGAGGGTTACATGTAATAAAATAGATACCCCATTTCACAAAAGGACTGAGGGCAATTATAGGTGGAGAGGAGCAGGTGGAGCATGCATCTTTCGATCAAAAATTTGGCAGTTGTGGCATTTTCGAACCATGTTAATACAGTCTTTAAACAAAGACGACCAGAAATAGCTAGCGCGCAATATCTTTTGGGCTGTGGCAAACCCAGACATATGACTGCCACACCCTCTAGCGTGACAGTCATTTAGAACCCTTTCAGCTTCCTCATGAGTTAAACAACGTCGAAAAACAACGTCCGCCCCACGATGATAAAGTGTATCTCCAATGATCTTGAATTGTTGGGATTGGAATCATATTTTTCGATGTTCTGATCTTGAAATTTCTGGCCGAAAGGGTTGGGTTTGGAGATAAATGATGATATCCCCATACCATGGATCTAAAGTGCTGATTAGAAACAAGGATTCGTCTGCAATGGGCTCCTCCGCCACAGTTTCCGTGTCAGCACACGGGAAGTCACACATCAACTCCGCAAAAAATAAAGATTTCTTTGACTTAGAATTTTCAAATTATAAGTCAAACTCCTGTAGGATCACAATCCATTTGGAGTACTTTCCCCTAGCAATTGTTTGGTCAAAATATAGAGCATAGGGTTGCAATCGGAAATTACTATAGTTTTGCGTAGTAAAATGTAATGACGAAAACGTTGGATAGCTTGAACAGCTGCAATGCCAATTTCTCCACATGTGAATGTTTTAGCTCAGTTGGACTTAAAGTTGGACTAAGGTAATATATCACATGTTCACTACCGAATTCATCTTCCTGAACTAACACCATTCCAATGGTGGAACGCGAGGCGGCGAGATATAAGAAGTAGTTCTGGTTGTAGTTGGGAGGATGCAGTAACAGTGCATGGGTCAACGCGTGTTTAAGTGCATCAAAAGTTTTTTTAGCTATCTCATCCCAAAAGAATGGAGTATTCTGTTTCAACAACCGGGTAAAACCCTTTGTGATCTCGGCGTAGTTAGGAATGAATCGACGTAAAAAGTTTTCTTTCCCTTGCAAACTTTGGAGTTGGCGAAGACTCGAATGAGGAGGCAATTTGAAAATAGCTTCAACCTTCGAGGGATCGACGTGAATGTTGGCTTTCGAAACAAAAAACCCCAGTAATCGACCTTTTTCTATACAGAAAACACACTTGTGTGGATTCAACCTAATTCGATAATGCCTACACCTCATAAAGATTTCTCGTAAATGGCTGAGATGATCAGCGCAGGTAAATCATCGAGATAGGGTTGCACAATGTGCTTGATGTCATGAAACACGTAAGACATGGCTCTTTGAAAAGTTTCCCTGACGTTCTTGAGCCCAAAAGGTAATTTGCAATAAGAAAATGTCCCCCATGGACAAATGAAAGTTGTTTTTGGTTGATCAGTAGGTAGAATATTGATTGTATCTGGAAAAACCATCCATTAAGGAGAATATTTCACTGCCAGCACAATCATCAATTATTTGATCGATATAGGGAGTTGGGTAATTGTCTTTTGGACAGGCTCGATTAATATCCCTATAATCGATACATATTCTTATTGTTCCTTGTTTTTTGTTAACAGGAACAATATTCGATACGTAATCCGTTAACAGAATTGGATAGATGAAACATGCTTTAAGTAATTTTTCAACTTCTGCCTTAATAGCAGCAGCTTTTCGTGGGTGGATCTAACACAAACGTTGCCAGACGGGTTTAGCATCCGGGTAAGTTTTGATTTCATGAACAATAATTGCTGGGTCAATTCCTGGCATATCCTCATATGACCAGGCAAACACGTCACCGAATTCTTGAAATAGGGCCTTATATGTTTGAATTTCATTTTCCATACAAGAGGCACCTATATGAATGTTTTCAACAATTCCAGGCTTAACCGAAATGTTAATAGGAATAGTTCAAGAAATGTTTCCCAAATTTAACTCCGAATCAAGATTTTTCATTGGATTTTGAGGTTCCTTGACATAATCAGTCGTAAAAATAGATGAAAAATCATTTTCAAAGCGATTAATCTTAGGTAAAAATGAAGATCTATGATGAATATCTTCCCATGGTAAATCATCAACACACAGGATTTCACGAATTTTCTCATCAGTGTGAACAAGTTCGGAAAACATTGTTGAATCTGAGTTTGATGTTGAAAGTGATTCTTCATAGACCACATTGATTAAGTCAATTTCGGTTGAAGAAGGGTCGGAAAATGACTGCACAGCCTGATAAGCAATTTCAGACGGACTCAAAGGCATAGCATCACCAAATGAATCTATCTCAGATTCGGAAGGTATGATCCAAGGATCATCATAAACAATAGCGTCTGATGAAATCATATGAATGGTTGCAGTAGAAGACGATGCGTTGATAGGAGGAAAAGGAAAAGTTCCTAGTAAACCAGAATCTTTAACTAATCCTACCCCAATATCCTTATAGGATAGTAGTTTTGTCAACATGCTGGATACTTTCAGAAGAGGCTGGGTTGGATGAAAAGTAAGTCAGCTGGTCTATAGTTATGATCTTTCCATTATGAGTGAACTTTATAAGCTGAAAGACCGATGAAACAGCAGCTGTCATAGCATAAGACCAACTACGACCCAAGAGAAGGTTGTAATCTAGAGGGGCATCAACCACCTCCACATCTAGATTAATAGTTTTGCCTTCAACCCCTATAGGTAAATCCTGCAGAATGCCAAAAGGATGGAACCCACGGCCATCAAAGGCCTTTAGAATCATCGGGGATTGATTAAGTGTAGGAGAACCAAGCGATCTCTAACACTGGATCGACATAATACACGTTGAGGCTCCCTCATCAATCACAGTCCTATAACAAGGTCTTTTTTTTTACTAACACTGGAATCTGGAAAGCCATTTGATGAGGTAAGCAAGGTGTACTATTTTCTAGATAAAAAATTATAAGGTTTGAGTCCTTAATGTCAACAACTCCTATAGCCGACAATAGCAATTTACGCTGTGCTGAACATGATTGCAGCACCTCCAAAGCCGACATCGCTGAAGGTGAAATAGCCAAATCTTCAACAATGTTATAGTTCTGAGCCGCTCTCGCATGTGGATTGAAAGCTGACTTTCGAAGTATACCCTTGGTCGGTGGTTTGATTACTAAGTCTGGGTTAGGTTTCTCGATCTGTAGTGGATCAGAACCGGGAGTTGAAGTTGATGGGCTCGAATTAGAAGATTCTGCTTCCTTACCACCAACAAGACTTTTACTTCCATAATCTTGCGATCGAGTCGCAATCCTAACATGGGACATCATCATTATGGGTTCTTCTGAGGCATTTGAAGAAGAACCAATCATCTTACTATCTTGACTAGGAAAAGGATCCTTCAAAACAACAGGCGTTTGGGAACTTTTGACAATTTTCGCAACCTCAGCACAATGAGGGTAGTCTCTTGTAAAATGCGTTTCGTCACAAATGAGACAAGGATAACGAGGTTTGCATTTCTCATCAGTAGATTCTGTTTTTTCTTTCGAATTTTTATCTGTTTTATTTTTCTTCTTCCCTTTCTTTTTACCGCCGGATGTTTATTTTGGCTGTAGATGACTCTACAACATGAATATCGGCAGAAATTTCCGCAGAAGAATCTATTGTCGGGGAATCTAGCAAAGTTATGATAGGAGAAGAATTCTTGGAAGATTTCTTCTTACTTTTGGTATTAACCGTACCAATCATACCATCAGTGGCATGAGACCTTGAAGGAGCTGCAGTTATTTGATTTTGTTTAGGAAGGTTGAGGATTTTCTCGTGTAACGTACCTAACTGTGTATAAACTAAGTCAAGGTACTGAGCTTGAGAAATTACTTGCTCTTCAGTAATGACTCCTACCTTAGCTACATCCTCAGTGATTTTTGGTAATAAATATTTGCAAACCATTCAGCTAAGATTTGATCCGAGATAAAAACTTTCACTAAACGTCGTCGACGTCTCCATTCATGAATGTGATATGAAATGTAAGTGGACGTTGACTGTTTTAATGAAGTTAATAATTCCGTGCCATTGTCATATCTGACTGGCAACTGAAAATGAGTTAAAAACGAAGTAGCTAACTAACTAAAGTTATAAAAAGTGTCTCACGGTAACTCAATATACCACTTGGCCGCAAGACCAATTAGAGTGCATTGGAAAAGCCTTAAACGGTTGAATCATCTGAAATGGAGTTAGACGCACACCAGAGGTGATAAGTCATCACATGGTTTGACAGTTCCTCTCCTGATTTTCCTTCAAACTTAGGAATATCACTAGGCAACTTATTCGGCATTGGCGGCCAAAACGGAAGATAGTTAATTGGATCGTTTGTAAGGCGCGACAAAACATGCAATTCCAAAGTTGCAATGAACTGTAACTGATGATTAGGGTCCCTAAAACCCTGGGTCATGAGACCATCCCCAGGAGGAGGATATCCAGGATAACTAGGAATTGGAATTGCATTTGGGATATTATATCCTCCCAGAAAACCAGGATTAACCGGACCGTACTGGGGCTGTTGAGGTTGTTGATATGTATATCTAGGGTATGGCTGATACTAATAGATTGGCTGCTACACAGCAAGACTGAATTGGTACTGTCCCTAGTACGGTTGATAAGTAAATTGAGGTTGACTTGTGACAACCGTACTTGGACTAGGTTGTCCTACAGGCATTTGAACCGAAGTATGAATTGTGGATCCAGACTGAGGTAAAGATGCTTGAGGAGTTGATAGAGGAATAGTAGAAACTGGAGTTGTCGATACTCCAAAAGTAGGTGAGGTAGATTGAATGGATGTTGCAGCAGTTGCAGCAGTCGTTTGAGGCGGAGTTCGAGGCGAACTAGGCCTAGGCTGAGAAACTACAGAAGGTGCAGAAGTTTGAATAGTAGACTGGACAGGTTGCTGGGGTGAACCAGAAACCAAAGGTTGTCCAGTTTGAGATGACAAATGCACATTCGGTTGCAAGATCTGTTGAGATTGAGATGGATCCCACACTAAGTTCATTCCGAGGTACGGACCCATAGCAGGTTGAGAATATTTAGGACCATAACAGGGTTGAGGGTAGGGTTTGTTATAGAACGAGTTTCCCTATCGCTAGGCTCGTTAAAACATAGCGATGGGCTTGCCCCAAGGGTAGGTTATAGAACAAGCATATGTTATCCTCCTCAAGCTTGACAAAAATAAAGAGGTACTGGTCAGAAATGACTGGGGAAAAATTGGGAGAACCTCGAAGCTTTAATGGTAGCAAGTCGCTCTTGAACATGACACTTTTCTTCCGTATCACATCGGGTTGGGTTATTTCATTCACCGGTCTCATCACCATGGTCTCGCCAAACCATCCACATTTGGGGTAATGCTACCGATCCATCGCATCAGTGTCATTATATGTTCAAGAGATGTTGTTCAGAAAGAGTCAACCATGTCCCATCCACTGCCATACATTGTCCTTCATCCATCCATGATCGCCACCCTGAATCATATGTCACAGATTGTTTTCACCTCCACTAAAATCATTAGCTCCGTTCCGTGTCACTGATGTGGGATTCATTAAGGCCCTCCTTTGACGGATCACTTCTTGTCGACTTCAGCTCATTATCCAAGAAGTTGGTCTAGGAACAACCCCCTCAGTACTTTGAAGCTTGCATGCCTCAATGGCAAGTTTCTCACTTCCGGCGACAGGTATACATCAATGAACTTTGACCAGAAGACTTTGCGTGGTGTTCGACTCCAAGTCCTTTATTCACACCACGTGAATTGTACTGTAGTACCTTGAGGGTCATTATCATTAGCGGTGATTCCTCTCGCGCTTGTTAACGGTTTACATCATTGACCGGTAATCAAGCGATGTCTTTCCATGTTCGACTTCAACGCAATTCTCACATGGATCGACTTGTACTTAGAGTGAAGATCGAACGAGTTTGAAGACCCCGGATCTAGTTTCATCCATCCGGGCTGCGATATATATTCAGGAAATATAAAGACATTTGACATGTACATCATTGCAGCAGATGATCATCCTATTCAAAGGATGATAATTTCAGCAGAGAATTATCAGTCTACCATCAGACGATTGTCTGTTCTATGTACCAAAATGAATTTATAAAGCTGAGCATGGGAATGCCCGCCTCAGCTAGATCATGAAAGCAGAATGAAAAATAATGTATTGTATTGTATTTTATTACAGGTCACCTCTCAGCGATTGAATGAACTTCGGATCCTCCTGATAAAGCATTTCACCCGATAAACGACCTCATACTTTAGGGGAAACTGTTATAGACATTTTTGTGCCTTACAGCATGAAGCATGAAATGTCCATAATCTGAGGGATCCAAAGTCCCTAAACATGTTGTTCCTACCCCTAGAGGAACAAGGTCAGCAAACCACAGCACTGAATAGCAGTTCTCCACCTAAAAACACTCAAAAACAAGCTAATTTTGGATCATGTCAACTGCTCCACTGAGCATCTGTGCTGAATGTCAACTGCTCCACTGTCTACCTGCGCTGAATGTCAATTGCAAAGAAGGCTACCTGCGCTGGGCGAGTTGGGACATGTGGCACAGTCATTCCTCAAGGTGTCAATGCCCAGAAAGCTTCCAAAATGACACTTGGATCAAGGAATTCGACTGATGATGAGTAAGAGGGTCTATATCTCCAAGTGGAAGCAAGAACCTCCAAGTGGACTCAAGAACTGAAGAATAACTGAAGTGGGAGAGGACACTAGTCAGCTTCATGCCAGCTTCAAGATGACTCATCCTTTCTCCAAAACCCTATATATAGATCTCTCTCATGAGGTCTAGGGAGGCTGGAATCTTGTGAATGTAAGGAAGTGCTGTTGGTTTGAGTTTAGAACTATTGGGTGATTTGCTTTGAAGGAGGTGAAGAGGAGATTTCTTTCTGCTGGGAGGTGATGCTGGATTGGACCTTTTATGGTTGTATCACTTCCTGAACTTTACTTCTTCCATTAATAAAGCATTTGAGGTTCTTCTATATGCATGTGTCTCAATGGTGTATTGTTATACTTGTGTATTTGATTTATTCTAATCCCTGAATCAATTATGAATGTATGCTTCTTGTAGTTTCCCTCTCTTGCCATTTTGCAGGATCTTGGTGTAGCTGGGCCAGTGAAAGAGCAAGGAGCTGGGAGCAAGCAACAAGGAGAGAATATTGGATCAACCATTAGCGAAATACATCGGTTAGTGGATCTCTTTCTCCCCTATTTTACTTTCATAAAGAAGAAATCTTAGATAGCTTTGCTTCGATTGTTGCTGAGGTACTATCACCCTTAGAGTGGGATAGGGTCATTCTGTATTGGATACTTTTCCCAACAACAAGGTTGATAATTCAAAGGTACATTTCCAGCTCCTTGGACAAATGATTGACCGGAAGGTGGTTGGAAACCTTGGGTTGCGTACTGACCTTGAGGTTGATAACCTAGAGGCACGTACTGATACTGGGGTTGACCTTGAGGTACATATTGATATTGGGGTTGACCTTGAGGTACATACTGAGTCTGGGGTTGACCTTGAGGAATGTACTGTCCCGTAGGTATGTACTGTCCTTGAGGTTGCCCCCCAGGTGGTAATTGGGTACCTTGAGGTTCCCCCCCAGGTGATAATTGAGGACCTTGAGGCTGCCCCCCTAGGCGGTAACTGGCCACCTTGAGGTTGCGGATTAGGAATAGTACCTGACATCATAAGAATATCTTCTACATTCAACGGCTTAGTTCTGTTATTACCAGTTAATAACCCTTGTTCAATAGGTTGAGGAGATGCTCCCGAAAAAGTACCAGTAAGTGACTGATACCCAGAGGGAACAGAAGGACCGCCATATAAAAAGGTTTCTGGAGATTGAAAAAACATGGAAGATTGCCTTGACATATTTAACGGAGGATAATAACCCCTAGGTGTTGGGTGAAAAGGAATGCGAGGTGGTGAAAAAACGTAGTCCCGGGTTTTCCAAAAAATTGGTCAATGAAAGATACCAAGCGTCCCTCCTAGGTGGAGTGTAAAAGATTGATTCACACTCCCTAAGTTCTATAGCTGGTTGATTTTCAGGGATAGGGATACCTTCTTCCGGAGTAACAAGTTCTTCAATAGCAATAAGTCCAGAAGGAAGATTTTGGGTAATTACTCTTTCTACCCTGGGTGAACCAGGACCATTGGAAGTTGGAGAGGCAAATCCTGATGTTGGAGTAGCAGCAGGTTCAGTTTCAGGTTCAGATATTTCAGGTTCCTCAGCTAAATCACTAGTAGAAGAAAAAATACCAGTAATTGTAGAAAAAGAAATAGGTTCTCAAATATACTCTGGTGCTTGAACTTGGTAATCAGGATGTACAACCAAAGAAGACTCTCCTTCTTCAGGTGAACCAACTCTACTATCACTGGGAGTTACAAGGGCTCGAAGCCCTTCAAGCTGGCTCGGTGAAAACTCAAGAGGTTGGCCTCGAAGTCTACGAGACTTCCTCGGTAATTCAGCCATGATTAAATATTTTAACTACTTCACACACTAACAAAAGAAAAATCTCAATGAAAACCACCTAAAGTCTCTAAAGAACCAAACAATTTTGAATCACACGCCTAAAGAATCTAGGAGATCAAACCACACACAAACAATAATTTCCGTACCGAAAACACTAGTTGGTGATGAAATCCAATGTCGCAGAATTCAGTACAGAAATGGCAGTTAGAACAGTTACCCCTAAAACCTGCTCGATGAATAGATTGGCACAAGTTTCTCCACTAAATCGTCTCGAGTGAAGATAACCCCCCAGAAAATCCAAGTGAGTCTAGCCGACTTCTGCTCCAGGTACAGTGGCATCTTCCCTCCACCGTCACCTTAGGAAAGAATCCTATAGAATATGGTCACTATGGTTACCAATGGAAACAAATATACCTGGGGGAATAGTCTGTGATCCGATACACATGCAAGGGCAG
Organism: Pinus tabuliformis; assembly: GCA_031772625.1. Lineage (NCBI taxonomy): Eukaryota > Viridiplantae > Streptophyta > Pinopsida > Pinales > Pinaceae > Pinus > Pinus tabuliformis. Next base: position 991,124,015 of record CM062814.1, read on the forward strand.
AGTAGCAAGCTCAATCCCCTTGAAGGCTCCTTGACATAATCCAAGGTTTACCAACAAGTGACCCCAGGCTCCTCGACAATGGTTAATCCAAGGTTTACTGTTTTTAATACGTGTATATCTAGTATCATTCCCAATGATGAAGGATTGATTACCCCACTGGTTCGGACACGATCTCGTGCTTGACTCCTATAAGAGGAGCTTCCCAGAGCAAAGATGTAACAATTGGAATTTATCTCCTACCGCAAGATACAACTACTTGTTTGTTTTACTATCTTGGAGAGTTAATTACTCCCTACTCCATGATACTAGCCTAAGCTATGTTGGTGATAAAGAGCCCTAGGAATAAAAAGATTACTAGATAGATTTTACTTTAAGCGTTATTTTTATTGGTTTTTTCTTAAGTCAAAAGGTACAAAGATGAGACTTATGGTGTGAAGACTTGACTCCAAGTCACTAAAAATGCACTTAAGATGAAAAACAATCCTTTCCCTTCAATGAATTTCTAGCTAAGAAAGAGTTGAGAATGTAAATGCTTGTAAAAACAAATCTTTCCTTAACAAACAAAATAAAAAGAAGAGCTTTTTGTCTTTTTCAATACACTAAAAAATGAGACAACTAGTTATGCTCACGAAAATTTTCCTTTCTTTTCAAACACTGAAATACTACTGAAACAAACTTTTTTGCATAAGAGATTTTTTATTTTTATAAAACAATCAAAACTATAGAAAAATCTAATCTTGAGATCTATAAATTCTAAAAAACTATTTGAAGTAAAAGCTTACAAGATCTCTTTTCAAGGATGTTTTACTTAGTTATGAACAAACTAAGGACTAATTTGTCCAGAATCACAAATCAGTCAAAAAACAAACAATTTTTGTTTTCTTTTCTAAAAATGAAATCCAAAACTTTCAACACAAGTCCTTTTGAAGTTTCACAAAGAGAAAAACAAGATGGATTCCTCAACAAAGGCAGATTTTACAAAACGATCAGACTCATAAGAAGGCCAGCAAAAACCAAGGTGATCTAAGGTTTCTAAGGCTTCTAAGATCTGAGTTACTACAAGACCAAATGAAAATCAAGCCCAGCACACAAAACTTCTAGGAATTTCACCTAAAACCCTAATGCCAATGGAATGAACCTAAGAAAAGTTCCTGACAAGTCACGTGAAGATCTAGGTAGAGGCTAAAAACATATAAACAAATCCTAAGCTGACTGAAAGAGAAAATTTTAATTTTTTAAAAATTTTGACAGGGTCCGTAGGCCCCCAGTTCACGCAGGTGCGGTACCGCTCTGTGTGTAAAGCAAAAGTGCGGGTATGTCTGCACTGTGTCACAAGCAGAGGGTGCGGTCCTCTCCCAAAAGTACGAAAAACAAAAAAATAATTCAAGATCTACTAAACCTACCCAATCCCACACACATCAAGCCAAAAACAGAAACAAAGATACAGTTTCTCAAGTCAAAGTAAAATCAAAGGAAAAATAAAAAATTCAAGTCCCTAGTGGAGTTGCCATTTTGTCGGCTGGATAAGTCATTCTTGCAGACAAGACCAACCTCCCTAGTATCTAATGATATCTAGCGACAAGCAAACCAAACAAATTCTATCTTTCTCTAAATATGCAATTTATAGATAAATGCAAACAAGTGTTTTAGGCCTACCTTGGGTCCAGTGCAAGTTTTTGGAAGCCACGCTCCGTTGATCCAAATGAGCTACCTTGTAAATAATCTGCAAACACAAACAAGCACACACATTAAACAGCACCTGAAAAACCAATATAATAAAGCATATTTATCATGATGATCAAGGAATTCATGAAACAAACCATATAAGGCAATTTGTTGAGAAAAATGAATCTGATTGTATTAACTTTAATCAAAGAAGAACTTTACAACCTTGGTGCCTTGATGTTGTACAAGCTCCTCCCAGGGTCTAGCAAGAATCTCCTCTACTTTGACAAGTTTCACTCTCTTCCCAATGAAGCCAAAAGGTGTGTAATCTTTCCTCTCAAGCTTAACTAGGAAGTCTCAATTCCAACAGCATTTACCCTCAAAAATGTTCAGCTTCTAACCTCCCTAGAAACCAGCCCAATGCCTTAATTTGAAGTGCAATGGAGGGAAGTTACTAGGTCCACCTTCAAAGGGATAAAGCCCTCCTTCAAAGGGATAAGCTCCTATCATCAAGGGATTAGCTCCTTTAGTTTTGGGATGCATGAACCACCTAGGAGCAAACCATCCACATCAAGATTCCTTCTAGAATCATCCAGAATTAACCACAAGTGAGTTTTTAAGAATAAACTTGTGCCTTTTTTACTTTCACTGGGGTCCACACCCACTCCTTTAGAGACAGAGAGGGCAGGTCCGTAGGTAACATGAACAAGGGGTGCGGGACCGCAGGTAATAGTAAGAGAAAGTGCGGAACCAGAGCTTTATTGATTTTCAAAGTCTTTCTCTCATTTTTAAAGCTTGACATGAAGAGCTGAGGTTTGAGACTTGCTAAGGAGGACAGTATGAATGATGATAGACCCATACAGACTGCAAATAGCCATGGTGACAATATTTTGTGTAACACATCACAACATGTCCAAAGTGATGGTTAAACCAACAACACATTTCAGAAAGATTCTTACATACTTATGCATAATAGTCTATACATGCATGCGTAAGCAAACCAATACATATATAATTTAGAGTAAACTATATAGCCTATAATACAATACAACATATGCATGAAACGTGATAGCACTTATTATATAAAGAAGTGTAAGTTCCAGTCACAATACATCCATGTCCAACCACTAGTCCTGATAGCGGAACGTTATAGCCACATCCGCCTGCTCCTCCAAAGAGATGTACTAGCTCTGTCCAGTGGAGAAGCCAAGGCTTGTTACAATACTATCCAAGCTCTCTCCAAGGTAGTCTTATCGGAAGCTTGGCTGACCAAAAACCTATACAATGAGTTATGAGGGACTATTTATAGCAAGGGGTGGGGTGACCCTTGATGTTCCCCTTTGTGACAGTTCAACAACCCTCATGACTCTTCATCTACTCTATGACTGTTACATCCAACTATCGACACTTCACTTACACTTGATAAGAAGTTACATTACAATGCACATGTACCCATTTGAAACAAAATGGTTTGAGCAAGCCATGATAGACATCACTCTGACTTAGACAACCATGGAAATCCAACTCCTCAACATCCTCATGTTGATCGGTAGTAACATACTGATGCCAAGATCAGTAATCCTTGAAGGTGTCCATGTGCTCCACGATGACATTTTCTGGAACTTGACTCCTGCCTCCATAGCATCCGAGTACACTGATCTGGCTCCTCTGTCCAAATCATCTGAAAGCATGCACATCATTGTGTTCAATGCTACTAGACCAACATCATACTTGTGTATGATGTCTATACTAATGGGCAAGTCTAGGCCAATGGTAATGCACATCAACTCGTCAAAGTACGAGTTAAGCTCTAGTCAGACTTGTGCCTTAGTCTTTGCCTGGGTGAGAGTCCCCATAGATGGGATCACATGTGTGTGCACCACAAAATCCATAATCTTGAATACTCGTGCATGGGAAGCATGTATGCTAGTGATGAGCTATGTGAGATCTTCATATTTTTGGATCTGACTTTGGATATGTGCCTTTAGCTCGACTTCATTGGCCCTCATCATCTTAGGCAAGTGAATTAGGGCTCCCTTGTATTTCATTTTCGATGTTTGCATGTCATCAACAACAACATGCAAGTTCTTCAAGATACTTGCTCTTCTCGCACATTGCTGCTTTCATGAGATGGACAACTGCCTTATGCATGGTACCGAACTTGGAGTACAATGCTCGCATAACTGTGTCAAGGGAAAATAATTCATCTAGTATTGCCTTCTTTAGTTCAGCTCAGGCAAACACTATCACCAACTCTACTCCTTGCTTGGTTGTTTGAAGTTCCTTTTCCATTTGCTCGTTCTCGACTATCAGAAAGTGAACACTTGAGCTAGTGGCTTTGGCATGCACTCTGGTTTCATCAGCCAAGGCTGCTCGATGTTTGTGCACATCGGTCACAATCACTTATTCCTCAACTTTCATAGGAGATGTATGATCCTCTGGAGTTGACACTCTATGAGATTGTGCAACTCTATGTTGAGATTCATCGAATGAGATGTTGTGCATCTCTCGTTCCAGCTAATCACCAAGGATCTCAGTTCCTCCTTGGTCACTTGAGACTTGCTTATCATCTGGATGCAGTGAAGAGGGTGAGTTGGCCTCTTGGTGGTGAGGCATGAGGTTGATGTCCTATTCCAACTTTTGCTACTCCATGCTAGCATCCAACTGTTGAAGTGCTTTCTCTATCTCATGAGCGAAGTCTTGCTCCTATGATGGTTCACCCTGTCTACCTGATGCCAGTTGATCTGATACGTCCACTACCTATATGGGCGTTGTTTCATCTGTTTGCACATGTTGTACCCCCGTTGTATCTATTGATGTTGCGCTTGTTGAAAAGTGCAACAAGAAATGCTAAAAATAGCACTGCTATAAATAGCCTTGCTATAAATAGCAATTCAACCATTATGGATATTAGCAACAATGGGTGAAAAGTGAAAGTGCTAAAAAAATATTTTCTAAAAATAGCATTTCGGGATCCCTTCTTATTGTAGTCAGTCCTTGGACTAAACATAGGAAGTAAAATTCGAATTTTATATTAACGGTTGTTTGTAAATTGATTAATTAATTCATCTTGAGTTAATTAGTTAAGGAATTATGAACATGAAATCTATGTGAGGACATGAAACAGTTTCTCCTTTGATTGAGGGATTTATCCATCAGTTAAAGAAATAAGAGTGAGTTGTAATTAGTTGGCTTAGTTAACTGAGTCAAGTCTAGTTAGATTAATTTAACAGTTTGTTAAATTAATGAGAGTTCAGTTAGTTAATGCTTGCATGCATGTAACTAATGTATTTCAGATAACTGAGTATTCACTCATGGATAACTCATGCATGTCAGTTCAGTTAGAGACCCAGTTGAGATCAGATGGAGGGACATTGTACTATCAGTTGCGAGAATATTCCATTGTGAATATTCCTTGCATGGAGAAGGAATATTGTTCCTTAAGGATTGCACAGTTAGACTAGAGGTCACAGTGAGTGTGATGAGGCCAATTCACACATGTGATATCATTGGACCCCAATCAAAACTGCGCAAGGAAATAGGAGGCTTGGAGGGCTTGAGGAAGATATATTCTATGTTTATTGAGTCTGTGAGTTGTATTGTTTGATTGTTGAGAGAGCACGATAGCTTTTGAGTTGATTCTTTTTGTAACTTGAACAAGATTTCCACTTGTATGATAATAAAGAGTTGGGGTTTTAGGCTGGTTCTTTCACCAGTGATATATCTTCTGTGTTATGGTTGATTACTTCTCATTCTCAGTTATATCTGTTCCTGGTTGATGATGCTCATATTGGTTTAAACTGCCACAAAGTTTATGGTAGAAGTAGATCTGGTATTATGCTTTAGGACATTGAATATATCAGTTGATCTACAGGTGAAAATTCTACATGGTATCAGAGAAAAGGTGATCAAGGAAGACAAATATACAAGCAGGAGAAGTTCGAAGTTTGGATTCTGAATATTGAAATTGAGTTCTTATCACATCTCTATTTCACCTATGGCATTCAGTGGTTTAAGACTCAATATGCCCTTGATGGTAGTTCGAATTATATAGCCTGGAAGGATCACATGGAGGTAGTATTAGAAGATAACGGTCTAAAGGACTTCATTGATCAAGAATTCCAAAAGCCCAATGATGCTACTCGACTAGTGGAATGGAAAAAGTGTGTGGCTAGGGCAAGGAGAATCCTCTTCGAGGGAGTTCGAAATCACATTGTCTCAAGCCTCCATGGGAAGGAGACTTCATTTTTGATGTGGAAAACATTGAAAGATCTTTATCAGAATAGCAGCGATCAGAGGAAGTTGGTGTTGAAAGACAAGCTTCAAAAGATCAAGTGCGAAAAGGGCGACACAATCTCTACATTCCTGAACAAGCCCACCACCTGCAGGGATGAGCTTGGAAGCGTAGGGATCGTGACAACTAATGATGACATGGTGAGCCTAGAACTCCTCAGTCTTCCTAAGAGTTGGCATAGCTACCAGGACTCGGTTAATGGAAGAGAGAAACTGCCAAATTGGGAAAGACTTTGGTCGGACCTAATGCAGGAGGAGATAAGGTGAAACACCAGGGATGGATCTTCATCAAAACAAGATGATGAAGAACATTTAGCTTTAGCGAGTAAAGCTAACAAAGGGAAAGGGAAGGCGTCCCAATCCAAATCTTCTCATGGTGGGAATAAGGTTGACAAGTCAGAAGTGCGATGCTTTCATTATCATGAAGTGGTCCATCATGAAATGAATTGACCACAAAAGAAATCCAAGAAGGGTTCCTCCAAGGAATCTGATGGTGAGGAATTGGCCTCATAGTTTGAGCTAGATTTCTCTCTTATCACATGCATGGTTTCATCCATGGTGGGATGTGTTTGGTACCTAGACAGTGGAGCTTCTTTCCACATGTCGGGTGACAAGAATCTTTTCAGTACATTGGAGGAGAAGGATCTCTAGATTCGGATCGAGATGGGCGATGATGGAAAGTATTGTGTCTTAGGTGAAGTTATAGTTGTGTTTCAGAGGGAGCATGGTGCTCCTCTCACCCTATCTGTTGTTAAGTATGTACCAGGTTTGAAAAAGAATCTTGTGTCTATTGCTATGCTAGAAGATAAAGGCTATGATGTAGTTTTTAGTAAAGGAAAAGTTTTCCTGAGGCATATCGGCACCGGACAGACCAAGTGAATTGGGATTCGAGTAAATAATCTCTACAAGCTAGAGGTAGAAGACTGTGCTACACTGAGTTCCAAAGTAGAGGTGGTGAAAAGCCAAGATGTTGGTGAGCTATGGCATATAAGACTGGACCACTTGCATCATGGGGCCTTGAAGATCATGCATCAAATTTATACCAGCTTACCCAAGGGAAAACTGGAGCAAACAGACACATGCAAAGGATGCACCGTAGGTAAGTATGCAAAATATTCCTTTCAAGATCAAGATAGTAGAGCTGGAGCAATCCTGGAGCAAGTTCACTCAGATGTATATGGACCATTCTCTACAGCCTCCACCGCTAAACAAAGGTACTATGTTATTTTTATTGATGATTTTTCTCGTAGATGTTGGATCTACTTTATGAAAAATAAGGATCAGACCTTCTTGAGGTTTTGTGAGTTTAAATCCTTGGAAGAGAAAGAATCTGGAAAGAAAGTAAAAGCCTTGTATAGTGACAACGGTAGAGAGTATGTTTCCTAGCAGTTTGAAGACTTCTGTGCTACAGAAGGATATAAAAGGGAACTGACGACACCCATAACCCACAAAATAATGGGGTGGCTGAAAGGAAGAATAGATCTATTGTGGGAGCAACTCGAGCGATGTTGCATGACCAAAGCCTACCACTTCATCTGTGGGTTGAGGCATGCAATACAATAGTGTATCTTCAGAACAGAAGTCCTCATCGTATCTTGGGGATGAAACACCTATGGAGGCTTTTTCGGGGAAGCGACCAGATGTGAGTCACTTCTACATCTTTGGATCATCAATTTACTGTCATGTGACCAAAGATGCTCAAAAGAAGCTAGACCCAACAACTGAGTTGGGGATACTTGTGGGGTACACAAATACACCTCACAACTATCGTGTGTATCTTCCTGCTAGTCAGAGGACTGTAGTGCGCAGGATCTGAAGTTCGACGAGCAGAGAGCCATGCAAGTGTCACTTGAGAGGGAGCTCAAGTTGCATGGAGATGAGGAATTGTTAGTTCCAAAGGAGGAGGAGCCTCCTGATGATGTGGATCAGCCACATGCAGAGGATCTAGTAGTGGAGAGCACCACTCCTGGAGAGTCTTCCAGAGATGGGCAGAAACGCTCGTGGGAAGATGATAGATTGATGGTAGATGTGAGAGAGGATGTGGGGTAGCCATCCTCTCAATGCAGACAAAGGAGATCTTCATAGAGATACACTAGCTACATGGCCCTGGTTGGGGAGTGTGTAGCGATCGAACCTTCTTCTTTTTAGGAAGCAGTGCAACAACCAGTCTGGGTTTATGAAATGGTAGAAGAGTACAATTCTATCATACAAAATAGTGTGTGGGATTTTGTCCCTAGACCTGGGGACAAGTCAGTGGTTAGTTCCCGATGGCTTTACAAGGTAAAGTAGGTAGCTGATGGGAGTGTTGAGAAACACAAGGCAAGGTTTGTTGCCCGAGGTTTCTCACAGGTTGAGGGGATCGACTACGATGAGACCTTTTCTCCTGTAGCAAGGTACTCATCTATCAGATCAATGCTAGCTCTATAAGCTCAGATGGGTTGCAAGATCCATTAGATGGATGTGAAGATGGCATTCCTCAATGGGAATATTGAGGAAGAGGTATACATTAAGTAGCCCGAAGGATTTGAGACCTTCGATCGTGAATCACATGTTTACCAACTGAAGCGAGCACTATATGAGCTGAAGCAAGCACCCTGTGCTTGGTATACTAGGATCGACAACTATTTCACCGGATTGGGCTTCACCAAGAGTGAATCAGATGCAAACCTTTACCACATCATGGTAGAAGGTAAGCCATTGATTATTGTACTTTATGTCGATGATCTGATTTTGAAATGTGATGATCAGCTGATCAAATCTTGCAAGGAGGACCTTGCAAGAGAGTTCGAGATGAAAGACATGGGCCTCATGCACTACTTTCTAGGCATGGAAGTGTGGCAGAAAGATGGGGAAGTATTTGTGTTGCAAGGCAAGTATGCCAATGAGATACTCAGGAACTTTCACATGGAGAAGTGAAAACCCATGCAGACTCCTCTAGCTAGGAACTGGAGGAAGGAGGATGCTACTTTAGGTGAGGTAGTAGCTGCTATTGTTTATCGACAGCTCGTGGGTTCACTTATGTATCTAGTGAACACACGACCTGACTTATGTTTTGTGGTGAACCAGCTGAGTCAAGCTATGGTTCAACCTACCAAGCTATTTTAGAAGGCAGCGAAGCATGTGCTAAGATATCTCAGAGGCACTACACAGTATGGATTGTGGTACAGATGGAAAAAGGGAGTGAAGCTGCAAGGCTTCACAGTTGTGGATTGGTCAGGTAGTCCATCAGACTAGAAGAACACTTCTGGAGGAATATGCAACCTTGGTTCAGCTACAGTTTCTTGGTATAACAAGAAACATAGATCAGTTGCACTTAGCTTAGTAGGGGTTGAATACATGGCTGCTAGTTAGGTAGCATGCGAGGCCATTTGGATGCGGAAGATTCTAGTGGGATTGTTTGGTCAGATGATGGATCCTACAGTGATATACTGTGATAATCAGAGTTGCATAAAACTCTCTGAGAATCCAGTGTTTCATGATAGGTCCAAGCATATAGATATCCGTTACCATCATCTACAGGACTGTGTGGTCAAGAGGATCATGATGTTGTTGTATGTTTCGACCGACGAACATGATGCAGATATTTTGACTAAGGCATTGTCAAAATGAAAGTTCGAGTTCCACAGAGACAAGATTGGGTCTATTGATAATCCCTTTGTTGTTGAGAGGTTGTGTTGAAAAGTGCAACAAGAAATGCTAAAAATAGAAAATGCTAAAAATAGCACTGCTATAAATAGTAGTTCAGCCATTGTGGATCTTAGCAACAATGGGTCAAAAGTGAAAGTGCTAAAAGTAGCTTTTCTAAAAATAGCATTTGAGGATTCCTTCTTATTTTAGTTAGTCCATGGACTAAACATAGGAAGTAAAATTCGAATTTGATATTAACAACTGTTTGTAAATTGATTAATTAATTCATCTTGAGTTAATTAGTTAAGGAATTATGAACATGAAGTCTATGTGACGACATGAATAATTTCTCCTTTGATTGAGGGATTTATCCATCAGTTAAAGAGATAAGAGTGAGTTGTAATATTGAGTTGTAATTAGTTGGCTCAGTTAACTGAGTCAAGTCCAGTTAGATTAATTTAACAGTTTGTTAAATTAATGAGAGTTTGGTTAGGTAATGCTTGCATGCATGCAACTACTGTATTTGAGATAACTGAGTATTCACTCATGGATAACTCATGCATGTCAGTTCAGTCAGAGACCCAGTTGAGATCAGATGGAGGGATAATGCACTATCAGTTGCAAGAATATTCCATTGTGAATATTCCTTGCATGCAGAAGGAATATTCTTCCTTAAGGATTGCGCAGTTAGACCAGAGGTTATAGTGAGTGTGATGAGGCAAATTCACACATGTGATATCATTGGACCCCAATCAAAACTACACAAGGAAATAGGAGGCTTGGAGGGCTTGAGGAAGATATATTCTATGTCTATTGAGTCTGTGAGTTGTATTGTTTGATTACAGAGAGAGCAGGATAGCTTTTGAGATGATTCTTTTTGTAACTTGAACAAGATTTCCACTTGTATGATAATAAAGAGTTGGGGTTTTAGGCTGGTGCTTTCCCCAGTGATATATCTTTTGTATTATGGTTGATTACTTCTCATTCTCAGTTATATATGTTCTTGGTTGACGATGCTCATATCTATTTAAGCTTCTACAAAGTTTATGGTAGAAGTAGATCCAGTATTATGCTTTAGGACATTGCATATATTAGTTGATCTACAAGTGAAAATTCTACAGTGCTCCCTTTGCTTGTTTGCACAACTCTTGTTCCTTTCAGAGTTGCTCCTTTATCTCATGAAACTCCTTCTCTGCTTCTTACATTCTTCTCTTATCCCTCTGCCTTTGCATGATTCACATGTCACACTGGTGCCTCTTCACCTCTATAGCCATAACTGCTTTCTCTACTAATGAATATGCTCGGAATTTGTAGCTTTTGTATTCCTCCATGCAGTCGACAATCTTCTTCTTGACCTTGTCACGCACTGGTATGCTTGTCTCTGCTGCTAATGCTACTGGTGCTCTCCAAGATGCTGCTTCATGTTTCTTCACTAACCAATCCACAGTGAAGATAGCCTATTCATTGGGTCTGGAGAAACTGTAGCAATATCTCCATGGGTCCTCCTCGACCCAATGAAATGCCCCTTAAATCCAGTTGAAATGAACTCTCATGCAGTGATCTTTTACAATGTAATGTGGGTCATATAGATTGTAACTTCAGAGGTCAAATGGGTACTTCTTCATCTGTTCTGCTTCGACATCCTCTTGTTTGATACTCAAGATCTCATATAACCCAATCTGCAATGAAAGAGTGGGCCAAGGTGCCTTCTTCTTCCAGTGTAGTCTAGTTGTCAATCCTATCAAGATGTGATATGTTACTTCTTGCATGACAAGTATGTCCAAAGAAAACTTCGGGATAATATGTGAAGGATTCTTCGTGCTGAGCATTCGAATGAAGGTGCCAGACAATGAGGCATACCAATCAGCAATGTATATCAGTGCCTCCATTGCTTCCTTTGACATGTAAGGTGGATCTTGTTAGAATATCATCATGTAAACTAGGGTGACAAAATGATCAGATAGCCGTGTGATTACTCCTCCGAAGCTGCATTTGGATAACAACTTGAAATATGTGTTCACAACAGTCTTCACTCGTGACCATGCCCACTCCGAGCCCGAGAACTCCTTTTGGGCATTGATTGCATCTAAGATGTAGGTGAACATGTAGATCTCTGCATGCATACTTCTAGGTGAATATTGAGCCTTTGCTACCCATTCCTTCAGTTGATGAGCCAACATACCAGATTAGTTACATGGTTTTCCTTCTCTAGCTAGCTGGTCCAACACGATCACCCAACTCTGTGGGAAGGTTTCCGTACATTCTTAGCCACACAATCGACATGCAAATATGACCAAGTATTGATGTGCCTTCTATAGTATCTTCATCTTGTAGATATGGTTGGGTGTCAACGAAAATCGAGCCAGCTCCTTTACCCAGTTCTTCAGAATGTCTCTAGAGTTAGCATTGATGTTGGGTAATATGAAGGGAGTCTTCATGATAGTCACGGGGTCTGACATCTGATACATCTCATCATAATATCATGCCTAGAAGGTTGCAAGATTCATCCCACTGACATTGCTGAAGGTCATCGTCTCGGGATCAGTGTGGGAGACGATCCAGTGTATCATGCTCGCGCATGGGAACGGAAGGTATTTGCATGCAATCCGGTACAAGCTAGACTTGTGAATGTTCACATACACTTGACGATCTTCGAGATCTTCCTCAAAAGTGCCTGCAAATTCTTCATTAACCTCTTGCCATTTTAGCTTGATGTACATTTCAAGAAACAACTTGGTATCTTCATAGATCGATAGACTAGAGGAGACTCGTTGAATTGTTGCTTCAGCTGCATTTCCATCAGTTTCCTATGATACGACCCTCTTGGCAGCCATTGATCCTATACTATTAAGAGGAGAATGAACACATGAAAGATCTAGAGACAAGGAACATGCATGGCAAGAAATTTATCAGCGAAAACCAAAGAAAATCCAGGGAATGACATAGCAAATACCTGGGAAACTAATAGGAAAGATTACACAATTTCTTTTGTGAGGCTGGGTGACTGGCTACCAGAACTGCGCAAAAGGTAGTCTGGGTTATTTGGGAGGCAAGACTGGCTGCTGGATTTGCACAATGCACAATCTAGACTAGCTGGTGGTAGTTGGGATTATGCAATGCACAATTCCAGCTGGGAGTGACTACAAGCTCAGCGACTGCATTGCGCAATTTTCTGGGCTAACAGTCACTGTCCCTCAGAAATGTGCAAAACAGTCCTAGAGGATAGTGGCTAGGAAGATATACTCATTTCTGGAGATGAAGACAAAGCCTTCCTTCCCCAGATTGTGCAATGTTTTCTCAGTGAAGACAGAGTTTAGGCCAAGGTTGGCTAGACTTGTCGACAGGAAACTGAAAGCAAATATGAAAGTGAATGCATGGTGAAACTAAGTGAAAGCAGAAGTGATTGATAGTGCATGCAAACATGAATGAAAGATTCAGTAAACAAATCAACGTGTTTGTGGGTGAAGCGAGTCGCCGAATCAACGATTGTTCATGAAAAACAGTTTCACGCATGCGACAGCAGTGAGAAAACCTGAAACAATGCTAGGACAAGCTAGTATACATGTAAACGACATCAATCATTCAAAGAAATCAAGCAAAAAACACTCACATAAGTGGAAACAAAAAAAAAGACAGAGATGCTGAAAAAGACAAGTTAAGGCCACTTACTCGTGAATAACTAAGCCGAATGTGTCGAAGAGTTGTGGATGTGTTGTGGCATGTCATAGCTCCAAGATCGATGTGAAAGAATGAGCTATGATGTGTGGAATAAATAATTTTGGGCTCATGACGCACATGCCACAAATCTAGTAAAAAGTGACACTTGGAGGAAACTTTCTAAAACAACTTTGCATGTAACCTCCAACTACTAAAAATAACCCCCCTGAATCATGTGATACCTTTTGCACGTTGCCTTTTGCTATTCCAGGAAAAAGCAAGCCATGCATGAAAGTCAAATTTCCTTAGTCTCGGGTGGAACCGATCAACCTAAATACTCATGCATGACGCTGCTCAACAACTGGAAGGAAATGCACATTTTTGGCTGGGAGTTGGGCTAGATGCCCAGCAGATTTGCACAATTTCTGGGCAAAGTAGCTCACTACTTCCTAGATTTGTGCAAATTTTGGGTTGAGCAGCCCTGTTGGGGAAAATTGTGCAATTTTCATTGTTAGGGTTGTCTGGCAGAATTACGTAATTCTGGAGCCCATCAGGCTACCAGATAGGAATGTGTAATTTCTGGAGGGAAGGTTGGTTGCCCTCCAGAAATGCACAATTTCTTGGGGGAGCTTCTCAGCTTGCAACTGGACCAAGTTTAGATGAACAACCTATGAGGGGAAAGGATCAAGCTTTGTTCGACAAGCTGTCTTCGTGCAAGAAAAACGCTGAAGCTTGTGTATTTGATGAAGTAAGACAAGGTGCTGTGAAATCTTGGTAGGGAGGCTCATGAAGCTAAGGAAAATTTTTAGAGGGTGGCTGTAGCTGCTACAACAAGAGGTAAATCTAATTGAAATGCATCATTTCTAATATTTTCCACAATCTTGAAAGGACCATATGTGATAGGTTTCAGTTTCTTACCTTCTCCTTTCAACCTGTCTTTACTGATATACAACCATACCTGATCGCCGACCTAAAAATGATGATCGACTCGATGCCTGTCATAGCACATTTTGTACTTGGCCCTGACTCTTCTCTAACTGATCTTGTATTGCTTCATGTATCTGATGTCTCCTTTGAATGAACTTAAATGCTTTGTTTGCATCATCATGTTCACCCACTTTATCCTCTTCATTGAACATGAAATCCATCAGTGACTTTGGTAGATACCCAAAACATGTTTAAAATAGTGATTTATTAGTCAAAGAATGTAAGGCTTGATTGTAAGCATGCTGCACATAAGGTAATATTCATCCCACAACTTAGGATGTTTACTGTAGTAACCTCGGAGAGTATGTATGATTGTCCTATTCACCACTTATGTTTGTCTGTCGATTTGTGGATGAAAAGCCATGCTCTTCTTCATCTTTGTGTCCATGAGTCCCCACAAAGTGGACCAAAAATCTCCTACGAAATGAGTGTCTCTATCAGAAATAATGGAAGTAGTAACCCAAAATGAACCCATACCTGTTCGAAGAACATCTTTGCAGTCTGTTTAGCAGGCACTTTCTTTTTGCACGGAACAAGAATGCACATCTTGCTGAATTTTTCAACCACAACATACATGTAATCATGCTCTCTCCTGGACATAGGAAGTCCTCCTACAAAATCTGTGGAAATGTTGTCCCATGGTCGCAAAGGAACTAGAAGTGGCATGCACAAACTGATCTTTCAATTGCTTGGCTTGTTGGTTGAACACATCACACATCCTTTAATGCACTTAACAATTGTTTCATACATGCAAGGCTAGTAACAATACCTTTGAATTTTTGCCATTGTTTTGCTTACTCCAAAATGTCCTGAAATGTGAGAAGAATGTGCTTCCTGAATTACATGCGCTCTTTCTGTCTGTGGTATGCACAACTTTCTCGGATGATATAACAACCTGTTATGAATATGTTAATTGATTTCTTGCACTTGAGCACCATGAGTTAGTGATTCATAAACATCTTTGAAATTAGTATATGTACTATATTGTTCTATATAACTTTCATGTTTTAAAGAACTATTCTGTAGCACTACTGAAGCATTCAAAGATGGTCTAGACAACATATCAACTACTTTGTTTGTAACACCTTTCTTGTACTTAATTACTAAGTGAATTTGCTGAAGAAATCCCATCCATCTTTAATGATGAGATTGTTGCAACTTAGTTTGAGACTGAAGCTACTAAATCGACTGATGATCTATGTGAATCACCATTTCCTTACCTTTTAAATAATGTTTCCATTTCTTAACACTTTCAACCAAAGAAAATAGTTCTTTATCATATGTTGGATAATTCATTACTACTTTAGAAAAAGTTTCAGAATGAAAACAAATTGGTTTCCCTTTTTAAAGTAAGACTGCACCCATTGCATAAACACAAGCATCTTTTTCAATTTTGAATGGACGTTGAAGATCTGGTAAAGCTAAGATTGGTGCAGTGACAATTTTATGCTTAAGTGTATAAAAATATTTTTGTTTTTTTCCTCCCCACTAAAAGGGAACTTTAGAACCTATTAAAGCATGTAACAGTGATGTAATCAAAGAAAACTGAGCAATAAATTTCCTCTAATACTGAATTGCACCTATAAAACTTCTAACTTCACTCACATTCTGTGGTGTTGGCCACTTAACAATCACGTCAATTTTAGCTGGATCTATTTTAAAACTTCCACCTCCAACTATGTAACTAAGATAATTTAGTGAAGTTTTCCCAAACTCACATTTGGAAAGTTTAAGGTACAATTTTCCCCTCTGCAACACTTCAAAAACCTGTTTAAGATGCCTAAAATGGTCTTCCATACTTGAACTAAAAATTAGAATATCATCTAAGTAGATTATGACAAATTTATCAATGTATGGGTGTAATACATCATTCATAACACTCATGAAAGTTGCTGGAGCATTACACAAACCAAAAGGCATTACTGGCCATTCAAATAGTCCCTGCCTAGTTTTGAATGCAGTTTTCCGGATGTCATTTCCTGCAATGTGAATTTGATGATACCCACTTATTAAATATAACTTAGTGAAATAAACAACATTTTTTAGTTGATCAGGTAAACCATCTATCCTGGGAAGAGGATACCTGTTTTTTATTGTAATTTTTTTGAAGGCCCTAAAGTCGACACACATTCTCCATGTCTCGTCTTTCTTAGGAACCAAAATTAAGGGTGAGCCACATGGAGATGAACTAGGTCGAACAAAACCTTTTTTAATCAATTCCTGGATTTGTTTCTTTATTTCTTCGTTCTCTATAACTGACACGCGATACATTCTGATATTAGGAAGAGGGGCATCAGACATTGATTGTATCTCATGTTGTATTTCTCGCTTAGGAGGAAGATGTTTTGGTTCTTTAAATAGACTTGGAAAAGAATCTACCACTTTGACCAATCTATCTTTAAACTAAGATTCACAACCTGAAAAAGAATCATGTTGATCTTTATGTTGTTGTTTTACAACGGTGAGTACATATCTCTTACTTGAACTTATTAATCACTTCATCTGATTAACTGAAACTAAATCCAAGTGTGATTTGAGTTATTGTGCCTTGAAAATATATTCAATCCCATCTTTCTTATTGCTATATTTATGCTCTTTCCTATGAAAGAATGCCTCAAGATCATATAGATAAGGACTTCCTAGCACTACTCCAGATATGTCTGTTATAATCACATCTAAATCCACTTCATCAATGTAATTAGTTGTTATGGTAAATTTTAACTGACACTGCTTTATGACATTAATATGAGTCTCTTTATTTAGCCAACCTAGTGGGTATGGTCTTGGATGTTTCTATGTCTCCAATCCCAATTTCTTAACTAAATATTCAGATATTAAATTTGCCTATGATCCATAGTCAAATAGTGTATCTATTTTCTTGTGCATAGAAGTTATCCTTATGTGAAATAATTCAACCCTTTTATCCTCATTCAGATGATTTATGTGTGAGGAAGGTGCAGAAGTACTAGAACTTGAACCAGTGTTAGATATTTTACCTATCAAAACCATTGTGGTTATTTTACCTTCATCACCTGAGTCGGAGCCAAACTATTTTTGGATTGTTGCATTAGCCTTATTTTCACCTTTCTTCTTCTGGAACTTCTTTGTTCTGAGTTATAGATGAAGTTTCCAACATTTGGACTCATCATGTCTGATCCTTTGGCAATGAGTACAAGTAGGCCTTTCAATTTCCTTCTGAGCTATCACTTATCTCTTTCCCTTCAAATTTCCCTTCCTCTTGTTGTCTTTGGAATCCTTGATTTCCAACTGTCTAGATGGTTTCTGTGAAAAATTGAATGGTATGCCACCTGATTCAATATGTATGGCTTGAACACACACTTCATCAAAGTCATCAGGATTAAACATCAATAATATATGCTATAAATATGAATGTAAAATGCCAATGTACTTTAATAAAGTTTCACGTGTATCTAATGGAATTCCAAGTGCCAAAGATTTCTTCCTGAACTCCTGAACATTCAGTCCTTTACCTTGCCTCAAATGCTACCAATCAATAACAACTTGTTGCATGTGTCCCAAAGGATAGAATTGTTTCATGAGAGATTTTAAAAACTTAGACCATGAAGAGATGACCTTACCTTTCCGCTTTACATCTATTTGAGTTTTACTTTCCCACCAGATTAAAGTTGTTTGCCCATTCTAAGTGTAGCTAACTGAATTTTCTTTTTATCATCAGAAATGTTCTAAATACGAAAATACACTTCTAACTGCTTAATCCATTTATCTAACTTTTCAGGATTCATTTCGCCATCATAAATAGGTAGCTCAAATTTTACATCAACTTTCAAAAGAGATGATTTCTTAGGTTTCTTTTCTGTTTCAGAATTAGAAATGGAAGAAGAAGAAGAAGAAGATGGTGATGGAGATGATGGAGGAGCAGGAGGTTTATCAGCCTTGCCTTTTCCCTTGTCCTTCTTCGATGTATTTGAAGAAGAAGGTACATCCCCCACCTTATTATCTTTGTAGAATTCTCCCAACATCTGCTGCATGCTAAAAAACACTTTTTGAAACTGTTCCTTGCTCATCTTTGCTTCAGGAGTTTCACCTGGATTAGATCTTGTCATTGTCGATTTATGAGCGACTTTTCTCTTTCCAATCTCTAGATAAAACTCTTCAAGTGTTCCTTCTCCACATTGTGACTTAGACCTAGTTAACATTCACTGGAAAAAATTCTACAAAACACAACCTTCTTTGATACCAAATTATATGATCTGAAATCAATCATAGATTAAAACTGATGTAGACTTGATTAATTGCTAATAGTGAATGGATTGTTAACCTTAAGTGATGAATGTGGAAGACTGAAGGAAAGAAATTGATTTAAGACTTAATCAAGAACTTAATAAACATAATAAAGCATGAATCTATAGTAAAAATAGATATAGAAGACAACAAACATTGATTATGGAGTTCGTCCCTGATGGACTATGTCTCTGGGTCCACTTTCAAGATGGGTGTCCACTTTATTAGGATTGATTGAAAGAGGTATTTTACACAGAAAAAACACCAGATTGAATGTGCAAACACACCCTTCAAGTCCCTATCAATAGAAATCTCTCTATCCTAGCTTTCCAATGCCTGTCTCCATTCCTAATTCCGCCTCCGGATGACCAAGATACAATGAATCAATAACTGCCTCTCTGGCTAAGCATCTGCTTATAAGACTCAAAATCACTCTCTCCTCCTTCACCATGAACAAAGGATGAATTTTTAGTGACATAGGTTCATTTGAGGTCCCCTAGGCTCAGATAGGCATGAATAGGTTGCTTTGAATGTTTTAGAGGCTTGGTCTTATTACAAAATGACACCTTAGGATAGGGTTCATGGCAAGTTTATTAAAATAGCATAAAAATGAACAAAAAAAACCCATAAACAACTTTGGATAACCCAAAATCCACTGGTGGTCAGGGAAATGCATGGAGTGGTTGACCTTGCCCATGTGAATAGGGTGGTCTAACCATTAACTGCCACCTCTATGGTCACCATCTCGCAATTCCGGCTAATTGTGCATGGCCGAACTATTTCATGTGACAACTATATCCCTCTACTAATAATTAAGTCTATTCTCCACTGTGGTTAACACTCATGCTACGGTTACTCCATTGCGGTGTTCACACATGCCTGTCTCCACTGTGGTCTCCAAAACCATGCGGTTAGGGACTGTTTATGCATTTGTATTACATTTTGTTTTTACAATATCGTCCGAAGTGGGTTTTGTAATAAAATTTATGCCATAAGTTTATTACTTAGGTTTAGGAATTATATGCTAGGGTTTAGCACATAGGTTTTAGTGTTAGTTTATGTCCTTAGCTTAGGAGTTAGAGTTTATTACATCACCATAGAAAAACCCATTACAAACCACTTTGTCACATTATGACATTCAAACACCATGAACTTTAACCAACACCAGACATTGAAGAACACCAACAAAGTTGACGAAGCTGAGGAGGACCTGAAATCTCTAGATACACTGGACTGACAAGATCCTCCTGGATCAGATGGATTCGAAACACCAGGCAACATTTCATATAGAGTACTAGATTGGGAATAAAACAAATCTAAATACTGGGCATGGGAAATAGCTTGATCCTTAGTAACACAACCACCCTTTGCTATATCTGCAACGATTTTGTTTACGAATGACTTGGTAAACCATTCAATCAACAACTCATCATGGATTTCAAATTTGATGAGGTGACACTGATGTCTCCATTCATGGATATGATCAGAGATATGGGTCACTGTATCTTGTTTCAGATATGTAAGCAAGTGAGTACCAGTTTCATAATGATCTAGTAGCTGGAAGTGGGTGAGGAAGGCCATATCCAAAGAGTTGAAGTCGACATAGGTACCTTGAGGCAACTCAATGTACCACTCTGTGGCATCACCTTTCAAGGTTTGTTGAAAGAGGTAGAGATGAATGGAATCATCAATGTAGGGATTAGAAGAACACCATAAGTGATATGTCATCACATGGGCTTGAGGCTCCTCTTTAGCTTTTCCATGAAATTTGGGCAATCACTTTGAATTTTAGTGGGAATTGGAGACCAATAAGGCAAATGAAGAATTGGATCATTAGTAAGCCTCAAGACATTGAGCAGTTACAACGTCACTAAACATGGAATTTCTAAGTTAAAAGGCATATAACGCCTTTGATAAGGACTTGTCTGTGGGTTCCAACCTTGTTGGTAAAGGTTCCATCCCCAAAGTGGAGGATTTTGACCATAAGGGACTTCATTTTCCCCCCATTGAAGGGTACCTTGACCATAAGGTGGACTTCATTTTCCCCCCATTGAAGGGTACCTTGACCATAAGGTGGATTATGGGCCGCATATGGATTGTGAGGTTGTTGCACCAGCTGACCCTGGTAATAAAATTGCTTGCCCTACTAATACAAGGGATGGCCTTGTGCTTGTAAGGTTTGACCTTTTTGATATACATGCTGAGATTTCTATTGCAAGGGTTGACCTTACTACTGCAATGGTTGGCCTTGTAGATACAAGGGTTGGTTGGGTTGTTGGACAAACTACGTCTGCTATTGCAAAGGCTATTGAAACTACTGCAAAGGTTTCCCTTGCTACTGTAAAGGTTTCCCTTGTTGCAGTAAAGGTTTTTGAATAGTTCCTTGAGGGATTCCTTGTTGGTACTGATAAGTTCAAATTGGGATTTAACCATATGCACCCAGAATAGGATTTTGACTAGGTTGCAGATGAGGACCAGCTTGTGGAATGTAAGGCGAATTTTTCAGTGCTTGTGAACCATATGGAACATAAGACTGTTGGAGAAGTATCCAAGCCATATAAGGTTGTTTATAATGGATATTACCTGCCTCAGATGGATCGATGAGATTAGGAATACCACTAGGATTAGGTTGACTCACTTCAACCATGTGAGGTTTTGATCCACTCACATTGGTTCCACTAGACATAAGAGGAAAGCTGGGATTTCCCCCCCAAGTTGTGAATGAGGTAGTGGTACATTTTTTCCACTTTATGGAGGATTGAAGAAATTATAGACGTGTAAAATGAAATTTTCGGTTGCACCAGAATGGAAGGTTGAAACGATGGTAATGGTTGTGATGAAATCATCGGTTTAATCAAAACTGAAGTGATGACAATTTTCATAGGTATATGAGAGGTCACATTAGGAATAAAAGAACCAGAAGTAGGCATAGAATTTCTGACCAAATTTGGTTTTTGTGTAATGAAGAAGTAGTGGGAGTTCCTGAAACTAATTGAGCCAAGGTTGTATAACCATGTGGAAGCATAGGCCCACTATTTTTAGGAGGTGGTTGAGGTGGAACTCTTCCTACATAAGGAAATCCTTCCAAATAAAACTCATATTCAAACTCATTATCAACGTTAGGAGTGTGAGTAGAGGATACTTTCAAAGGACCTCGAGGAGAGGTTGGAATTTCACCTTCTGAAGCCATGGGTGGAAATAGTTGGAGAGGGGGAATACGAGATGGACATGGAGATAACTCTAAAGGAACACCCGGTCAATTGTATGGACTATAAGGATGTTTAGGAGATATCACAAATGGATCAAATAATAGATTGATAGCATATAAAATAAACCTTTGTGGACTCTTAGGGGTTTTTGGATCAGACTCCTGAGATGACGATGAATCTTGAGGTGGAGGACGAGAAGTAAGGACTTGGATGCTTGGGACAATTCCAAGTTCAAAGCCTTGAGATTCAAGTGACTGCGGAAGTTCAAGGTGAACTCCTTGTGAAGACCCTTTAGTATTAGACAATGAAGGGGAACTATGAGGTGAACTCAATGGGTCAGCCATAGTGACTTTCTCTCAAGAGCAGAAAGAGAAGATATGATTTGTTGAGTTCTGATTAAAAGTAAAATTTACAAGGAATTTACTCAATATGGGGCCAAGAAACATCTGCATGGGTTCAACATGTTATCATTGGCAGTTAATTTTATGACACAGAACAACAAATAAATCAAAATGGGTAATGCTAGGCAAGAGGGTTTACCAAGTATCCGTGAACCATTATATACACCTTTGCCGAAACCAAGGACTCGATGTATGATAAATGATCTCCCTGAATGCTATGTTTGGTGTATCACATTTACAAGGTGGCTAAATCGGTTACCTATGGCTAAAATATAGAAACCTAGTGGGGTCTCCAAATATATACTTGATGGTGCGGGGAGCATAAGTCCGTGTTAGCACTGTCTAATTCATAACTATTCGATGAGATGTCCCTATATATTTTCCATACTGAAGTGGCTCCTATATACTCGAAAGTACTGGGGAACCTTCTATATACTTCTGTACTGGGACGAGATTTCACCCTCGGGATACAATGCAGGCAGTTAATGACCTAGCCTAAACCTCTAGATATTTGAGTTAGGTTACAAATGTTCCTTAGGTTAATTGAGGTAAATTTTAAGTTTATCTCCAATTAAGTTCCATTTTGATGGTTCAACAATGTCACCTGTAACTATAATGCAACTAAATGATAAAAATGAAATCTTTTCATTCGATAAAGGCTAAACTCATGAAGGAAGAGAGACAAACAAATAATGCACCAATCATGAAAAATGAATTAAGAAACAACTCTTAATCTTTCTAATGCGAAATGCAAAAATAAGAACTAATCTTTCACTTTCACAAACAAATGCAATCCTAAGAGAAACAAAAATCACTTTTATTTCACTAAGATGCACTAATTTTTATCTTTTTCTTTTCACTTTGATTCAGAAATGCAAAATAATGCAAGGAGCAAAGGAAAAATGAAATCTAAAGCAACTAAAATTAAAATTTCACTCACTTATGGTTTTGAATGTAAATCGTTTAAAAAATACTTAAATGAAGAAATGTTTCACTTTTATTTTCCAAACAAAGAAATCAAACAAGTATTCACTTTCAATCCTTCCAAAGCATGCAACTATAATCTATGCTTGAAAATGGAGCAAAAGTGGTTTTCAAAGCATAAAAATGACTCAATACTAATGAAAATAACTTCACAATCAGGAACCAAAAGAAACTTGGGAACAATGTCTTGATGACAACAAGACCCCTGAATGGAAACAATCAATCTCAAAGAGTCAGAACAAGCAATGAGAGAAGGGTGACTTATATACCCTAGAAACCATAGAAAGAACTCAAAATTCAAAAACACTTCAGCAAAGCCAAGAGACAAATTGAAATCACACAAGGATGTCAATCAAGACAAATACACCATAGTCACACTGGAAAATCACTGACAGAGGTCAAAAATATTGAAAACAAGAAGAAACCCTAATTTTCTTCTATCCTCTAGGATCAACGTGCCTATTAAAGGCAAAAAGGAGATGAAAGGAAGATCAACGCGACTGTAAATTTAAAATCAGTGCTGACAATGCTTCTTTCAGATAAGAAAATGCACTGGGAAAGTAGGATAAGGGAAAAATAAAAAATATTCAAGATCATAGCAGGCTAAACATTCTTAGGGAATAACCAGAGACTCCAAATAGCTACAGTGATGCACATAAGCCAAGAAATTGATGGTTGGTTAAACTCATCAAAGAATCTAATTGAAGGAATGGACGGAAAGAGTTATAGCTTCCCTAGTGGAGTCACCATTTCATTGTCTAGGAAAATCCTCTCTATGGATAGAGATGATACCTCTATCCCAATGAATGGGACTAGCAACGTACTTGATAATATACAAGGACACATTCCTAAATTACAATCAAAATGAGAGAAGAGGAAGATGGCCTACCTCATTCTAATGCTATAACTGTTGAAAATAACAACAAGAAATGCTAAAAAAAGAAGTGATAAAAAAGCATGGCTATAAATAGTAGTTCAGGTACCAGTGTTGGACATAGAAACAAGGAATGAAAAATGGAAGTGCTAAAAATAGCATTGATATAAATAGCATTTTTGGATGGATTCTAATTTTAGTTAGTCCCTGAACTAAAATTGAGAATTAAAATTCGAATTCGATCTTAGCAGTTGTTTGTAAAATAATTGATTAATTCATCTTGCGTTAACTAGTTAGAGAAAACCAAACATGAAGTCTATGTGAGGACATGCAACAGTTATCCCATTGATTGAGGAATTTATCCCTTAGTTAAATATATAAGGATGATTTGTAATTAGTTAGCTCAGTTAACTGAGTTAAGTCCAGTTAGATTAGTTCAAATAGTTTTTTGAACTAAGTGTGAGTTCAGTTAGTTAATGCATGCATGCATGTAACTACTGCACTTGAGATAACTGAATATTCTCTCATAAATAACTCATGTATGTCAGTTCAGTCAGAGACCCAATTGAGATCAGAGGAAGGGACAGTGTATTATTAGTTGGAGGATTTTTCCTATATAGGAAACTCATCCATGCAGAAGGAATCATCTCCTTCAGAATTGCGCAGTTACTACTGAGCCAACTGAGCAGTGTGAGGTGGGAATTCACACAAGTGGAAGCACTCGACCCTAGGAAAAATTGTGCAAGGAAAAAAGAGTCTTGGAGGGTAGAGGAGAAGGTTTGTGAGAAGCCTTTGGCTGTTTATGAGCAGTAGAGGGATTCTACTAAGAGCTGGATAGCTTGTGAACTAAAGCTTTGTGTAATCTGGACATATTTCAACTTGTATGATAATACAGAGATTGGAGTTTTAGGTTGAGGCTTTCCCCGATTATTCTTTTATGTTCATGTGTGATTAATTTCTCTTCATCTGTTATATGTGTTTTATTTGATCTTGCTCATGTTCGATTAAGCTTCCGCAAAGTTTGTTGTAGAAGTAGATCTAGTATTTTGCTTTAGTATATTGCATTATCAGGTGATCTACAGTGGGAATTTATACATGGTATCAGATCTAGCTTATTTGTAGAAAAATTTTACATGGTATCAAAACCAAGTTTATCGGAGCAAAGGTGATCGAAGCAATGAATAGTATACGAAGAAGAAAATTCGAAGTAAAAAAAAATTTGGGCCGCGAGTTTGCAGAGCAGATCTAAAAATTTTTGTGAAAAAATTATAGAAAAAAATAGCAGATCTATATTCCTTGCAAAAAAAATACCCAAATTCAAAAAAAAAAAATTAGCTGAATCAGAATTCGGATGAGGGAGATATCGTTGATTTAAAATCAACTCTTTTTCTAGAAAATTTCATGACGGTGGGAAATATGAAACAGATTGGTGTGCTAGCCAAGAACCTATATGCACTTGAGGTACAAGATGCATGCAAAGCCTTGAGGAGAAAGGAAAAGGTTAGATACTTGGTGGTTAAGAGGGAGAGTAAATTACCTCTCAACATGCAGTCCCAGAAGAAGTCTCAGACAATTGTGGAGGAGCCACTATTGGAGATGCTAAGAGGAGATCAAGTGGAGGCATATACTCATGCAGAGACCTCCAGTAGGAGGAAATTTCCAGCCAAGTGGGTAGAGGGATCACATGCATCCATACCTCCAGGTAGGAGGTGGGGCGATGTGGAGTGACAGTCCCAAGAACGCTGAAATAGGGGCAGTATCATTGAGGTACCCAACCTCTTTGATTAGACCTTGCTACAGGAGCCCTGATGAGGAGTAGCAGGATTGGCTAAGTGGGTAGAGGCAGATGTAGATGGAGTGGCAGAGACAGCTACAGTGAAGGAATCCCAAGACAGTACAGAGCTAGCAGGCTGCAACAATACGAGAGGCATAGGGGTGTTGCATCAGTGCAGGATGGCATAGAGAGGTGTGCAATAGCGCAAGATGCATGGAGTGTTGTAGCAGCTCAGAAGTCATAGAGGGAGCACTTGTCAGCGGCAGAGGGAGCTTCAACATCAGAGGTTTTTTCTAGCCCAACAGAGAGGTCAGTTGGGAGTTTTTTTTGGTTCTAGAGTTGCTGGAGAAATAACACTTGGGAGAAGTGTTGCATGCAAAACATTCCAATGGTTCAGGATCAGGTTCGAGTTGAATGCCTTTCTTGTTGAGAGGGAGTGTTGAAAATAGCAACAAGAAATGCTAAAAATAGAATTGCTATAAATAGCAGTTTGGGTACCAGTGTTGGACATAGCAACAAGGAATGAAAAATGGAAGTGCTAAAAATAGAATTTCGGGATGGATTCCAATTTTAGTTAGTCCCTAAACTAAAATTGAGAAGTAAAATTCAAATTTGATCTTAGAAGTTGTTTGTAAAATAATTAATTAATTCATATTGAGTTAATTAGTTGGAGAAAATCAAACATGAAGTCTATGTGACGACATGCAACAGTTATCCCATTGATTGAGGAATTTATCCCTTAGTTAAAGAGATAAGGATGAGTTGTAATTAGTTAGTCAGTTAACTGAGTTAAGTCCAGTTAGATTAGTTCAAATAGTTTGTTGGACTAATCTTGAGTTCAGTTAGTTAATGCATGCATGAATGTAACTGCGGCACTTCAGATAACTGAATATTCTCTCATAAATAACTCATGCATGTTAGTTTAGTCAGAGACCCAGTTCAGATTAGAGGAAGGGACAATGTACTATTATTTGGAGGATTTTCCTATATATGAAACTCATCCATGAAGAAGGAATCCTCTCCTTCAGGATTGCGCAGTTACTACTGAGCCAAGTGATCAGTGTGAGGTGGGAATTCACACAAGGTGAAGCACTGGACCCTAGGAAAACCTGCGCAAGGAAATAGGAGGCTTGGAGGGCAGAGGAGAAGGTTTGTGAGAAGCCTTTGACTGTCTATGAGCAGCAAAGGGATTTTACTAAGAGCTGGATAGCTTGTGAGCTAAAGATTTGTGTAATCTGGAAATATTTCCACTTGTATGATAATATAGAGATTGGGGTTTTAGGCTGAGGCTTTCCCCGAGTTATTCTTCTGTGTTCATGTGTGATTGATTTCTCTTCATCTATTATATGTGTTCTATTTGATCTTGCTCATATTTGATTAAGCTTCCACAAAGTTTGTTGCAGAAGCAGATCTAGTATTTTGCTTTAGTATATTGCATTATCAGGTGATCTATAGTGGGAATTTCTATATGGTATTAGAGCTAGCTGATTTGTAGAAAAATTCTACAATAACATACTCCTTTGTTAAAGACATCGAATTACTTGTGCCTCAATCTCAGCTCTAATTCTCACAAAATTGGATACCTGCACAAGAGATCAAAGACACAACAAAGCATACAAGTAAAAAAAGCATAGTCTAAAGTAATCCACTTAACAGATCAAGGAGCATTAAGATAAATGATGCCTTAGCACAAACATTTATGGAAAGTGAACCAGAAATTGTATATATTAATGAAATAAATGAGAAAGAATACAACCAAGCCTTGATGTCAATAAGCTCTCCTTAAGTGAATGTACAAGTACAAGCTCAAGCTCTCCAAGCACTCCTTCTCCAAGCCAAATGAGTAGCATGTAGGCACTATCTCAGCATAAGGGTGAAAATACCCAAAGACCAACCATTTGGGAATGGGAAAATATGAATATATAGGTAGGGAAAGGGAGTTAGGATCTCTTCAAAGATAGGAGAAGACCCTCATCTCAAGGAGGTAGCTCATAGGGATAAGATCAAAAGAAAATATTGGGAGAATTCGACCACACCCACACCGAACAAACTCCAGCTCATTGTTCTGGAAGCCTCTAGATCAAAAAACTTGTTGTCCTCTTTGGGATAACTTTCCTTTTAGGGATCAGCACAAGTATCCAAGTAAAAAGTGTGCTGGCAACACGAGGCCAATATGGTGCAACTTGTCACCAACACTAGTTGCTAGTGCCAGAGTCGCACTAATCTTGAAATAAAGGTTTTAAAGATTTCTTCCTTAGGGAACCCTCAAGGAATGTTTCCATCAGTGTTTTAGGGAGGATCTAAATTGTATATCAGGATGGGTACACTGCATGATTTCTAAGTTTCGGGCACTTTGGGGTATGACATAGGGAAGTGAAGGAGGCATGACAAAATATTGTGTAACACTCAGCCTTGTCGACACTTACATCCTCAACTCCTGTTCCAATTTCTTCCTCGTCTATGTCAACCAGTTCCATTGGTTGCTTCTTTTTCTCTTTGTCCATATTTTTCTTTCTTCGCTGCTCAACAATCATCTGCCTAGGTGACTGTCTTACCAGTGGCTTCTACGATTTCTTTTGCTTCTTCACTACTACTTCTTCTGCTGGTTCCATTGTTTTTGATTCCACTCCTATAGCAGTGCACTTCAACATAGGCGATCTAGGAGATGTGGTGTGTGTAGGGGGGTAGCTATCATGATGTCTTCTAAACCTTGTTCCAGAAAATCCCAATAGACATCCTGCCAATTGTTACTAGACATGCAACACTTCTCGTGGCTCAGACTTAGGTGCAAAAGTTCACAAGATCTATTCAAGAGGCAAAGTGTCCAAATGTAGAGCAGGATGCCATATTTATAGCCAAATTTAAATTTGAATGCCTTGAATTCCTTTATATCCTCCTCATAAATGTGAATTTGGTGGTAGATTTTCATAGATATGCTCCTTAAATGCTCTTCCCCTGCTCCCTTTAATGACAAAATCACTGTCAAATCAGCTATAGTTTTTCGAACTGTCATATTTTGGGCAGGATATGATGGAATCTCCCTTATGGTTCAGCTACATTTTCATAACTTCCTCCACTTGCGTGTGCAACCCTCCTTTGATGAAACCATTTCTCGGTAGAGTAGTTTATAGTCCCACGCTTCCTTTCAGCTACCTGAATCAATAAGACTTTCTAGCTGTCATATAGTCATCGCATCCTTTCAAAGGTAGGATCATCCCCATATATCTTCAATATGCTCCAATTGATCCTCCCAGGAAACAACTCCCCGTTCAACGTTGCAATCTAAACCGTGCTACCTTCCAAAATAGCCTTGATCACATAGGGTCCCAACTAATGTATCTGAAAATTTCCCAGAAATTTTGTGAACTTGCTCTCATACATCAGGACCAAATATCCATTTTTAAAGTTGGGCTGCTTAATGTGGTGATCATGCCATGCCTTTTCCCTAGCTTTCTGCACTTTCTGATGAAAAGTAGCCAAAAAGTGAACCTCCTCTAGCGCAAGCAACTGGGCTAAACGTTCCTCCATGAAGTCACGATCTACCATCTTAGTACTACTATGATCCTTAAGATGGACACTATATACTCCATTAGAATCACTGCCTCTTATCTAATTCCAGTCTAAATGGTGTTTTCCCTATCAATTTCGTACAAGTCATCCTATATTCCCATAGAACCACTGGTATGCGCACATCCCAGTCATTCCTATTAAAATTGTAGATCTTCGTTAAAACATTCTCCAATATTTTGTTAAAAGCTTTGAAAGTTCCATTTTCCTGAGGATGATATGACATACCCTTCTGATGGTTCATTTGGAACCCTTCTGTAAATGCCTTAATTGTTTCATTCAAGAAGTGTGAACCTCAGTCACTCATCAAGATCTTCGGACATCCAAACCTTGACAGAATATACTCGAATATAAACTTCGAAATAGTTTTCGTGCTGCAATCCTTCATGGGTTGTGCCTCGACCCATCTAGTCAAGTAATCTATCGTAGTAATAATATCAGGTAAACCCATTTTCTTCCCTTCTGGATTTATTGGTCCAACGAAGTCAATTTCCCATTTATCAAATGCTTGTAGCGTGACCTATGTATTTAAGGTAAATTCATCTCTTTGTGATGGTCTTCTAGTCCTCTAACACACATTGCACGTGTTGTAGTATTCCTTAGAATATTTATCTATCATAGCCCACCATAATCCTACTCGCATAATCTTCTGCGCAGTCTCCTTACCCGCATAGTGTCCTTCTGTGACATTGTTATGAAACCAGCTCACAAAAAGAAAGAAAGGATAGTTGAACGCCTTAGAATTCAGTCTCTTCGAGGGGGTAACCTCCTTTACATTACAAAAATGAACAATTATTGGATGATACAAATGAAAAGACCTCCTTTCTATATATAGGAGTCTAAGGGGTCATAATATAATCAGAGCCGACATAACAATAATAATGTAAGGGCACAATAATAACAATAGTGGGCTTCTATGGGGCACAATAGTAACAATATGGGCACTACATGGGTACATCAATATAATAAGGGGGTTGTACTAATCACAATAAGGGGTTACACTAGTAGTATAGGGACCTAACATGCCCCTCTCCTTCAAAAAGTATTGTCCTCTATGCTTGAGTAGTTCTTGATGCTTCTCTATAAAATTCTTGTCCTCCCATGTGGAATATTCAGTGGGTAAGTTCTTCCACTTGATGAGATACTCTGAAATTGATTGATTTCGTAGCTGTCAGGTTCTTGTTTCTGTGACTGCTCCAGGTTCCAATATGATTTTTCCTTCCTCTTCAATTTCTGGCAATATTGTTTGAATTGGGATCTTTTGCAACTTTTGAATAAGTGGCCATACTTCTTCGTCCTTCTTCCATTCATCCCTTGCTTCGTTTATCCAATCTGGTTGGATAATAGAAATAGCACAGAACAATGCTTCCACATCCTCATCCTTGAATAGTCTTCCCATTCAGTAAGGTCACCATTTTTTAAGTGCATGTAGTATTGCCAACATTTCCTTCTCATAAATAGCTTGCTTGAGATGTAGCAGAAAAATTACCCAATCACCTACATCAAAAAAAATTTCACTACGATGCTGATCTACCTCTTGTTTCATTTGATTTTTCACCTAAGTGGCATTATCCTTTAAAAGTTGGAGAACTTGTTG
Source organism: Pinus tabuliformis (assembly GCA_031772625.1). NCBI lineage: Eukaryota > Viridiplantae > Streptophyta > Pinopsida > Pinales > Pinaceae > Pinus > Pinus tabuliformis. The sequence goes on from CM062814.1 coordinate 991,154,913, forward strand.
TTGATGCTCGATGTGATCTTTCTCTGCTTGAACCTTTTTCTTCTTGATATGTCCTTCTATCTCTAGAGTTTGAGGAGTGGTAATTTCTTCCAATCCTTTACAAGATATGGTCGGATTCATTTCTTGATGCTCAATGCAATCTTTCACTTCTTAAACATTTTTCTTCTTGATATGTCCTTCTATCTTGATAGTTTGAGGAGTGGTAATTTCGACCAATGAATTACAAGATATGGTTGGATTCATTTCTTCTTTCTCGATGTGATCTTTCACTTCTTGCACCTTTTCCTTCTTGATATGTCCTTCTATCTTGAGAGTTTGAGGAGTGGTAATTCTTGCCAATGCTTTACAAGATATGGTCTGATTCATTTATTCTTTCTCTATGGTGGGGTCCTGCCATATATCCTCTTCTTTTGATGTTTCTTGATCCTTTTCTTCCTCCTCTTCATATTCTATGTAAAATAATTTCTTCTCAGCACACTTATGACCTTTACTGCATTTGCTGTCACAATTGTAACAAAGCCCTTTTTCTCTTTTTTTCTTCCAATTGTTGTGGTGTAACCCTTGTAGGTTGTGGAAGGCTGGGAGAAACAACACTTCCATCTTTATAGTTGTGAAGGGTATGCTTCCTGGTTTCCATAATTTTTCTTTCCACTATGTCACAAAGCCCTTTTACTCTTTCCAATTGTTGTGGTGTTACTCTAAAGAAGGTGTTGCTCTTTGTATCCTCATAATGTGTTATCATTTCCTCCATGAAAATTGACCACGTAACAAGTTGTTTACGAGAACAAAGCCCTTCATACCATAAAAATTGATCCGGTTCTAAATATGAAGATGCAATATATACCTTTTGTAATAGTGGTACACCATGTAGATCAAAATATTGCTCCATCTAAAGTATCCAATTTATCGGATCCTTGCCATCAAATTTCCTCATCTTGCTTTTTCTTGATTTTAGGAGATCGATCTTTAAACGACTATAACTCTGTACTTTTGGATCTTTAAGTTCTAAAATTGCGACTTGCAGTATCCCTCTACGTCCTCTTTCCAATGACACCAGTCTGATCCAAATTGGATTCTCCAAGGACGAGTTATGCCAAATATCCCACAGTGACCTAATTATAGACTAGTTCAGTAGAGCAAACTTGTACAACATGCCACGTGTCACTGTTTCAACCTTTGGCTCTAAAAGATATATTCAAGAAACTACAGTCCGTCTTCTTTCTCTAACTTACGAAATTTCAATCCGATGCTCAGAGAGAAAGTTATGATTATTTTCCCTAGGTCACTTGTTTGGAATGTAATTCAGGAGTCTGCAAAATGACCAACTTCCTCAGATCCTATCTCCGCAAATATAGCACAAAAAAATTTGAAATTCGGACCTGAGATTCAATGCGATGTCTTCTCAAATGGGTTTTTAACTTTTGAAACATCGCAGAAAAAAAGTTATAGCGAAAATGCCACGATGACCTGTTTGGAGCAGCGAAACCCTAGAATCAAAAGCTCTGATACCAAATGTTATGAAACCAGCTCAAAAAAGGATAGGAAAGAGAGATCAACGCCTTATAATTCAGCCTCTTTGAGGGGTCAACCTCCTTTACGTTACAAAAATGAACAATTCTTGGATGATACAAATGAAAAGACCTCCTTTCTATATATAGGAGTCTAAGGGGTCATAATATAATCAGAGCCGACATAACAATAATAATGTAAGGGCACAATAATAACAATAGTGGGCTTCTATGGGGCACAATAGTAATAATAGGGGCCTAACAGACATCACCATGCACTTCATCCATAATACTCTGTCATTCATACTCAGTTACATATCGATGCAGAAATTCATTCGGTCCCATCTTATGTAAGTGTCTTTCAATCACTGGAAAATTTGTAGCTATTATGAAACCAACTCACAAAAAGATATAAAAGATAGATCAACGTCTTAGAATTCAGCCTCTTCGAGGGGGAAACCTCCTTTACATTACACAAATGAATGATTATTTGATGATTCAAATGACAAAACCTCCTTTCTATATATAGGAGTCTAAGGAGTCACAATATAACCCAGCCGGCCTAACAATAATAATATAAAGGCACAAAAATAACAATAGAGGGATTATATGGGGCACAGTAATAACAATATGGGGACAATAGGGGCACAACAATATTAATAAGGGATATAATTACAATAGTAATGGGGGTAATCACTAGTATTATAGGGACCTAACATGCCCCTCTCCTTCAAAAAAGTGTTGTCCTCAACGCTTGAGTAGTTTTGGATGCTTCTATATAAAATTCTCATCCTCCCATGTGGAATCTTCAGTGGATAAGTTCTTCCACTTGATGAGATACTCCAAAATTGATCGATTTCGTAGCTGTCGAGTTCTTGTTTCTATGACTACTTCAGGTTCCAATATAATTTTTCCTTCCTCGTCAAGTTCTGGCAATATTGTTTGAACTAGGAGCTTGTCGCCTATAACCTTCTTTAAACATGAAACATGGAAAACTGGGTGCACTCAAGAAGCTGCAGGAAGCTCCAATTTGTATGCCATAGTACCAATCTTTTGCAACACCTTGTATGGACCGTAATACTTTGGTGATAATTTACTATCCTTCTTAGCTTGCTTGAGGGACATTTGTTTATATGGTTGTAGCTGTTGGAATACCCAATCACCTACATCAAAACTTATTTCACTGCGATGTTTATCTACCTGTTGTTTCATTCTATTCTGCGCCAACACGAGGTTATCCTTTAAGAGTTGGAGGAATTGTTGTTGATGCTCGATGTGATGTTCCACTGCTTGTTTTATCACCAAAATAGGACCCTGATAGGCTGCTGATCAGACTATCTCGGTGTAACTATTTCAAACAAATCTTTTAGCTACGGCTTAGCCTCCTTAGCCTGAGAGGGCTCTCTCGAAGGATTGAAGGTTTTTGATTATGATTAAGACGGCTAACTCTTTGTGAAACAAATAGGAATGAAGCTGGTGGAATCAAAATTAACAAGCATCCATTGGGCTTATGGAGTCTTATGTCATTTAGCATTAATAATAGAATTGGCTTTGCAATAAAATCAAGGCATTCAGATTTCAATATAGGTAGAGTACACTAAACACCAAAGGAAAGTTTATGAGTATATGAAGGAAATTAGAACGCTGCAAGTGATTTCTAAGTAATCAAATACTCATAATACTGTAGAAAACATGAAAATACAACAAAATGAACTCATACATTGAACTCTCTATGATTCTTGAGCAACAGAAGCCAGTACTGTATTACCAAAAGAAACAGAGTCTTTACATAAGCTTAATAACAGAGCTTTTTTACATAAATTTCCAACCCCTATTACATTTCACTTTCTTCTATATATAGAGTTCTTCTACCTAACTGAGATTCCTCCTCAAAGATGAGGGGAACTTGAAATCTACTTCTAATGACACTTATTCAACTCTTAACTGCCTATTAAATGTAACAAACTGCAACTAGACTTTCTAGAGATCTAAATCACGTAGGAGTCTAACTCAAAATTATGCTAATAATAGCCTTGATTACAATCATTCTTGTTCTTTGACATCTAGTCCCTTTTTAGTTTGGCTGTGGTGGATGTTCAAAGCTCCATGCTGGTCTTCAATGTCACATATTCTCCATTGCCCTGAAACATAGGAAACTACCCTTGTTTATCAGTCTTTGGTTTGCATCAAAACTTTCGAATCCAAAGAACCATGCCCTTCACCACTGATTATCCAAAATATATCAGATTGCCACGTCCTTGATGTTCTGTCAACCTTTTTCATGTGTGAAGGCAAAAGTTCTTCCAAGATGTCTGACAAATCTTGGACTGTAGTAAATGTGCTCACTTTATGACAAAAATTTTAGAGTTTGGATTCGAATACATGTTTCCTCCACATGTCTTGACCTTGTTGAAAGATTATAGCTTTAGATGATCCCTTGTAGATATTCCCTTTTCAAAATTCCCACTTGTATTTCAAAACCGGTTGACTGAGATTAGATTGTGTAGCTTCAGCAGTTTCGTAGCATGCTACGAAACTGTTGAGCATTAGTCATCTTCTTCTGCAGTTTCATAGCGCGCTACAAAACTGCTATGTTGTTCCAAAAATCACAGTTTCAACCCAAAATTTTGCTATTTTGAGCCCTTTTCTGTTTAAACATTCTTTCAACTGCTCCAAGGCCTTTCAAAACTGAATGGAAATGTATAATTCTTCAAGAAATATTATACCAAGCAAAACCATCAAAATTTGAAACATAGCCTTACTTGAAGTGGGATTTTTTTAACGAGATTCCTTCAGCTGGCTTAACTGTATCTTTAAGTCTTCAATTTGTTTCTTCATGACCTTGATCCCAGATCTGAGGTTTGTATTAACCTTTCTAATAAATTGAGCTTCCTTTATTGTAGGAACAGTCCAGCTACGGAATTGAACACTAAAATCAACCACCTAAGGAATTTGAAATCTTTGGTCCTCCCATCGAGCTTGCATTTGGTTAAAATAAGCCTCCTTAACTGCAAATTTCCTGACAGCTTTCTTCAATCTAGAAATTTCAAAGTTGGCTGATTCCAATCTTCTTTTCAAGTCTTCCACACTATCTTCTTCTTGAATAGCAACTTCTTTGCCTTTTTCCTTTCTTTCATGAGGCCGTGTCACCTCCCCTATTTCATCTGCTCTTGGCAGTACCTCTTGTAGTTGTTTAAACTTCCTCATTATGGGTCTCCTGGGCTTAAAAACAAATTGATCAACCTGCTCATCAAAATTGAGTTTTTTCGAGGCTTTGACTCTCTTAGCCTTGTCTTTTCCTGACTCTATCAAATATTCCTGAACTAGTGGAGACTCTTTAATGTCAATGGCTTGAAATAAGTCATTTAAGTCTCCCTTTGAAACGGGGCTTTCTTCAATACTCACTGACTTACCTTTTTCTTTAGCCACCTGGATCCTACTCCTTCTTCTTTGAACTCCTTCACCTATGCTTGATTCATGTGCAGTTTCTTTGACCTGAGTTTTCTCTTTAAGGGACTGCTGGGGTGTATCCTGAATAGTCAGTGGCCTGGTAGATTCTCTTACTTGTTTCCTTGCCTTTAACTTTGAAAACCTCTTGGATCTTGTTTCTGCCTGATGACCGGTTGTTGTTGAAAGATCTTTTGCAGCTTGAGGGCTGAGACAGGTCTTGTTCTTGAAACCAGACATGAATATGAATGTGTCCCAATCCCTACCTACCCTCCGGAGTTCATGCAGAACAATCAACTTAACCAAGCCATGGTGGAACAATGAAGTCTCACAGGTTTCTTTTCTTAGCTGCACCTTGTCACACATTTTGCTTAAGCTACGGAATAAGTAAAAAGGTAGATCAATAGATGTCTTTCCTGTGAAATGAAAAAGAAATTTAAAGTGATATGAATACACTTTGTTATATATCCCTTCACAAGTAAGGTACTTCTGTATACAAGTAAGAAAATTGGCATATGACTCTTTGACATAACTTCTAGGAACATAGTTGCTTAAATTTGAGTTAATGAACTCCTGCTTTAGAAATTCTTTGCACGGGGTCATATCAAATTTGAAATTCTTGAACCAACTTTCTTGCCCTCTTGGTATCTCTGTAACTGTGGATATCATGTCTGGTGAGACCTGCAATTCTAGCATACCAACCTTTGAGTTTAGTCCTGTGAAATTCAAGGCAAATTCCTTAGTAACTTGTGCATGACCTCCCTGGAGCTTCTTGCAAAAATTACAACATCCAGCTTGTTTAAATGCATGCTCAACTTCTCTGTTCTTCAAGGTTATGTCTAAACCTTCAGGCTTGTTTCTCAAACATTTACCTAATCTGTGGTCTTTCCCTTCTGCCGATCCCTCCATGAAGGTTTGAAACACTGTCGCTGCTCAAATTTCAATCTTTGCCTTGTTTGAATGGCTTCCTAGCTTGATAACTACCTCGCTTGATAACTGCCTCGCTTGATAACAATGTATTCAAATTGAAAACTTGCAGACTTGTTCCTCATGCAACGAATACAATCATCATTAGGATTGTGAATACCTGGCTTTTCTTGGAACTTGTAATCCGTGTGTACCAACGTACCTAGTGGTTGTAATAATGGAGATAAGCGGTTGGACATGATATGTGGAGTGCATAAACTGACAATGAATGACGCAACCATAGATTAACTTGACAAATTTGAAAGTTGGGAAAGATTCGCTGCGGAATGCACGAATCTCCGATTTCGCAACGCGGTCAGTGTAAATTTTGAATTATTTGCTATGAAATCACCTAAGATGTGTCGCGCTGCGAAATCACCTAAAACACGTCGCACTGCGAAATAACCTAAAAGAATTTTGCGTTGCGAAACTGCTAAAAATGATTTATGCACTGCGAAAACACTTCAAAATGGTTACATGCGCTACAAAATCACCTAAAAGGCTTTGTGGCACATAGTAATTTTTAAACCAAATTGACACATGGCTATGAGACCGGTGATGAATGAGAATGCATATTTGACTCAAGACCCCCTAAGACTCAGACTCTAAGTAAAAACAAAATCAAACTTAGACTAGCACTGACCTTTATCATCAAACTAGTATGAGAAATTTTGGCATTATAATTCTTAAGTGATAACAGCTTGAACCCTAGAATTTTCTCTTAAATATGATGTGATGGATGGTGGTTGATATCCATAAAGTGCCATAAATGGGGTCATTTTTGTTGCTACATGGAAGGAAGTGTTATACCACCATTTAGCCAGTGGCAACCATTTGACCCATTGTGTCTATTTATCAGATGCAAAGAAACGAAGATATCCTTCCAAACATTTGTTTACTATCTCAGTTTGCCCATCAGATTGAGGATGATAAGATGAGCTATGAGCTAACTGAGTACCGAGACAAGAAAATAATTCTGTCCAAAAATTTCTAGTGAAAGTGGGATCTCTGTCACTTACAATAATCTTTGGGTTTCCATGTAGCTTTTGAATTGTTTCCATAAATGCAGTAGAAAATGTACTAGCTTTAAATGGATGTGATAATGAACAAAAGTGTGCATACTTGGTAAGTCTGTCAACTACCACCATGATGACACTCTTTCTCTCAGACTTGGGTAAACCTGTGATAAAATCCATTGAAACCTCTTCCCAACATTGGCTTGGAATGGATAAAGGTTGTAATAGACCCGGGGTCTTAATTGTTTCAACTTTATTTTGTTGGAAAACCAAACATTCTGCCACAAACTTTTGAATATCCGATTTAAGGCCACCCCAAAAAATTCCTTCTTAACCCTGTGGTAAGTTTTTAAAAATCCTGAGTGCCCTCCTAAGGGAGAAGTGTGCAATTCCATAAGAATCTTTTGTTTGAGTTCGAAATTCTTACAGAGGTATAAGCGATCTTTGTACCATAACGAATCATTTTGCCAGCTAAATGTATCAGATGTACTGGAATCTTGTTGTAACTTTTGAATAAGTGCCCACACTTCTTCATCATTCTTCCATTCCTCCCTTTCTTCTTTTATCCAATCTGGTTGGATAAAAGAAATGGCGCACAACAATGCTTCCAAATCCTCATCCTTTCTTGAGAGTGCATCTGGCACCACATTTTGCTTCCCTTTTTTGTAGATGATTTCAAAGTCATAACCCAACATCTTTGTGACCCACTTTTGTTGCTCTTTAGAGGATAATCTTTTTTCTAAAAAGTATTTAAGGATATCATGATCCATTTTTACCTTGAAGTGTCTTCCCATTAGGTAGGGTCACCATTTCTTAAGTTCATGTAGTATTGCCAACATTTCCTTCTCATAAATGGCTTTGTGTAAAACCTTTCCTTTGATTGGACGACTTTCAAAAGCAATGGGTCTTTCATCTTGCATTAAAACAACACCAATTCCGTTTCCTGAAGCATCACATTCCACAATAAAGGTTTTTGTTCCAGTGTAGCTAAGACCGGTGCTTGGCACATTGCCTCTTTAAGATGTTCGAAGGCCTTTGTTGCTTCTGGAGTCTATGAAAATGCATCTTTCTTCAATAATGTTGTTAGAGGTGCTGCTATTCTCCCATAATTTTAAAAAAACTTGTGATAATACCCTGTCAACTTGAGAAATCCTCGCAGATGCTTTATGGATGTGGGGATTTTCCATTCCTTAATGGCTTTAATTTTGCTTGGGTCTACCTTAACTCCTTCATGAGATACAATATGACCTAGATATGCCACATATTGTACGCCAAAGAAACATTTGGATCTTTTTGCATATAATTGTTTCTCCTCCAATAGTTGCATCACCCTGTCAACATGTTCAACATAATCCTTCCAAGACTTGTTGTAGATTAGTATATCATCAAAAAATACTAACACAAATTTTCTAAGGAAGAGTTTGAAAATGGAATTCATCAAACCTTGAAATGCAGAAGGTGCATTGGTAAGGCCAAAAGGCATGACCAAAAATTCTAATGACTCCCATGAGTTCTAAATGTTGTTTTCGGAATGTCTTCAGTCTTCATTCTGATTTGATGATATCTTGAACGAAGATCCAACTTGGTGAAGTAAATTGATCCATGCAATTCATCCAGTAATTCATCAATGATAGGAATGGGAAACTTATATTTAATAGTGAGCTTGTTGAGTTCCCTATAATCTGGACACATGCACCATGATCCATCCTTCTTGTGCACCAATACTACTGGAGTAGAGAAAGAAATTTGACTAGGTTGAATTATTCCAGCCTCTAGCATTTCTGCAACCATACATTCAATTTCACTCTTTTGGGCATAGGAATATCTGTACGGCCTGATGTTTGGAGGAACACTTCCTGGAATCAGATGAATAGCATGATCATGATCAAAAATAGGTGGGAGACCTTTGGGAGTCTCAAATACCTTGGAATGATTGTCCAAGTCATTTTGGAGATTTGGAGAAGTAGATGATTTCGATGTGGAAACATCTAGTGAACATAATTGTGCAATTACACCTCTTTGTTCCTTTTTTAGAAGCTTTGTCATACCGTTAGAGCTGATTATCTTTCCTGGTTTCCCTGCAATACCCCTTAATTCAACTTCCTTTCCTTCCGTAGAAAATTTCATGAAAATTTCTTGAAAATTAAAATCTATTGTACCCAAGGATTGTAGCCATTGGACTCCTAGTACAACATCAGAACCTCCCATTGGAATGGAAAGCATTGGGCTAGTCAGTACATATTCTCCCATGGATAGATCGATATTATGGTACTTTCCAGAGCAATTTATTGTTCCTCCATTTGCAACCATCACTTGGCACTCTGGTACTGGATATAGGAAGCAATTCATTTCTTTTGCTACCTTACAATGAATAAAATTGTGGGTACTTCCTGAATCAATCAACACTATTACCTTTTTCTTCTTGATTTTTCCTTCTATCTTAATGGTTTGAGGAGTGGTAATTCCCACCAATGCATTACAAAATATGGTCGTATTCATTTCTTCTTTATCTAGGCTTTGTTCCTGGAATATATCCTCTTCTTTTGACCTTTGTTGCTCCTTTTCTTCTTCCTCTTCACAATCTATGTAGAATAATTTCTTCTCAGCACACTTATGACCTTTAGTGTATTTGCTATCACAACTGTAACAAAGCCCTTTTGCTCTATTTTCTTCCAATTTTTGTGGTGTCAACCTTATAGGCCGCGGAAGAATAGGGGAAACAACACTTCCATCTTTATAGTTGTGAGTGGTATGCTTCCTGGTTGCCATAATTTTGCTTTCCATTTTTCTTGCTAACCTGAATGCCTTCTCTAATGAATCAGGTTCCCAAATGCGAACATCATGTTGGATATTATCCTTTAAAGTCCCTATGAACACATCAATCCTATGCTCCTCTGGAATATTTTTTACCCTTATGTTCATTTTTTGGAACTCTTCAATGTGCTCCATTATTGAACCCTTTTGTTTGAGACTTATCAATTGGCTAAAAAAAGTGTTGCTTTTTGTATCCTCATAATGTGCTGTCAATTCTTCCGTAAAAATTGCCCAAGCGATAATTTGTTTACGAGAGAAAAGCCATTGATACCATACAAACTGATTTGGTTCCAAATATAAAGTTGCAATACATACCTTTTGTGTGTTTTGCACATTATTGAGATCGAAAAATTGCTCCATCTGTAATATCCATGTTGCGGGATCCTTGCCATCAAACTTCCTCATATCGATTTTTGGAATATGGTGGGTCTTCAATCCAACATTAAAGTCTATGAAATCATGATTAACATTTATTTTGTTCACATCATGAGTTTCGTTTACTACCCTTTCACCATTTGTAAGTATTTCTTGTAGAAAATTTGTCAAATCTGTCTTCAAATCTGCCATGTCTGCCTTCAAATCTGTCTTCAAATATACCATGTCTCTCTTCAAATCTATCTTCAAATATATCTTCAAATTATCCATCTTAGCTTCCATGCCCTTTATCTTAGATTCCACGCCATTTATCTTAGCTTCTGTTAGCTATTGTGAGAGTGACATTTGTTGCACTTGGTCTTGTAATTTTGATATATCATGTAGCATTTCTTCCTCTTCTTCATGAGTCATGCTGGAGCTTTCAGGTTTCTTACTAGGTGTTTGCATTTTCTTTCCTCGGGGCATCAGTTACTGATAATAATTCTCTACTATGCCCTTTGAATTCCTTCAAAATAATTTTTCTAAGCAGGCTTAAGCAAATATTTAAGAAAATCTACACACTGTTTTTCACTTTGTAGGAGCTCGATATTGCCTTTGATGTATCTCTGTAATTTCGGATCATCCAGTTCTAAAATTACAACCTGTAGTAGCTCTCTATGTCCTCTTTCCAATGCCACCAGTCTGATCCAAATTGGATTCTCCAAGGAAGATTTATGCAAAATCTCCCACAGTGACCTAATTATAAACTAGTTCAGCAGAGAAAAATTGTACGACATGCCACACGTCCCTGTTTTGACCTTAGGCTTTGAAAAATATAAAAAAGAGACTATAGTCCATCCTATTTTTGTACCTTCTTATGAAACTTCAATCCGATGCTCAGAGAGAAGGTATGATGATTTTTCCCAGGTCACCTGTTTGGAATGTAATTCAGGAGTCTGCAAAAAGTCCAACTTCCTCAGATCATATCTCCGCAAATATAGTGCGAAAAGCTCTAAAATTCAGACCTAAGGTTCAGTCCAATTTCGTATCAAATGGGTTTTTTTTTCGATTCTGAAACATCACATAAAAAAGTTATAGTGAAAATGCCACGATGACCTATTTGGAGCAGCAAAACCCTAGAATCCAAAGCTTTGATACCAAATGTTATGAAACCAACTCACAAAAAGATAGAAAAGATAGATCAACGTCTTAGAATTCAGCCTCTTTGAGGGGGCAACCTCCTTTACATTACACAAATGAATGATTCTTTGATGATTCAAATGACAAAACCTGCTTTCTATATATAGGAGTCTAAGGAGTCACAATATAACCCAACCGACCTAACAATAATAATATAAAGGCACAAAAATAACAATAGAGGGATTCTATGGGGCACAATAATAACAATATGGGGAAAATAGGGGCACAAGAATATTAATAAGGGATATAACTACAATAGTAATGGGGTAATCACTAGTATTATAGGGACCTAACAGTAGCCATGATTACTAGTTCTTCTTTTTGTTGGGTTGTGCATCCTTTAGGAGCTATGCCAGTAGATAAAAAATAAATAATGTCCCCAAATTCTAATCAACAACTCTGAAAGTGAAGACGTATGCATTAGGTAATCCTTCATCAATATTAGTGGTTCTCTGCCGTTCTCGATCCTAGAGAGGTGATCAGGTCCAACATTTAACCTCCTTGGCTTAACTATCACTTCAAAATCATACTCCTAGAAGAGAAGCAACCATCTACAGATCTTCCCCCCCAACACAGGCTTATTGACCAGGTATTTCAATGCAAAATGATCCGTGTACATTTTGAAGTGCACACCTAGAAGATAATGTCTGAAGTTTTGTAGTGCATATACCATGGACAATCCTTCTTGTTTTGTGGTTGAATAGTTTCTCCCTGCCTTACATAGTTTCCTAATTGCAAAGGCAATTAGATGGTCAATATCTCCTTCACCTAGTTGAGTTAAAACAACTCCCAATGCTATACAAGATTGATCCACATGCACATGAAATTCTTTCTTCCAATTCAAGAATAATGGGATTGGTGCAGTAACCATATTCTCCTTAAAAACATCCAAGCTCTTTTGACAGTCATTGTCCCAGGAAAACATAGCATCCTTCTTCAACAACCACTCCATTGGCACAGTGACCTATGCATATGACTTTATAAACTTCCTGTAATACCCTGTATGATCCAAAATTACAGATAGCTATTTTACATTCTTGGGTGGATCTAGATTGATAATTACAATGATCTTGGTAGGGTCAACCATTAATCCCAGCTTGCATACAACATGTCCCAATAGTGTTCCATAAGGCACATAGAAAATACATTTCTTCAAATTCAAGTAAATCTGATACTTCCTGCACGTATCCAACATTAGGTGCAGACTGGAAACATGTTTCTTAACTAGCCCAAATACTATCCAATCATTGAAGTAGACCTCCAGAAAATTATGAATAAATTTCTTGAATGGAGCATTTTTCAGTTCGAAAGGCATAACTGTATATTGGAATGAACCCCTCTTTGTAGCTAAGGTTGTCTTTCTCCTATCCTCCGGTGAAATCTTAATTTGGTGGTATCCTGAAAATCCATCTGTGAATGAGTAAGCCTCTTGTCCACCCACATTTTCTAGCACTTCATATGTAAAAGGCATAGGAAATGGGTCATGCATGCATGCATCATTTAACTTCTGCAGAACTATGTAAATCCATATATCACCCTTTGTTTTCTTTTCCTAGACTACCATCGGACTAACCCATTCCAACTCTTCTACTGGCTCAATTATACCTACTGCAAGCATATTATTTAGATCTTCTCTTAGCTTTTCCTTGTACTTGGGGTTCAACTGATATGGGCACTGCTTAGTCGGCTTCACATATGGATTTGAATTGATCTTCATCATACCAAAATCACCAACTTTACCCTTTAATTCAAAGAACTTGTTAGAAATCAATCCTGGTATTTGTGCAATAACTCAACAACCTTGCCTACCGTGTCTTCATCCCAATAGTCACTAATATGTGCAAACCAATATTTACTTGTTTTTTCTTTACCGACTGTGATATATCGAGGATCTTTGCATCAGGTCCTACTACTTCACGTAGTCCCTTTGACTTAAGAATATTGATATTGCATGGATCCTCATCAACTTCTTCCATAGTAACATTGTAGCATTCCAAAGCACGTTGTCATTGCGCGCTCCAGTCAGGTTGCATCCAAGTTATAGGTTATATTAGTGTTCAAAAGATTGTTGTGTTAATCACCTGAAGTGCCCCATCGATGCATTCAAACCCATCTTCAAAGATGAATGCCAGCAGTAAACTCTCCTTAATTTCATCCCAATTAGAAGTCCCATGTCACATCTCCGTCTCCGAATACCAGTTCATCGGGATAACGTCTAAGGTATGAGTAAAGAAATGTACCCACTCTGGTTGAGGTACCTCACCCCAAGCCTTATTCCATCAAGCAAGATGTTCACGTGGGTCATTCTTACCTGTGTTCTTTTCACTGAGCCATGTTGTCGCAAAGCTAAATCATAGTCTCATTAGTCTACACTATTCCTTCCAATTAGTAATATTATCCTTGTTGGTTCCCCACCATCTTGTAGGCATAGCTCTTAAAGCCAAATCTAGAGCCTGGAACCTATGCTCCTCTGATACATCTCTTTGAAAATGGTCAATAAAAATATTGAAATTATCTAGCCCATCATAATAAGGTAATTTACATACCTTAGTTGATATACAATGTAGAGACTTTGTAAGCCTATTTCATCGTAGTGTATAGATCTCATGTAACTGATTCTGACAGTTTTCTAATTCTTCATTTGAGTATGACTGGCATGAACTATCCTTCTCCTAATTGATTCATTGATCTGCAATGGGATTAATCTAGTCTTTGTCTCATGCAGTGAGCTTATATATGTGATCAATGTCTTCATCATCATAGTCATCATGCACTGGCTCTGTATATCATGCACCTTCAATTAGATCCAATGGAACAACCACTCTAAGGTCATTCTTTTCAAACACCATGCTTCACTTCTTCAAATTAATACTAGCATTCATGTTGAAAGCCTAATCAATCCCGAGCAATGTTGGGTATGGATTACTGTCATCTACTATTTCAATAACATCAAAATCTGTGAGCACACTAGATCCCTCAACATCTACATTCACTCCATGTAGACAACCCATCAAAATTATCTTTTTTTAGTTTGTCATGCACAAATGGATTGGTGACCACTGCAACTTAGGTTTCCCCATACGTTCCCAAGTTTGGTTTCGAAGTAAATTAGCATCAGATCCTACATCTAGAATTATCTGGTCCATGTCAAAATCACCAGTTTGTGTTGTCAACCACATTTCCCTACCAGTCATCTTCTTGCTTCGATTCACCTTCTATACTGTGCGTTGTTCTGGTAACAACTTGTCATTATTAGAGTAGTTATATATCAGTTTCAACTACCTTATGATCCATCAACAGTTTCATGCATGTCTGTAAAAACGATTTCAACACCGTGGGATCAGATTTTTCCATCGCAATACTTTCTTCAGATTTCCCTTATCGTGGGACTATTGGTATCTAAGTTTTAGATGTATAAGCACCTTGATCCATAAAAAAATTTCTAACCTCCATAAATGTCCCCTTTTCTCTTTGTAAGTCAAATCCAATACTCTTCTTGCCAACCCTGAAAACCCATGTATCGCATTTTCCTTCTACCTTGTCTTCACCAGCGGCTATACCACTTTGCGTGAATATATTGACACTAGGATTATCTTCAGGTAGTTTGGATCTCCTCATATAAATGTTCTGTGTGGGCTATTGGTTCTTCTTTTCCTGCATATTTGCTATTAATACAAGACACTCTTCTATAACATGATCAAATTGCTTACAATATTGACAAGAAGGATGATTTGGATTCTTTCAGTCACACGTAAATTTTCCTAGTTCTCCACAGTTGTAGCAGATGATCTGGCCCTTACCTCTTCCAACACGTCCTCCTCATCCTCATCCACTTCCTTGGAATCCTCCACAAGCCACAGGTGAGCCTTGGTCGTTCTGCATGCGGGTTTCAACCTACATCCTATACATTGAGGTTTTGTCTATCATCAAGTCATAGCTTTGACAATATCTTTCATCGTGGCCAATCGATTTACAAAATTTGCAAAATAGTTGCTTTGATGACTATAATTTTTTTTGCAACAGATAACAATTGTCTGTCTTATGCATGCTAGACACTTGGAAGATACCACAACAAACAATTGAACCAACTCTTGATCCAATGGGAGACTCCTGTTTCAATGGGTTGGGACCTCTCTCAGCTATATAGTCCTAGTACATAGGGCTCTTTGCATTTCTTGCACCAAACTTTACGATTTAGTCCTGACTAAACCTCCTTTCCCTTATTCAGATCTCGCAACTCCATATGCAGGCTTGCTAACTGTGATTGGATCTATTGAACTCCTATATTTGTATCCTCGATCGGAGAAGCCTCCAACTTCATCCTGATCTCTAATGCTTCGGCCTGAGATCCGATATTTTGTTGGGACAAAGGCAGTCTTAAGTGTGGCAATAGAGAAGATATGTACCATTCCTTATGTTTTTCATATAAAATATAAAGATTTTCTTGTCTCAATAAGCACTTAAACCTCTGATGTATATCCCATGCAGAGTCGTTAGTCGTCTGCTTGATCTCCTTTATTTCAGTAACACATTGAGCTTCTGATTTTGACTTTCTAAATTTTGTGTTCAAAGCAGTCTTTGTCTAAACCAACATAGCATTTATATTGGTTATACTATATTCGATATACCATGTAACCTCTCTATCCTGTAGAGTTGTAACCAATTGCACTTTCTTCATGTCATTATCATTGATCTGCTGCACCTTCAACATAACTTCTACTACGAACCAAAATTGATCAGGATCCTCTGATCCCTGACCCTTGAATACATGCATTTTCACTGTATTAGCCATATTAAAAAATGAAGGTGGAGGTTTGTTCTAGACATATTTGGGCACTGTAACCCCAATCATATATGTCCATAAACCAAGGGCTTCTAAGTCCCTAAAAGTGTTGTTTCATAGCCTAAAGGAGCAAGGTCAGTTGATTACATAATCTCCCATAACATTTCCATGAAAAACTACTAAGAACTGGTCAAAGTAGGACCATACAGACTTCCCAGTGCTAAGGGTACGATGCATCTCACCTGCCACATGCAAAAGGTGTGATGCATACTGGAAAGCCCTTCTGTAGGGTGTGATGAACGAGAGCAGACAAATGGCACAAGCAGTTTCCTAGGTGGAGACCCTGAGAATCTTCTAGAAGCTACTCATTTGACACTTGCCTCTCTAAATTCAGCCAAGGATGAGTAAGAGGTCATGAAATATCTAGGTGGAACCAAGAACTATAAGAGAGATGACACTAATCAAAATCCCAGAAGCTAAATCACCCCCCTGCAAACATATATATATGGATCCCTCATCCCAGAGACCCAAAGGCTGGAATTTTGTAATTTGCAAGGAAGTGTTGTTGGTTTCTCTTTGAAGACATTGTTGGGTGATCTTGCTTTGTATGAGGTGAAGAGGGCTTCCATGCTGGGAGGATGGTGCTGTGTCAGACCATGTGGTTGTAATCCTCTCTTCTACTACTTCTATCAATAAAGCTATTTGAGTTTTCCTCCATATTCTTGTATATCTCTGAATATTGTGTTGATATATGCATTTGTATGGTCAATATATATCCGATCCTATATTGTTTACTATGATAGATCTCTATGCTTTTATGGTATTATGCTGCTTTGACTCTACAGGTGCTCTTTGAATTAGGACAAGTAAGGAAGGAGTGGTGAGATTCTGTCAAAGGGGAAAGGAAACAAGCAAGGAGCCAAGCGAAAGACTGAGGTTGGTACTCTCTGCTTCTTTCTCATCTATCTCTCGTAAAGGAAAACACAAGTGACTTTAGTTTGTTTGTTTCTAAGATAGCTACTCGTCTTAGTGTGACTAGCAATTCTGAATAGACACCAGTTTTCCCGATAACAAAATGGCGACTCCGCTGGGGAGCGAATAGTTTGATTGCTTGTCTCTATTTGTTTGCTTCATAAACTACAGACAGAACCTGACGTTAAGCCAGCTAGCCTTCGAACTGCATTTGCTATGCAAGTGAAAAGTAGATCAGCGTTGCTTGAGTCAATATCCGGGTTTGTTTATGAACTGAACAATTGACTTGCAAACATCCTAAGTGCCCTAGAGGTAGCTCAAGTAACCTCATTAGATTAGCCCTTATACTTTGTATTTATTGACTATCATTAGCTCAGCCTAAATCCTTGTACTAAGCCGCAAACTGTGACCAAAAACCAAGTTAAAGTCTCATCCCTGGATCATCGCACTATCTCTTCTTGGTAGACTAGATGCATCACACCTCCCATGTGTAGTAGGTGGGATGCATCCTTGTTTCCCTGTGTTACAAGTGTGATGATCAGGTAAGACTGTTTCTGCCTCCAGATTTTGGTTTTTTCTTCACTGTCTTCATCTTTATTTAGGAGTTTTGCTGTCTGTGATCAGTAGACCACTGTTGAAACCCCCTTCCTTTGCATTATTCAGCCTCCATTATACAAATAATTGTGAATTTTTTTGCATATTTTTTGCCATTTACAGTTCTCCTTTACAAAATAGTAGCTTAAGCAAACTGTCGTCTTTTGATTTGAAAGTGTCGCAAGTGTCATTTTCAGTCAAAGAAAAGAATCATCCTCTTTTTGATAGTCGATTTCACTGTTACTCTTGTATTTGATTTGAATTAATAGTATTTCAAGTGTCAAAAGTAGTTTTCAATTCAAAATCGCAAAGTGTCGTCTTGTCTCCCTTCCATTTTTTGAATGAAAATTGTTAGTACTATCGCTTTGAAAGAAGAAATAATTCAAATTTGTATTGAGCATTCTTTTTGTCATTCACACATTAAGAAAGCGGAAAACAAATACATGAATGTGCATTTGCATTTAGACTGCTTGTTGATTTTGATTTAGGATAGTGCATCTAGTGTGTGGTCTCTGCTCTATGTTGAAAGGATTTTGCTTCTCTTTCCTTAGTAGCTAGGATTTTCATTGCCAAAAAGACGAGTAAATGACTGTTTATCATCTTAGATTGCATATTTAGGAGTTGTATATCTACATCATGCGGTGAACCTTAAAGGAAAACTTCTTAAGAAAGATCAACTGTAAAATAAATTCAATGAACATAAAAATTCTTTGGAACCTAACGCACAACATCTAGAAGTCTAGGCTATAGACGTATTCCGGTGTCGTAAAGCCTGGTAACTGCCACTTTCATCATAGGTTGGGTGATTCCTCCTCTTTGAGACGACAAGTGCTAGTACGGACTTGCTCTCCCACTTACCGTCAAGTATATATTGGGAGACTACAATAGGCTATATTGTTTATCCTTAGAAAGCCTTGTCTGCCGCCCTATCGATCGCAATGCATTGAACACAACATTCGGGAAGATTCACTGCCATACCGTAAAAAGTATTATGTAGTTTTGTGATTGGTTTGGTAATCCCTCTGTCTAGATTTCTAGAGTAGTCTCTTTTGCTTCTTTTTAGACTCCTTAAAGGAAAAGGTCCATCTGAGCACTTGTCACTTCAGGCTCATTAAAAATCGAAGGCGACTAAAGTGATCTTTAGATTTTTCTCAACTCTTAAAAATTGAAAAAGCAAGTTGTGTCAAAGCGTCTACAAATTATTTTAAATGGAATAACGTCGTTGTTCCCTCGTTGATCTTAGGTTGAGAAAATGGAGTCCACTAATCAAGGATTTCCCCTTGGGAGAAATCCTAGTCCTTTCTCCTCTTGGGGAGATGTTGGTGCACCTCATATGGCCACATTATCCCTTCCAGGATTGAAAATTGGCCTGCCAGTATGGCTTTTCTCGACCTCTATTGTTCAAAGCACCGTGATTCCTGAGCAATCAAATCAACAACTAGATGATACTAGAGTTACCACCCAACCTTCTACTTCATTTGTTTCTCCCTCTCCTTCTTCCTCTTCGCTTGGTGAAGCTAGTAAAACTAAAAACCAAGTAACTGAGAAGAAGAAGAAAGAGAAGGAGAAGAAGAAGAAGGAGCCAATGGCAAATATGGGCAACCGTACATCGTCTAACGAAAATCTACACATTGAACCATCCAAACCTAAATCTCCATGTGTCATCTACAAAGGGGACCACTATCATCAAGATTGTCCTTGCATCCCACAGATCTTAAGGGACTGGTCTCCCCACTTGCACAATCCGGTGTCATCAACCTCTGACGATCATGTTGAGAGTACACCGTCAACTAGTGAAAATGAAGTCACTGGATAGAAAGGAAAATCTAAATTTCCTTGCAGACTGTGTGAAGGTGATCATGCCCTCCACCGTTGTCCCTTCCTGGACGAAGCTAAAAGAGTCTTGGATAACCATCCTGCATCACCGCAGCGACTTCCTCCTGGATACAAGAAACTCTTGCCGAGTCCATTGCTAGTTGAAAATCTGACTAACACACCTTTGTTGTTGGTTGAAGCACCTATCATTGAAGATAAACCCTCTGATTTACACCGGACCAAAGTCAACAGGTTGAGATGGCAGTCGACCCAGTCTTGTCTTCAGAAGGTTTAAATTCAGATGATACAGTCACCAAAGAGAATGAGAACGACACCATTCAAATTATCTTCGTAAACGCAGACTCCGATGAACATGGGGGAAATCTACCCGTTCCTTTACCGCAGGAAGGAAGTTCATCAAAGATGCATCCGACTATTTATTCGGTCCCACCTCTAAGCAACCTAGTCATCTCCTTCGATTGGAATCTACTAGGTAGACCCCGTCTACCATCTAATGTACCATTCCAAATCATAGTGCAAACTTACAGAATGGTCATGGTTGGTACCATCATAAATTAAGGGGCTTCTATGAGTATCCTTTCCTTAACTGCTTGGAAAGCACTTGGTTCACCATCGCTTTTGCCTAAGATGCAAAATCTGACAGGCTTCAACAAAGGAACCAGTCGACCATTAGGGATCCTTCCAAATTTTCCTATAACTTTGAGAAGGAAAACCGTTTATCTGAATGTGATGGTAGTCCAAGGACCTTTAGATTACAATCTACTCCTTGGGCATGACTACATTTATAGCATGGGAGCTATTGTTTCCTCACTCTTTTGAGTGATGTGTTTTCCATGTGAAGGTAGAGTGGTCCAGCTCGTAGACCAGCTTTCATTCCCCAGTTCACACATAGCTAATAGTCAAGTGCCATCCCTAACTGGTTTTTTTGTGGAAGGAATGTCTCATCAATCTCCAGTCCACACCTGATGATAACGAGTGATTCGGTGATTGTGACTGAAACCTAAGGGGCATGCATCCTGGTCCGCTTCAGTAGAAAAACTTTGGGTATAGGGTAAGTTTCCGTGGAAGATATATGACTAGTCTAACACACACATCCGCTTAGGAAAATGGGATTAGACTGGAATAAGATACCTCTGTTAGAAGGTATGCCTTTCCTGATAGAACGAGTGTTTTTTCTGCAAATTGAAGGGTAACCTGGGTATGCCTTTCTCGACAAAGCAAGTGTTTTGTCTGCAAATTGAAGGGTAATTTGGAAACTCTACTTCACAATATCGGGGGAATGCAAACATTTTTGCATGAAAGTAAAAAGCAACCTTTTATTTTCTTAGTTTGTAGGTTCTTAACCCTTTAAACTCGTAGGATTGGTCGTTCCTAGCTTACATAATAAAAGGAGTCGGAGCAAAATTTCGAATGGTGCAAGCTCCCTAAAAAATGAACCTATTGATGAGACATCCTTATTATGTGACTGGCACGAATAGTTTTGCGCAAAGTTCAAGCTCGTTAAAAAATAAACCTAGCAATGAGCATATGTTCCACTAGAGTTTAAGCTCGTTAAAAAATGAACCCACCTTCGGTAAATAACCAGTGCGATCACATTATTATTAGCTTTTGAGCCTTGGTCATGTTCTTACCATCACCTCCACTCTTTTTTAGCCGATCATACGCCTCCGTTTGATTGTTTACCCCTTTTGAGGAACAACTGCAATGAGTGATCCTATTAGCCACCTTCTTTACACTGTCGTGATTGAAAAGTTCCAAACATTACTTGGAACCAGTTGCTATCCGAGAAAATTACTCATTCCTCAAAAAATGAGTCTCCTTTAAGCTCTTTTCATTGGACTCGTAAAATATGAAAATATTGCCAAGCAATTGGCCTCTCCAGCTCGTGAAAGTGATTGGAAGTGCCATCCCTCCTCTAGATTTTAATCTTTTTGGACCTAAGGGATTATTACACAAAAATATCAAGCGTTTGTCTTGTTCGGCTCGTTAAAACTAGCGAAAAGTCATCCCTTTCGCATTTTTTTATACTTTTTCGGACTTAAGGGATTATATTACGAAAAAGGAATATTGGAGTTTCCTTTCCATCTCTTTTCAGACTCTCTAAACTTGAAAAGAACCGAATTATCCTTGTTGTTGAACTCATTAAAAAAATAGCGACAAACTTGTCCATTCAGACAAGAGCGAGTCTCATTGTTGCTAGGCTCGTTAAAACATAGCGACGGGTTTGCCCGAAGGGAAAATTATAGAACAAGCATATGTTATCCTCCTCAAGCTTGACAAAATTAAAGAGGTACTAGTCAGAAATGACTAGGGAAAATTGGGAAGAAAACTTGAAGAAACTTTATTGGTAGCAGGTCGCTCTTGAACATGACACTTTCACTCCATCACCATGATTGAGTCAAGTTGGGTTATTCTGTTCACCGATCATATCGCCATTGGTCCACCATACCATCCACTTTTGGGGTTAACGCTACGAATCCATTTCAGTGTCGCTGATATTTTCAAGAGAAGTCGCTCAGATAATTCACCTACCTAGCTTGTGTCTCATCCGCTGCAATACCTTCACGCTTCATTCTTTCATGACCACCACCCTGAACCTTGTATCATTAGATTGTTTTCAACCCCACAAAATCATTTTCTCTGTTCTGTGTCATAGATGTGGGATTCATTAGTGCCCTCCTACGATGGGTCACTTCTTGTCGACATCAGCTCATTATCCAAGAAATTGACCTAGGAACAACCCTTTCAGTACTTTGAAGCTTGCATGCCTCAATGGTAAGTTTCTCACTTTCGGCGATAGGTTTACATTAATGGTCTTCAACCGAAAGATTTTGTGTGCTGTTCAACATCAACTCATGTATACACACCACATGAATTGTACTATAGTACCTTGAGGGTCATCATCATCATTGGTGATTTTTCTTGCGCCTGTTAACAACTTACATCATTGGCTGGTAATCAGGCGATGTCTGTCCATGTTCGACATCAAAACATCTTTTCGCATGAAACGACTTGTACTTTCGGGCGAAGATTGAATGAGTTTTGAAGACCCCGAATCTAGTTTCATCCATCCGGGCTATGATATATTCAAGAAAATAAAGACATCAAATGTACATCATTGTTGCACAGATAATCAGCCAAACTAAGGGATGATGGCTCTACCAGAATCATCAGTTTGCACACAGATGGTTGTCTATCCTATGTACATGAAAATGAATTTATAAAGCTGAGCATGGGAATGCTCGCCTTGGCTAGATCATGAAAATATTATGAAGATAATGTATTGTATTGTATCTTATTACAGGTCACCTTCCAGTTCGAAAAACCTCGGATCCTCATTATAAAAAATTTCACCCGACATCAAAAAGATTTACGACCTCATGCTTTAGGGGGAAACTGTTATAGACATATTTGGGCACTGCAACCCCAATCATATACATCCATAAACCAAGGGCTTCTAAGTCCCTAAAATTTTTGTTTCATACCCTAAAGGAGCAAGGTTAGCTGAGCACATCATCTCCCAGAAGTTCTCCATGAAAAACTACTCAGAACTGGTCAAAGCAGGACCATACAGACTACCCAGTGCTAAGGGTGCAATGCATCTCACCTTCCACATGAAAAAAGTGTGATGCATACTGGAAAGCCCTTCTATAGGGTGCAATGAGCGAGAGCAGACAAATGGCCCAAGCAGTTTGCCCAAGGTGGAGACCCTGAGAATCTTCTAGAAGCTGCTCATTTGACACTTGCCTCTTTGAGTTCTCCCAAGGATGAGTAAGAGGTCATGAAATCTCCAAGTGGAACCAAGAACTATCAGAGAGTTGACACTAATCAAAATCCCAGAAGCTGACTCACCCCCCTGCAAACATCTATATATGGATCCCTCATCCCAAAGATCCAAAGGCTGGAATTTTGTAATTTGCAAGGAAGTGTTGTTGGTTTCTCTTTGAAGAAATTGTTGGGTGATCTTGCTTTATATGAGGTGAAGAGGGCTTTCATGCTGGGAGGATGGCCCTAGGTCAGACCAAGTGGTTGTAATCCTCTCTTTTACTACTTCTATCAATAAAGCTATTTGAGCTTTCCTCCATATTCTTGTATATCTCTGAATATTGTGTTGATATATGCATTTGTATGGTCAATATATATCCGATCCTATATTGTTTACTATGATAGATCTCTATGCTTTGATGGTATTATGCTACTTTGACTCTACAAGTTCTCTTTGAAGCGAGACAAGTAAGGAAGGAGTGGCGAGATTCTGTCAAAGGGGAAAGGAAACAAGCAAGGAGCCAAGTGAAATACTGAGGTTGGTACTCTCTTCTTCTTTCTCATCTATCTCTTGTAAAGGAAACACAAGTGACTTTAGTTTGTTTGTTTCTAAGATAGCCAGCCGCCTTAGTGGGACTAGTAGTTCTGAATAGACACTAGTTTTCCCGATAACAAGGTGGAGGCAGAGGCATAGGTGTATGATATGGTGATGAAGATGGAGATGGGGTGGATGGATGCGGAATCCTAAAAGTGCCTTGAACTTCTATCTGCGGCACACCTTCAGGTGTGTTAGGGCTGGTCCTTTCTCCTTCATTATCTGATTCTCCCAATAATAGACTATACGCACCATCAATATATTTATCCCAATCGAATCTGAATCTTTTTCCACTTCATGTATATCATATCTAACCTCTTTTAAGCATCAATTCAAAGGCATAACACCCTTTTCACACAACAACATTTTAATCCAAGTTTTAAGCGATCTTAGGTACTTACCTCTAGGACCCTTAAAGAATCAGAGATCATCTTCGTTGTAAGATATAGATGTGTTGTTTGTAATTTCAGTGATGAAACTGCCCAAAATACTATCGCTCCAATAGTTGAAAACCCTTGGAACCTTATAATCAGACCCCTCAAGAAACTTGATCAGTTTAGGAGTCCACAAAATAGGATCGTCATGTTTCCAAGTAGGTTTGTTGTTCGCTAAATTTGAAATCCACTTGTTTAGTTCATTAGGGAATTTTGCGAAAAAGATCTCATGCTCTTCTGTATAGAGATATCTTTATAACCACCTCTCTTTTGACCAATGTGGATTCTGATTTTCCTGAGCCGCAAACTCTTGCAACTTCTGATCTATCCACTTCTCGATTTCTTTCTTAGTTGGTATCCATGGATGCCACACCACACATCCCTCGGATAGATCCTGGTCCCAAAAAAGAAACCATTTGTTGGCTTGAGGAGGCTTGGAATTGTGTTCATAGTTAGCTATGCTAACCAACATAACACTACATACTGTCCCTTTCGGCAACAATCCTCTTAGCGCAGACTGCAGTCTCACCTGAGGTAGTATTGGGGGATGCTAGAAACAGGTTTCTACATCTAGAAGGCTATGTAATGGAGTAGTGAGGCATTTCCTTAATCTAGGGCTAGATTTGACCTTCACGAGCCCTTATCTTCAAATCACATACTTAAATTGATTTCTACTTAATTATATCTATGAGCTTCACCTAATTGTTATAACATGCATAAGTTAACATACAAAAGTAGATCTAAACCTTCACGATGCACTTGAGACAACATTACAGAGAGTCGAATCATAACTGAGCATAAAATACAAAAACATATAACTATACAAAGAACGCACATATTTTCTTCAAATATTCTTTATTGCTTCATCTCTTTAATGAATACACTTCTTTTGACTTTTCGCACACAATTGCGTGGGTCCACACACTCAGTGGCAAACTTACCAAGGTTTCCATGCACTCAGTTGTAGGAGCCTTCCCCTTCACCAGAATAAAATATTACAGACTCAAATCGTATTCATAAACTATCAATAAGCATGCTAATGACTCACAAATGACTTCCTTTTATACCCTTTACATTACATTACCATGGTATGTGAACCATGGGCGGAGCTCATTGTTTACTCAAAACAATCCATCCCTTTACAAAGTAAGGGTCTTTGACCTTACTAAAAGCCCCTTTGACTCTTAACATTCTACGTGCTCCACTCCTCAAATTCAGATACTTTACAATCTTACATCAAAATTGACTCAAAACGTAGACAAAATTAGCCCCGGGGGTCCCCATCCCAACATGCGTGGACAAGCAGTTCTCGTTGGCTCACGATCTTTTCAGTTCTAAGCATGACATATTCATGCAAGATTTCTTCATATCATCAGCTATCTTATAATACAGTGTGGGAGC
This sequence comes from Pinus tabuliformis, assembly GCA_031772625.1. NCBI lineage: Eukaryota > Viridiplantae > Streptophyta > Pinopsida > Pinales > Pinaceae > Pinus > Pinus tabuliformis. Next base: position 991,180,598 of record CM062814.1, read on the forward strand.
GATTGACAAAGTGTTTGGAGGAGTTACTTTATCTACTGTTTCTGGAATGATGGGCTTAATTTTTCTGTCCATGGAAGTACTTTTCATTATAGCCAAATTTCTAGACTTGCTCTGTGTGTTCTAGGATAAGTTGACGGGTGATGTGATCTTCCTTAAAAAATTATCTTTCAATTTCTACTTCATCAACTCTTGTGCAGAGGCCAACCCTTGGCTTCTCAAGTTGTATCGAGTGTTTTTTTATTGAGATGGGGCCTCACTCAGTGGTTCTTCTTCGACATTTTTCTTCTCAACTGCAAAAACACAATTGAGTGTATTCACTGCATATTTGACATTCACAGTTTCTTTTACAACAACATTATCTTCCTTCTCTTCCGCTGACTCGGCTTGCTCACCTACAAGTATTGTATCAATAAAATGCATGGCAAGAGTATTCATGTTGTGGTTCCATTGCAGGCATGTTTTTCTCGAATGATACTCTTGATGGAATGAATAATATTGATCCATGCCCATACTCTGAACATTCAACACAATGTTCAAGCTTTGTGCAGACTTGGCCAGATGGTTGCTACTACTGTCAGAGTTAGAAACCCTTCTCTGAAATATGAATTTAGGACGCTTTCTACTCATGGTGGTCTCACTTGACCTTTTTTAACTCTACCAATTCATTGGAAAAAGACTTGACGGTGCAAGTCAATCTCTCAAGATCAATTGCTTCTTTCTCCTTGGCCTTACTTGTGGAGGCCTGAGATGTTTTACCCATGTATCTGGAGTCATTTTTTAGTTCATAATTTGTGATGACTCCAATCATGTGCAAGTCCTTTTCAATTGCAATCGCTTCTTCATAATTTTCAGCTAGTGTTGGCTTCACAGTTCTTTTCACGAACTGCACAATGGTTGTTGGTAAGGAAAATGTGTAATAATTGATGGTAATATAGTCATGATGTTTTACATCTACTATAAATATATTCAAGATATGGTTAAACCTCTATTGAAATATTTCACTTTCTCTTTCTGCTCCATCTTAAGACTTCCCAACTCAAAATCATTGTGGGGGTTTTATCATCGAAAAATTTCTCAAGAAACACTTTCTTAAAACCCCTCCAATTCTAGATTGAGTTTGGAGTAATGTTGTGATACCAGACAACATATATGCCATATAAGGTACACGAAAAAAGTCTACATGAAACATCATAATAATGCACCTCAAGTATTTGTAGATGCAGGTAAAAGTTGTCCAAGTGGTCCTCCACCTTCACTGCTTTCTTAGGGTCATACTTTGTTAACAGCTTCTCTGAGTGCCTTGAAATCTTGTGTAACATAGTAGACAGTGAAAGTGGGCCCTAAGTCATCCAGTTCATATCTTGGTCTACCATGTATTCATCATTGTTTTTCCCCTCTTCATCAAAATATGATGGATTTTCTTCTTCTTCTTCACCGCCTAAACCATGGAAAGTACCGTCTAAGAGTACCACATTATCAATGTCACTGTTGGCATTATGATACAAGTATGATACAGGTGTTGTCCTTGATGGCAACTCACTCGGATGACATATCATAGTACAGCTAGAATGATCAGAGAGGTATATGCAGGTTCACTGTGACAATAATTAGTATACACACGGGTTTACCATATACCAAGTCGCGTATACGTACACACACATGTTTAAAGAAGGAAAGGCGCGTACATGTTGGGAATCTAAGTTTTGGTCTGTGGTATTTGGTCCATGGTATTTGGGTATTGGTCCATTGTATTTGATCTGAGGTATTGACCCCAGGTATTGGGTCCCAGGTATTAGTTCTAAGTGGTTTTGGACCATGGTATTGAGTAAGGCATAAGACTATATAAGGAGAAGATCATTAGGCCAAGAGGGTGGAAGTGCAAGTGATGAATATCTGATGAAGTGTTGACTAAGAGGGGAAGGTCAACCTTGGGAACCTACTCATAGAGTTATCTTGCATAGTCAAACCATTTAAAAATTGTTCAATGTATATTATGTCGTAAGAGGAACATGTTTGAGAATAAAAGAATCGCTAAAAGGCTTTCAAATACAAAGATTCACTGGTAGCCACATATTATATATCAAAGAAAGCTACATGTATGAAAAAATAAAGAGCAGCAACGCCACAAAATTAACGCACGGTACATATGAGTACATGATGTGCTTGCTATGTATGATTCCTCCAATGCATGAGTGATGGGATCATGTGATTCAGGAGGAAGAAGTGAAATCCATGTATTGGATTGATCTTTAATGCATACAGATGAGTGATGAGGAGGTATTTTTAAAACTTTCTGATCGGAAGTGGAATTATCCTCATGACAACAAGGGCCTGACATAATCATCAGCTCAGGCTGAAGTTCCTTGAAAGTCTATGGGGTTTCCACTTCATCAATAGATAGATTGTCGGAGACCAGTGGCTTAAGAAGATTAACAGTGAGTGAATCAACATAGAGCCAAGAGCCAAGAGCCGAGAGCCAGAGCCAAGATACAGAGCCAGAGAGCAACAAGGAGATCAAATGATCAAGCTATTGCTGATGTCTGAAGAGTGTTGAAGACAGAGGGAACACACTAGAGGTGTTATATTGTTTGTGCACTTCAAATATGGCAGAGTCATATCCCTGTTTATAGTCAAATGACTCTACCACGATAGTGGTGGAACATGGGAGAAAATGGGAGAACCTAGTTTGACAGGCTCACCCTTACCCTCACCATACTAACTAATAGAGAACCTATGAAAATAAATCCTGCATGCACAGGTTGTACTATAGGTCCTAGGGTTCCGGCTGAACTACCACTTGGGTTTGTGATGCTTTGATTGATCTAAACCTAGGGGGCACTTATGCGGTTGATAAAGGTTCATGGACTGGGATCATGAAGACTAAAATGCATTATCATTATATGGTATGATCATGAATAGATATGAATACTGATGCATGTTTCATCCTTTATATCTTATGTTCTGGGTATATTTGAAGTTGAAAATTGCAGCGAAGGTATAAGTAATTATTTTCAGATCTGTACGCAGGTTCTCTCTAGTGAAAGGGCATATACACACTGGTTCGACATAGTCAAGTAGCATATACATTATGAGATTTGATGTTTGAGGTTGTTGTTAGTTCTAGTGGTTGTTGCAGAGTTCTGAGCTCTACTCTGTGTTTTGATGACAGGGTTTCAGTGATTCGGTTGTTGGGTGATTTAGAGTTAATGATTGTATTGCAGTGGTGGTTGTTTTGTATTTATGGATCCAGTCTAAAAATTTATGAAACGTGGTCCCTGGAAGAAAATAGAAGGTTGTAGCCTTCTGTAGGTCAGCACCTACGTACTAGTACTTCAGCTAGTTCAAGAGCTAAGTGGGTTGTAGCTCCCTTCTAGGAGAAGCTGGAGAACGAGAGAAGGTTGTAGTCTTCTGTATGTAGAAGACTGTGTACTGGTATAAGACTGCACCAATACAGAAATATTGTAAAAAGAAGTTTCTTATTAAAAGAAGTTAGAGACGAATTACAGCGGGTGGTTTTCACCCACATTGGGTTTCCACCTTATATCATGGTGTTCATGTGTGCTTCTTATGTGTGATGATCTATTCTGTTTTACTACACCTATTTACTGTTCATATGGTTAATAATATTATGATGCACTCATTGAAGATCAACTAACTGAATCATAAGTTTACTAGATATACGTTAGTTGCATTAAACACAGATGCGTATACACGTGGGTATCCTTAACTGAAATAGCATATATGAATCTGATAATGGAAATGAAAAGATTATTGATTTGCTAATACTAATTCACCACCCCTCTCCCCTCTCAGTATTATTTCCAACAATTGGTATTAGAGCAGGTCCTTCAGAAGAAGCTTGATCGCTTGAAGGAAGATCCATTAGGATGAGTAATCAAGAAAGAGAGGGATCCATCAGACCACCAATCTTCGATGGGAGCAATTTTTTCTACTGGAAGATAAGAACCACAACATATCTACAATCGCTTGGAACAGATGTTTGGGGAATCTTGGAAGGAGGATATACATATCCATTAGAAACTCCTATAGATACGGCAGGTAGAAAGCAATATAAACTCAATGCCAAAGTTGTTACTGTCTTATTGGGAAGTTTGTCACAATCAGAATTTGTCAAGGTCATATAGTTCAAATCAGCCAAAGAAATATGGGATAAAATAATTCTAAGCTATGAAGGAGATGATCAGGTAAAATGTGCTAAGCTTCAAACTCTCAGAATACAGTATGAAACTCTTAAGATGCATAGTAATGAAAGCATAGCTAATTACTTCCTGCTTATAGATGAGATTGTCAATTGTATGAGGAATCTAGGTGAAGAAATCAAGGAAGTTTTCTTAGTTGAGAAAGTTTTGAGATCCTTGTCTACTAAATTTGAATCCAAAGTGTCTGCCATAGAAGAAAAGGAGGATTTGCAGAAAATCACTATGACACAACTTCACAAAATCTTAACTGCATTTGAGATGAGAAAAGAAGGACCATCAGATATGAGAGAAGCCGCATTTAAAGTATCAACAAATGGAAAAGAAAAACTCAGTGAATCAGGATACATTTTAGAAGAAGAATATGAGGTAAATTTTGTCAAGAATCTTGAAGGGGGATCTAGAAGGTTCAAAGGTAAGCTACCTTTCAAATGCTTTTCTTGTGGTAGAGTTGGTCACTACACTACTAGATGCCCTCATAACAAAGGAAAGATGTCTGAAGAAGGTAATAGAAGTTATTATACTCATGATAAAAGTAATGACTCATCCAATGGTGATGAAGACATTATACTTCTCATCACATATGAAAATAAGGATGTAGAAATAGAAGAAGTTACCAGATTAAAAGAACAGCTGGAGACAGTAACCAGAGTAAGGGAGTAGCTGTAGGATGTAGTAAAAGATTAGAGCATAACAATTCAGAGACTTGAATCTAAGACCTTCTCTGTAAAAGAACATCTTAAATAATCAAAGAAGCAGAATAAAGAAGCTCTTGAAGAAAAAGAACATGAAGTGCTCGAATTAAGACAACAAGTGGAAGAAGGAAGAAAAGTTGAAGAAAACATAAGGAAGCAATACCTCGAAAAGGAAAAATAACATCAGGTTGAGGTAAATATCTTAAAAGGTAAATTAGAAGAAAAGAATAAACTGTTACGATTTCAAGACAGTACTAAGATTTTGGATGATATTCTTAGTAGTCAAAGATACCCTGCTATCAAAACTGGTCTTGGTTTTTATGAAACTGTCGAAGGTGAATCTAGCTCATAGGGTGAGGAAAGGAATTCTAATGCAAAATCTGAAATGATCAATGAAGAGATAAGTGGTCAACCCCAGCAACAACCAAGGAAAGAAATTCTTCAAAGAAGATCTTTTCCTCCTAAATATGGAAGTGATTGTCGGTTATTTCTTCAAATGAATAATGTTGAATGTTATGTATGTCATAACTTTGGACATATTGCAGCTAGATGTAGAAGCAAAATGGGTCAAGACCATCACACAAAAAGATCATCATGCTCCAGGTACTTCAAGGGATATTGTTTTGCTTGCAATATGTTTGGTCACAAAGCCATTGACTGCTATAGGAGGAATATGAAACATGTAAGATGGTATGCATGTAACAAGTTTGGACATAAAGTAAGGGAATGCAAGAGCAAAATTCAAACTTCAAAGCAAGAGGATCATACATCATCACAATTCTAGGTATTGAAGAAGACAAAATTAGAGTCAGAAAGAGGTGGCATAACTCAGTTAGCAGACGTAATAGACATAGGGGAAACTGAAAGTGTAGACCTTCAGTATTCCAATTTTCATACGCAGACATTATAAAGAGAAGTCGCGTATATATGCAAGTTGGGGGCTTCAGAGTAGCGTATATGGAGCTCTGAAGAAAAAGCAACAGAATAGGAAAAGAGGTCTGATATGGTGGTTGACACAGGTTCAGGGGGAGCATATGCTTCAAATAATGCCTTATTGGCCTTGTGGTTAGAAGATTTTGGTGATAATGCTTATGTGGCTAAATGATACATCTTGCTACTTTTGTTGGTTGGTCAAGAAAATGATATTGCAGGTTACAGGTTACCAATGTTGATAGTGCAGATCATATGATGTATGATAGTTGTTGATGAATATCATGATCTTGTTTAGACTCGATATGTGCTCAAGGGGAGCATGGACAACAGTGATACATCTTAGCATATACAAAGGGGGAGCTCAATCAGAGATTTCAGCATGTACTTAGGGGGAGTATGGACAGTAGAATGTATATCAAGGGAGAGAATATCTTGGTCCGCCCTTTGCCCTTGATGTCAAAGGGGGAGAGGGACTTGGTGTGGAAGTTTCCATCAAGTCCAAAGGGGGATATTGTTGGCATTATGATACATGTATGATACAGGTGTTGTCCTTGATGGCAACTTACTCAGATGACAGATCATAGTACAACTAGAATGATCAGAGAGGTATACACAGGTTCGCTATGACAATAATGCATATACATGCAGGTTTACCATATACCAAGTAATGTATACATACACATGCATGTTTATAGAAGAAAAGGCGTGTACATGTTGGGAATCTAAGTTTTCGTTCATGGTATTTGGTCCATGGTATTTGGGTATTGTTCCATGGTATTTTATCTAAAGTATTGACCCCAGGTATTGGGTCCCAGGTATTGGTTCTAAGTGGTTTTGGACCATAGTATTGAGTAAGGCCTAAGACTATATAACGAGAAGATCATTAGGCCAAGAGGGTGGAAGTGCAAGTGATGAATATCTGATGAAGTGTGAGATCTAGTATGCTGGTTATGCGTTTGTGATGCTTTGGTTGATTTGAACCTAGGAGGCACCTATGCAGTTGATAAAGGTTGATGGGCTGTGATCATGAAGACTAAAATGCATTATCATTATATGGTATGATCATGAATAGATCTGAATACTAACGCATGTTTTATCCTTTATATCCTATATTCTGGGTATATCTGAAGCTAGAAATTGCAGTGAAGGCATAAGTAATTATTTTCAGATCTGTACACGGGTTCTCTCTGGTGAAAGGGCGTATACAGGCTAGTTCGACATAGTCAAGTAGCATATACATTATGAGATTTGATGTTTGAGGTTTTTGTTGGTTCTAGTGGTTGTTGCAGAGTTCTGAGCTCTACTTTGTGTTCTGGTGACTGTGTTTTGATGACAGGGTTTCAGTGATTCAGTTGTTGGGTGATTCAGAGTTAATGATTGTATTGTAGTGGTGATTGTTTTGTATTTATGGATCTAGTCTGAAAATTTATGAAATGTGGTCCCTAGAAGAAAATAGAAGGTTGTAGCCTTCTGTAAGTCAGCACCTACATACTAGTACTTCAGCTAGTACAAGAGCTAAGGGGGTTGTAGCTCCCTTCCAGGAGAAGCTAGAGAATGAGAGAAGGTTGTAGCCTTCTATAGGTAGAATCCTGTGTACTAGTATAAGACTATAACAATACAAAAATATTGTAAAAATAAGTTTCTTATTAAAAGAAGTTAGAGACGAACTACAGCAGGTGGTTTTCACCCACATTGGGTTTCCACCTTATATCATGGTGTTCATTTGTGCTTCTTATGTGTGACGATCTATTATGTTTTACTACACCTGCTTACTGTTCATATGGTTAATAATGTTCTGATGCATTCATTGGAGATCAACTAACTGAATCACAAGTTTATTGGATATACGCTAGTTGCATTAAACACAAATGCGTATATACGCTGGTACCCTTAACTGAAGTAGCGTATATGAATTTGATAATGGAAATGAAAAGATTATTGATTTGCTAATACGAATTCACCCCCCCTCTCAATATTATTTCCAAAAATCACCACCATTTAAAGATGGAGGCTTCTCTGGTTTTCTTACACTCTTTAGAGTCAGCGAACTCTTTAAGGGTGGTGTGAACCAAATCTTCAACTTTTGAAACCACTATCCCAGTGGGTGTGGTTGGGTTCTTCTTTGGAAAACATGGAAGATTATGTACTTCGAGTATCAATCCAATAACTCTTGCAAACTTACGGGTGATAGGGGGAATGATCCAAATTTGGTAATAAGAGATCCACAAGTTTATACATTCTCGGGCTCAGAGGGATTACCCACTTTAAGAATATGCATAGTGTTATAGAAATTTTTGGGCACTACAACCCCAAGCATGAAATGTCCATAAACCAAGGGCTCCTAAGTCCCTAAAAGTGTTGTTCTAACCCCTAAAGGAACAAGGTCAACTGATTACAGCTTCTAAAGAAGTTCTCCATGAAAAACTGCTCAAAACTAGTCAAAACAGGATCATTTCAGCTGCTCCATAGGCAAAGTGCGTTGCATCTCACGTAAACACACTATGTGGGTGCGTTGCATTTCAAAAAGCCCTTCTATGGGGTGCGATGGGTGAGAAGCGACAAATGGCAGTGTCGTTCCGCGAGGTGGAGAGGCATGGAAACTTCTAGAAACTTCTCCTGTGACACTTGCCTCTCTGAATTCGACCAAGGATGAGTAAGAGATCATCAATATCCAAGTGGAAGCAAGAACTATCAGAGGTAAGACACTAATCAAATCAAAAGCTGACTCATCTCCCTTACAGATATCTATATATGGATCCCTCATCCCAGAGATCCAGAGGCTGGAATTTTGCATATTGTAAGGAATTGTTGTTGGTTTCTTGAGACAACATCAGATTTTTGGGTGATCTAAGCTTTGTATGAGGTGAAGAGGGGCTTCCTTGCTGAGAGGATGATGCTGGGTCAGAACAACTGGTTGTAACTCCCTTGGCTCTTTCTTGTTTATCAATAAAAGCTATTCAAGTTTTCCTCCATACTCTTGTGTCATTTATGTTTTATGCATTTGTATGGTCAATTTACATCTGATCCTAGATTGTTTATGATTATAGATCCATGTTCTTGTATAGTGCTATGCTACTGTGATCTTACAGGTACTCTGTGAAGCTGGGCGTGCGAGGGAACAAGTAGTGAAAGACTATCAAGAGAGAGAGGAATCAAACTAGGAGATTAGCGCAAGACAGAGGTTGGTCTTCTTTGTTCTTCTCCCATTATATTTCATAAAGGAAAAACGAAAGTAGCTTTACTTTGTTTGTTTCTAAGGCAGCTATCACACCTTAGTGGGATAAGCAGTTCTGTGTAGACACTTTTCCCTGTAACAAAATGGCGACTCCGCTGGGGACAAATTAGTTTGTTTGTTTATCTTCCTTGTTGTCTATTTTATAAACTTACAGACGAAGCCTGAAGTCGAGCCAGGTAGCTTTCGAACTGCATTTGCTATGCAAATGCAAAGTAGATAAATGTTGCTTCAGTCAATCTCCTGGATTTGTTTATAAATTAAACAACTGATTTACAAACTCTTTGATTGCCCCTTATGGTAGCTCTCAGAACCTCCTTAGATCTACCCCTGATTGTTGCATTACTGATTACCATTTGCTCGGCCAAAACCCATGAACTGAACTGCAAACTGTGACCCGGAACCCAATCAAAGTCTCGTCTCTGGCCCAGCGCAGGTACTGTTATATGAATCTGAAATTCAACGCACTTCCCAAGTGTAGTAGGTGCGCTGCATTTCAAATTCCCTGTATTACAGGTGCGCTGATCAGACTAGACATTGTTCAGTTTTGGTTTCTGTGATTCATTCTTTTCAGTTCTATTCATCAATTTTGCTGCCTGTAATCAGTATATCTCTATTTGAAACCCCTTTTCCTTGTTGTTATTCCGCCTCCTTTGTACAAAAGAATTGTAAATGTTTTTGTGTATTTGTTGAGTCGTTTTCAGTTCTCCTTTGCAAATAGTAACGTAATCGTACTGTCGTCATTTGATTTGAAAGTGTTGCAAGTGTCGTTTTAAGTCATAGGAAAGAGTTTGGTTGCTGTAGATAGTCGATTGCCCTGTTACTATTGTATTTGGTCTAAATTTGTAATTTTTCTAGTGTCGAAAGCAAGTATTCATTTCCAAATCGTAAAGTGTCGTGATTGTCTCCATTTTTTATTTCGAAAAGAAACTTGTTAGTAATTATCGCTTGAAAAGTAATTCAGATTTGTGCATTAGCTTTCTTTTTACCACTCACATACTAAGAAAGCCAAAAACAAATACATGCATGTGCATTTGCATTTAGACTGTTTGATTGGTTTGATTTAGGACAGTGCATTGGGAGTGTGCTCTTCGCTCTTTGTGAAAGAATATTGTCTCTCTTTCCTTAGTAGCTAGGATTTTCATTGCACAAAGAAGATAAAAGATTGTTTATCATCTTAGATTGCATTTTAGGAATTATACATCTACATCTCGCGGTGAACCTGAAAGGAAAATTTCATAAACAAGATCAACTATAAAATAAATTCAATGAATCTAACAACGCTTTGGAACCTAACGCACAACATTTATAAGTCTAGGCTAGAGACGTATTCCGGCGTCGTAAAGTCTGGTAACTGTTGTTCTCACTGATGGTTGGGTGATTCCTCCACTTTGAGACGATAAGTGCCAGTATGGACTTGTGCTCCCACGTACCATCGAGTATATCTTGGGATACCACAATAGGCTTAATCCTTTATCCATAGGAAGGCATGTCTGTTGCCCTACCGATCGCAATGCACTGAACACAACATTCGAGAAGATTGACTGCCGTACCATAAAAAGTATTCTGCAGTTTTGCGATTGGTTTGGTAATCCCTCTACCTAGATTTCCAGAGCAGTCCCTTTCGTTACTTTTCAGACTCCTTAACGGAAAAGGTCCATCTGAGCACTTGTCACTTCAGGCTCATTAAAAATCGAAGGCGACTAGAGTCATCTTTTTTTTTTTCTCGACTCTTAAAAATTGAAAAAGAAAGTTGTGTCAAAGCATCTAAAATTCATCTAATTTGAAAACATACTTCCCCTTTATTTTTAGTTGATCGAGTAATCCACAATCGTGGAAGAAATTCAATTGAAACCCCGACGTTCGCGGAGGCTTACGAGTCAACCGTCTTTGTCTCTGGAATCGAAACAAGTACAGACAAAGCGAACTCGTTTAACTAGTTCCAAATCTCCTGGTAAAGTTAGAACAAGTGTTCCAACAACATCAGAGACTCCAGTTACTCCAAACATTTTTGGTATCCCTACCTTTACAGAAGAAGTTCAGCAGCCATAGAAGGATGGTAGTACTGATCCTAGTCTGAGCTTGAACACTTGTATCACTGAACCAGTTTCATCTACAACCAGTTCAGAGAGTGTCACTGCATATTCCATACCTTCTTCGGCACGAGAAATATTCTACGAACCTGACGGTCTACCCCTTCCACCTAGTCTAATTACTATAGAAGAGTCGCATTTTGGAGTCGAGATCCCTCTGTATCCTTCTTCATCAGAAATTAGTCTACCACCAGCGGAAGCACCTGTAGAATCGCTAGGTAATCTTTTGGATAGACTAGAAATGTCTGAACAACCGTCAACATCTAGGACTGTGTCGTCTGATAGAGCGACGGCAGAACTTCCTGCTATCACTCCCACAATGTTCGCCGGTATACCACTTGTCCCAACTAGCTCTCAATCGCTAGAAGGAGCCCACTCAGGGGCCATTTTGATGGTATGGTCTGTTCCTATTTGTTCATCCGGAATAATATCCAGAAACTCTTATGTTGAGTCTCAACAAATTGATCCATTTGGAGGTCAATTTGGGCAGTCCGGCCCTCAAGGGAAAAGCATTCCCTTAAGTACCGGATTACCACCGTATGGGGGGCAGTATGCCCTTTCATTATCCCCTCCGGGAGGACAACCATATGGGAGTTCACAACAAAATTCGGGTTATGCTGGAATTACGTCAAGCGGTTGGGTAACGATACTACCTCAACAACCAAGAGTTGTATATTCGATGCAACAATGCTTACCTATGTCAAGTATACCAACTACGTCAGCTATTGTGACGGTGTCGTAAGTTCATGCGCTGCCTATTGTATGCCAACCTTAGGTTTCTCAAGTTGTAATGCAACAGCCCCTTGACCGTGCAACTCAACCACAATCGCCAACTGGTGGAATGACACAGGTTCAAACGAGTACAATTACCCCTCATCTTGGTCAAACAGTTAGTATTGGGCAACAACACATGGCTTCAAAACCATGGCTAGTGCAATACCAACAACCGCAGTTCCAACAAGTATACCAAGGTTCTGAGCAACAAATCTTTGCGAATAGTGGGCAACCGTATATTCAAAACGGTCAAAATCAACCATTCTACAATGGTCATGCCCACCCACCTTACCTGAGTTACCAGCATCAAATGCATTATGCTGGTATGCAAAGACCAACCGCTCAGGCAATCCCATCTTATCCCGGGTATGCTTCACCTAACCTGAATCAACAGTTACCCTTCGTGGCGACTTTAGAGTTACCTAAATTTAATGGAAATCCGGGTGAAGATCCATCGAATCATGTGATGACCTTTCATCTATGGTGTTCATCAAACACCCTAAACGATGATTCGATTAGGCTTTGCCTTTTTTAGAGGACGTTAACTGGTCCGGCAGCAAAATGGTATATCGAATTTCCTAGAGCTTCATTCGACAACTTCAGTACCCTAGCCACAACCTTTTTAACCCATTTTTATTTACTGATAAGGTACGAAACGGGAACAGAACTTCTTACCAATTTCAAACAAACGACGGCCACTCACATATCTGATCATATACATGAGTGGTGACATCGTTGTAGAATGGTGAAAACGTATGTTCCCGATCAGCTTTTAGCTGAATGGTTTATTAAGTCATTACTGCCTTCCATCACAGAAGATGTGGCAAAAGGGGGAGTCGTCACCGAAGAGCAGGTTATCGCTCGTGCGCAATATTTGGACTTGATTTACACTTAGTCCAGCATGCTCTACGATAAAATATCTTACGCTCCTAGACCAGAATTCTCAGTTCCTCCTCCTCCTAAATCAAACAATGACTCCCATGCCGGCGATGGTGTGATTGGTGCAACAGACACGAAATCGACAAAGGCTACACCTAAAAAGGCCCGTAATATTTCCGGTCGAAATGGAAAAGAGGAACTTCTTGCCTCGGAAGTAAATGCCGTATTGACAGATAAGGGCAAAGAGACCAAGAAACGAGGGGGCAAGAAGAAAGGCAAAGGGAAGAAGAAGAAATAGGAAGAATCATCACCTAAAAAATCTTTTGCAAACCCTCCTGGAAATAGGAAACCAAAAAATCCATGCTTTATATGCGATGAGGATCATTGGATCACAGATTGTCCACATAGAGCTGAGCTTAAAAAATTCTTCAAGAATTCAAAAACCTCGGCAGTATTGATTGATATGTTTCCAAATCCAGGGACAAATTTGGTTGAAAGTGAAAATGCTTCCCGGTGTCAAGTTCTAATGTTGTCGGTTTCCAAACAACAAAATGATGCTTTGATATCGACAAGAAACAAGGATTATGGGAATCCACAGCTGTCAAACAAGAAGGATAAATATCAACCTAGTAGTTCGACAACAACTTCGACAGAAGTTGCGCCACCCATCATTCCTGAGTTGACAATAAAACTGCCAAAGGGAGTAGTACACAAGTCGACGTTTAATCCCCGCGCTAGAGCGGCACAACATTATAATATAGTGGAAGATTTGGCCCAATCGCCATCTGCTATGTTGACTCATGAGGTACTACAAAATTTAAATTTCCCATCCTAAAAGAAAGCTTTATTATCAGCCATTGGTGGGATAGACACAAAGGATTCCAATCTTGTATCCTTCGATCATAAAGGATACGATCCTCAATTACCAGCTCAACTTGCTTTCCTCATTTAGGTGAAAGCCCTCAACAAAACTGTTCATCGAACAATTATTGATGAGGGGGCATCTACATGTATTATGTCGATGAGTTGCTGGAAAACTTTAGGATCTCCAACCTTGTCGCGATCTTCGACGACATTAAAAGCATTTGACAAACGAACATATACCCCATATGGTATTCTAAGTAACTTGAAGGTTTAACTGGGAGGGAAAACAGTAGAAGTAGATGTTGAGGTAATCAACAGAAATCTCAATTACAACATCCTACTGGGAAGACCATGGATATATGCTATGGCTGCTATTGTGTCGACCTATTTTAGGAAGATTGCATTTCCCTTTCAAGGAGGGACTACAATCATCAATCAACAAAACTTCCTCCCCAATGGTTCTCAAGTTACGGGAAGCATTCCAATGATCCATGGGAGCCCCCATTCGCTTCAAAATATCAGAGTAGGCCTATTAAAAGATCCTATATTAATGGGAACTTTCTCCCTTCCACCTCCAATCAATTTGGCGGAAGTAGCGTCGATAGGAACTTGCAACATGATATCTTCTAAAAATATCTCCGAAAACGATATCGACATGGATCATGCGCAGGTTTTGCCTCCAAGCCCAACAGAAATATTGTAGCAATCAATGTTCCTAGCATGGGAGGCAAACCCAAATCAATGCTCATCAAGCGTTTGGATAGATAGGTCTGAGGAATATGGTACCCCTTCAGATCCTTGGTCACGAGTGCATGTCACCGACGAAGGAATTGTTCAATCAATGGTAGTTGAAGGGGCACCATGGGATGATTACCACCATCGTTCCCTTCTTCTAGATTGTGAAGAAAATACTCCTGATGACCTTTATCATCCTTCAGTTTTTGATTTCCTATCAAATACTGTAAAGACGGTGGATTCCGAGCGAAACTTGTCCAACATTGAAGAGACTATCACCATAAATATCTCGACCAAAACAGATGTTGTAGAGAATATTTATGTTGGAAAATGTTGTTCTCCTTCAGAACTGGAAATATATAACGCTCTTTTTCGTGAATTCAGAGATGTCTTTGCTTGGTCATATAGTGAAATTCCAGGCATTGACTCGAGTATCGTTGAACACGAAATCAAGATGTATCCAGATGTCAAACCAGTACGACAACTGCTACGGCAGGTGCACCCCAAGAAAGCCGCTGCCATTAAGGTAGAAGTTGAAAAACTTCTCCATGCTGGTTTCATTTACCCGGTTCCTCTAACCGATTGGGTTTCGAATATTGTCCCTGTTATGAAAAAACAAGGAATAATTAGAGTGTGCATCGATTATAGGGATGTAAATCAAGCTTGTTCAAAAGACAACTACCCTACACCCTTCATCGACCAAATAATTGATGAATGTTCCAGATGCGAAATCTTTTCATTCATGGATGGATTCTCCGGGTATAATCAAATAAATATCTGCCCACAGGACCAGTCAAAGACTGCATTTATTTGCCCGTGGGGCACATTCGCATATCGAAAATTACCCTTTGGTTTAAAGAACGCAGGGGAAACTTTTTAGAGGGCAATGAATTATGCCTTCCATGACGTCAAAAACATCATTCAACCATACCTCGACGACCTACCGGCTCATTCGCGAAAGCGGACTAATCATCCGCAACATTTAAAAGCAATATTTCTACGTTTCCAACACTACAAGATACGACTCAATCCACACAAATGTGTATTTTGTGTCAGTTCTGGTCGTTTACTTGGCTTTGTAGTCTCAAAAGATGGGATTCGTCTCGACCCATGTAAGGTTCAGGCAATCATAAATTTGCCTCCACCTTCAAATTTGCTTCAGATTCAGAAACTCCAAGGGAAAGCAAACTTTCTGAGGAGGTTCATTCCAAATTACGCCGAACTTGCTAAAGGTTATACACGTCTTTTGAAAAAGGAAGTACCCTTTCTCTGGGATCAGGTTGTGCAAGCTTCCTTTGATGATTTAAAAGAATCCCTAATGAAAGCATCATTAATGTACGCTCTTGATTATCAAAAAGACTTTAACCTATATATGGCTGCAGCGGATACAACCATCGCAATGGTTTTAGTTCAAGAAAACAACGGAATTGAACATCCTATATATTATTTGAGTAAGAACTTAAATGATACAGAAAGCAAATATTCTTATGTTGAAAAGCTAGCGCTCGCAGCTGTTCAAGCGATACAGAGATTTCGACACTATGTCCTCTTTCGAAAAACTACCATTCTGTCAGATTGCAACCCCATGACTTATATATTGTCGCGACAGTTGCCGGGGGGCAAATATTCAAAATGGATAGCAATTCTACAAGAGTTTGATCTGGAATTTGTAAAATCCAAGTCAAATAAAGCTCTGGTTTTCGCAGAATTATTATGCGATCTCCCATCGTCGTCCAACGATGAAACATCCCAAGAAACGATCGTGGACGAAAATTTGTTTCTGATATCTTCAAGCAATCTGTGGTATGGGGATATAATCATTTATCTCCAAACCCAAAAATATAGGCCAAATACCTCTCGCTCCGAAAAAAAACGTATTCGATACCAAGCAAAAGACTACATGATTATCGGTGATACACTTTACCGTCGTGGTATCGATACGGTTCTGAGAAGGTGCCTCACCCATGAGGGGGCCGAAAAAGTCCTGAATGATTTCCATTCAGGCGCGTGTGGGGGGCATCAATCCGATTATGCTACAGCGCAAAAATTTTTACGAGCAAGATACTTCTGGCCAACAATGTTCAAAGATTGCATAACCGCAGTCAGAATTTGCCATGCTTGTCAAATTTTCGATAGCAAAACCAGAAGACCACCCGCACCTCTACAGCCAATAGTTGCTGTCGGGCCATTCGCCAAATGGGGCATCGATTTCATGACATGTAACCCCACCTCGACCGGGGGGCATGGGTATATCATAGTCGCAGTTGACTATTTTACCAAATGGGCCGAGGCGATGCCTACATTAGATAATACTCATGAAACAGCTGCCCTCTTCTTTTTCAATCATGTAGTCTCCAGATTCGGCATCCCACAAGCTATAGTCACAGATCATGGATCACATTTTCGCGATCACATGATGGTCGAATTAGCTCCCAAACTAGGGTTGTCTCACGATAGCTCTACTCCATATTACCCGCAAGCCAATGGACAAGTTGAAGCAATCAACAAGGTCTTGAAGTGCATGCTGCAAAGGATGATTGGAGTTCACAAAAGAAGTTGGCACCTAATCCTGTACTCAGCCTTGTGGGCTTACCGAACATAGGTAAGGAATGCGACTGGGTTTAAACCTTTCCAACTGGTATATGGCCTGGAAGCAGTCTTACCAATCCAGTGTGAAATCTCGTCCCTCAAACTCGCAATTGACCTTCTCCCCGGAACTTCAGAAGAGGAGGCTTGTTTCTTGGAACTAATACAATTGGATGAAACTCGTTGTGATGCCGCTTTGGCTAACGAAGCCCATAAGAAACGAGTCAAAGCGCAGTTCGACAAGAATGTCAAACCCCGTGGCTTCTCAGAAGGTGACTTGGTCTTGCTTTATGACCAAGAATCCGATAAATTGGGGGCAGGTAAATTTAAGTCTTTATGGATGGGCCCCTATATTGTTAAGCGAGTGTTAGCAAAAGGAGCCTACGCGTTAATGGATTATGACAGAATTCCACTAGCACAACCTCGTAACGGGTTGTACCTCAAGTGTTACTATGCGTGATTCAGTATAGTAACCTGTATGCTTTTGTTATGTTTTTTTTTTCACTAAAGTGTTTGTTTTTGTCAAGTAATCCAATTTTTACATTTATTGCAGATGTCAAACCTATTGGAGTAATGTGTTGGATATGCCGACGGAGCGAGTCGTAGTTCGCGGAACCTATCTTCCGCGGCCTGGGCCATTTTTGATCCAAGCGGCGAGTTAGTAAGTTTCAGAGGGGTATGTATTGGTCGATCAACGAATAACATCGCTGCATATAGCGCATTGATAGAACTTCTCTCTGATGCCATCACACATGGTATACACTGACTGATTGTCAGGCTAGACTCACAATTCGTCATACTACAACTCACTGGTATCTACTCTGTCTGAAATCCAGCTATTTATCGCATGTTCCTAAGGGTTAAGATTTTGGAAAGACAATTTGATTTTATTCAATATCAGCATATTTCCAGAACCTTAAACACATTAACTGACTCATTGGCAAATTATGTGTTAGATAGACATTTGCAACATTTATAAAAAGAAGCATACCATCAATATTTGCATTTGGATCATGTAACTTAACCAAAATAAAGCTTCGAAAATCAAAAATATATATATAACTATTTATGGTTTACACATAATGTTCTGTAACCAAGACAAAATTGGTCAAATGACCAAAAAATCAAAATGCTAGGGGGCACCCTAGTCTAATGATGCTCGTGATAGCAAGTCACAGCCTGTGCGATCATGCGTAAGAGCCGAGTCCATCATCTTGGCACACTAGTAGTATGTCGCTACAACCTCAAGGGCAGCTCGTCAGTCCTCACATCTGGAATACCAAGAGTGAGGCCCTCAACCTATTCCTGTAATGCTGTGAGAGTCTCGGCCACATCGAGGTCGCGAATGTTATAGACATTTTTGTGCCTAACAGCATGAAGCATGAAATGTCAATAATCTAAGGGATTCAAAGTCCCTAAACATGTTGTTCCTACCCCTAGAGGAACAAGGTCAGCAAACCACAGCACTGAAAATCAGTTCTCCACCTGAAAACACTCAAAAACAAGCTAATTCTGGATCATGTCAACTGCTCCACTGAGCATCTGCGCTGAATGCCAACTGCTCCACTCTGTACCTGCGCTGAATGTCAAATCTAATGAAGGCTACCTGCGCTGGGCGAGATTGGCCAAGTGGCACAGTCATTCTGCAAGGTGTCAAATGCCCAGGAAGCTTCCAAAATGACACTTGGATCAGGGAATTCGCCTTGTGATGAGTAAGAGGATCTAGATCTCCAAGTGGAAGCAAGAAACTCCAAGTGGACTCAAGAACTGAAGAATAACTGAAGTGGGAGAGGACACTAGTCAGCTTCATGTCAGTCTCAAGCTGACTCATATTTTCTCCAAAACTTCTATATATAGAGATCTCTCATGAGGTCTATGGAGGCTGGAATTTTGTGCAAGTAAGGAAGTGCTGTTGGTTTGAGTATAGAACTATTGGGTGATTGCTTTGAAGGAGGTGAAGAGGAGATTTCTTTCTACTGGGAGGTGTTGCTGGATTTGGCCTATTATGGTTGTAACACTCTCAGAACTTTACTTCTTCCATTAATAAAGTATTTGAGGTTCTTCTATGTGCATGTGTCTCAATGGTGTATTGATGCTTGTATGTTTGATTTATTCTAATCCTTGAATCAATTATGGATGTATGCTTCTTGTAGTTTCCCTTTCTTGTGCTTTTGCAGGATCTTTGTGTAGCTGGGCCAGTGAAAGAGCAAGGAGCTGGGAGCAAGCGACAAAGAGGGAAGACTGGATCAACCATTAGCGGAAGACAACGGTTAGTGGATCCCTTTCTCCTCTCTCTTACATCTCATAAAGAAGTAATCTTGAATAGCTTTGTATTCAGTTGTTGCTGAGGTACTATCACCCTTAGAGTGGGATAGGGTCATTCCATATTGGATACTTTTACCAACAACAAATTGGCGACTCCACTGGGGATCGTATCTTGTTGGTTGTTTGTGTTTTTTCTATTCATTTCATAAACAAAGGGAGTACCAAATCGAACTGTGTTTGAATCCTTCAAATACAAAGTAGAGGGCAACTACTCTAGCTCAGTTTCTGGGCAAGTTTATGATTTGAAGAGCTGATCCACAAGGACTCTAATAAGCTCTTAGTGACAGCTTTTCATCCTCCTTGTCATCCCTTAGTGTGTCCTTGACTGATAGCTTCTGATTTGAGCAAAAACTGTGAATTTTTTAGCAATCTGTGACCCGGAAACCAAGAGAAACGAAAGTTTCGTTCTTCAGTGCAGGCTGTACAAAGGCTGTTTGCATTTCAGCGCAGTTCCCGAAGGGGCTACCTGCGCTGAAGGTCAAACAGGCAGTGTCCCACCTGCGCTGGACCAGTCTTGCCTTGTGCTATTGGGGTTTCCTGCTGTTTCTTGCCCTGTTTTCACCTTTGTTTTTGTTGTTTGTTACCAGTCAGTGTGCCTATCTGAAACCAACTTTCCTTGTCACTATTCTGCCTCAGTTGTATAAAGAAACTGTGTTTGTTCTTTGTGTATTTCTTGTACATTTACAGTTTCCCATAACGAAAGTGAACTAGTCTTGCTGTGACCTCTTAGATCTAGACCTGTGATAAAGTGTCGTTTTGATCTTAAGAGTTAGTTTGTTTGCTGTTCATAGCTGATTGGGCTTTTGCTTTCGTCATTTGGTTTGAGTTTATATATTTCTAGTGTCAAAACAAGTAAATCTTAAGGTGTATTTTGATTTTGGACAAGCTTGTTTGCTTTCACTTGAAATTGAATTCAAAATTATACAACAGCTTTCTTTTTGCATTACGCCAACATTAAGAAAGAGAAAAGAAATACTTGCATTGTGCATGTGCATTATGACAGCTTGCATGTTGATTTAGGAAAAAGTGCATTAGTGTGTGCTCTATGATCTGTGTGAAAAGATGTTGTCTTTCTTTTCCCTCAGTACTTAAGATTTTCAAAGTTGAAAGATTGAAAAGCTTGCTTATCATCTTAGACTGCATTTAGGAGTGTTATCATACATCTCGTGGTGATCCATAAAGGCAAACTGCTAAACAAGATCAACCTTAAAATAAATTGAATTTACATAACAACGCATTGAAACATAACGCAAACACATAGAGGTCTAAGCTAGAGACGTGTTCCGGCGTCGTTAAACGTGATATCTTAGCGTTGAGTGGTTGGGTGATTCCTCCACGGTGAAGCGATAAGTATCAATACGGACTTGTGCTCCCACGTACCGTCGCGTATATATTGGGAGACCCATATAGGAATAAAGCCTTTATCGAATAGGAAACCGTGTCGGCCGCCCTACTGATCGCAATGCAGTGAACACAGCATTCACGAAGATCGACCACTCGTACTGTAAAACTTATTCTGTGGTTTTGCGAAAAGTTTGGCACACCCTCTGCCTAGAACTCCAGAGCAGTTTCTTTTGGCCTTTTTCAAACTCTATAACTGAAAAATTCCATCTGAGCATTTGTCACTTCGGGCTCGTTAAAACATCGAAGGAGACTAGAGTCATCTTTAGCTTTTTCTCGACTCTTAAAAAGTGAAAAAGCAAGTTGTGTCTAAGCATCGTTATAAAATTTATTTTAAACGGAACATAATCACCTCCTATTCCTGCGTTGATCTTAGGTTGAGAACATGGAACGCCCCAACCAAGGAATTCCACATGATGGAAATCCTAGTCCATTCTCCTCTTGGGGAGAAGTTGGTGCGCCCCACATGGCCACATTGTCGCTTCCAGGACTGACAATTGGCCTGCCTATTTGGCTATTCTCAACTAATGTAGTTCAGACCACCATGGTTCCTGAGCAGTCGAGTCAACAGTTAGACCAGTCTAGAGCTGCCCACCAGCCTTCAACTTCCTATAACTCTTCCTCCAATCCTTCATCTTTGCAAGGTAGAGCCGGCAAAATCCAAGCTCCCATGGAGAAGAAGGAGAAGAAGAAGAGAGAGAAGAAGAAGAAGGAGCCTAAGGCGACCGGGGGCAAGCAAAAGACATCTGACAAAAATCCACACACAACATAGACCGGGCCTAAATCGCCATGTGTCATATGTAGAGGAGACCACTTCCATAGAGATTGTCCCTGTATTCCCCGGATACTAAGGGACTGGTCCCCTCGGTTGCACAATTCGGGAGCGTCAACCTCTGATAGCCAGGTTGAGTGCTTACTGTCAACCAGCGAAAGTGAAGGTTCAAGACAAAGAGGGGGAGCAAGATCCCCCTGCAGACTGTGTGAAGGCGATCACGCCATCCACCGTTGTCCCTTCTTAGATGAAGCGAAGAGAGTTTTGGAAGATCGCCCGGTTTCACCGTTGAGACTTCCTCTTGGATACAAAAAACTCGTGCCAAGTCCTTCGTTGGTTGAAAATACAGCTGGCCCGCTCAAGTGGTCAGCTGAAGCGTCAGTCATTGAAAATGAACCTACTGGATTCAGACCAGACGAAAGTCTAAAGGTCGATACGGCAGTTGACCCGGTTCTTCCTTCAGAGGTTTCATCCTCAAATGACACCGTCACTGAAGATTCATCTTCAAATGACACCCTCACTGAAGAGAATAAGGATGACACCATCCAGATTCTTTTCATCAACACCGACTCTGATGAGCATCAGGGCAATGCGCCAATTCCTTTATCGCAGGAAGGAACATCGTCAAGTTCATATCCGGTCGTGTATTCGGTCCCACCACCAAGCAACCTGGTTGTGTCCTTTGATTGGAACCAACTAGGCAGACCCCGGTTACCAGCCAGTATACCATTCAGAATCATAGTCCAAATTTATAGAATGGTGATGGTTGGAACTATCATTGATGAAGGGGCATCTGCGAGTATCCTTTCCTCTATTGCTTGGAAAGCACTGGGTTCCCCGGAGCTTTTGCCTGAGATAAGAAATCTCTCGGGTTTTGATAAAGGAACCAGTCGACCGTTAGGGATCCTCCCCAATGTGCCTGTTACATTGAAAGGGAAGACCGTTCAAATGAACGTGATGGTCGTTCAAGGACCCTTGGATTATAACCTACTCCTTGGATGAGACTATATATATTGCATGGGAGCTATAGTCTCCTCACTCGTTAGAGTAATGTTTTTTCCACATGAAGGAAGAATGGTCAAGCTCGTAGACCAACTTTCATTTCCGGGATCACGCATCGCAAATAGTCAAATACCAACCCTGAATGGTCTATTCACCCAAGAAATGTCTCCACCCCCAGTCCTCCTTCCCGATGAGTGCGAGTGATTCGGAAAGATGGGACTGGAACCCAGGGGGCATGCATCCTGGTTTGCTTCGGGCAGAGAAAACCTTGGGTATAAGGTGGAATTTCCGCGAAAAAGTATGACTAGTCCGTACCTCGTCCGTGGACGGAAGAGGGGTTGTTCTAGAACAGGACTCTTTTGTCAAGGTTACTTGTTTGACAAAGGTCATTCACCATTGTCTACTTCGGTAGACAGTGCCGAGGAGATGTTTTCGTTTGATGGTGTTAACAAAACAATCTTTGGGTAACCAGAAAGAGGCAAGCCTCACCGTTTAAAACAAATGTTTTATCGGATAAGTAGGGGCAGCCTTGAAATTGTACTTTATGCCTGGGGGCATGCAACCTTTTGGAGTGCAAGCGAGGGACGACTATTTATTTTTTAAATTTTTAGGTCCTCCCTTTAAACCTGTAGGTCTAACCCTTTAAACTCATAGGATTAGCCGTTTCCAAACTTGCATAAAGAAAGGATATGGGGCAAAGGTCAAACTTTGCCACATTAGGAGCATAGCTTCGTGAGATAAAGCTCCATAAAAAATAGCTATCTCACAGGAGACATTCTTATCTTATGACTGGTATAATCGAGCAGTTTTACCGCGGAATTTATGCTCGTTAAAAAATAGAAAAGCGGGATCCGAGCAGTTTTAGCATCATAGTTCATGCTCGTTAAAAAATAAACATAAGCTTTTGAGCAGTGTTTTGGCACATCCAAGCTCATTAAAAAATGAACCAATCTCGGTAAATAACCATTGTGATCGTAAATTTATTAGCCATAAAAAGCCTTGGTCGTGTTTTGCACCTGTCACCTCCATTCCATTTGGCCAATCGTTCACCTCCATATGATTGTTTACCCATTTTGAGGAACAGCTGCGAAGAGTGATTTCACTTAGCCATCCTTGTGACACTGCCGTGATTGGAAAATTCCAACCTGTACCTGGAATCAGCTGCTATCCCTGTTTATCACTCGTTCCTCAAAAGACGAGTCTTATTTGAGCTCTTTTCTCCTGACTCGTAAAATATGAAAAGTTTGCCGAGTTTTGGCCTTCCAGCTCGTTAAAGTGACCGGAAGAGCTATCCCTCCTCTAGATTTTAATCTTTTTGGACCTGAGGGATTATTACACAAAAAGGTCGAGCGCTTGTTTTATTCGGCTCGTTAAAATTATCGAAAACTCATCCCTTCTATATTGTTTTATACTTTTTCGGACTTAAGGGATTAGATGACGAAAAAGGAATTTTGGAGTTAACTTTCTGTACCTTTTCAGACTCTCTAAAAATGAAAAGGACCGAGTTTTCCTTGTCGTTAGACTCGTTAAAATGATTAAATAGCGACAAACTTGTCTTTAGACGAGAACGAGTTTCCCTATCGCTAAGCTCGTTAAAACATAGCGATGGGCTTGCCCGAAGGGCAGGTTATAGAACAAGCATATGTTATCCTCCTCAAGCTTGACAAAAATAAAGAGGTACTGGTCAGAAATGACTGGGGAAAAATTGGGAGAACCTCAAAGCTTTAATGGTAGCAAGTCGCTCTTGAACATGACACTTTGTCCTCCGTATCACATCGGGTTGGGTTGTTTCATTCACCGGTCTCATCACCATGGTCCTCGCCAAACCATCCACATTTGGGGTAATGCTACAGATCCATCACATCAATGTCGTTATGTGTTCAAGAGATGTTGTTCAGAAAGAGTCAACCATGTCCCATCCACTGCCATACATTATCCTTCATCCACCCATGATCGCCACCCTGAATCATATTTCACAGATTGTTTTCACCTCCACTAAAATCATTAACTCCGTTCTGTGTCACTGATGTGGGATTCATTAAGGCCCTCCTTTGACGGATCGCTTCTTGTCGACTTCAGCTCATTATCCAAGAAGTTGATCTAGGAACAAACCCCCCAGTACTTTGAAGCTTGCATGCCTCAATGGCAAGTTTCTCACTTCCGGCGACAGGTATACATCAATGACCTTCGACCAGAAGATTTTGCATGGTGTTCGACGCCAAATCCTTTATTCACACCACGTGAATTGTACTGCAGTACCTTGAGGGTCATTGTCATTATTGGTGATTCCTCTCGCGCTTGTTAACGGTTTACATTATTGACCGGTAATCAAGCGATGTCTTTCCATGTTCGACTTCAGCGCAATTCTCACATGGATCGACTTGTACTTAGAGTGAAGATAGAACGAGTTTGAAGACCCCGGATCTAGTTTCATCCATCCGGGCTGCGATATATATTCAGGATATAAAGACATTTGTTATGTACATCATTGCAGCAAATGATCATCCTACTCAAAGGATGATAATTTCAGCAGAGAATTATCAGTCTACCACCAGATGATCGTCTGTTCTATGTACCAAAATGAATTTATAAAGCTGAGCATGGGAATGCCCGCCTCAGCTAGATCATGAAAGCAGAATGAAAAATAATGTATTGTATTTTATTTTATTACAGGGCACCTCTCAGCGATTGAATGAACTTCGGATCCTCCTGATAAAGCATTTCACCCGATAAACGACCTCATACTTTAGGGGGCAACTGTTATAGACATTTTTGTGCCTAACAGCATGAAGCATGAAATGTCAATAATCTAAGGGATCCAAAGTCCCTAAACATGTTGTTTCTACCCCTAGAGGAACAAGGTCAGCAAACCACAACATTGAAAATCAGTTCTCCACCTGAAAACACTCAAAAACAAGCTAATTCTGGATCATGTCAACTGCTCCACTGAGCATCTGCGCTGAATGTCAACTGCTCCACTCTGTACCTGCGCTGAATGTCAAATCTAATGAAGGCTACCTGCACTGGGCGAGATTGGCCAAGTGGCACAGTCATTCTGCAAGGTGTCAAATGCCCAGGAAGCTTCCAAAATGACACTTGGATCAGGGAATTCGCCTTGTGATGAGTAAGAGGATCTAGATCTCCAAGTGGAAGCAAGAAACTCCAAGTGGACTCAAGAACTGAAGAATAACTGAAGTGGGAGAGGACACTAGTCAGCTTCATGTCAGTCTCAAGCTGACTCATCTTTTCTCCAAAACTTCTATATATAGAGCTCTCTCATGAGGTCTATGGAGGCTGGAATTTTGTGCAAGTAAGGAAGTGCTGTTTGTTTGAGTATATAACTATTGGGTGATTGCTTTGAAGGAGGTGAAGAGGAGATTTCTTTCTGCTGGGAGGTGTTGCTGGATTGGGCCTATTATGGTTGTAACACTCTCAGAACTTTACTTCTTCCATTAATAAAGTATTTGAGGTTCTTCTATGTGCATGTGTCTCAATGGTGTATTGATGCTTGTATGTTTGATTTATTCTAATCCTTGAATCAATTATGGATGTATGCTTCTTGTAGTTTCCCTTTCTTATGCTTTTGCAGGATCTTTGTGTAGCTGGGCCAGTGAAAGAGCAAGGAGCTGGGAGCAAGCGGCAAAGAGGGAAGACTGGATCAACCATTAGCAGAAGACAACGGTTAGTGGATCCCTTTCTCCTCTCTCTTACATCTCATAAAGAAGTAATCTTGAATAGCTTTGTATTCAGTTGTTGCTGAGGTACTATCACCCTTAGAGTGGGATAGGGTCATTCCGTATTGGATACTTTTCCCAACAACAGCGAAGGATAACCCTTCCAACAACCTCTCCTACTGGGGCGGTAGCTGGCACTCTCAAGCGTACTACTGGCCGAACGGGACCAACATCTGCATGAACACATAAGTTTGGTTAAGTCTTGATAGAATAAAGCACAAGGACATTGTAAAAGAAAAACGATAAACAGGGATATGGTCAAAGAATTTACCAATGGCGCCCCACTGTTCGCCAACCGGCAGTACTAAATCTGGATCACCCCGGAAGTCCATACCGGTATATGGATACTCGGAATAAACCATATCCTGATGATCAAACCACCCGATGAAGGTATCAGAAAAGGAAATATGAGACTAACCAGCATGCCTAGACATATGGTCGACCCATCTCTGCATACGTGGTTCAGTCGGTGAAGGTAAATCGAGTGCAATATATTGTGGTTGCATCAGTGGTATCTTTTCCAAGGCAAAGGCGGTCAAGATAGAACCATAACCAAAGTTCTTCAACCTCCCACTCTTCACCTTGGTCAACTGTTCTTTCATCACAAGAAGTAATGCGTCGCACCAGTTGAACACCTTCGGTTGGAGACATTCCAAGGCATACTGCATATAAGATCGGTTGGCTACATGAAGAGCCGCACCACCAGCCATCCTACCAAAAGTGAACAGAATAGTCCCGAGAGACCTGTCAGTGACATCACGAATGATGATATTTCCGTCCTTACTCGGCTGAGATCCCTCTCTGCAATACCGGCGAACATAATCTCTCACAGATTCACCTCCTCGGGCCGAACCCGATAAAGAGATGGGGGCACCCCGCCTCGATAAGCCAGTCAAGAAATAGATGTCCACTACAGTCAAGGGGATGGATTTTCCCCTAATCTGGAACACCTGGTTGGTAGGATCCCAAGCATTGAGAAAATACTACAGCAAGTTGATTTGTTGTCTCATGCTAGAAATGTGGAAAAACTTCAGCAAGCCACAGTTCCGCAGTGCGTTTACTGTTATCGGATCATGTAAAGCAAACATGTCCTCTTCTTCATGCTCACATTCTCGCCATGTAATAGTCATCTTGCTCCAAATATTGCTGAAAACAAACAAGAGAAGAGTTAGATCCTAATTTTGGTAAGAAACAAGAAAAATTTCTATCAAAAACTGTTCATAAAATTCCTTCCTTGCGCCCATCACACCTACAGTAGTGCTCTAGGTGTGTTGCATGTCAGATGGCCAGTAGACAGGCCAATATCCAATGCACCTTTCGATACACAAGGGGTGCGTTGAAGCCAGGGCGAGTTTTTCAAACCCCAGAGACTCAGAAAAACCAGGAATCGAGCTCAAAATGCAAAATGGAAAGCATGAAATGAAAGAGCTCAAGTTTAGCTCCTACCTGGTCCAGACGGCGCCGAGAATCGTCCACAGAATCTCCCAAAATCAGCTGACAAAAATCAAGGGGGGAAAGCACCTCCAAAGCTCCAACAAACCAAAGTTCAAATGAAATGGTAAAATGAGAGGTAAAAGCACTTTGACATTACTTTTTACGTAATTCGAGTAAAATATTAGTGTTCTAACTCATTTTTCAAACATGTATTGTTCATTTCTAACTAGTTTGATGAAGCAATTGAGAATGCAGTACAATCTTTGAAAGAACAAAGCTATTTATGGTAAAGTCAAGAAATGACCATTGCATCGAGTGGTTTTAGCGCATAGTTCAAGCTCGTTAAAAAATAAACATAAGCCATGAGAAAATGTTTCCCCCCACGTTTAAGCTCATTAAAAAATGAACTATTTCCCAGTAAATACCATCGTGAATGTAGTACTTCAGCCTTTAAAAGCCTTGGTCGTGTTCTCATCATCACCTCCACTCTGTATTGGCCGATCATTCACCTCCATTTGATTGTTTACCCCTTTTGAGGAACAACTACGAAGAGTGATCTCACTAGCCATCCTTGTAACACTACCATGATTGGAACATTCCAAACCTTACCTGGAATCAGCTGCTACCCAATTTTATCACTCGTTCCTCAAAAGACGAGTCTCCTTTAAGCTCTTTTCAACTGACTCGTAAAATATGAAAATATTGTCGCGCCATTGGCCTCTCCAGCTCGTTAAAGGAACCGGAAGTGCTATCCCTCCTCTAAATTTTAATCTTTTTGGACCTGAGGGATTATTACACAAAAAGGTCGAGTGCTTGTTTTGTTCGGCTCGTTAAAAGTATCGAAAATTAATCCCTTATGTATTGTTTTATACTTTTTTGGACTTAAGGGATTAGATGACGAAAAAGGAATTTTGGAGTTCCCTTTATGTTCCTTTTTAGACTCTCTAAAACTGAAAAGGACCGAGTTATCTTTGTCGTTAAACTCGTTAAAACATAATAGCAACAAAGTTGTCCATAGCAGACAAGAACTAGTTTCACTATCGCTAGGCTCGTTAAAACATAGCGATGGGTTTGCCCGAAGGGAAATTATAGCATATGTTATCCTCCTCAAGCTTGAAAAAAATAAAGAGGTACTGGTCAACAATGACTGGGGAAAAATGGGAAAGAAAACTTGAAGAAACTTTGTTGGTAGCAAGTCGCTCTTGAACCTGACACTTTCACTCCGCATCCAAGTCGGGTTGGGCTGTTTCATTCACCGGTCACATCACCATGGTCCCATCACACCATCCACATTCGGGGTTAATGCTACCAGTCCATCACGTCAGTGTTGCCGATATGTTCAAGAGAAGTCATTAAGAGAATTCACCTGTGTCTCACCCACTACAATACATTTACACTCCATTCTTTCATGACCACCACCCTGAACCTTATGTCATTAGATTGTTTTCACCTCCATTAAAATCATTTTCTCCATTCCGTGTCATTGATGTGGGATTCATTAAGGCCCTCCTATGATGGATCGCTTCTTGTCGACATCAGCTCATTATCCAAGAAGTCGATCTAGGAACACCCCGTTCAGTACTTTGAAGCTTGCATGCCTCAATGGCAAGTTTCTCACTTCCAACGACAGGTTTACATCAATGACCTTCGACTTAGAGATTTTCCGTGGTGTTCGACGCCAAGTCCTTTATTCACACCACGTCAATTTTACTGCAGTACCTTGAGGGTCATTATCATTATCGGTGATTCCTCTCATGCCTGTTAACAGCCTACATCATTGGCTGGTAAGCAGGTGATGTCTTTCCATGTTCGACTCCAGAACATCTCTCACATGGATAGACTTATACTTCGAGTGAAGATCGAACGAGATTGAAGACCCCGGGTCTAGTTTCATCCATCCGGGCTGCGATATATATTCATGGAAATAAAGACATCAAATGTACATCATTGTTGCATAGATAATCATCCAATCAAAGGGATGATGGCTCTACCAGAATCATCAGTCTACACTTAGACGATTGTCTATCCTATGTACATGA
Source organism: Pinus tabuliformis (assembly GCA_031772625.1). Classification (NCBI taxonomy): domain Eukaryota; kingdom Viridiplantae; phylum Streptophyta; class Pinopsida; order Pinales; family Pinaceae; genus Pinus; species Pinus tabuliformis. The sequence continues at coordinate 991,210,313 of CM062814.1, forward strand.
AAATGAATTTATAAAGCTGAGCATGGGAATGCCCACCTCAGCTAGATCATGAAAATATTATGAAGATAATGTATTGTATTGTATCTTATTACAGGTCTCCTCCTAGCTTGAAAGAACTTCGGATCCTCATAATAAAGCATTTCGCCCGACATCAAAAGATTAACGACCTCATGCTTTAGGGGGAAACTGTTATAGACATTTTTGGGCACTACAACCCCAAGCATGAAATGTCCATAAACCAAGGGCTCCTAAGTCCGTAAAAGTGTTGTTCTAACCCCTAAAGGAACAAGGTCAACTGATTACAGCTTCTCCCAGAAGTTTTCCATGAAAAAATGCTTAGAACTGGCCAAAACAGGATCATTTCAGCTGCTCCATAGGCAAAGTGCGTTGCATCTCACCTAAACACTGTGTGGGTGTGTTGCATTTCAAAAATCCCTTCTATGGAGTGCGATGGGCGAGAAGTGACAAATGGCAGTGTCATTCCGCGAGGTGGAGAGGCATGGAAACTTCCAGAAACTTCTCCTGTGACACTTGCCTCTCTGAATTCGACCAAGGATGAGTAAGAGATCATCAATCTCCAAGTGGAAGCAAGAACTATCAGAGGGAAGACACTAATCAAATCACAAGCTGACTCATCTCCCTTACAGATATCTATATATGGATCCCTCATCCCAGAGATCCAGAGGCTGGAATTTTGCATATTGGAAGGAATTGCTGTTGGTTTCTTGAGACAACATCAGATTGTTGGGTGATCTAAGCTTTATATGAGGTGAAGAGGGGCTTCCTTGCTGAGAGGATGATGCTGGGTCAGAACAACTGGTTGTAACTCCCTTGGCTCTTTCTTGTTTATCAATAAAAGCTATTCAAGTTTTCCTCCATACTCTTGTGTCATTTATGTTTTATGCATTTGTATGGTCAATTTACATCTGATCCTAGATTTTTTATGATTATAGATCCATGTTCTTGTATAGTGCTATGCTACTGTGATCTTACAGGTACTCTGTGAAGCTGGGCGTGCAAGGGAACAATTATTGAAAGACTATCAAGAGAGAGAGGAATCGAACTAGGAGATTAGCGCAAGACAGAGGTTGGTCTTCTTTGTTCTTCTCTCATCTATATTTCATAAAGGAAAAACGAAAGTAGCTTTACTTTGTTTGTTTCTAAGGCAACTATCAAACCTTAGTGGGATAAGCAGTTCTGTGTAGACACTTTTCCCTGTAACAATAGGGGAGGTGTTGGAAATATTACTGCCTTGACTACAAGAAGTAGGATTTGGGTGGGTGAGGTTATCAGCCATAAAAATCTAGCTTCCCTCCTTTTAGTGCCAGAAACGTTGACGGTGTTGGACCCACCAACATTCAAGGGGTGTCCTTGGTATGTGGTACCAATTAGACCTCAGACTGTTTGGGATAGGATCCCCATCCGGAATGTGGCTCGGTTGTTGGTTTCTTAGAGATTTTCCTTTGCTCTAACTATCAGCAAGAGAGAGGAATTCAAATGTGCATTTGAGAAGAAAGTGAGTGTGCATGGTGAGTGTTTGGTTGTAAGTATGTCAAGGTTCTTCTATTGTGGAGGGAGAAAAGAAAGTGAGCCTCTAAGAGAGAGGTAATAGTACTACCCTAGTAGAGACACACATAACCAAGGAGGATGCATCTAACATCCATGGAATAGTCCACAAAGATTCGATGATCATCACACCCAATAAACAAGAGAGCTCTGTCCAATATCTAGTGGAATAGTCGACAAGGATGTGACAACAATATTAACCATCACAACACATTCTCAATATGATAAGTAATAAAATAACGGAAATATTTCGACTAGTTTGGCACAAATGGAAGCAAACATGAATTACAAACATCCACAAAATAGTATTACAAATATTCATAACCCATGCATGAAGAACATGCCGGCCATGAGGCTTATGATATTAAGTGAAAGTTCCAAGACACATGTATACAATGAACACTACTAGCTCCAATAGTGGAGAGTTGGAGCCACTCCTTGCTCCCTAAAAGAACGAAATTGTCTTTCTTATGCCTTGTAGGAGGATCTAAGGTGAAATTTATTTTGCTCATACAATTAAGGTGCATATATAACCAATGAGGTGTTGCTTCACCTTCCTTGTGACTCTTTGACTACCCTCATTACCACTTGACTTCCTATGACTTTTTAACTTTACATGGCTCTTCATATTCTAAATGTGTCCTTTGGACTTCCACTGTACAATACATTTTGAATAAGTAATTATGTAATCCACAATGATGATTTGGTAGATGACAACTCATGACATGACACTGCTAATATGTACTACTTGATAACATGGCAATGCCAAGCCACTTCTGTTGTTGCTTGCTACATGTCTTTTTGAGGGTTATATTCTATCCACCTCCTTATGGATTAGAGATAAGGAGTCTTCAGTGGTATCAAGTCTTGATCTGTTGTCGCAAGCTGGTGCCCCTTTGCTTTTTCTCCGTTGATCAGCCTGCATAATCAGCTACACAGGTGTATTTCAGCATGTTTCCTTTCTCCATCTACTTCTTCATCATCCTGTCATGGTATCATAGAGTACTTGCGTTTTCAATTCACTCATTAACAAGACAACATCAATCTAATAAACCCCTAGCCTAAGATGATACATGTTGATCCACTAATTGAGCCAGAACTGGGTTGTATGCTGAAGGAGAGGCTCGGTGACTACGCAATTGTGCAACGCAGGCAGTCAAGGGTAAAGCTTGAGCCTTATGACTTCGTTATTTACAGTTTAAGATAGACTAAGGAAGGAAATTGTGTAGTTTGGGGGGTCAGTGTGACAGGCTAAAGGGATGGGCACTGGTTCAACCTATTGTGCAGTTTCGCAAGGAAAAGGAGGTTGGGTAACTATGTAATTGCACAATTCAAGAGATCAAGGGATGAACTTGAGCTTGGATACTGTGCAATGCACAGTTAAGGCCAAGCTGAAGGGTTGGATTACATAATTTTGGGGGCCAAGGTTCAGGATTTAGCATTGGAACTACATAGTGCATAGTCCTGGGAGGCAGGAACTGTGCGATGTGCAATTGGGGAAGGTTGGATAAGGCCAAGTTGATGGGAAATTTCTGAAAATTCGCTAAGTGTGGGGTCAGTGAACTGGTGTAACTAGTGACATGACTTAACTATGACCACCCACTTAGAACACTTGAAGACACTACAACATATATTATCCATGACACATGAACCACACATTTACCTCAATGGGACAAATTTGTGATGGCTTACGACAAGTGTGACACTAAAGATACACTTTGCGACGACCGCGACGACACTTGTGTGACAGTACTTAAAACTTTGGGAATGAGTGCAATGAATGTTCACATGGTTAAATCAACTAATTCACATAAAGATAACCCCTTGGAGCGACTAAAGCAATCTTATACACGTTATGTGACAACTAACATGCGAAAAGACGCCATTTTTCCTTTCTTGCAAAAGGGACCAAACACTTAAAGAAAACACATGGAATGGACTTCAATGTTTGTGACGAAAATATGCAAGACCAAGGTAGGCTCCAAAATTTGGTGTATGCACAAATTTGGAGGGTCTTGTAGCAGCGACAACACAATGCTAATACAAGCATGAGCCATTATAGCAACAATATTCGTCCTCTCAATATGACAAGTACATCAACAAGTAACTTATCTTATTATGTTCAAGTGGATGGTAATTGAGAGTGGGACATAAACTCTCCACCCAACCTTAGTTTGGCCTACGATACAATATTTATTGCAGCCAATCACCCTTGAGTGAGATTCCAGAGTTTGATAAGGCTTTATCAAATGATAAACCAAATCCACTAACTGAAATAGGGACGTCATAGGCCCCAACACCTCCATCCACCAACTACTCAATGAAACCAACAACTACTCAATGCAACCAACTAAGACAGGGAATCCAGAGGTATACCACCCCCACCCACTAGTTATTCCTTCCCCAGGATAAAATAGGGAATCCAGAGACCTCCCAGTCTCCAACCAAGATTTTAACTTAAACAGGAATACAAAAAATTACAGATGTAACCATAAATATAGTGATGGAGCAGAAATAACACTTCATTTCATTAATCTCAAATACTGAAATATGCTTACAAACATAATGGAAATAAGACTAGCTCGGGAAATGGTAGCTTATCTATGAGAACAAATGTGGCAGCTACATGTCTCTGAACCATGTTACAATGAGGCTTGAAGGCTTATTTATTATTGAGAAATAATGGAAAACCCTAAACATCCAAAAACCTAACCCTAGGAGATGAAGCACCAAAACTATGGGTCTCGTTTGGGTAAATTGGTACATCAACTTCTGAGGGTTGTAACTTTGGAATAAGATCTCAATTTGATGGGAACAATAACTTGTTAGAAATATCTATTTGAGTAATACACTTTCGAGTGGCCAAAATCATTCAAAGCCCCATGTTGGCTGCAATTTTCCCAAAAAAAGTTGTTTAGGGTCTCAAAAGGGCTCTGAAAGTTGAGGAACCAAAAATATGCCAAAAATATTAAACATTGGTACAAAAAAAAAATGAAAAACTGAAAGAGACAGTGGTGGGTGTCCAAATGGAATAGGTGGGTGGCCACCAACATCTACTTGGATCAGTCCTCCCCCATTAGGAATCAATGGTCCCCATTTCCTTGAGTGCCTCCATGAGATGGGGAAACTTTTGTTGAACTTAGTCCCTAGTGAGCCACTTTCCTTGATGCAGGAGTTCGCCAACTTTAACAAACTGATATAGTTGGATCTTATGATGGTGAGTGACTTTGACCCATGTGTCCATAATTCGATCAGTTGTGGCCTATTCCATGTAGTATGGATTTAACTCTGTTGGTGTGAGATATTCTGCAATGTCTGATGTGTCCAGTAATGGTGGGAAGTATAGTCAAAGGTGGTCCACATTGAACACTAGGTGTAGGCCAAGGAATGGAGGAATGTTGAGCTCAAAAGCATTATCTCCCACAACCTTGGTAATGGTGTAACAACCATAGCAGAGTGGTATGCACTTCTTATGGGCTTTGGTAAGGTATTATTTCTGCAAATGCAACCAAACTTTATCTCCCATCTGAAACTTGTGTGAAACCTGATGTTGATCATGTCATTTCTTGTACTTGGCATTTGAATTCTCCAATATTTCGTGAACCTGCTTGCGAATGTGTTGGATGTGTTCTGTTGTAACATTATTTGGTTTTGATAAGTTAGTATATTAGCCAAAAATAATTTTAAAATGTTAAGTTAGGATATGGATGCAAAATAAAGAAAAATTAAAATGTTAGGCCAATTTAATGTTTTATAGGCATCCATATCAATAAAATGATAGGTGTTAGCTGCCCTAATCAAATAAGGAAAAGTGAAAATAAAATGTTAGGGAAGCAAAAAGAAAATAATGGCTTCATTTCATATTTTTATAAATGCATAGGTTGCTAGTCAAAATGCGCCACATTGGGAAAAGTCAAGTATTATCTTCATGTGCAGAAGAAAAGGGCAAAGGAGCAAAGGTTTTACTCTAAAGAGTTATATATCATTAATTTTTGTGTACCAATCCCTATCCCGCCAATCATACCTCCGATCATATTACCCTTCACCCACTTATCCCTAAGTTTTAACATCCCTCTCATACATTGAAAATATTCCCCTATGCAGTAAATTAAATTCCGACGGCCCCATCAAGTGTCCCGTCATGTCATAAGTTAACCCTCCACCACCTCTCACCTCATCTTTGCCCATCTCCCAAGACCTGATGACCCTCATAACATCTTGCCCCCCCCTTGGGAAAAATTGCTAACCGCTCGCCCCTATGTGTCATCACCACAGCTTTTCAGAGCCCCCTTGGGAAAAATTGCTAACCGCTCTCCCACCCCCTCTAAAAATAAGTTTCCCTCACTTTCGATACCATTCGTCTACACGTTGCACTCCCGACACTCACCTTCTGCCACGTCATTTGTTTGTTAACTCTACCAATCACCTACGCTCCCTCCACAATTAAACTATTAAACAATCAATTGGTTTAGCCATTAATCAAACAGACCTATGCCAACTTCAACAAAAAAACCAGATTGATTATATAAACCTCCCTTTCACTTGTGAGTAGGTTACTGAATTCATCAATCTTCACTGTTATTGCTTTGTTATAGGTTTTTTGGGCTAAAATCCCATGTTTTCACCTACCAACAACATTGTTTGCTTACTTATTTTCAGCCTCTTGCTTCCATTCTTGCCCCCAAAAACTGAATTCTCTCTATGTATTGAAACCTTCAATCCAATTCACTATTGTCCTTAGCTTCATCCAAAAATGCCTCTAAAGGAAAAGCGACTACAGGAACCTGTCAACCCTCTGATCTATCCTCCCATTGATTTTCTCCACATCCCTTTGGCTGATAGAGACCATAAAGTCCATGAAAATCTCCGCGAATTTGACCTCTTCGAAATGTATTTTTGGCTTGAGGACAAATACATAGACAAATCCAATGACATCTAGCTATGGGAATAAAATTTACCCCTTTACATTTTCCTCATACCCATAACACCCCAGAGTTTGTTATAAAGTGTCATGCATCTTATTTGCCAAGCCAAAGGGCCATGAGAAATTTTTTTTACTATTACTCCTCAAGTCATAGACCATATTATGCAAGCCCCCACAATAGAGAATTCTATGCCATTTTCCTATGAAGCATTGGTTCAACTGTACCAGAAATTAGACTTTGCTAAAAGGGCCAACACATTGGAACTATTCTTGATAGAAGATGCCTCATTGCCAAAGAAAATCCTCCATGTCCCTCCTCCACTTTCCCTGAAAGAGCCAAGAAGATTATCACAGTTGTCTGATACCTCCTTGGCTACTACTTAGATCAGTGGGTAGATGAGGCCATCATAGTATTTCTGTCCATTTTCTCTACTAATTCTAAGCCCTCCATTGTGTTTAAATTCAACCAATTTCTTGCAGAATCAATTCATCATCATCTTATCGAATTCCCAACTAAAGAGACTTTCAATTATGCCTCTGTGTTAGTTTATATGTTCTTATGCTTTCAGGGAGACAACATCAACCTTGCTTTGCAAAAGCTAGAGGTAGAAGGGAACCAATAGTCGGCCATGTTTTGGATTACTGTGGTGATGAAGGAATAGAAAGAATATACATATAAACAATTTATAGAAATGTTTGTTCATCTAGCAATCAGTCTCCTAAGAAACGGGATAGAACCAAGGATCAGTGAGGAAATTAGAAAGGTGTTGCAGCTATTAGACCAAGTTCAAATAGGAGATTGATACCTCTACCAAAACTATATAGAATTGAGAATATTTGGATGTGAGCTTGCACTTTACAAGCTGCCAAAATTCCTGCCAATGAGGATTTTTCCTCTAGAGTACATAAGGCAGATGCTAAATATGGATGAAATCCACTTCATTGTTGCCAAGAAGAAGTTCCAGTTCAAAATCAAAACATAGATTTGGCCTTTCATTTGCAACACTATAGCAGCAGGGGAAGAAGCAGATAAGCTATTAAAGGAAATGTAGTTTAACATTAGCTTCGCTTAGTCATAAGGTCCATTAGGGATCATTTCTAAATTAAGAGTAGAAACCAAATATACTCCTTATTTTCACATAGCCAGACCAGAGATAGAGAAATACAAAAACCAACTACAATGGGTTGAGAATACCCTACAAGAGGTAGAGGAGCAGTTGGTATCATCTTCTATAGTACAAACTCATACCATGCAAGAGAAAACACCTAAGAGAACTAGGGAAGAAGAGTCCCCTTCAGGGACAGACATATTCAGTGAAGGATTCAAATTTATGTATAGAAAGAAGGCAAATCTTAGTTCCAAACTAAGCCCCAACAAAGATTCAGAGTAGTAGAACATTATCACCACTAATGAGCCACTTGTTTCCTCATTAGTGGGTGATTAGACCACATTGTCTCCTACAACCTCCACAGCTTCATAAGAATAGCAGCAAGTAATACATACCAGCACATCTACTATTGATCCAGGTCCGACTATGATGAAGGACCCTTCCAAGACCTTTTAATTTTGTGATGTGTTAAATCGCATTTTTAAAAGAACATTAATGAATACATGTGCTCGCTGTAAAGAATAGGAACATGACAATCATCAACAAAATAAAAACATAAGTTGTTGATAACGGAGTTCGTCCAGGAGGGACTACGTCTCCAGGCCCTGATGTCAAGATGGTGTAGGCCGCTGCAGTAAGTGTTGTCAATAGTGATGATGTACATAGAGATTACGTCTCTATCATACAAAGAAAATTCCCTCACGCAGGAGTGGCTCTAAGAGATGTTCCACTACAGGAACTCTTAGTCAAAAAAACTCCTATCAGTATGACACAAAACTCATGCATGATGAGCATCCCGCCAACATGGCATAGAAGGGATATCAATACAACATGCATGGTGACACAAGAGTATCCCATCAACATACAACAAAGGGATCTCAAAACACAACATGATGAATCATGACAACAAGTACATCACATAGGCGATTTCGCGTCACATCAAGTAGGAATCATAAAAATGAGTAAGAAATAGGATCCCACATCAAACATCAATCAAGGACCTGTGCAGCACAATGCATAGAAAAATAAGTACATGAACACTACATATACCTCACAACCAAGGGCCATCTGAAGAAGCAGATGTCAAACTGCTGAAGTTGTTCAGACCATCGATCTCACGACATCAATCGCACAACTGTTCACACATGGATGTTGACACCTGCATTCCACTTAGAAAATTGGCTGAAGAATAGAATGAGAGAGTAAGAAATCTAAACGCACCATCAAATTTATGACGTTGAATAGTGCAAAATCAACTGTCCAATTTTTGGATTCTGAGAAGTTAAGAATCTAGGGCTCAAGGAATATTTTAGATTCCCCATAGATTCCTCAAAGATTCTACTCCATGGGTGGACTGGAAATCTGCAACTCAAAAGGTGGATCTGCCTTGCCATTACGATCCCTATGGAAAACCATGAAAAATGACTGTAAACTTGACTATATTCCGACATGGAGAAAAATTACCTCGGGAAAATTTCAAGGATCATGGTTCTGCTCCCTGTTTTTGTGGCAGTCATGGTTCCATCCTCATACTGAAAATGGCTAAAAAATGTAGAACTCTGATGGAGAAATGGATAGTACCTTTGCATTCGTAGCGTCGAGAAGTGCTTAAACCATATAAAATTTGTCAAAATCTGACAAAGTGAAAATTCGACCCTCCTGCAAAATTTTGCCTCGAATTGTGTGCCCTGTTTTCCTCTTGAGTGCACCGAAAAACTGCATTTAAATATAATTTTGCGGGTGGATTTCTCAATAAGGTGGTTATTTGAGTTGGTTACGGTCTGGTTTAGTAGGGAGGAGGTTGGGCGGTCAAACCCCGTCCCCTCCTTTTTGCATAACATAATTTATTTATAAAAACATTTGGTTGGGTCGGGCCCGCCTTGGGTGACCCACCCACCGTACCCCACTATCATGCTGTTGGGTTTCTATTTTGGGAGTGGTTGGGTCCATGCCCCAAGGGCCGGCCCACCACCCACATTGAATTATTTGTCATTGAATGTGTTATTTTATGGGCCCCGTTTAATGGTAGTTTTTGTGGGAGTTCCGTGGTGTGGGGTGGCGGGGTCATGGCCACCCAGCCTAGTTGGTTTACATAGTTCTGTAGGAGGGGCCGGGCATCATGGCCCGCCCCTCCACCACATTTTTTTATTATGCAGTTATGAGTTGGTGGCAGAGTTAGTGGCCCACCACCCTCTTTTTCTATATTTTTTTGGTTGTATAAAACAAATTGCATTTTTTTTGGAAATTTGGTTTTGGACTGAAGGAGTCTTTTTAATGAGACCACAATTTTGCTTGAAATCTGGCCAAAGTTGGCCGGATTTTGTCTGCTAGAAAATTTCCAAACTGTGCCTTCATCAATCCTACCTAGTCATAAAAAATTCAACCCAACTTTGACTACCTCTATCTCCTTCATCTAGACTCGGATTGACAAACCGTTCGTAATGCCACGATCAGGAAGACGAGATCTATGCTCTGGTCTTGGTTCAAGCATAATCCAAACAATTTGATTTTTGAGATTTCCTGAGTCCTCTTTGTCCTTTGTGTCTTTGGAGCCACCTGGATCAATCCTTCCCACTGAGGAGCTTTTGGTCCTCCAATAGCATGAAAAATAATTTGCAACTTCTTTGTACCTTGTCTGCATCACAAGCGTCTTGAAAAGGTCTCACTTCCATCTCCTTCACCTTTGTTCTTCAGATCCTTAAGTGAAGAGCCGACACCTGCTACCTCTGCAACCTGTAGTACATTGTTTTTCACATGCTTGACTTTCATGACCAACTAATGACCCAAGCATCCCACACCTGCCACGAGTTTGTAACACATACTCAGTGGTCAAGTTTACAACAAGATGGATGCACCAGTCCAGCTACGAAAACAAGGCCAACATATCATTGTTGCTTCAACAAGTGATGGAAAACACATCATCACTGCAACACATGATTTACAAAGATAAGGCCAAACACTATTGTTTTGACAAGTGATGGAAACATGACATCACTTTCACAGTTCAACATGAGACAGAAAATAAGACTAGACACCATTATTGCAGAACAAGTGATGGAAAACACATCATCACTTTTACATTTTAAAATGCAACAAATGATTTACAAAAGCATGACCATGAAATGTCAACATTTCTAGAAACCATCTTTCACTTATAAAAGTGAATGATCACCTCCTTGAGGTGGTTTTTCTTTTCGAACATATCCTTCACCTGGTTCATGCACCGACGCTTTGTCTTTAAGGCGTTACTTTGGATGGAGCCTCAAACAAGTGGCTCTTTGATGGCCACTTCTATCACAATGACTATAGTAGGTTTTCTTCCTCCATATCTGCTTAACCTGTTTCTTTACCTGCTGTTGAGGGGGTTTTTCACGCCTCATCCTTTTGTGTGCTGCCATTCTTTTCCAACACTTAGAAAATGTATGGTTATGTAATCCACAAAAGGTGCATGTTTTTTTATGCCATGTTTTATGTTCATTATTATCAACATGATGATAATCGAAATGAACATTCGAAGATCGAAAGTGGTTATACCTTCCCTTGTTGTCTCTGGTGTAAGTATGGTGATGAGAGCCTGCCTCAACTCTTTCCTTGCCATAGGATGATGGGGATGTTTTCCCGTCATTCTCTTTCCTTGATGAGTTTGACGATGTTTCAGAAGCATATGACACCTTCAAACATTCTCCTTCTCATAAGCATATGACACCTTCAAACATTCTCCTTTGGTGTATCTCGAACCTGCAAATCGAGGTCTCTGCACAACCTCCAATGGTTGAGTTATGCATTGATTATTAATACCAAGTTCTTATTCCTTCTCATGCCTCATCCTTGTAAGGAGCCTCATGTTTTTCCCTGTAATTGGGATCTCAAAATATCCAATGGAAAGCATACTATGTGAAGATGAAACCGAAAGGAAATCAACATATTTTACTTCCTCTTTCTATTTAGAAAGAACTAATGAGGGCTTCTCATCATCTATTATTGGTGGTTCACTAGCTGCCTCAGCGCATTCCCCAACTTCTTTTCTCACATACCCAAGTCTTACTTGACAGGGTAATTCCTCCACTTTGATGGGGCTGATAATTCTTTGGCCATTATTGCCCAAGCCTTTTCCTTCATACCCCATTTTCTTCAACAGTTTGGAGCCAATTCCTGTGGTATGATTTTAAAAAATAGTGAAATCATCATTAGGAAACATAAATGAAGATGGAGAACTACTTTTTACCTCACATGGGTCATGCTGCAGATTTTCCAAGGCCTCGTATTTTGCTTGCAGCCATCGTAGTAAAATTTTTTACTCCTCTTTCTCTTCATGTAGACACATATTCAATTCAGCGTTCTCTATTTGAAGATTTTGGTTGCTATGCTTCAGTTCTTCTAGGGCCTCTTTTGTGGCTTGCAACTGAAGCTAAAATTGCTCCTTTTCCTCTGTCTCTTTCTATAGAGTTTCATACATGATTTCCACTCTTTTGGAAATGTTGAGCATGGTCTCGTACATCACTTTTTCATCCTCTATCGCTGCATGTTCCATTGTTCACACTGCAATTCACATCAACGCAAAGACCGCTCTGATACCACTTGATCCAGGTCCGAGTGTGATGAAGGACCCTTCCAAGACCTTTTACTTTTGTGATGTGTTAAATTGAATTTTTAAAAGAACATTAATGAATACATGTGCATGCTATAAAGAACAGGAACATGACAATCCTCAGCAACATAGAAACATAAGCCGTTGATAACGGAGTTCATCCAGGAGGGACTACGTCTCTGGGCCTCGGTGTCAAGATGGTGTAGGCCGCTGCATTAAGTGCTATCAATAGTGATGATGTACATAGAGACGATGTCGCTATCATAAAAGGAAAATTCCCTCAAGCAACAGTGGCTCTAAGAGATGTTCCACTACAGGAACTCTCAGTAAAAAAAACTCCTATCAGTATGACACAAAACTCATGCACGATGAGCATCCCACCAACATGGCATAAAAGGGATCTCGAGGAAACATGCATAGCGACACATGAGTATCCCATCAACATACAACAAAGCGATATTAAAACATAACATGATGAGTCATGACAACAAGTACATCACATAGGTGATTTCGCGTCACATCAAGTAAGAATCATAAAAATGAGTAAGAAATAGAATCCCACATCAAACATCAATCAAGGACCTGTGCAACAGAATGCATAGAAAAAGAAGTACATGAACACTACATATACCTCACAACCAAGGGCCATATGAAGAAGCGGATGTCAAACTGCTGAAGTTGTTCGGACCATCGATCTCATGACATCAATCACATAACTGCTCACACATGGATGTTAACACCTACATTCCACTTAGAAAAGTGGTTGAAGAATAGAATGAGAGAATAAGAAATCTAAATGCACCATCAGATTTATTATGGCGAACAATGCAAAATCGACTGTCCAATTTTTGAATTCTGAGAAGTTGAGAATCTAGGGCTCAAGGAATCTTTTAGATTCCAACTAGATTCCTCAAAGATTCTACTCCATGGGTGGACTGGGAATATGCAACTCAAAAGGCGGATCTAATCTCACCATTATGATCCCTGCGGAAAACCATGAAAAACGACTTTAAACTTGACTATATTCTGACATGGAGAAAAATTACCTCCTCGGGAAAATTTCAAGGACCATGGTTCTGCTCCCTATTTTTGCAGCAATCATGGTTCCATCCTCATATTGAAAATGGCTGAAAAATGCAAAACTTTGATGGAGAAACGGATAGCTCCATTGCGTTTGTGGTGTTGAGAAGTGTTGAAACCATATAAAATTTATCAAAATCTGACAAAGTGAAAATTCGGCCCTCCTACAAAATTTTGCCTTGAACTGCATGCCCTATCTTCCTCCTGAGCGCACTGAAAAACTGCATTTAAATATAATTTCACGGGCGAATTTCTCAACAAGGTGGTTAGCTGAGTTGGTTATGGTCCGATTTAGTAGGGAGGAGGTCGGGCGGTCAAACCCCGCCTCCTCCTTTTTGCATAACATAATTTATTGATAAAAAAATTGGCTGGGTCAGGCCTGCCTTGGACGACCCGTCCACAGTACCCCACTATCATGCTTTTGCATTTCTATTTTGGGAGTGTTTGGGTCCATGCCCCAAGGGCCAGCCTACCACCCACATTGAATTAATTTTCATTGAATGTGTTATTTTATGGGCCCCGTTTAATGGTGGTTTTGTGGGAGTTCTGTGGTGGGGGGTGGCGAGGCCATGGCCACCCACCCCAGTTGGTTTACACAGTTCTGTAGGAGAGGTTGGGGGTCATGGCCCACCCCTCCACCACATGTTTTTCTTCTTATGCAGTTATGAGTTGGTGTGGTGGGGTTGGTGGCCCGCAACCTTCTTTTTTTATATTTTTTTGGTTGTATAATACAAATTGCATTTTTTTGGAAATTCAGTTTTGGACCGAAGGAGTCTTTTTAATGAGGCCACGATTTTGCCTAGAATCTATCTGAAGTTGGCCAGATTCCTTCCATTGAAAAATTCCAAATTGCACCTTCATTAATCATGCCCAGTCATCAAAAAGTCAAGCCAACTTTGACTGCCTCTATCTCCTTCATCTAGACTCGGATTGGCAAACTGTTCACAACGTTGTAATCAGGAAGATGAGATCTACGCTCTGGTCCTATTTCGATCATAATCCAAACACATTGATTTTTTAGCTTTCCTGAGTCCTCTTTGTCCTGTGTGTGTCTCTGGAGCCACCTGGACCAACTGTAGGGGAGACAGAGAAAATCATAATTGACATTTTTAAGGAGATAAAAGTAAGAAATGAAGCCTTGAATATTAACACCTACAATCAGTTCTAGAAGCAGAATTTTGGTGCTCAAAGTAGGCTACTGTCAGCCTATGATTCAGAAAAGGGCGAAATGCAAATGGAATTCCTCCATGCACAAGTTCCCTAGCCCAAGGCAGCATCATACTACAAGAATATTGCCTTTGAGTTTGATGTAAAATAGATACATCCTAGTGACCAAATGGAGATGCGTAAGCAGATTGGGGAATTGATCTTTTCCACTGTCACCATCATTGCTATGAGTTTATCAAAACTTCAGGTTACATTAGCAAATGTCCAATTACAACTAAAGACAGAAAAGGTCTCTGTACTTGCCAAAGACACCATAATTAAAACTTTGGATGACTTGGTGATCAAAGTGAGTTATGACCCTTCAAACATTAATGTTGTAGAAGAGCTTGTAAAGAAAAAGAATTTAAACATAGCAGAATTAAGGAAGAAATTAAAACTACCAGCTATAGAAGATCCTCTGGCCAAGGATATTGAAGAGATAGAGACACAAAAGGAAAATATGATGAAGCTCATCATGGACCAGACTGCACAGTTGAAGCAAATGGAGACAGAGATGGAAAAGTTGATTAAAGAAAAGGAGAAATCTACCAAAAAGATTGTTGTCCATTTGGAAGCACTCCCTATCATAGCCATTCCTACATCCATATCTTCTACAACAAGTACAGGGATGCTGCAGATCAGTTGGAAAATGCAGTACAAAACATGTCTCTCCATACTGAAGAGATCAACAAGTTGCAGGATCAAGTCAAACTTCAACAGGATCATCAAACGAAAACTGCAACCTTTCATGCAGTAGAGCTAAATAGAGCTCAAAATTAGATAGAGGCATGGAAGAGGCCAGCAACTGAGTATTCTATTGGCTACACACTGGACCATGTTAAAGAAATCATATGGAATAATATCATTAAAGAAATAGATGAAATCTAGTCATGTATCCAGATTATATTTGAGCAGAAGGAATTGATGCAGAAAGCCAAGTAGACCATTGCCACTATCAATGCTCAATTGGGAGAAATGCCTGCTATAGCCAACAACATCATAAAGTTCCTCAATTCAAAAAACAGATATGAGTGGGATGATCTAGGATTAGATGACATAACAGAAACCATCCTGGAGGTCAAGAAAGTTCTAACAAAGAAGAACATGGTTGTACAACTGACAGAGAAGTGTTACACTCTGGAGGTAGTAGTTAACAGTTTTTTCACTAGGATATATGCATTAAACAAGAAATGTCTGCCTTCACTGTTTATAATCAATGACAAATTAATGACCATGGAAGACTACATGAAGAAGCTTCAGGACATTGCCAAGGATACATCTAAGTCTTCCAAAATCAAAGGTTCTATGACATGAAGAGATTTTTATGAAGCTATCAGCAACATAAGTTTTATTCAACATGAGATCAAACATATTTTTGTAGTAAAACCCACCTTTTCTCTGTATACTGAGGTAGATGAAATCTACCACAAGGTAACCAATATTTTTATTCCAGATGAAGAAAGGTGGGCTAACTTGTGTGAATTTCAAGATTACAGGACAGGTCATGTTCATCAGTGAAACACTCGAATAGTGGCCATTCAACAACTGTTCTCCTTCAAAGTAGGGCCAAATGTTCAGATTCATTCCTTTTGTTCACATTACTTATTTCTATTAGTTATAAGTTAATAATAGAATTTTGTGTCACTCGGGCATTAATTGAAAATTTTTGTAATTTTATTTTAAATACTTCATTTTGTCAAAGTATTAAGGGTTGACCCCTTGAATCAGTTATCAAGCAGATTTGTACTAAGCTAGAGCCTTTTTGAGATAATAAAAGGTTCTGGATTTTCCTCATATGGTTTGTCTCTTAGTGAGTTGTTTTTATATTGGTTATTCATTATGCCTTCTTCATATAAATTAATTCTTTTACAGTCATCTGATTTAAAATTTAATTTAATATCAGTTTCATTTTGAATCCTTTGTGAATTTGTAATTTAAATAAGAGATTAATTTGCAAAACTATTTGTTATTGAAAATTCCTCTTTGAATGTAAATTACACTAGATTTCTGTAATAGTTTAGTTATATTCCGTTGATCAAGGAAACACAATTTTCTTGATTTCTGCTTATAAATGGTTAAATACTCATTTTGAATATTAAATAAATTATATTTCTCCATATTCTACTTATCCATCCCACTAAAATAAAATAACCATGTGCACGTAAAGAACAACCTTTTATTTTATTAAGAATCCATCTAAGTTTAAAGCACATGTTTACAAACAGTTCACTAGTCATCCAACCATTTAAAACAACAAAAAATTATAGATGCTTTGGCATAACTAATTGAGCTTAGTTTATCTCAAATGACAACATCAGATTGGTGCCGTTGCCAGGGAGCAAAGGATTGGAAGTTAAATTTTCTCTGGGTCAATGATTCTCCCTTCCCTTTAAGGTGAATAAAGGATAAGGATATAGGTCAAAATATTTCACCTGGCGATTCCACTGGTCCAAGCTGGCTCCTTTTAAGCATACTAAATCACGTTTTGATTATGATATTGTTAACCCTCTAGTAGACCCATAAATACTTATTATGGGAGCCTCTTCAAGGAGGATACATAGAACCCCTTATTCTTCTTCAGCTTTACACCCTGAAGACATCTCATTTGTAAATCCATTTTCATCTGTGCCATCCCATCCTAATTGGACTGAGCTACCTCCTAGTGTTTCTGAAATCCATTCTAGAGGAGTAGATATTCCATCAGCCTTTTTAGTACAATCACTTGAGTCATATCAAGTCCCATCCATTCCTATCAAATCACCTTCATCTGAGGAGGAATTGGGTTTACATTTACCTGAATTCAAGCCTCAATATTTCATTACTCCAACTCCTTATTCTATTTCATCAACTGATACTAATCTTGAAGAGACATTTTCTGTCTGTTCGAATCCTTTGTTTGATAATAAGGAAGACTTTCCACCAGGAGTTCAGAAGTTGGTTATTAAAACCCCTTTGAAATCCTCAAAGAGGTCTCCTCCCTCTTTCTCTCCTCCACATACTAATACATCTACCGATTCATCTTCATTTCCTTCATCTCCTTCATCTTCATCTTCATCTTCATCATCCTCGTCTTCCTCATTATCATCCACTCAGTCACCCCATACTCCTCCTGTTGTTATGGCTTTCCTACCCATTGTGCAAGCAAGGTATGCTGCTCTAGTTCTCCCTGCAAACTTGGGAAATTTTCTTGATGGATATCTAAAATAGCTCCCAAGATTTAATGGAGAAACAAGTCCCTCAACAGAGGATCATGTATCATCTTTCTTAGCTTTTGCTAACAATATGAACATAGAATAGGAAGATTTTTATATCAGATTATTTGTATAATCTTTAGAAGGAAATGTTAGGTTCTGGTTTAGGCCACTTAGAGCTAACTCTATTAGAACATGGAATGAGCTCATAACCATATTTAAAAACCAATGGGGGGTAAAGGAATATCCTGTTTACTTTCTCACATAATTTGAAGAATTAAAGAGAAACCCTGGTGAACCGGTTGCTTAATTCATCAAAATATTTAACAAACTCTATCACAAAATTCTTGTTGATTGTAAACCACCAGTAGCAGCTGCAAAGGTCAGATTTTCCAAAGCATTTGAAGATGATTTTATATTTATGATAAGGGAAAGGGTTTCTAATACATTAGAAGGCATGCAAGCAAATGCTATAGAGGTAGAAACGATTAGGTTAGCTCCTGGCAAGCTTAAAGCTAAAGCAGAGAAAGAAGAAAGAAAACTAAAAGCTAGGGTTGATGATTCATCTTCTTCCAAATCTAAACTTGAAGATCAAAAACCTAGTGAAATTACATCTTTACTTAGAAACCTTTCAAATAGGATCTCTAAAATTGAGACACGACCTAGAACTGCTCAACCAATTGTTGTCAGACCTCAAGCTCAAACTCAGTTCCAAAGAACTCCTCAAATGCAAATTCTTCAGAGACTAGGTTTTGATCAAAACATTCAACCACCTTTGTTGATTGATGATCAATAGTCATAGGATACAAGCCCTTTAATCACTAAATATATCAATAATATTGATTCTTCAAAAGTACAAATGGCAATAATTCCTTCATCTTCACCTCAGTCTTTTGAACAAGAACAAGGAGATGCTCAAATTTCAAAATACTAAGCATTCTTTGTATTTCTGATTGCAGAACTAAATAAGAGATGTGATCTAAGACCAATATCAGGTCCAGGTAGACCTTCAAAATCTACCACTATAATTGAACCTACAATAAAATCCATTCAAACACAAACTCCAACACCTCAGACTACAGAGTCATCCACTGAAACTTTTTCATCTGACAAGACTATTTTGACAACTTTTAATGTTGAAAAAGAATTGGAAAGGGTCAAGATTCATATAAATTTAGCTAAAATTTCTAAAAACTCTGGTTATAAAAATCAAGTGTCTAAATGGATACAGTCCTATAATGTAGATGCTAAGGGAGATGTTATTAGTTTGCACGATGAAAAGCCCTCAATAGTGTTCGGCCCTAGTTCTACTATGATTGATGAAATTGTTCCACCATTTTATGTAACTTTAAAGACTCGTGATTTTATTTTGTATAACTGCATGTTGGATTCTAGAGCTTCTCATAACCTTATGCCAAAGGTAATTATGGACCAGCTTCAGTTACAAGTTACTCATTCTTATCATGATCTTTACACCTTTAATTCAAATAAAGTACCATGCATAGGATTGATCAAAGACCTAGTTGTCACCTTAGCTCAAATACCTATCAAGAATATAGTTTTAGACATAGTTGTCACTGATATTACTACCAAATTTGGCATGCTTCTATCTAAATCATGTTGTTCTAAACTTGGAGGACCACTTCAGATAGACATGTCTTTTTCTACTATCCCAATCTATGGAGGTGAACATTTAACAGTACATAGGGAAGTCAGATTCCTTCATACTGTTTGTACATCTAATCCAGCAAGAAACCACCCTATCTATGAAGTAGATCATGATTTTGGTTGCTTTCAATTATGTTCACAAAATTCATCAAACACTCAACTTTCCATTGAAAATATAGTTTCCAAACATAAAATTGTAGAATCAGATATCTGGAAACTTTATATTGATGGCTCTTGCTCAAAAGAAGGAGTCGAAGCAGGAATTTTTCTAATTTCACCAAACATAACTTAGTCATGTAAACTTGAAGTTGAGGTCACTAATAATGTGGCTGATTATGAGGCTTTTCTTCTTGGTCTTGAGCTAGATAGGAGTTTAAAGGTTCAAAACTTGAGTGTATTTTCTGATTCCAAGCTTATAGTGAAGTAGGTTAGAAATCTGTGTCAAACGAAACACCCAAGGCTTAGGTCCTATAGAAATGAAGCTTGGGACAAAATTGAAAATTTCTTCCAAGGATTTAACATAAATTCTATTTCTAGAGATGAAAATATACATGCTGATTCACTAGCTCTCTCAGTAAGCTCTTTTAAAATCCCCAAACTAGTATTGTTAGAATACCAAATTCAAGTAAAGTATAAACCATCAATTCCTGATAATCTTAAACATTGGCAGATTTTTGAAGATGATGAACAATTAAAATATTTCCTTCAAGTCATTAATGAATTCTCAAATATGCAAATTGAAGAAGATCAAAACGATGTCCAAGAATCAAATTACCAAAATCCAGAAACTTCATTCAGTCCTAAAATTCTTGATCATGATATCATCCAATTATCTAATAATTTTATTCCTAAAGGATTAGTTCCGTTGGAAAAACTATTTGATAATAATGATGTCTCTAAAAACCCCTTGTTTAACTCGTCTGAAGAAGAAACCAAAGAATGAAATATTGGGACTTTGGATGATGTGAGAAATGTTAAATTGTCATCAACCTTACATTTTGATGTAAAAATCAAATGCTTAAATCTTCTTAAAAATTACAAAGATGTTTTTGCCTGGTCTTATAATGAGTTAAAAAATTATGATACACCTTTGATTGAGCACAAGATTCCTTTAAAACCAGAAGAAAAACCCTTTCAGCAAAAACTAAGAAGAATCAATCCCATACTACTTCCAACCATTGAGAAAGAACTTAAAATGCTGCTTGATGCTCATATCATAGTACCTTTAAGGTATCCTAATTGGGTAGCCAACCTAGTTCCTGTCAGAAAAAAAAATTGGTGAGATTAGGCTATGTATAGACTTTTCAAATCTAAACAAAACATCTTTAAAGGATAACTATCCATTGCCCACAATGGACCATCTAATTCAGAAAGTTTCAGGTGCAAATAGAAGTTCTATGCTAGATGGATTTTCTGGTTACAACCAAATCATGGTAAGTCCAACTTACCAAGAAAAAACTGCTTTCACCACTCCTTGGGGTAGATTTATGTATGCCATAATGCCATTCAGGTTAACCAATGATAGAGCCACTTTCCAAAGAGCCATTGATCTAGAATTTGTAGGTAAAACATCTGAATTTACTGTCATTTATTTAGATGATTTGATTATTTTCTCTGATTCTGATGAAAATAATTTAAAGCACTTGAGCAAGGTTTTTGACAAGTGCAGAAAATTTGGCATATCCATCAATCCGAAGAAATCTTTATTTGCTATAAAGGAAGGGAAATTACTAGGCCATATAATCTCTAAGGAGGGAGTTATAATTGACCCAAAGAGAGTTTTGGCTATTCAAACCCTATCTCTACCAAGGAATAAGAAATAGATACAGAGCTTCCTTGGAAATATTAATTTTCTTAGAAGGTTCATCCCTAATTATGCAGAGATAGTTAAGGATATAGCTGATATGATAAAGAAAAACAATGAAGTGAATTGGACAGTTCCTACTAGATATGCTTTTAATCAGATCAAAAAGACTATGTCTGAGGCCCCTACATTAGCTAGCCCTAATTATTCTTCACCTTTTAGCATATTTTCTTTCGCATCCGAGACAACCTTAGTTGTTGTACTTTTACAGAAGAATATAAATGATGATGACCAACCTATAGCCTTCTTTTCCAAAGTTATGAGGGATGATGAACTTAGGTATGATATTATTGAAAAGAAATATTATGCCTTAATTCAAGCCCTCGAAGCCTTTAGAACCTATGTCCCACATTCACAAATTACAACTTACATCCCTAATCATGTTGTTAAAATTGTTTTGACTCAACCTAACAATGATGGAAGAAGAGGGAGATGGATTGCTAAAATCCTTGAATTTGAACTTGAAATTAAGATCACAAAGTTAGTAAAAGGCCAAGGCCTGGATAAATTGTTGGTTGAATCCAACTGCAAAGTATTAGTGATAAATCTGGTTTCTGAAATTTCATCTAGGGAGAATCCATAAGAACCTTCCTTAATATCTAAGCAGAATCCACAAGAACCTCCTCCTCTTATAGAAGGAGAGAATCCACAATAGCCTCTTTCTTTAGATCAAGCCATTCTTGTTCACATAGATCATAAATATCTACTATCTAATTGGTATTCTGATATTGTGCAATTTCTTAGGGATTTTCAATGTCCAGCTGATCTTAATTTGAAGCAGTGCAAAACCCTGAAACTTAACGTAGTAAAATACTGCATTATCAATGCTAATCTATACTAGAAAGATCCTCTCAATATTCTTCTTCTTTGTTTAACTGAAAATGAAACAAAGGGAATTATAGATCAGTTTCATGCAAGGTTTTTTGGTGGACACTATGCCTGGAGAGTAGAAGCCTAAAAATTTTTAAAATTAGGTTTCTACTGACCTACACTTTTTAAATAAGTTGGAGAAAGTGTAAGAAGTTGCAAACCATGCCAATTATTTGCAGGAAAACAGAAACTATCAACACTTCTTTGGTTCTAGTAATGGTTCTTGCTCCTTTTTTACAGTGGGGGTGGGACTTTATAGGGGAAATTCATTCACAATCAAGTAATCAACACAGATGGATTTTAACTGCAACTGACTATTTTACCAAGTGGGTAGAAACCATACCTGTTAAAAATGCAACTAATACTGTTGTGATTAAATTTCTTGAAGAAAACATCCTATCAAGATTTGGATGTCCTCAACGGATTGTTATAGATAATGCAATAGCTTTTAGAAATGTTAAAATGATTGAATTCTATCAAAGGTATTCAATCCTATTACACCATTCTACACCATACTATCCACATGGTAATGGGATAGTAGAGTGTTCCAATAAGATCTTGGTTAAGGTCATTAAGAAGACTTTTGAAGACCATAAGAAGAGTTGGGACGACCACTTAATCCATGAAATTTGGGCAAACAGAGTTTCTCCTAAGAGATCAACAGGCAAGTCTCATTTCCAATTAGTTTATGGAAAGGATGCAGTTTTTCCTACTCATTTACCTTTACCTATTATGAGATTCCTCCAAAAATCCTATGAAGAAAAAGATGATTTCTCTAGAAGGATTAATCAAATTATTGAGTTTAATGAAGACATGGATGAAATTCAGTACAAGCTAAGGAAATACCAATATAATATGAAAGAACTATTTGATAAAAAGGCTAGAGAAATAAATTTCAAGAAAGGTCACCTAGTGCTTAGATGAGATACAAGAAGAGAAGATAAATGCAAGCATGAAAAATTTGACAGCCTCTGGTTTGGTCCACTTAGCATTTCAGAAGTCAAAGGGAACAATACATTCATCCTACAGAATTTGGAAGGATAGTATTCCTCATTGCCAGTCAATGGGAAATACTTGAAACATTACATTCAATACTATTTTTTCATCCATTCATTCAACATCTGTAAGTATGTGGAGAGTTTATTTTATTTTTGAAAAATTTGCAAGTGAGTATCTATTTCAGCAAAGACTCCATAACCTGAGGAGAAGGCACTTGGGCCTGCTTGTTCTCTGCATCCCACAGGGGGAATAAGTCCCTAGCTAGAGCCAATGTTGTAACATTATTTGGTTTTGATAAGTTAGTATATTAGCCAAAAATAATTTTAAAATGTTAAGTTAGGATATCGATGCAAATGAAAGAAAAGTTAAAATGTTAGGCCAATTTAATGTTTTATAGGCATCCATATCAATAAAATGATAGGTGTTAGCTGCTTTAAAAAAATAAGGCAAAAGGAAAATAAAATTTTAGGGAAGAAAAGAGAAAATAATGGCTTCATTTCAAAATGCACAAACTGCTATTCAAAATGCACCACATTGGGAAAAGTCAAGTATTATCTTCATGTGCAGAAGAAAAGGGAAAAGGAGCAAAGGTTTTGCTCTAAAGAGTTATATATCATTAATTTTTTTGTATCAATCCCTATACCTAAGTTTTAAACCCTCAAATCATCCCTTTACTCATATTACCCTTCACCCACTTATCCCTAAGTTTTAACACCCCTCTCATACATTGCAAATATTCCCCTATGCGGTAAATTAATTCTCGCCGGCCCCACCGGGTGTCTCGTCATGTTATAAGTTAACCCCCCACCACCTCTCACCTCATCTCTACCCATCTCCCAAGATCTGACCGCCTTCATAACATTTCGGCCCCCCCTACCATTCAAACTTTACTGTGGGGGGGTGGGGGGTCTGAAATGGGCGGTATACGAAACTGCGCCCACCCCTACGTGTCATAACCACAACTTTTTGAACCCCCCTTAGGAAAAATAGCTAACCACTCTCCCCCTCTCCAAAAAGCAGTTTCCCTCACTGTCGATACCATTCGTCTACCTGTTGTGCTCCCGCCACTCACCTTATGCCACGTCATTTGTCCGTTAACTCTACCAATCACCTGCGCTCCCTATACAATTAAACCATTATGCAATCAATTGGTTTAGCCATTAATCCAACGAACTTGAACCACCCTCAATGGAAAAAATAGATTGATTATATAAACCTCCCTTTCACTTGTCAATAGGTTACTGAATTCATCAATCATCACTCTTATTGCTTTGTTACAGGTTTGCTGGGCTAAACTATGACATTTTCACCTACGAGCGACACTGTCTTCTTACTTATTTTCAGCCTCTTGCTTCTGTTCTTTCCCCCAAAACCCGACTTCTCTCTATGTATTGAAACCTTTAATCTAATTCACTATTGTCCTTAGCTTCATCCAAAAATACCTCCAAAGGATAAGGGATCAGAGGAACCTATCAACCCTTTGATCTATCCTCCCATTGATTTTCACCACATCCCATTGGCTGATAGAGACCATAAAATCCATGAAACTCTCTATGAATTTGACCTTTTTGAAATGTATTTATGGCTTGAGGACAAATACATAGAAAAATCTGATGGCAACTAGCTATGGGAATCAAATTTACCCCATTACATTTTTCCTCATACACACATCACCCCAAAGTTGGTTAGAAAGTGTCATGCATATTATTTTCCAAGCCAAAGGGCCATCATTACCGCCACTGGAGAAATTCTATTTAATATTACTCCTCAAGCCATAGACTAGATGATGCAAGCCCCCACAGTGGAGAATGCTACTCCATTTTCCTATGAAGCACTGGTTGAACTGTAATAGAAATTGGACTTTGCTAAAAGTGCTAAAACCTTGGAACTATTCTTGATAGAAGATGCCTCATTGCCAAAGAAAAATCCTCCCTATCCCTCCTCCATTTTCCCTAAAAGAACCAAGTAGATTATCACAGTTGTCTCATACCTCCTTGGCTACTACTTAGAACAGTGGGTAGATGAGGCCATCATAGGATTTCTGTCCATTTTCTCTTCTAATTCTAAGCCCTCCATTGTGTTTAACTTTAGACAATTTCTTGCAGAATCAGTTCATCAGTAACTTATCAAATTCCCAACTAAAGATACTTTCAATTATGCCTCTGTGTTAGTTTATATGTTCTTATACTTTCAGGGAGACAACATCAACCTTGCTTTGCAAAAGCTAGATGCAGAAGGGAACCAACAGTCGGTCATCTTTTGGACTACTCTAATGACGAAGGAACAGAAGGAATATACATATAACCAATTTACAAAAATGTTTATTCATATAGAAATCAGTGTCTGAAGAAGCAGGATAGAACTAAGGATCAGTGAGGAAATTATAAAGGTGTTGCAGCTATCAGACCAAGTTCAAACATGAGATTGGTACCTCTACCAAAACTATATAGAATTGAGAATATTTGGATGTGATCCTGCACCTTACAAGCTGCCAAAATTCCTCCCAATGAGGATTTTTTCTCTAGAGTACATAAGGAATATGCTAAATATCATTGAAATCCACTCCATTGCTGCCAAGAAGAAGTCCCAGTTCAAAATCAAAGCACAGACTGGGCCTTTCATTTGCAAGACTATAACAACAGGGGTAGAAGCAGATAAGCTATTAAAGGAAATGCAGTTTAGCCTTAGTTTCACCTGGTCATATGATCCATTAGGGATCATTTCTAAATTAAGAGTAGAAACCAAATCTATTCCTTATTTTGACACAGCTAGACCAAAGTTAGAGAAATACAAAAACCAGCTAGAATGGGATGACAATACCCTACATGAAGCAGAGGAGAAGATGGTATCATCTTCTACAGTATAGACTCCTACCGTTGAGGAGAAAACAACTAAGACGAACATGGAAGAAGAGTCCCCTTTAGGGACTAACATATATAGTGAAGGATTCAAAATTATGTACAAAAAGAATGCCAATCTTAGTTCCAATCTAAGCCTCAGCAAAGATTTAGAGCAGCAGAACATTCTCACCACTAATGAGCCACCTGTTTCCTCATTAGTGGGTGATCAGACCACACTATCTCATACTACCTCCACAACTATTGTTGGGGAGACAAAGACAACATAATGGACATTTTAAAAGAGATAAAAGTAAGAAATGAAGCCTTGAAGATTAACACCTACAATCAGTTTTGGAGGCAGACTTCCGGTGCTCAAAGTAGGCTGCTATCAACCTTTGATTCAGAAAAGGGTACAATGAAAATGGCATTCCTCCAGGCATAGGTTCCCCAACCCATGGCAGCATCAAACTATAAGATGAATGCCTTTGAGTTTGATGTAAAAGATATACATCCCATTGACCAAATGGAGATGCACAAGAAGACTGGGGAAATGATATTTTCCATTGCCACCAACACTTCTATGAGTTTATAAAAAATGTAGGTTACATTAGCAAATGTCCAATCATAAATAAAGATGGAAAAGGTCTCTGCACTTGCCAAAGACACCAGAATTTAAACTCTAGAGGACTTGGTGATCAAAGTGGGTTATGACCCTTCAAACATTAATGTTGTAGAAGAGTTTGTAAAGAAAAATAATTTAGACATAGCAGCATTAACGAAGCAATTAAAACTTCCAGCTACAGAAGATCCTCTGACCAAGGATATTGAAGAGATAAAGACATAAAAGGCAGATATGATGAATCTCATCACCGATCATACTGCACAGTTGAAGCAGATGGATACAAAGATGGAAAAGTTTATTAAAGAAAAGGAGAATTCTTCGAAAAAGACTATTGTCCCTTTGGAAGCACTCCCTATCACAACCATTTCTACAACCATATCTTCTACAACAAGTACAGGGGATGTTGTAGATTAGTTGGAAAATGCAGCACAAAACATGTCTCTCTAGATTGAAGAGATCAAAAATGTGTAGGATCAAGTCAAACTTCTATAGAGAGCTCAAAATCAAATAGAGGCATGGAATAATATCTTTGAATAAATAGATGAAATTTTGTCATGTATCCAGATTATATTCAAGCGGAAGGAATTGATGGAGAAAGCCAAGCAAATCATTGCCACTATCAAATGATAAATTGGGAGAAATTCCTTCTACAGCCAACAACATCATAAAGTTCCTCAATTCAAAAAATAGATATGAGCTAGATGATCTAGGAGTAGATGATAGAACAAAAACCATCCTAGAGGTGAAGAATGTTCTAAAAAATAAGAACTCGGTTGTACAACTAACAGAGAAGTGTCACACTTTGAAGGTAGCAATTAACAAGTTTTCACTAGAATAGAAGCATTGAACAAGAAAGGTCTGCCTTCACTGTTTTTAATCAATGGAAAATTAATGACCAGGGAAGACTACATGAATAAGCTTCAGGACATTTTCAAGGATACAACTAAGTCTTCCAACATCAAAGGTTCTATGATAGGAAGACATTTTTATGAAGCTATTAGAAACATAAGTTTTATTCAACATGAGATAAAACATATTTTTATAGTAAAACCCACTTTTGCTCGGTATACTGAGGTAGATGAAATCTACTGCAAGGCAACCAAGATTGTTATTCTAGATGAAGAAAGGTGGTGTAAGATATGTGAATTTTAGGATTAAAGGACATGTGAGCTTCACCAGTGCAACACTCGAATAGTGGCCACTCAACAACTGTTATCCTTCAAATTAGGGCCAGTTGTTCAGATTCATTCCTTTTGATTGCATTACTTCTTTTCTATTAGTTCTAAGTTAATAATAGAATGTCCTATCACTCAGGAATTAATTGTAATATTTTTGTAAATTTTGTTTAAATAATTCATTCTGTTGAACTATCAAGGGTTGAACCCTTAAAGCAGTTATCAAACAGATTTGTACTAAGCTAGAGCATTTTTGAGATAATAAGATATTATGGATTTGCCTCATATGGTCTGTCTCTCAGTGAGTTGTTTTTATCTTGGTTATTCATTATGCCTTCTTCATATAAATTAATTCTTTTACAGTCATCCGGTTTAAAATTTAATTGAATATCAGTTTCATTTTGAATCCTCTGTGAAGTTGTAACCTAAATAAGAGATTAATTTGCAGAACTATTTGTTATTGTAAATTCCTCTTTGAATGTAAATTACACTAGATTTCTGTAATATTTTAGTTATATTATGTTGATCAAGGAAACACAATTTTCTTGATTTCTGCTTATAAATGGTTAAATACTCATTTTGAATATTAAATCAATTATATTTCTCCATATTCTACTTATCCATCCCATTAAAATCAAATAACCATGTGCATGTAAAGAACAACCTTTTATTTTATTAAGAATCCATCTAAGTTTAAAGCACCTATTTATAAACAGTTCATTGGTCATCCAACCATTTAAAACAACAAAACATTATAGATGCTTTGGTATAAGTAATTGACCTTAGGTTATATCAAAGGACAACAAATTCAATAAATCTAGTTGCTTTATCAACCTCAAAAAATACATGTGTGGATTCTGTTTGTGTAGTCTCATGGGGCATGACAACATCAATCAGACATAATGGTTGAAATCCTAGACCCACTTGAAAGAGACTGCAGCCAATCAAGCTATGGAGAGCTCTATTATAAATGTGTTGCACATAGGGAAGACTCTTATCCTAGGTTCGTGGATGCTTGGATTCGTACATGTGAAGTATGTGCACTATCATCCAATTGACGACCTCCGTCTGGCCATAAGTCTGGGGATGGAAGGAAGTAGACTTCATGAGCTTGGTGTTCAATAGTTTCCATAGCCTTGACCAAAATGTGCTTAGGAACTTGCTATCCTGATCTTATATAATGGTATGCGAGATCCCAAAATGTACCCATACTCATTCAAAGAAGAATTGGGTAGTTTCCTCTGCTATGATATTCTTCTTGCAGGCCACCAATATAGCCATCTTAGAAAATTTGTCCACAACCAAAAATATACACTCATTACCATGCTTGGTAAAAGGGAGGCCAGACATATAGTCCATGGAGATGGATTCCCATGACTTGTTGGGAGTAGAAAGAGGAGTGTACAAGCCTTGTTTCTTTATGGTGCTTGGAAATAGCGTAGGTAGTACAAGATTTTATATATTTCCCAACATCTAGCCAGAGTTTGGGTCAATAAAATAACTTTTGTAGTACAACCCCAATTTTCTCCACACCAAAGTGTCTTGCAACCCGACTACAGTGCACCTCCCAAATTAGCTTCGTACGTTCACTTAAAGGAACGCAAATGTGGCCCATGTAGCATAATAACGCATCATGGAGGTGGAAATTAGGAACTTTCTTTCCATCTACTAGAATCTAGTACATGGAGGCTAATTCTGGATCATTTTTGTATAGTTGCAGCCATCCAGAGCTCTTGTGGCCACACAAGTTGAGAACAGTAGTTAGTGCTGCAACTAGGGGTCAGCTAAGGCAACCTACAACATTGTTGGTGCTGCCATTTTTGTATTTAATCTTCAAGTGTAATTTTTTTAGATATGTAGACCACCTTTGATGGCGATCATTCTGTAACTTCCCTTATGTATGTATAAATTGAAGATATCGATGATCGGTGTGGATGACCGTCTCCTTTCCCAAAATGTAATGCTTCCATTGCTGACAAGCATGCACGATGGAATACATATATTTGTCATAGGTGGGGTACTTATGAATTGTATCGGAAAATGTATCACTATGATAGGCCACTAGATGCCCGTACCAAGTGAGGACTCCATCGATAGCATAGTTTAAGGTGTCTGTCTCGATTTCAAATGGTTACTGCAGGTCTGGCAGTGTGAGTACCAATGTAGAGTAGAGTCAATGCTTCAATTCAACGAATACCTTTTTTTGGGACTCAGACTAGGAAAAATTTACTTTCATCGCATCCTTAGTAATCTGACTCAAAGGACAAGTGATATAGGAGAATCCCAACGTGAACCTCCAATAAAAATTTCCAAGGCTCAAAAATTTGTTAAAATCCATTAGAGTGGTCGGAGAAGGCCAATCGTGAATGACTTGGATATTAGTAAGATCCACATGAATTCCACACGCATCTATGATGTAACCCAAATATTGGACTTGACTCATGTAGGTTTTAACCCCATACAGAAATTACCTGCATATGAATTCAAAAACACAGAAAATAAAAAATGTGAGAGCATAACACATAAAATACATATACACAGATATTTTCCCCTAGATCCAAAAACAGGGACTACCAGATTGATTTTTCATTATGTTCCTTTCAATGTTACAATACATATTTATACATGTCGAAGCATCCAATACCATGGACGGAAAACCATCGTGTCCAAAACAATGGACTGAAAACCATCGCATCCAAAACCATGTGCAAAATCATGCAAAAAACCATAGGTAGGTCTGCCCAACCTAAGATTGGGTCCAAAAAAAATTTCCCAAGGCGCTGCCGCAAATCCCATAGAGGGGGGCTACCTGCCCCCCTTAAACCCCCAGATACGGGGGCTTGTTGCCCCCCCTGTAACCCCTACATTGCACAATCGGCACAACAAAGGGGGGCCTACCGCCCCCCCCCGTGACCCCCCCGCTATGAAATCAACGCAACAAAGGGGGGCTCCGCCCCCATCTAACCCCCAATTCACTACATGGGCTAGTCATGGAATGAATAACACAACCCAACATCTCATGCCAATGGCGCAATTCTCCAAGTTGGCACACAATTTGTGCTACCGAAGGGTTTGAAGGACTTGCTGAATGTGTTGCAAGTGTTCTTCTAAACTCTTGCTAAAGATGAGGATGTTGTCTAGATAAACAACCAAAAATGAGTTGGTGAAGGGCTGTAAGATGTCATCCATTAGCCTCATAAATAAGTAGGGATATTTTTCAACTCGAAGGGCATAACCAACCATTCAAAAAGGCCTTCCTTGGATTTTAAGGTGGTATTCCATACATATGTGGGCTCTATTAGAACATGGTGATAGCCAGACTTTAGATAGACCTTGCTAAAATGCTTAGCCCCGTTAAGTTAGTCCAGAATGTCATAAATCCATGGGATTGGATACCCTTTCCTGATAATGATTTTATTTAGTGCCAGATAATCAATGCAGAGCCTCCAAGTCCCATCCTTCTTCTATACAAGTACAATTTGGCTCCCACAAGGTGAGGAACTTGGTTGGATGTGCCCTTTTTGTAGCAACTCCCAGATTTTCTACTTGATCTCTTCATTTTATAGAATGGAAGAATGATATATCGGCCCATTTGGTAGAGGTGCTCCGGGAGTTAGATCAATCAAATTCTTGACTTGAAAATGCAAGGGTACCCCTGTGGGTGAGGAGAAGATGTCCTTATATTCTTACATGACTATATCCACCTGCTTTTGCTATGTGGAGGAACCTTTCTTGGGGGTGATGATTGTGGCTATAATCTTCCCACATACTTTGAGAGAAAATTAGAAAGAAAACAAATTTCCCAGTTTGGGAGATGATCTTGCTGCATTCCTTAGCAGAGATCAAAGAGATGTCGGTAGGTGGGGCTACCTCCAGTATCTTGTATAACTTACTACCCAATGAAATAATAACAGAGTGGAGTCTAGAGTCATATACAACATGTCTATTCCACAAGTATGGTTGTCCTAATAATAGGTCACAAACTTCAGAGGAGCAACATCACACAATACCTCATTCATGAAGGGCTTCATGTTGTAGGGAAGGTGACACTGGTGGATGGCGCAAAGGTATCGTCCTTGGTGAAGGCACCCAATGGTGTATGTTTGTAGATATTTTTTAGTCAGTAGGCCCAACTGCTTCATGACCTCTGCTAAAATGAGGTTGTTTTGGCTCTCACTGTTGACAATGAACTGTAGCAGAGAACCCTTCACCCACATGTGTGAGTGGAATAGGCATTCCCCCTCCTCTAGATCGTTAGGCTCAATATTCTAGATCTTGGTGGTGGCCACAGTCGCACTGGGCTCCACATCAATGATCTTCTTCCCATTTTCATTCCCCTTGTCAGGTTCTGACTCAGAGTCGGAACATGCATCTAACTCGGAAGCCTTTAACTCAGCCACCAGTGACTTCTTAGCTCGACACTCACTTGTGTTGTGAGTGGATCCCTTATGGAACTCTCACCACTTTCCCATGTCCTTATTTGTCTTCGTGGTGTTTTTCTTTGCTTGCGTCTTCGATAAGTTATCATGCGTCACCCCACCTTGGCTTTTACCTTTGCTACATGGGGGAACCTTTCCCTTACTTCGGATTTGTAGATCTAAAGTCTCGCTTTTTCTGTTTAAACGTATTCTCAATCTTGACAATGTAATGGAACATCGTGCCGAGCAAGGAGATGTCCAGAAACTCCATGTCATCTTGGATGAACTTGTGCAGGCAGCTGTGGTACTTGAGTATCAAATGTTTCTCAAAATCCTTGATACCCAACTTCGTGCTAAGGGTATGAAAAACATTGGTAAACTCCAACATGTCGTGGTCCCTTCCTTACCATAGCTGTTGTTGGGAAAAGTATCCAATTCAGAATGCCCCTATCCCACTCTAAGAGGTGATAGTGCCTTAGCAACAAACAGGTAAACTTATTTGAGTATTCTTCTTTATGAAATGTAAGTGAGGAAGAAGGATCTAACTAACCTGTATCTTCCGCTAGTTTGTCGATCCAAATCGCTCCTCTCTTCAGTAGCTCCCAGCTTCTTGCTCCTTCACCGGCCCAGCTTCACCGAATTCCTGCAAGATCACAAGAGAGAGAAACTACACAAAGATACAGATATACATTCATAAAAAGCTCAAGATCAGATTAAGCTAAACATGTAAGCATAACAAAACATCATTGGTACACAACATGTAGGAGAAACTCAAATATTTTATTGATGAAATAAGAAAGTCCAAGAGGAGATACAACCAAGTGAGTTCCGATCTAGCATCTACCTCCCAGCAAAGGAATCCCTTCCTCTCCTCCAACAAAGCATAAATCACCCAATGCTAATCTCAATCTCAAACCAATAGCAATTCTCTGCAAAGTACAAAATTCCAGCCTCTTGAACCTCTGGGTGAGAGATCCATATATAGATGTAAGCAGAGAGGATGAGTCAGCTTATGTTTTGACTTGTGGCTTCTCTCTGTCAGTTCTTGCTTCCACTTGGAGGTTGAGAACCTCTTACTCATCACTAGTCGAATTCATTGAGGCAAGTGTCATTGGAGAAGATTCTGGAAGCTTCCAGGGTTTTTCCACCTCGTTGAATGAGCTTGCCATTTGTCATTTCCCACTCAGCGCACATTGGTAGTGCTTCCACCTGCGTTGCAGTGCACCTAGCCAGTGTAGACTCTGCATTTCAACGCATGTAGCTAGTGGAGCCTCTGAATTGATCCTGAACTGACTATTTCTGAGTGGTTTTTGGTGGAGAACTTCTGGGAGAAGCTCTCTTTGGTTGACCTTGTTCCTTTGGGAGTTGTAGCAACATCTTTAGGGACTTTGGATCCCTTGAATTATGGGCATTTCATGCTTATAGCTGTAAGGCACAAAAATGTCTATAACAGTTGCCCCCTAAAGTATGAGGCCGTTTATCGGGTGAAATGCTTTATTAGGAGGATCCGAAGTTCATTCAATGCTGGGAGGAGACCTGTAATAAGATACAATACAATACATTATTTTTCATACTATTTTCATGATCTAGCTGAGGCGGGCATTCCCATGCTCAGCTTTATAAATTCATTTTTGTGTACATAGGACAGACAATTGTCTGATGATAGACTGATGATCCTACTGAAATCACCATCCTTTGGTAGGATGATTGTCTGTGCTGCAATGCTGTACATGTCAATGTCTTTATTTTTTCTGAATATATATCGCAGCCCGGATGGATGAAACTAGATCCGGGGTCTTCAAACTCGTTCGATCTTCACTCTAAGTACTAGTCGATCCATGTGAGAAATGTTCTGAAGTCGAACATGGAAAGACATCGCTTGATTACCAGTCAATGAGGTAAACTGTTAACAAGAGCGAGAGGAATCACCAATAATGATAATGACCCTCAAGGTACTGCAGTACAATTCACTTGGTGTGAATAAAGGACTTGGCGTCGAAAACCATGCAAAATCTTTTTGTCGAAGGTCATTGATGTATACCTGTTGCCGGAAGTGAGAAACTTGCCATTGAGGTGTGCAAGCTTCAAAGTACTGAAGGGGTTGTTCCTAGATCAACTTCTTGGATAATGAGCTGATGTCGACAAGAAGCGATCCATCAAAGGAGGGCCTTAATGTATCCCACATCAGTGACACGGAACAGAGCAAATGATTTTGATGGAGGTGAAAACGATCTGATGATATATGGTTCAGGATGGCGGTCATGAAAAGAATGAAGGATAATGTATGGTAGTGGATGGAACACGGTTGACTTCTCTGATGACTTCTCTTGAACATATCGGCGACACTTGTGTGATGGATTGGTAGCATTTACCCCAAAGGTGGATGGTATGGCGAGACCATGGTGATGTGACCGGTGAATGAAACAACCCAACCCAACTCAGGCACGGAGTGGAAGTGTCATGTTCAAGAGCGACTTGCTACCAATAAAGTTCTTTGAGTTTCTTCCCAATTTTTCCCCAGTCATTGCTGACCAGTACCTCTTTATTTTTGTCAAGCTTGAGGAGGATAACATGTGCTTGTTCTATAATTTTCCCTTCAGGCAAACCCATCGCTATGTTTTAACGAGCCTAGCGATAGTGAAACTCGTTCTCATCTAAAGACAAGTTTGTCGCTATTTAATGATTTTAACGAGTCTAACGACAAAGATAACTCAGTCCTTTTCATTTTTAGAGAGTCTAAAAAGGTACATAAAGTCAACTCCGAAAGTCCTTTTTCGTCATCATATCCCTTAAGTCCGAAAAAGTATAAAACAATAGATAAGGGATGAGTTTTCGATAGTTTTAACGAGCTGAACAAAACAAGCGCTCGATCTTTTTGTGCAATAATCCCTCAGGTCCAAAAAGATTAAAATCTAGAGGAGGGATAGCACTTCCGGTCGCTTTAACGAGCTGGAAGGCCAAAACTCGGCAATCTTTTCATATTTTACGAGTCAGATTAAAAGAGCTTAAAGAAGACTCGTCTTTTGAGGAACGAGTGATAAAACGGGTTAGCAGCTGATTCCAGGTAAGGGTTGGAATTTTCCAATCACGGCAGTGTCACAAGGATTGCTAGTGAAATCACTCTTCGCAGCTGTTCCTCAAAATGGGTAAACAATCAAATGGAGGTGAACGATCGGCCAATGAAAAAGTGGAGGTGACGGTGCAAACACGACCAAGGCTTTAATGGCTGACAATGTTACATTCACGGTGGTTATTTACCGGAGGATAGCTCATTTTTTAACGAGCTTAAACGCGGAAAAACACTGCTCGGTCTTATGTTTATTTTTTAACGAGCATGAACTATGTGCTAAAACTGCTCAATCTTATGTTTATTTTTTTAACGGGCATGAACTATGTGCTAAAACTGCTCGATTTTTCATGGTCTAGTTTTGATTTTTTACCATAAATAGCTTTGCCTTTTCAAAGATAGTACTGTACCCTCAATTGCTGCATCAAACTAGTTAGAAATGAATAACATTTGCTTGAAAATGAGATTAAAACACTAATATTTCACTTTGAACTACGTAAAAAGCTATTAAAAAGTGTTTTTACCTCTCATTTTACCATTTCATTTGAACTTGGTTTGTTGGAGCTTTGGAAGTGCCTCTTCCCCTTTCATTTTCACCAGCTGATTTCGGGAGATTCTGTGGACGATTCTCGGCGCCGTCTGGACTAGGTAGGAACTAAACCTGAGCTCTTTCATTTCATGGTTTCCTTTCTGTATTCTGTGCTTGTTTTCCTGTTTTTCTGAGCCCCTGGGGTTTGATGGGGTCGCTCTGCCATCAGCTCACCTTGGGCACTCGAAACCTGCGCTGAATGTCAAGCAGTATGAAGGCAGTTTGACCTTCAACGCAGGTGGAACACTGTGCAGGTGCGTTGGGCACAGAAAAGGATTTTGTTGCACAGTTTTTGATGAATTTTTTTTTTGCCTGTTTCTCATCAAAACCAGGATCTAACTCATCTCATGTTTGTTTTTCAGAGATATTGGAGAAAAATGACCCTTACATGGTGAGAACGAGAACATGAAGAGGAGGACATGATTGCCCTACATGATCCTGTCACGGTGAACGCGCTGCGGAACTGTGGCCTGCTGAAGTTCTTCCGCATCTCTAGCATGAGACAACAGATTACCCTACTGCATTATTTGCTCGATGCTTGGGATCCTATCAACCAAGTATTCCAGATTCGGGGAAAATCTATCCCCTTGACCGCAGTATACATTTACTTCTTGACTAGCTTGTCGTGGCGGGGTGCCCCCATTTCTTTGTCAGGTTCGGCCCGAGGGAGTGACTCTGTGAGAGATTATGTCCGCCAGTATTGCAGGGAAGGATCTCAGCCGAGTAAAGACGGCAAGATCGTTATCCGTGAGGTTGCTGACAGGTCCCTTAGGTCTATCCTGTACACTATTGGTAGGATGGCTGGTAGTGCGTCTCTTCATGTGGCCAACAGATCTTATATGCAGCATGCCTTGGAGTGCCTCCAACCGAAAGTATTCAACTGGTGTGATGCAGTACTTCTTCAGATGAAAAGTCAGTTGACCAAGGTAAAGGACGGGAGGTTGAAGAACTTCGGGTTCGGTTCTATTTTGACCGCCTTTGCTTTGGAGAAGATACCACTGATGCAGCCACAGCACATTGCACTCGACTTGCCTTCTCCTACTGAACCACGCATGCAGAGATGGGTTGACCACATGTCTAGGCATGCTGGTCAATCTCAGATTTCTTTTTCTGATACCTTCTTCAGGTGGTTTGAGCGTCAGGAGATGGTCTATTCCGAGTATCCATATGTTGGCATGGACTTCCGGGGTGATTCGGATTTAGTACTGCTGGACGGCGAGCAGTGGGGCGCTATTGGTAAAATATTCAACCATATCACTGTTTAATGTTTTTATTCATAATGTCCATGTGCTTTATTCTATCAAGACTTTAATCAAACTCATGTGTGCGCGCAGATGTTGGTCCTGTTCGTCCAGCAGTTCGCCCGAGAGCGCCAGCCGCTGTCCCAGCAGGAGAGGCTGCCGGGAGGGTTATTCTTCTTGACCTTGATGTAGCCGAGACCCTCACAGCTGTGTAGGAGCAGGTCGAGAGTCTTACTCTCGGCATTCCAGACGTGAGGATCGACGAGTTACCTTTACAGTTGCAGCGGCATACTACTGGTGTGCCTAGACGATGAAATCGTCTCTTACACATGATCGCACAGGCCGTGACGTGCTATCATGAGCATCACTAGACTAGGGTGCCCCCTAGCATTTTGAGTTTTTGGGTCATGTGACCGATTTTGTCTTGGTTACAGAACATTATATGTAAACCATAAATAGCTTATATATATATATATTTTGATTTTCGGGGTTTTATTCGGGTTGAGTTATGTGATCCACATGTACAACATTGATGATGTGTTTCTTTTATAAATGTCGCAAATGTCTATCTAACACATAGTTTGCTAATGAGTCGGTTAATGTGTTTAAGTTTCTGGAAATATGCTGGTATTGAATTAAATCAAACTGTCTTTCCAAAATCTTAACCCTTAGAAACATGCGATAAATGGCTAGATTTCAGACGGAATATATACCATTGAGTTGTAGTATTACGAGTTGTGAGTCTAGCCTGACGATTAGCCGGCGTATACCATGGGTGATGGCATCAGAGAGCAGTTCTATCAATGCGCTATACTCAACGATGTTATTCGTTGATTGCCCAATACATACACCTCTGAAACTTACTAACTCGCCGCTTGGATCAAAAATGGCCCAGGCTGTGGAGGACAGGTTCCGCGAACTACGACTCGCTCCGTCGGCATATCCAACACATGTCTCCAAAAGGTTTGACATCTGCAATAAATGTAGAAAGGTGGATTACTCGACCAAAACAAACACTTTAGCGAAAACAAAATACAACAAAATCATACTGGTTACTATTTAAGCATAGTAACACTTGAGGTACAACCCATTACGGGGTTGCGCCAGTGGAATTCCGTCATAATCCATTAACTCGTAGGCTCCTTTTGCTAAAACTCGTTTAACAATATAGGGGCCCATCCATAAAGAATTAAATTTACCTGCTCCCAATTTATCGGATTCTTGGTCGTAAAGCAAGACCAAGTCACCTTCTGAGAAGACACGGGGTTTGACATTTTTGTCAAACTGCGCCTTGACTTGTTTCTTATGGGCTTCGTTAGCCAACGCGGCATCACGACGGGTTTCATCTAATTGGATTAATTCCAAGAAACGGGTCTCTTCTTCTGAAGTTCCGGGGAGGAGATCAATTGCGAGTTTAAGAGATGAGATTTCACATTGGACTGGTAAGACTGCTTCCAGGCCATATACCAGTTGGAAAGGTGTGAACCCGTTCGCATTCCTTACCGATGTTCAGTAGGCCCACAAGGCTGAGTACAGGATTAGGTGCCACCTTCTTTTGTGAACCCTGATCATCCTTTGCAACATACGCTTCAGGACCTTATTGATCGCTTCAACTTGTCCGTTGGCTTGCGGATAATACGGGGTAGAGCTGTTGTGAGATAGCCCTAGCTTGGCAGCTAATTCAACCATCATGTGATTGCAAAAATGCGATCCATGATCCGTAACTATAGCCTGTGGTACACCGAATCTGGCGACTACATGATTAAAAAAGAAAAGGGCAGTTGTTTCACCAGTGTTATCTAATGTAGGCATCACCTCGCCCCATTTGGTAAAATAGTCAACGGCGACTATAATATATCCATGCCCCCCAGTCGAGGTGGGGTTACATGTCATGAAATCGATGCCCCATTTGGAGAAAGGCCCAACAGCAACTATTGGCTGTAAAGGTGCGGGTGGTCTTCTGGTTTTGCTATTAAAAATTTGACAAGCATGGCAACTTCTGACTGCAGTTATGCAATCTTTGAACATGGTTGGCCAGAAGTATCCTGCTCGTAAGATTTTTTGTGTTGTAGCATATCCAGATTGATGCCCCCCACACGCGCCTGAATGACACTCATTCAGGGCTTTTTCGGCCTCCTCATGGGTGAGGCACCTTCTCAGAACTGTATTGATACCACGACGGTAAAGCGTATCACCGACGATCATGTAGTCTTTTGCTTGGTATCGTATACGTTTCTATTCTGAGTGAGAGGTGTTAGGCCTAAAATTTTGGGTTTGGAGATAAATTATTATATCTCCATACCACTCATTGCTTGTAGATATCAGAAACAAATTCTCGTCCACGATTGATTCTTCGGATGTTTCATCGTTGGACGACAATGGGAGATCGCACAGTAATTCTGCAAAAACTAGAGCTTTCTTTGATTTGGATTTTACAAATTCCAGATCAAACTCTTGAAGGATTGCTATCCATTTTGAATATTTTCCCCCTAGTAACTGTCGCGACAATATATAAGTCATGGGGTTGCAATCAGACAAAATGGTAGTTTTCCGAAAGAGGACGTAGTGTCGAAACCTTTGTATCGCTTGAACAGCCGCAGGCGCTAGTTTTTCAACATAAGAATATTTACTTTCTGTATCATTTAAGTTTCTACTTAAATAATATATAGGGTGTTCGATTGCATCGACTTCTTGAACTAAAACCATTGCAATGGTCGTATCTGCTACAGCTAGATACAGGTTAAAGTCTCTTTGACAATCGGGTGCGTACATTAATGATGCTTTTATTAAGGAATCCTTTAAAGCATCAAAGGAAGCTTGCGCAACCTGATCCCAGACGAAGGGTACCTCCTTTTTCAAAAGACGTGTATAACCTTTAGCAAGTTCGACGTAATTTGGAATGAACCTCCTTAGAAAGTTTGCTTTCCCTTGGAGTTTTTGAATCTAAAGCAAATTTGAAGGTGGAGGCAAATTGATGATTGCCTAGACCTTGCAAGGGTCTAGACGAATCCCATCCTTTGAGACTACAAAGCCAAGTAAACAACCAGAACTGACTCAAAATACACATTTGTGTGGATTGAGTCTTATCTTGTAGTGTCGGCAACGTAGAAATATCGCTTTTAAATGCTGCGGATGATCAGTCCGCTTTTGCGAATGAGCCGGAAGGTCGTCGAGGTATGGTTGAACGATGTTCTTGATGTCATGGAAGGCATAATTCATTGCCCTCTGAAACGTCGGCCCCGCGTTCTTTAAACCAAAGGGTAATTTTCGATATGCGAATGTGCCCCACAGACAAATGAATGCAGTCTTTGACTGGTCCTGTGGGCGGATATTTATTTGATTATACCTGGAAAATCCATCCATGAATGAAAATATTTCACATCCGGTGCATTCATCAATTATCTGGTCGATGAAGGGTGTAGGGTAGTTGTCTTTTGGACAAGCTTGGTTTACATCCCTATAATCGACACACACTCTAATCGTCCCTTGTTTCTTCATAACAGGGACAATATTCGATACCCAATCGGTTAGAGGAACCACGTAGATGAAACCAGCATGGAGAAGTTTTTCAACTTCTGCCTTAATGGCAGCGGCTTTCTTGGGGTGCACCTGCCTGAGCCGTTGTCTTACTGGTTTGACATCTGGATACATCTTAATTTCGTGTTCAACGATACTTGAGTCAATGCCTCGCATTTCATCATATGACCAAGCAAAGACATCTCTGAATTCGTGAAAACGAGCGTTATATATTTCCAGTTCTGAAGGAGAACAACCTTTGCCGACATAAATATTCTCTACAACATTTGTTTTAGTCGAGATATTTATGGCTATAGTCTCTTCAATATTGGATAAGTTTTGCTCGAAATCCACCGTATTTACAGTATTTGATAGGA
Organism: Pinus tabuliformis; assembly: GCA_031772625.1. NCBI lineage: Eukaryota > Viridiplantae > Streptophyta > Pinopsida > Pinales > Pinaceae > Pinus > Pinus tabuliformis. The sequence goes on from CM062814.1 coordinate 991,251,223, forward strand.
ATTCAAAAACTGTAGGGTGATAAAGGTCATCTTGAGTATCTTCTTCATAATCTGGAAGAAGGGAACGATGGTGGCAATCATTCCATGGTGCCCCCTCAATCAACATTGATTGTAGAATTCCTTCGTCGGTTCCATGCACTCGCGACCAAGGATCTAAAGGGGTACCATATTATCTAGACTTATCTACCCAAACGCTTGATGAGCGTTGATTTGGGCTCACCTCCCATGCCAGAAACATTGATTGCTACAATATTTCTATTGGGCTTGGGGGAAAAACCATTGCATGATCCATGTCGATATCGTCTTCTGAGATCTTCGTGGAAGATATCATATTGCAGGTACCTATCGACGCTACTTCCGCCAAGTCGATCGGAGGTGGAAGAGCGAAAGTTCCCATTAGTATAGGATCTTTTAGTAGGCCTACTCCGATATTCTGAAGTGAATGGGGGCTTCCATGGATCATGGGAATGCTTCCTGTAACTTGTGAACCATTAGGGAGGAAGTTTTGTTGGTCGACGATTGTAATTCCCCCTTGAAAAGGGAATGCAATATTTCTAAAATAGGTCGACACAACAGCTGCCATGGCATAGATCCATGGTCTTCCTAGTAGGATGTTGTAATCAAGATTCCCATCGATGACTTCAACATCTATTTCTACTATTTTTCCTCCTAGTTCAACCTTCAAGTTATTTAGGATACCATACGGGGTATATGTCCTTCCGTCGAATGCTATTAATGTTGTCGAGGATCGCGACAAGGTTGGAGATCCTAAAGTTTTCCAGCAACTCATCGATATAATACATGTAGATGCCCCCTCATCAATAATTGTTCGGTGAACAGTTTTGTTGAGGGCTTTCACTTGGATAAGGAAAGCTAGTTGAGCTGGTAACTGAGGATCGTATCCTTTGTGATCAAAGGATACAAGATTGGAATCCTTAGGATCAACCCCACTAATGGCTGATAACAAATCCTGCCTTTGGGATGGGTAATTTTGTAGTACCTCAAGAGTCGACATAGCGGATGGCGATTGGGCCAAATCTTCCACTATGTTATAATGTTGCGCTGCTCTGGCGCGAGGATTAAATGTCGACTTGTGTACTACTCCCTTTGGCGGTTTTATTGTTAATTCAGGAATGATGGGTGGTACAACTTCTGTCGAAGTTGTTGTCGAACTGCTTGGTTGATCTTTTTCCTTGCCGTTCGACAGCTGCGGATTCCCATAATCTTTGTTCCTTGTTGAAATCAAAGCATCATTTTGTTGCTTGGAAATCGACAACATAAGCACTTGCGACGGGGAAGCATTTCCACTTTCAACCAGATTTGTTCCTGGATTTGGAAACGGATCAGTTAACACTGCTGAGGTTTGCAAACTCTTAAAGAACCTTTTAAGCTCAGCTTTGTATGGACAATCTCCTGTCCGATGATCCTCATCACATATTTGACATGGATATTTTAGTTTCCTATTTCCAGGAGGGTTTGAAGAAGTTTTTTCAGGAGATGACTCACCCTGTTTCTTCTTCTTCCCTTTGTTTTGCTTCTTGCTTCCTGGTTGTTTGGTTTCTTTGCCTTTATCTTCCAATACAACATTTACTTCCAAAGCAAGAATTTTGTCTTTTGCATTTTGATCTGAAATCTTACGGGCCTTCTTGGAGTTGGCCTTTGTCGATTTCACGTTTGTCATGCCAATCACGCCATCACCGGCATGAGAGTCATTGTTTGATTTAGGAGGAGGAGGAATTGAGAATTCCGGTCGAGGGGCGTCAGGTATTTTTTCGTAGAGTGTGCCAGACTGAGTATAGACCAAGTCTAGATATTGCACACGAGCGATAACTTGCTCTTCCGTTACGACTCCCCCCTTTGCCACATCTTCCGTTATAGCAGGAAGTAACGACTTGATAAACCATTCAGCTAATAGCTGATCGGGAACGTACGTTTTTACCATCCTACGACGACGTCGCCACTCATGTATATGATCAGATATGTGAGTGGCCGTTGTCTGTTTGAAGTTGGTTAAGATTTTCGTTCCTGTTTCATACCTTATCGGTAATTGAAAATGGGTTAAGAAACTCATGGCTAAGGTGCTGAAATTGTCGAACGAAGCTCTAGGCAATTCAATATACCATTTTGCCGCTGGACCCATTAACGTCCTCTGAAAAAGGCGAAGCCTTATCGAATCATTGTTTAGGGTGTTTGATGAACACCATAGATGAAATGTCATCACGTGATTCGATGGGTCCTCACCTAGATTTCCATTAAATTTAGGAATATCTGAAGGAAGTTTGTGAGGAATCGCTGGCCACCAAGGGGCGTAAGCAATTGGATCGTTTGTTAACCAGTGTAAATCGGGTAACTCTAAAGTTGCCACGAATGGTAACTGTTGATTCAGGTTAGGTGAAGCATACCCAGGATACGATGGAATTGCCTGAGCAGTTGGCCTTTGCATACCAGCATAATGTAATTGATGCTGGTATGATTGATATGGTTGGTGGACATGACCACCGTAAAGTGGTTGATTTTGACCATTTTGAATGTATGGTTGTCCATTGTTCGCAAAGATCTGTTGCTCAGAACCTTGGTACACTTGTTGGAATTGTGGTTGTTGGTATTGCACCAGCCACGGTTGCGAAGCCATGTTCTATTGCGCTATACTAACCGTTGGAGCAAGGTGTGGGGTAATTGTACCCGTTTGGACCTGCGTCGCCCCACCAGTAGGCGATTGTGGTTGAGTCACAGGGTCAAGGGGCTATTGCATTACAACCTGAGAGATCTGAGGTTGACATACAACAGGCAACGTTTGAACTTGCGACACTGTCACAATAGCTGGTGTAGTCGGGATGTTCGACATAGGTACACATTGTTGCATAGAATACACAACCCTTGGTTGTTGGGGTAGTATAGGTACCCAACCACTTGATGTAACTCTAGTATAACCTGAATACTGTTGTGAACTCCCGTATGGATATCCTCCCGGAGGGGGTAATGAAAGGGCATACTGCCACCCATACGGTGGCAATCCGGAACTCAAGGGGATTGTCTGTCCTTGGGGACTGGATTGCCCAAATTGACCTCCAAATGGATCAATTTGGCGAGTCTCAACATAAGAGTTGTCGTATATTATTCCAGAGGAACAAACAGGAACAGACCATACTGTCGAAATGGTTCCTGGGTGGACTCCTTCTAGCGGTTGTGAGCTAGTCGGGACAGATGGTATGCCGGCAAACATTGTCGGAGTGACGGCAGGGAGTTCTAATGTCGCTGTGTCATTTGACACAGTCCTAGATGTTGACGGTTGTTCAGACATTTTGAGTCTATCCAAAAGATTACCTAGCGATTCTACAGGAACTTCCACTGGTGGTAGACTAACTTCTGATGTCAAAGGAAATAGAGTGACCTCGACTCCAAAATGTGTTGGAGTACTTGCTTGCGGATCTTCTACAATTTCCTCTATTGCAATCAAACCAGGTGGAAGGGGAAGACTGTCAGGTCCGTAAAATATTTCTGGTGCCAAAGAAGGGGTTGAATCAACAGCAACAGATGTTTGAGGAACAAGACTCTCTGAACATGTTACAGATGGAACTGGTTCAGTAACACAAGTGTTTGTTCTCAGACTAGGATCAGTATCACTGTCCCTCTGTGGTTGTTGAACTTCTTCTGTAGAGGCAGGGTTTCCAGAAATGTTTGGAGGAACCGGAATCTCAGATGTTGTTGGAACACTTTTTCTAACTTTGATAGGAGATTTCGAACCGGTTAAACGAGTTCGCTTTGTCCGCACTGTTTTCGATTCTGGAGACAAAGACGGTTGACTCGTAAGCCTCCGCGAACGACGGGGTTTCAATTGACTTTCTTCCACGATTTCGGATTACTCGATCAACCAAAATACAAGAAGGGGAAAGTGTGTTTCTGAATTAAATGAATTTTTAGATGCTTTAGACACAACTTGCTTTTTCAATTTTAAAGAGTCGAGAAAAAGCTAAAGATGACTCTAGTCTCCTTCGATGTTTTAACGATCCCGAAGTGACAAATGCTCGGATGGACTTTTTCCGTTATAGAGTCTGAAAAAGGCCAAAAGGAACCGCTATGGAGTTCTAGGTAGAGGGTGTGCCAAACTTTTCGCAAAACCGTAGAATACTTTTTAAGGTACGGGCGGTCAATCTTCCCGAATGCTGTGTTCAGTGCATTGCGATCAGTAGGGCGGCCGACACAGCTTCCTAAGGATAAAGGTTTTATGCCTATAGGGGTCTCCCAATATATACTCGACGGTACGTGGGAGCACAATCCATACTGGCGCTATCGTCCCTCAGGAGGAATCACCCAACCATCAGCGAGATCGACAGTCACCAGGTTTTATGACGCCGGAACACGTCTCTAGCCTAGACCTCTATGTTGTGCGTTATGTTACAAAGCGTTGTTAAGTTCATTCAATTTATTTTAGGTTGATATTTCTTAGAATTTTGCCTTTTTGGATCACCACGAGATGTATGATACAATTCCTAAATGCAGTCTAAAGATGATAAGAAAGCTTTTATATCTTTTCAACAATGAAAATCCTAGCTACAAGGGGAAAAGGAAGGCACAAACTTTTCTCAAAGAGCATAGAGCACACTGTAATGCACTATTCCCTAAATCAAACCATACAAACTATCAATATGCAAATGCACAAATGCATGTATTTGTTTTCGCTTCCTTAATATTGATGCCTAAAAAGAAAGATGTTGTACAAATTTGAATTCGATTTCAAGTGAAAACATAAGCAAGTTCCTTTTTAAAAATAAAAAAGACGATTACGACACTTTATGATTTACTTGTTTCGACACTAGAAATGTATAAATCCAAACCAAACGACAAAAGTAAAAGCTCAATCAACTGTGAACAGCAAACAAACTCACTCCTAAGATCAAAACGACACTTACGACAGGTCTAGATCTAAGGGTGACAGTATGACTAGTTTACTTTTGTAATGGGAAACTGCAAATGATGTAACAAATACACAAAGAACAAATACAGTTTCTTTATACAACCGAGGTGGAATTGAGGCAAAGAAAAGGGGTTTCAGATAGGTACACTGACTAATAACAGGCTGCAAAAAACAGAGATGAAACTGAGCAAAAGGAAGCAGGGAACCACAGCTGCACAAGCAAAGGCTAATCAGCGCACCCTCAACACAGAGAAACTGAACTTCAGCGCAGGTATCCTTCACGGGACCTGCGTTGAAATGCAGAACCTCTTCACAAAGTCTGTGCTGAAGTAGAAACGAGAGTTGTTTCTGGGTTCTAGGTTACGGTTTGCAGTTAAATCTACAGTTTTTGGCCAGATCAAAGCTATCAATTAGGTACAATTAGGAGGATGATTTAAAGGAGGACTAAGATCTATCACAAACGGCTGTTAGAGCACTTGTGGATCAGTTTGTTCAGATCATAAAAACAGGCCCAGTGAGTGGACTAGAGTGGCAGATCTCTACTTTGCATTTGAAAATGGCAAATGCATTTCGATTCGGCACTCCTGAGTTTATGAGAAGAACAACCACAAAAACACAAATAAACTAACAAGATACTCTCCCCAGCGGAGTCGCCAATTTGTTGTTGGGAAAAGTATCCAATTCAGAATGCCCCTATCCCACTCTAAGAGGTGATAGTGCCTTAGCAACAAACAGGTAAACTTATTTGAGTATTCTTCTTTATGAAATGTAAGTGAGGAAGAAGGATCTAACTAACCTGTATCTTCCGCTAGTTTGTCGATCCAAATCGCTCCTCTCTTCAGTAGCTCCTAGCTTCTTGCTCCTTCAACGGCCCAGCTTCACCGAATTCCTGCAAGATCACAAGAGAGAGAAACTACACAAAGATACAGATATACATTCATAAAAAGCTCAAGATCAGATTAAGCTAAACATGTAAGCATAACAAAACATCATTGGTACACAACATGTAGGAGAAACTCAAATAGTTTATTGATGAAATAAGAAAGTCCAAAAGGAGATACAACCAAGTGAGTTCCGATCTAGCATCTACCTCCCAGCAAAGGAATCCCTTCCTCTCCTCCAACAAAGCATAAATCACCCAATGCTAATCTCAATCTCAAACCAACAGCAATTCTCTGCAAAGTACACAATTCCAGCCTCTTGAACCTCTGGGTGAGAGATCCATATATAGATGTAAGCAGAGAGGATGAGTCAGCTTATGTTTTGACTTGTGGCTTCTCTCTGTCAGTTCTTGCTTCCACTTGGAGGTTGAGAACCTCTTACTCATCACTAGTCGAATTCATTGAGGCAAGTGTCATTGGAGAAGATTCTGGAAGCTTCCAGGGTCTTTCCACCTCGTTGAATGAGCTTGCCATTTGTCATTTCCCGCTCAGCGCACCTTGGTAGTGCTTCCACCTGCGTTGCAATGCACCTAGCTAGTGTAGACTCTGCATTTCAACGCAGGCAGCTAGTGGAGCCTCTGAATTGATCCTGAACTGACTATTTCTGAGTGGTTTTTGGTGGAGAACTTCTGGGAGAAGCTGTCATTGGTTGACCTTGTTCCTTTATGAGCTGTAACAACATCTTTAGGGACTTTGGATCCCTTGAATTATGGGCATTTCATGCTTATAGTTGTAAGGCACAAAAATGTCTATAACAATAGTATGGTCCACTTTATGTACTTATCCTCATATCTACCGACATGGTAGTACTTCTCCTTGATGGCACTCGAGAACGAATTGCAAGTGGGTGCGACGAAAAATAGTGAGGGTATAGTTCCGTCCTTCTTGTCACAATAGGTTTGCCACCAATCCTTTTAAAATATTTAACTATTTATCTACAACATCTATATCTATCTGACCCTCAAATATGGGGATGTCAAAGGTAACTTGTACCTTAGAGGGTGTGGCGCTTCCAGAGTAGCTGCTACAAGGAGATGCGTCATTGTTGGGTAGTCGTTGAAGGATCTATGAAAAGTTGTCCATCATTGCGTTCCTCTGTTTCTCGAGATATTCTTTGAGCAAGATTTTGAAAGGATCTCCTACCCCCTCATCTTTCTTAAATTTCTCCATAGGAGGTTGTCAGGATTTGCGAGGCCGGTCTTACAAAGGTTTGACCAATTTGATCCCTAACTCCTTATATCCTGACCTAGTTGCGGACATGCAAAGAAAAATAGAGAAAGAGCAGAAAAATCTGATACCACTGATCCAAATGTAAACAAGAATGAAAAAAATTAAAAATATAACCATAAATAAAAATATGAAACATAAATAACAATTCATTTCATTAATCTCAAATATTGAAATATGCTTACAAATAGAATAGAAATAAGACTAGCTTATTTGATGGTAGCTTGTCTCTATGAAGATATGTGGTGACTACATGCCTCTGAACTATGTTATAACGAGGCTTGAAGGCCTATTTATTATTGAGAAATAATGGAAAACCATAAACATACAAAAATCTAACCCTAGGAGATGAAGCACCAAAACTATGGGCCCTATTTAGGTATATTGGTTCATCAACTTCCCAAGGTCATAACTTAGGTATACGATATCCATTTGATGTGAAAAATACCTCATTAAAAAGGTATATATGAGGAATACAACTTTCAAGTGGCCAACAACAATTATTAACCCATGATGGCCATAATTTTCCCAAAAACGTCGTTTAGGGCCTTAAAACAACTGCGGAAGTTCAAGACCCGAAAAACTGACAATAATAGTAAACTGTGCTACAATTAAAGAAAATGAAAAACTGAAAGAGACACTGATCGGGGCCCAAGTGGAATAGGTGGATGGCCAAAAACATCCATCTGGATCAAGCCTTCCCCCTTAGGAATCAATTGTCGCCATTGCGTTGAGTGCCTCCATGAGATGGGGAAACTTATGCTGAACTTGGTCCCTAGTGAGCCACTTACCTTGGTGCAGAAGTTGGCCAACTTTGACAACCCAATATATTTGGACCTTCTGCTAGTGAGTGTTCCTAACCGATGTGTCCATAATCTGATCAATTGTGGCCTATTCCATGCAGTCTGGGTTTAAATCTATTAGTGTCATTTGTTCTACAATGTCTGATGCGTCCAATAATGGTGGGAAGTATGGTCGAAGGCGGTCCACATTGAACACAGGGTGTAGGCCAAGGAATGGGGGAATGATGAGATCAAAATAATTGTCTCCCACAACCTTGGTAATGTTGTAAGGACCATATTGGAGTTGTCTGAGCTTCTGATGGGCTCCAGTAAGGTGTTCTTTTTGCAAATGCAACCAAACTTTGTCGCCCACTTGAAACTTTTGTGGAACCCGATGTTGATCATGTCGTTGCTTGTACTTGGAATTTGACTTCTTCAAGATATCATGAAGTTGTTGGAAAATGTGTTGGATGCATTCAATAAATCTGGTCACTTTATCAGCCTCAGAAAATACATGTGTAGATTCTATCTGTGTAGTCGCATGGGGCATGGCAACATCAATCAGACACAATGGTTGAAATATTAGACCCACTTTAAATGGAATGTGATAAGTCGAGCTATTGAGAGATCTATTAGAACTGTGTTGCACATAGGGAAGACTATCATCCTAGGATTTTGGATGCTTGGAGTTATACATGCAGAGCATGTGCACTATCATCCTTTTGACGAACTCCATTTGGCTATCTGTATGGGAACGGAAGGCAGTCGACTTGGTGAGCTTGGTGTCCAATAATGTCCAGAGGCTTGACCAGAATGTGCTCAGGAACCTACTATCGTGATATGGTAGAATGGTCAGCGGGATCCAAAAATGTGTCCATACTTGTTCAAAGAAGAGCTTGGCAATTTCCTTTGTTGTGATACTCTTCTTATAGGCTGCCAATATAGCAATATTAGAAAATATATCCATGAACACAAATACACAGACATTACCATTCTTGGTAGAAGGGAGGCCATACATATATTCCATGGATATGGATTCCCACTACTAGATGGGAGTAGGCCGAAGAGTGTATAGGCCTTGTTTCTTGATGGTTGGCTTGGTGATAACATAGGCAGTGGAGGACTTGATATATTTCCCAACATATAGTCGGAGTTTGGGCCAATAAAAGTACTTTTGTAGTACAACCATAGTTCTCTCCACACCAAAGTGTCATACGACTTGACTGTAGTGGGTCTCCCAAATAAGCTTGGCATGCTCAATTGAAGGAACACAAAATTGGACCAGGTAGCATAATATTGCATTCTGGAGGTGGAAATAAGGAACTTTCTTTCCATCTATTAGAATATGGTATATAGGGGCAAAATTTAGATCATTTTCGTATAGTTGCGGCTCTCCAGAGGTGTCGTGGCCACAAGAGTTGAGAATAATAGTCAGTGCTACAAATGAGGGTCGGCTCAGGCAGTACACAACATTATTGGTGCTTCCCTTTTTTAATTTAATGTTCAAGTGGAATTTTTACAGATATGTAGACCATTTCTGATGGTGATCATTTTGTAACTTCCATTGTGTCTATATAAACTGAAGAGTTCGGTGATCATTGTGGATGATCTTCTCCTTCCCCAGAATGTAATGCTTCCATTTTTGGCAAGCCTGCATGATGGAATACATCTCTTTATCATAGATGGGGTACTTTCGAATTGTATTAGAAAGAGTTTCTCTATGATAGGCCACTAAATGCCCTTGTTGGGTGACGACTCCACCAATAGCATAGTGCAAGGCGTTTGTCTCGAATTCAAATGGCTGCTACAAGTCTGGAAGTGTGAGTACCGGTGTAGAGAAGAGTTGATGCTTCAATTCAATGAACGCCTTCTATTGGGACTCATACCAGGAAAAATTTGCTTTCTCCCCACTCTTAGTAATCAGACTCAAAGGCCAAGTGATATGGGAGAATCCTAACAAAAACCACAGATAAAAATTTGCAAGGCCCAAAAAGTTGAGAAGCTTCATTAGAGTGGTCGGGACTGGCTAATCTTGAATGACTTTGATCTTATTCAGATCCACATGCATGCCACACTCATCTATGATGTAACCCAAATATTGGACCTGGTTCATGCCAAAGGTGCATTTCTCCATGTTGGCACACATTTTGTGCTACCAAATTGTTTGAAGGACCCGCCGAATGTGTTGCAAGTGTTCTTCCCAACTCTTGCTAAAGATGAGGATGTTTTCCAGATAAAAAACCATGAATGAATTGATGAAGGGATACAATATGTCATCCATTAGCCTCATAAAAGTAGCAGGGGAATTTGTTAACTCGAAGGGCATAACAATCCATTCAAAATGGCCTTCCTTGGATTTGAAGATGGTATTCCATACATTTGTGGGCTCTATTGGAACCTGGTGATATCCAAAATTTAGATAGATCTTACTAAAATACTTGGCCCCCTTGAGTTGGTCCTGAAGGCCATCAATCCATGGGATTGGATACCTGTTCCTGACAGTGATTTTGTTTAGTTCCTGATAATAAATGCAGAGCCTCTAGGTCCCATCCTTCTTCTGTACAAGTACAATCAGGCTCCCACAAGGTGAGGAACTTGGTAAGATCTTCCCTTTTTGTAGCATCTCCTAGATTTTCCACTTGATCTCTTCATTTTCCAGAATGGGGTGGCAACATATCAACGAATTGGGCAGAGGTGCTCCCTGAGTCAGATAAATTGAATGCTTTACCTAAGAGTGAAAGGGTACCCTTGCCTGTGAGAAGAAGATGTCGTTGTATTCTTCCATGACCGTATCCACTTGCTTCTGCTGCATGGAGGAACCTTTCTCGGGGGAAATGGATGTGGCTAAGATCTTCCCCTTACTTTTAAAGTGAATCGGAAAGAAAACAATTTTCCTAGTCTGGGAGATGATGTTACTGCATTGCTTAGCAGAGACCAAAGAGATGGCAGTAGGCAGGGTTAGCTCCTATATCCTGTATAAATTAATACTCAAAGAAATAATAATAGAGCGGGGTATAGAATCATATACAACATGCTACTTCCACATGGTTTTTCTAATAATACATTACAAACTTCAAGAGGAGCAACATCACATAGTACCTCATCTATGAAGGGCTTTATGTTGTAGGGAAGGTGATAGTGTTGGCTGACGCGGAGATCTCTTCCTTGGTGAAGCCACTCGATGGTGTACAAATGTGAATGTGTTGTAATTGGTAGGCCCAACCACTTCACAATATCTACTGAAATGATGTTCTTTTGGCTCAAGTTGTTCACAATGAACTGCAATGGAGAACACTTCACCAACATTTGTGTGTGGAATAGGTGTTCCACCTCCTCCGGATCTTCAAGCTCAATATTCTACATCTTGGTGGTGGCCATAGTGGCACTAGGCTCCGCATCAATGAATTTCTTTCCTTTTTCATTCTCCTTGTCGGGTTTTGACTCAAAATTGGAACATGCATTTGACTCATAAGCCTTCAACTCGATCACTTGTGTTGTGAGTTGAACTCTTATGGAACTCACACCGCTTTCCTGTGTCCTTTTTCTTTGTGGTGTTATTATTTTCTTGCAGCTTCAACAAGATATCCTGGGTCGCCCCACCTTGGATTTAACCTTTGCTATGTGGTTTTGGGTCGAATTTCCCTTGCCTCAAATTCACAGATAAAAAGTCTCACTTTTTCTATTTAAACTTCTTTTGAATCTTGACAGCATATCGATACACCGTACCAAGCGAGGAGATGTCCAGGAACTCCATCTCATCTTGGATGTACCTATGTAGGAAGTCGCGATACTTGAGTACCAAATGTTTCCCAGAATGCTTGATACCCAACTTAGTGCAAAGGGTATGAAAAACATTGGTAAACTATGACACGTCTTGGTCCCTTCCTTGCCGCATCGTGGCCCATTTTATGTATCTATGCTCATAGCTCCCGACAAGGTAATTCTACTCCTTGATGGCATCCTAGAATGAATTATTCTCACAGTATATTTCCCACTAGTCCTTGACATGGGGGACAACTTTGAGAAGTGAAAAAGTAATATTTTTCTAGTTGGAAAAGTCATGAACAAAAAATATCCTTCTAGCATATTTTACCATTTATCTACAACGTATGCATCTATCTAACCCTCAAATATGAGGATGTCAAACTTAACTTATACCTTAAAGGGTGTGGCATGTCTAGAATAGCTGCTGAAAGGACATGTGTCGCCCTTGCGTAGCTACTAAAGGATCTGGGAAAATTTTTCAATTATCGCATTCCTTTGTTGCTCGAGGACTTCTTCGATAAAGATTTTGAGAGGACCTAGTGCTCCTTCACCTTTATTCTCTTCCTCCATGGGAGGCCTTAAGGATTTGTGAGGTTGGCCTTGCAAAGGTTCAACCAGTTTGAGCCCTAAGTCCTTTTATCTCAACCTCGTTGGGTACATGGAAAGAAAAATAGAGAAAGAGAAGACCGCTTTGATACCACTGGTCTGAATTTAAACAAGAACGCAAAAAATTATAGATATAACCATCAATATAAAGATGCAACATAAATAACACTTCATTTCATTAATATCAAATAATGAAATATGCTTACAAACAAAATGGAAATAAGACTAGCTCAGGCGATGGTAGCTTATCTCTGAGAAGAGATGTGGTAGCTACATGCCTTTGAATCGTGTTACAATGAGGCTCAAAAAACCAGCGCCCCCCATATTTAAATTATTGAATCAAATAATGGGGACACTTTCATTTGATTTCTATTTTGATTGTTTCATTGAATCTGACTTTTCACAAGCTTTCCACCGATACTTGTTTCGCTTCATTTGGTCAACCAGTTTGTAAATAACACTCCTTTGGAGTTTGATCATTTTCTCGCCTGGACTAAAAAATGTAAATAAATGTATGATATTTGAATTTTTGCAGTTAAAATGGTCAATTATTGTGAATATTAACTCTTAGTTAATTTTTTACTAATTCTTTCATTTTTCACTGACGGTCCTACAAAATGACCCAGCTAAATTATACAACAGATGAAAACATGTTTCAAGATCTTGGTAATTTACTCCAATTTGTTATTTTAAAACAAATTTCCAAACCCAAAACCCCAAAATTGCAAATTGGCTGTAGTCCAATTTGTAAGATCGTTAATTCATGTGGCCACACTTCACATCTCTTCTCTTCCTTCCAAAAAGAATTTGCAATAAAATTTTGCGATTACGATATGCTGGTAATTTTCTCCAATTTGTTATTTTAAAACAAATTTCCAAACCCAAAACCCAAAATTGCAAAGTGTCTATAGTCCAATTTGTAGGATCCTTAATTCATGTGGCCCCACTTCACATCTTTTATATTCCTTCCAAAAAAAAATTGTGATTGCGATTGCATATCGCATATCGCAACTTCCTTAAGCTCCTTAATTTAAAAATTTTTGGATCTGCAATTGAAAAATATGCGACGAGGTAAAAAGTTTTAATATAACATTTTTTCCACCTCCTTATACCTCTCGACACTGTGACCTTAGCCACCCTCCACCTCATCTCACCTCACTCCACCTTATCCCTCCATAACCTCATGTAAGCCTCCTTATCACTCCACTCTTCCATTAACTCCCTCCTCTCCATTAAAACTCTCCTCACCTCTTCACATGGTTCATGCGTGAACCAATATGCCACTTATGGCCCATCCATGTGGGACCACACCAACCACTAAAATAAGGACATTTGTCCTTTGTTTAATATTTTTGTTTTTTAAATATTATTTAAAATTTATTTAATTTTTAAATTTCATATTTTTAATTTAATTTAATAATTTTCATTAATTAATTTGTAATTAATTTAGTTTAATTTTTAATTGTAATTAATTTGTGTATTTAATTAATAAAATAATCAATTAACAATTAATTTATAATTAGATTTTAATTAAAAATTCTGATTTTTAGTCTAGGCAACAGAAATTCCAGAATTCTGGCAGTTTTAATTCCCCAACTTGGAGGCTCATAGATTGAGTTTTACTTGGACAAATGAGGCTCAGGATGGCTCATTGGAAATATAGAATCATGGAGAACATTTTTGAGGTAGTTTCAATACCAAATTTGATCATTTAATGGGTATAAAATTCAGTGGAAAATCAAGCTCCGAATTTTTAATAAAACTAATTTTCTAAGTTTAATTTTCTACATTCTCATTTTCCCACAACTTCTTCTAAGTGTAGATCCATTCGTCTATGTTCCCCTTAACCAATTAAATCTTCACATGAATCAATAGAAATCCTAGATTTATTTTATTTTAATTATTTAATTAAGTTTTAATTGGATTTGTTTGAATTCTAGATTTGGTATTTTGATTTTTTTTTTTCAATTTAATTTAATTTTGATTTGTTTATTGCAAGAAAAAAATTGAAGAGATGAGGAGAAGAAGGTCCTAATCAATGAGAATTTTTCAGCACTAGAAGAACGAAATTTTTAGCCAATGAAAATTAATGGAGAAAATTTATTCTTCAACAAACTTTATTGTTGAGAATTCCTTTGTAAATATTATAAATAATAGATTGTAGAATGTATTAAAGGGCTTCTCTTATCTGCAAATCTGAATTCTTAAAGGCACTAATGTAATAGGGATTTAGAGTTGTAGGTGAGAGGAGAGAAATCCTAGATTTGGGGATTATTGAGGATTTTTCATTTACATTCTGAATTATGTATGATGAATAGAGCTTGCACTACTGCAACTCTTGTTGTAACAACAAAAGTTCAAAGATTTTAGAAGACTGTTGGAGACCAGAGTCAGATAAATGGATTCAATAAATTGGTATTTCTAATACTATTGTTTTAAATACTAGTTTCATTTTATGATGGAAGGATTGTGTCATTTTATTCGTATTTGTGCACTATTGTCGATACAAGTAATTTGTCTCAATTATATGTTATTATTTATCTCTTCTCTTATGGGTTGAATTCTGACTTCTGAGTAACTATTTACTCATAAATCTGTCATTTAATATTGATTTAACAAATAATGGTATGTTGTGAACAATTTCCTCATATCATTGTTTAATTATTCGAATTACGGATTTAACAATCAATATCATTATGTGAACTACTTCCTAAATGTTGGTTGTTGATTATTTTAGTTAAGAGGTCTCTAAATAGAATGTATTTTGGTATTCGTAATGTCAGTTAATTGAACTACTTTGTTAGTTTGATATTCATCATAAGCCAAACATATTTAAATCCCAATCATTTAAATATCTTTCTCTCAGTTGGGTTAGATCTATATTTTCCTAATTGAGATAGGATTATGATTTAGTTCCTTTTGCTTGCATTTTAGAATAATTTTGCATTTAGATTAATTCTACATTCCTAAAAATCCTCTTCATAAAGAGGAAAACTTCAGTTGTGGCTTAGATGAGCCCTATATCAGTTTAAGGATCACTTTCTTGCATGATCAGCAAGAGGGCTGATCTGATGTCTCTTTTTCATTGGTGGATGAAAGACATATTTTAAGCCATATGAGATTGAGAGAAGGTAACTAGACCTAGTTAAACCAGTCGGAACCACCATTCTAAACGGAAAAGGACCTGCTTTAAGGTCCAGACCGGGTGGTCATGCCCAATGTTGTTGAATCAAATTTCGAGGCTTCAACATTTTGGCGCTAGAAAGAGGGTGTGGAACTTGTTGTTTATTGTAGTCTTTATATTCTAACATTTTGTTTTTCACAATGGATCCTCTCAAACTTCCAATTTGGAGTTGTATTTCTAGATGTGCATCTTCCAATACTCCACCAAAAGTGGTAAGACTCTTGTCTCAGCTAAAGTTTAATGGTAAGAGGAATACTTTTTCATTTAAGCATGCTTTACAATTCATTCAATTTTTTTCAAATTATACATTTCAAGGAATTGATGAAGGTATTTTATGCAGAATTTTTTCTCTTACATTCTTGGAAAAATCCAACAGTTGGTGTCAATCACTTTCAGTTGCCTCAATTCACAACTGGGATCAATTTTTTACAATGTTCCTTTGTAAATTTGACCACTATAACTACAAACACGTATGTGACGAAATCAAAGATTTACAAAGATTTGAAAATGAGTCTTTGATTGATTTTACCATTCAATTTTGTTTAAATTGATTGAGATTTAAAATTAAAGAAAAATATTCAAAAGATGAATTATTAGATTGATTTGAATATATTTGCTATCTTCCTCCCATTCATAATCCATGTCAAATTATTTCAAGATTTTCTCAATCTCCTTACAATTTCATTAACATTATTGAGAATTCCAATATCGAGCTGCAAACAAATGATGATGAAGTGGCCTCTATTATGTACGATCAATTTCTTCATTTAGTGCACACTTCCTACAGTATTAATAATGATCAGGATGCACCTTCACATGTCAGTGAATCTCAATCACAAAGCTTGGAGAATTTTACGATTCAAATTCAAGAAGATATTAGCAACAATATTGAAGAAAATACCACTTTGAAATATGAAAATTAGTATGCGTTAAATTTAGAAAATCAAAACATAAATCAGTATGCATTAAATTCAGAAAATCACAACATAAATCTATTCCAATCATTAATAGAAATTCATCAAGATTTCTATGATCCAATTGAAATTCAACTAGAAAAGATATTTCAAGAGAAGGTAATTATAAATAGTATATTAACAATAGCTGTACATTCTTCATTCAGATTTAGTTTTCTTAGCTTAATTTTATTTATGCTCTTGTTACTAATGTTTGACATGTACATGCATGCAAGAAACAAAACGTTTGCATAGTTACATTGGAAGTATGATTATACATAGTCATGTTTCTTTCATTAAGTTAGAAATAGGAATAGATTAGCTTAGATTATATAACTTTGTCTACTTTTATTTCATTATTTCAAATTTTCAATAAAGAATGTAATGAATCTGATTTCTCCTAGGCATCCCCTTTCATTTTTGGAAAGTGGATTAAAAGTTTTTATAAGCTCTTATATCATACATATTTATAAAGCCCTTAATTGTCTTGTTTTGCAAGAAAATCATCATATTGATCATACATGAAGAAATTCCAAGAATTTGCTACAGCTTGACAATTTTTTGATTCATAAGTATGTCAAAAAAAGAGCTCATTTTCACCACTCTTGTGTTCCAACGTAAATTTGAGGTGGATGCAATATGAGAAATCATTACTTAGCATTTTTAGATAAAATAAGTAGATGCCACTAAACATGGGAGAAATTGAAGATTCATGAGGTAAAACTTACAGTCAATTTTCTTCCAAGTATGCATTTACATGTTCATTGTCATCTATTGTTAGTTTTACTTGTTCAAAGGTTATTTATTATTTATTTTTGTTTTGTTTCTTTTACAGGTCTTCATTGACTTGATTATGGAGACTTAAGATAAGCAAGCAGTCAGACCTTTTCAAACCTACAACATGTTCAGTGAAGCATTTATGATTTTGTCTAAATTTGAGGATTATCTAATTTTGCTTCTATTCATTGAAATCCTGATAAGTTTTAATAAATTCTCGGAAAAGTCATATTGGATTGTTATATTTCATATCTCTCTTCTTAAGAAGGTTATGATAAAATTACTATCCGATCAGATATTTCGACGGTTAATTAAATTATTAAAGGGCTATTTATTTAAAAGAAAAGTTAAATTAGTTGCTTTCTTTTTTAATACTTTAGGAAATAATTGAACCCATGTATGGCACGTCATATATTGAATTCGCATATAGGAGGTTGTTAGGCCCCTGTACTACTATTGTAATCCCTTATTGTTATTAGTACAACCCCGTTATTATATCGTTGTGCCCATGTAGTCCCATATTGTTATTATTTTTCCCCATAGAAGCCCATTATTGTTATTATTGTGCCCTTGCATTATTATTGTTATGTCGGCTCTCATTATATTATGACCCCTTAAACTCCTATATTTAAAAACGAGGTCTTGTCATTTGTATCATCCCAAAATTGTTCATTTGTGTAACGTAAAGGAGGTTTCCCCCTTGAAGAGGCTTATTTTCAAGGTGTTCATCTCTCTTTTCTATCTTTTTTGTGAGTTAGTTTCATAAAATTTGGTATTAGAGCTTTGGATTCTAGGGTTTCCCTGCTCCAAACAGGTCATTATGGAAATTTCACTATAATTTGTTTTTTTTGATGTTTCAGAAGCTAAAAAAAACCCATTTGAGATGAAATATATGTGAATCGCGGGTCTAAATTTTAGATATTTTCTCGCTATATTGTCAGAGATATGATATGAGGAATTTAGAGTTTTTACAAGCTCCAAAATTTCATCTAAAACGGGTCATCGTGAAATTTTCACTATAATGTTTTTGCTATGAAGTTTCAAAAGCTAAAAAAAAAACCATTTTAGAAAATAGTGGTCTGAACCTCAGGCCCAAATTTCAGATCTTGTCTCGCTATATTTTGGGATATATAATCTGAGGAAGTTAAGGTTTTTAAGACTCCTGAATTAAATCCTAAGTAGGTGACCTTGGGAAAATCATCATAAATTTCTCTCTGGGCATCATATTGAAATTTCGTAAGAATTTATGGAAAGAGAATGGACTGTATTTTGTTTGGGTATAATTTTCAAAACCTAAGGTTGAAACAGTTACACGTGGCACATCGTACAAGTTTACTCTACTGAACTAGTCTATAATTAGGTGATCATGGGAGATTGGAAATAAATATTTCTTCGAGAATCCAATTGTGATCAGACTTGCGAAGTTAGGAATAGGACTCAGAGGGCTATTATAGGCAAAAATTTTAGAATTAAAGATCTGAAATTACAGAGTTACAGTCGTTTCAAGATCGAGCTCCTAAAATCAAGAAAAAGAGAGATGAGGAAGTTTGATGGCAAGGATCTGGTAGTTTGGATACTATAGATGGAGAAATATTTCGATCTACATGGTGTACCACTATTACAAAAGCTACGCATTTCATCTAATTATTTAGAAGCAAATCAATTTTTATGGTATAAAGGGATTTTTTCTCGTAAACCACTTGTCATGTGGTCAATTTTCACGGAGGAAATGATAGCACATTATGAGGATACAAAGAGCAACACCTTCTTTAGCCAATTGATGAATCTCAAACAAAAGGGTTCAATGGCAGAGCACATTGAGGATTTTCAAAAATTGAATACAAGGGTAAATGGTATTTTAGAGAAGCAAAGGATTGATGTCTTCATAGGGACTTTAAAGGATAACATTCAACATGAGGTTCGTCTTTGGGAACCTGATTCATTGGAGAAGGCATTCAGGGTGGAAAGAAAAATTGGAAGCGAAATTATGGAAACAAGGAATCCCACCACTCATGACTATAATTATGGAAGTGTTTTTCCTCCTAGCCTTCCACAACCTACAAGGTTTACATGACAACAATTGGAAGAAAAAAGAGAAAAAGGGCTTTGATACAATTGTGATAGCAAATACACTAAGGGTCATAAGTGTGCTGAGAAGAAATTATTTTTCATAGATTATGAATAGGAGGAAGAAAATGATCAAGAAACATCAAAAGAAGAGGATATACACCAGGAACCAACCCCAGAGAAAGAAGAAATGAATCTGACCATATATTGTAAATAATTGGCAAGAATTACCACTCTTCAAAATCGAAAGATAGAAGGAAATATCAAGAAGAAAAAGGTTGAAGAAGTGAAAGATCACATCGAGAAAGAAGAAATGAATCCAACCATATATTGTAATGCATTGACCGGAATTACCACTCCTCAAACTATTAAGATAGAAGGACATATCAAGAAGAAAAATGTTCAAGAAATGAAAGATCACATGGAGCATCAAGAAATGATTCCAACCATATATTGTAATGCATTGGAAGAAATTATGACTCGTCAAACTCTCAATATAGAAGGACATATCAAGAAGAAAATGATTCAAGCAGTGAAAGATCACATCGAGCATCAACAACAAGTTCTCCAACTTTTAAAGGATAACGCCACTTTGGTGCAGAATCAAATGAAACAACGGGCATATCAACATCGCAGTGAAAGAAGTTTTGATGTAGGCGATTGGGTATTTTTATGGCTACATCTCAAGAAATCTATTTATGAGAAGGAAATGTTGGCAATACTACATGCACTTAAGAAATGACAACCTTACCTAATGGGAAGACACTTCAAGATAAAAATGGATCATGATAGCCTTAAAAACTTTTTAGAACAAAGATTATCTTTATAAGAACAGAAAAAATGGTTCACAAATATGTTGGCTTATGTCTTTGAAATCATCTACAAAAAAGAGATGAAAAATGTTGTTGCAGATGCACTCTCAAGAAAGGATGAGGATGTGGAAGCATTGTTTTTGTGCTATTTCTATTATCCAACCAGATTAGATAAATGAAGCAAGGGATGAATCGAAGAAGGATGAAGAAGTGTGGCCACTCATTCAAAAGTTGCAGAACATCCCAGTTCAAACAATATTGCCAGACGTTGATGAGGAAGGAAATATCATATTGGAACCTGGAGCAGTCACAGAAACAAGAACTTGACAGCTATGAAATCAATCAATTTCCAAGTATCTCATCAAGTGGAAGAACTTACCCACTAAATATTTCACATGGGAGGACAATAATTTTGTACAGAAGCATCAAGAAATACTCAAGCGTTGAGGACAACACTTTTTGAAAGAGAGGGGCATGTTAGGTCCCTATACTACTAGTGTAATCCCTTATTGTTATTAGTACAACCCCCTTATTATATTGTTTTTCTCATGTAGTCCCAATATTGTTATTATTGTGCCCTTACTTTGTTTTTTCGGCTCTCATTATATTATGACCCCTTAGATTCCTATATATAGAAAGGAGGTCTTGTCATTTGTATCATCCAAGAATTGTTCATTTGTGTAATGTAAAGGAGGTTTCCCCCTCGAAGAGGCTTATTTTCAAGGCATTCATCTCTCTTTTCTATCTTTTTGTGAGCTGGTTTCATAACATAGGTTCTCAAATGAGCATACTCCAGATACCTCCGATCCCCCGATATTCCCATCTGCTCATTCTTCGATAAACCTTCTCCCCAATATCACATCATCCATATCACAAAACCTTTGTATCGTAAACATTTGATCGGAAGTAGCTCTTAACATTTCCCGATAAAAAAATGCCGATGCAAGACCTCCGATATTCCTTTTCGCTCATTTTTTCGATAAAATGACTTTGCCAATATTGTGATGTTTACACAACCCCAGACCAGATATGACATTTAAACCCAGTTCTGAAAGATATTGCATGTGTGCATAAATCACAATTTCAGTTGAGACACATGTTTAAAAATTTTGATGTCTCAGATCTGATATGAAATTAAATCCATATAATAAAGCTATCATGTCTGTTCTTCATCGCACATCGGCATGTCAACGAGGTTATGTCTCGTATTGAAATCTACCGATCGCCTATCTCTTATAAAATCCAAAGCCAGTCCCACTAATGTGGCACACTATTTATCGCATTCCCGCTATCGCAAGATTATTATTGGTCACAAGAATATTATTGGTGTTTCCTTCTCCTATCAAATCCGATTTGCAATATGACTATTCACCGATATCACAATCTCTCCATCGCAATTTCCCATTGCATATGCTCCTATTGAAATCCTGTTATTGCAATGCTTCTATCAAATTGAAAAACTCAAATGATGCCTTGTCTTGAAATCCTCCGATGCGATAAACTCTGGTATATGCCTTGTTATGCGAAACATCCGATGAGGCATTGTCCTGTATAAAAGAATTTAAGGCACTTTTGGACGGCCATTGTGGTAATTTAGAAATTCATAAGAAATTTGGAACCTGGCTAAACCATTTTTGATTTCTCCAATATTTTGGTTTTAATACATCACTCTATATTTAGTATACGAAATTCAAGGCCTCTCCATCTATACTTCTATTTTACATTTTCTTGGATTAGGACTTGATTCTGAACAATTTATGAAAATTATGGAATTGATATAAAACTTGTAATATTATGAGAACATTCATCACAATGATTCTTTAAGAAGCATATCTTCATTCTTATTACTAATGGATTTGTTTTTTAGATTCCTTGGACATAAAGCATTGCATGATTCTAGGTTACTGCTCACTTTAGATTAAATTTAATAAATGATGATTTTGGGTCAATAAAATTTCTTCATGATTTTAATTCTAATTAAAGGAAGAAGTTATCTTTGGTTGGAGAAAATGATATATTTCAGGTAATATTAAATGCAATTATCCAATAGTACGTTTCATGTGCCCATTTTCATTACTTTACTTTTGTTTTTAGTTTCTTTTTTTTTTATTTTTGCTGATCCTGAACTCTATTTTTATAGGTCTTCATGAACCTTTCACACCTCTACTAGATCAATTTTGAAGTTCATTATATTTTCTTTAGTTTTCTTTGAGATTATTGAAATAAGTAATAATGATCCTAATCAGCTAAACTGGGGAGTTTCTGAACCCCTAGTCTGTTTTCTTAAGAATTACTTTTATTAGAAAATGGTTAAGATGTTTTTTGTAGGTTTTTCTTTGAAATAAGAAATTTTGCAACAGACAGAGACTTCTCATTTAACATATTATCCATCATCACTTCTATTTCAAACTCTTCATTTCGAGACCTTATTTCTTATAACTCTACAAGATAAAAAAATCTGAATCTCAACATTATAAGGAACGTACATATTCTTATTTTCTTTTTTGTTGAGATATTTGTATAAGTAGTCTTGTTGGAGTTTATCTTTTATATTTGGATTTTTCTTTCAGTTTTTTCTTTCTTTAATTTTTTTTGTTTACTGATTTCTTTACCACTTTAGTTTAGGAATTCTTTTCATTTTTCTTTCGCTTTTGTTTTGATTTTGGTGACTCTGCCATGATTTATGTGGAAGGTCTTTTTCCTTGCCCAACAACAATTAACATACATGGGAAATCTCCTAACTCTATCTATTATAGTGAATTTCATTTATCATTAAAGGGATACCTTTATGGAACCATAAAACCATCTTGCTTTGAAAAATTTCATGGAGGAACACACATCCTTACTAAGTGATGGAGTTTACTTTTTGAAATAAAGAAATGATTTGAGTTCAATACAATGAATCTCTCCCACCCATCCACATAAAAGCCTTTAATTGATAGTTCCAGGGAAAGAATTTGGAGTAAACATTATGAAAGTGTTATGTCCATTAAACATAAATATCTATTACCATCCCACCTCTTTCACTCAAATACATCATAAAATAAAAGCCTGCAAATGTGCTTATCAAAAGAGTGATTAAAAGAGGAAGCATGAGAAATACAAGTAAACTTGTCAGGGCTATGGATGGTTGTTGGCAGCAGGACTAGGCTTGTATGGCATAAAAGACAACTTTTCTGAGGTACTGTTCAGGCTCACTGGAAGTGAAGTGATGTCAGAGACCAATCATAAAATGGATATATGATTTACCAAAAAATCTTATCTATACCTTCTTCTATTTTTCATATGAGGTAGTTTTAAAATAAATTTCACCAAATATTGGATTCATGACATTTACTCAAATTTTATTTCAGTTCTTATTTTTACAAACTAATATTTCTTAATCTATTTATGTGGGACCTATGCAAATGTTTTACTATTAGACAATTTCTTGAACTCCATTATTTTTAACCTTTGGGTAAATTAAAGTTCATTATCTTTAACTAGAGATAACTAGTTCTTCCCAGTGTGTCACCATTGTTGTAGGGAAAACCTAACACCCCCATATTTGAATTATTGACTCAAATAATGGGGATCCTTTTATCAGATTTCTATTTTGATTATTTAATTGAATTTTGAATTTTTACTAGCTTTCCATCCATACTTGTTTCACCTCAATTGGTCAATCGGTTTGTAAATAACACTCCTTTGAAGTTTGATCATTTTCTTGTTTGGACTAAAAAATGTAAATAAATGTATGATATTTCAACTTTTGCAATTAAAATAGTCAATTATTGTGAATATTAACTCTTAGTTAATTTTTTACTAAATATTTCATTTTTCAGTAACGGTCCTACAAAATGATCCAGCGAAATTGTACAATAGATGAAAACACGTTTCGGGATCTTGGTAATTTACTCCAATTTGTTATTTTAAAACAAATTACCAAACCCAAAACTCCACAATTGCAAAGTAGCTATAGTCCAATTTGTAGGATTGTTAACTCACGTGGCCCCACTTCACATCTCTTCTCTTCCTTCCAAAAAATATTGCGATTACGATATCCCAACTTCCTTAAGCTCCTTAATTTGAAAGTTTTTGGATTTGCGATTGAAGAATATGTGATGGGGTAAAAAGTTTTAATATAAATTTTTTTACACCTCCTTATACCTCCCGACACGATGACATCACGCACCCTCCACCTCATCTCACCTCACTCCACTCCACCTTATCCCTCCATAACCTCACGTAAGCCACCTTATCGCTCCACTCTTCCATTAACTACCTCCTCTCCATTAAAAGACTCCTCACCTCTTCACATGGTTCATACCTGAATTAATATGCCACTTATGGCCCATCCATGTGGGACCCCACCAACCACTAAAACAAGGACATGTGTCCTTTGTTTAATATTTTTGTTTTTATAAATATTATTTAAAATTTATTTAATTTTTAAATTTCATATTTTTACTTTAATTTAATAATTTTCATTAATTAATTTGCAATTAATTTAGTTAAATTTTAATTGTAAATTTAATTAATAATACAATCAATTAAAAATTAATTTAGAAATAGATTTTAATTAAAAATTTTGATTTTTAGTCCACACAATACAAATTCTCGAATTCTGGCAGTTTTAATTCCCCAACTTTGGAGGCTCATAGATTGAGTTTTACTTGGCCAAATGAGGCCCAAGATGGTTCATTGGAAAGACAAAATCATGGAGAACATTTTTGAAGTGGTTTAAATATCAGATTTGATCATTTAGTGGATCTAAAATTCAGTAGAAGATCAAGCTTTGAATTTTTAGTAAAATTAATTTTCTAAGTTTAATTTTCTACATTCTCATTTTCCCACAGCTTCTTCTGAGTGTAGATCCATTCGTCTATGTTCCCCTTGACCAATTAGATCTACATAGACATCAATAGAAAACCTATATTTATTTTATTTTAATTATGTAATTAAGTTTTAATTTGATTTGTTTGAATTCTTGATTTGGTATTTTGATTTTATTTTTTCAATTTAATTTAGTTTTTATTTGTTTATTGCTAGAAAACAGTTGAAGAGATGAGGAGAAGAATATCTCAATCAATGAGAATGCTCAAGAAATAGAAGAATCAAACTTTGAGCGAATGAAAACTGATAGAGAAAATTTATTCTTCAACACACTTTCTTGTTGAGAATTCCTTTGTAAATATTATAAATAACAGACTGTAGAATGTGTTAAAGGGCTTCTCTTATTTGCAATTATGAATTATTAAAAGCACTACTGTAATAGGGATTAGAGTTGTAGGTGAGAGGAGATAAAATCTCATATCTGAGGATTATTGGGGATTTTTTCTTTTACATCCTGAATTATGTATGATGAAGAGAGCTTGCACTACTGTAGCTCTTGTTGTAACAACAAAAGTTCAAAGATTGTAGAGGATTGTTGGAGACTAGAGCCAAAGAAATAGATTTAATAAATTGGTATTTATAATATTGTTGTTTTAAATACTAGTTTAGTTTTATGATGGCAGGAATGTGTCATTTTGTTCATATTTGTACACTATTGTCGATATGAGTAATTTGTCTCAATTATATGTTATTATTTATCTTTGCTCTTGTGGTTTGAATTCTAACTTCTGAGTAATGATTTACTCATAAATATGTCGTTTAATATTGATTTAACAAATAATTATATGTTGTCAAATATTTACTCATATTATTATTTAGTTATTCGAATTACTGATTTAACAATCAATATCATTTTGTGAACTACTTCTTAAATGTTATTGGTTGATTATTTTATTTAATAGGCCTCGGAATATAATGTGTTTTGGTATTCATAATGTTAGTTAATTGAACTACTTCGTTAGCTTTATATTCATCATAAGTTATACATATTATATCCCAATCATTTAAGTATCTTGCTCTCGGTTGGGTTAGATCTATATCTGCTTAATTGAGATAGGATTAGGATTTAGTTCCTTTTACTTGCATTTTAGAGTAATTTTTCATTTAGATTAATTATACATTCTTAAAAGTCCTCTTCACAAAGAGGGAAACTTTAGTTGTGGCTTGGATGAGCCCCAGATCAGCTTAATGATCACTTTCTTCCCTCATCAATAAGAGGGTTGATCTAATGTCTTTTCTTCATTGGTGGATGAAAGTCATATTTTAGGTCATGGGAGATTAAGAGAAGGTAACTGGACCTAGTTAAACTAGTCATAACCACCATTCCAAATGGAAAAGAAGTTGATTTAAGGTTCAAACTGGGTGGTCATCCTCAATGTTGTTGCAATGAATTTCAAGGCTTCAACAGATCCCCATTTCATTGAGTGCCTCCATGAGATGGGAAAAATTATGATAAAATTGGTCCCTGGTGAGACACTTGCCTTGGTGCAAGAGTTGGCTAGATTTCTTGATTTGTGTTTCCATAATCTGATCAGTTATGGACTGTTCCATGTAGTCTGGGTTTAACGTTGTTGGTATGAGCTATTATACAATGTATGATGTGTCCAATACTAGTGGGAAGTATGGTTGAAGGCAGTCCACATTGAATACTAGGTGCAGGACAAGGAATGGGGCAATGTTGAGCTCAAAGGTGTTGTCTCCCACAACCTTGGTAATGGTGTAAGGACCATATCAGAGTGGTCTGATTTTTCGATGGGCTTCGATAAGACGTTATTTCTACAAATAAAACAAAACTTTGTCGCCCACCTAAAACTTGTGTGGAACCCAAAGTTGATCATGTCACTGCTTGTGCTTGGAATTTGGCTTCTCCAAGATTTCATGAACCTGCTGGAAAATGTTGATCCAAATTTAAATAAGAATACAAAAAATTACACATATAACCATAAATACAAATATGCAGTAGAAATAACACTTCATTTCATTAGTATCAAATACTGAAATATGCTTACAAACAAAATGGAAATAATACTACTCCTTGACGTGGGGGGTGGCTTTGAGAAGTGCAAAAGTAATCTTTTGCGAGCTGGAAAAGTCATGAACAGAAAAATATCCTTCTAGCAGATTTAACCATTTATCTATGGCATACTATCTATCTGACCCTCAAATATGGGGATATCAAAGTTAAAATGTACCTTAAAGGGTGTGGCACTTCTAGAGTAGTTGTTGGAAGGAGATGCATCTCCTTTGTGTAGACGCTGAAGGATCTGGGAAAAGTTGTCCATTATCACGTTCCTTTGTTGCTTGAGGGCTTCTTCAATCAATATTTTGAAAGGATCTCCCACCCCCTCATCCTTCTTCTCTCCCACCATGGGAGGCCGTTAAGATTTGCGAGTTTGGTCTTACAAAGGTTCAACTAGTTCGAGCCCTAACTCCTTATATCTCGACCTCGTTGGGGACATGCAAAAAAAATAGAGAAATAGCTGATCGATTTGATACCACTGATTCGAACTTAAACATGAATACAAAAAATTATAGATATAACCATAAATAGAGAGATGCAGTAGAAATAACACTTCATTTCATTAATGTCAAATAACGAAATATGGTTACAAACATAATGGAAATAAGACTAGCTCAGGCGATGGTAGCTTATCTCTAAGAAGAGATGTGGCGTCTAAATGATTCTGAAACATGTTACAATGAGGCTCGAAGGCCTATTTGTTATTGAGAGACAATGGAAACCCTAAACATCCAGAAACCTAACCCTAGGTGATGAAGCACCAAAACTATGGGCCCCGTTTGGGTAAATTGGTACATCAACTTCCTAGGGTCATAACTTTGGCATACGATCTCTGTTTGACATTCACATTAGCTCGATAGAAAGATGTATTTGAGCAATACAACTTTCAATTGAAAAATATTAGGGTAGAATACATGTTGGCCACAATTTAAAAAAAAAAAACGCCATTTAGGCTTTCAAAATGGCTACGGAAGTTCAAGACCTGAAAAATGACAAAAAATAGTAAATTGTGCTATAATTAAGGTAACTGAAAAAATGAAAGAGATAGTGGTGGGGGTCCAAGTGGAATAGGTCGGTGGCCACCAACATCCACCTAGGTAATTCCTCCCCCCTTAAGAAGTAATGACCCCCTTTGTGTTGAGTGCCTCCTTGAGATGGGGAAACTTCTGTTGAACTTGGTCCTTGGTGAGCCACTTGCCTTGGTGCACGATTTAGCTAGCTTTCCTGACCTATGTGTACATAATCTAATCAGTTATGGCTTGTTCCATGTAGTCTAGGTTTAACGTTGTTGGTGTGACCTATTCTACAATGTTTGATGTGTCCAATAATGGTGGGAAGTATGGTCGAAGGTGGTCCACATTGAACACTGGGTGCAAGCCAAGAAATGGGGCAATGATGAGCTCATAAGTACTGTCTCCAAAAAATTTGGTAATGGTGTAATGGTCATATCATATTGGTCTGAGCTTCCGATAGGCTTAGATAAGATGTTATTTCTATAAATGCAACCAAACTTTGTCGCCCACCTTAAACTTGTGTGGAACCTGAAGTTGATCATGTCGCTACTTTTACTTGGCATTTGGATTCTCTAAGATGTCATGAACCTGTTGGATCCAAATTTAAATAAGAATGCAAAAAATTACAGATATAACCATAAATATAAAGATGCATAAGAAATAACACTTCATTTCAGGCGATGGTAGCTTATCTCTGAGAAGAGATGTGGCAGTTACATGCCTCTAAAATATGCTACAATGAGGCACCCATGCTTATTTATTATTGAGAAACAATGGAAAACCCTAAACATCCATAAACCTAACCCTAGGAGATGAAGCGTCAAAACTGTGGGCCCTGTTTGTGTAAATTGGTACATCAATTTCCCGGGGTCGTAACTTTGAAATACGATCACTGTTTGACTATCATAATATCTCGTTTTAAATATATCGAAGAGTAGGTCAGAAACGAACAAGTCACCTTCTTAGAGACTTTTCTAGTCTCTCCATTTTCCCTAAAAAGGTCATTTCGGGCCTCAAAATGGATTTGGAAGTTCAGGACCCGATAAACTGCCAAAAATAGTAAATTGTGCTATGATTAAGGAAATTGAAAAACTGAAAGAGATAGTGTTGGGGGTCCAAGCAAAATAGGAGGGTGGACACTGATATCCACCTGGATTAGTCCTCCCCACTTAGGAAGTAATGGTCCCGATTGTGTTGAGTGCCTCATCTTCTACTAAACTTGGTCCCTGGTGAGCCATTTGCCTTGGTGCAGGAGTTGGCCAACTTTCACAACCCAATATAGTTGAATCTTTTGTTGCCCAGTGTTCTTGACCCGTGTGTCCATAATCCAGTCAGATGTGGCCTGTTCCATGTAGTCTGGGTTTAACTCTGTTGGTGTGAGTTGTTTTGTAAAGTCTGATGTGTCCAACAATGGTGGGGAAGTATGGTCGTAGGCGGTCCATATTGAACATTCGGTGTAGGCCAAGGAATGGGGGAATGTTGAGCTCGAAATCATTGTCTTCCATAGTCTTGGTAATGGTGTAAGGATCATATCAGAGTGGTCTGAGCTTCTGATGGGCTCTGATAAAGTGTTCTTTCTGCAAATGCAACCAGACTTTGTCACCCATCTGAAACTTATGTTGCACCTGATGTTGATCATTTCGCTGCTTGTACTTGGAATTTGGCTTCTCTAGGATGTCGTGAACCTACAGGTGAATGTGTTGGATGTGTTCAATAAATCTGGTCACTTTATTATCCTCATAAAATACATGTGTGGATTCTATCTGCGTAGTCGCATGAGGCATGACAACATCAATCATACACAATGGCTGAAATCCTATACCCACTTGAAAGGGACTACAACCAGTTGAGCTATGGAGAGCTCTATTATAATAGTGTCGAACATATGGAAGACTTTCATCCCAGGTTCGAGGATGCTTGGAGTTGTACATGCAGATTATGTGCACTATCATCTATTGATGACCTCCGTCTGACCATCAATATGGGGATGGAAGGCAATCGATTTGGTGAGCTTGGTGTCCAATATTCTCCAGAGGTTTGACAAAAATGTTCTTCGGAACATGCTATCCTGATCTGATATAGTGGTTTGTGGGATCCCAAAATGTACCCATACTCTTAAAAGAAGAGTTTGGCAGTGTCCTCCACTTTGATACTATTCTTGCAAGCCACCAAAATAGCCATCTTAGAAAATATGTCCACGACCATAAATACAGTCATTACCATTCTTGGTAAAAGGGAGGCTATACATATAGTCCATGGAGATGGATTCCCATGGCTAGCTGGGAGCAGGCAGAGGAGTGTGCAAGCCTTATTTCTTAATGGTTGGCTTGGAAATAACACAACCAGTGTAGGATCTGATATATTTCCTAACATCTAGTTGGATTTTGGGACAATAAAAGTACTTTTGTAGTACAACCACAATTTTGACAACACCAAAGTGTCCTGCGACCCGACTGTAGTGCGCCTCCCAAATCAGCTTGGCAAGCTCACTTGAAGGAACACAAATGTGGTCTAGGTAGCATAATAATGCATTCTGAAGGTGTAAATTAGGAACTTGCTTTCCATCTACTAGCATCTGGTATGTGGAGGCGAACTCTGGATCATTTTTGAATAGTTGTGGCCATCCAGAGGTATCGTGGACACAAGAGTTGAGAACAGTATCTAGTATTGCAACTGGGGCTCGGTCGAGTCCGCAACATTATTGGTGCTGCCATTTTTATATTTAATGTTCAAGTGCAATTGTTGCAGATATGTAGACCACTTCTAATGGAAATTTTTTTGTAACTTCCCTTGTGTCTATATAAACTGAAGAGGTTGGTGATCGGTGTCGATGACCGTCTCCTTCCCCAGAATGTAATGCATCCTTTGTGGGCAAGCCTACACGATGGAATACATCTCTTTATCATAGGTGGGGTACTTCCAAATTGTATCAGAAAGTGTCTCAATATGATAGGAAATTGGATGCATGTGCTGAGTGAGGACTGAACCAATAGCATAGTCTTAGGTTTCTATCTCGATTTCAAATGGTCGTTGTAGGTCTAGAGGTGTGAGTACTGGTGTAGAGTAGAGTCTATGTTTCAATTCAAAGGACGCCTTCTGTTGGGATTCAGACCATTAAAAAATTGCTTTCACCATACACTTAGTAAACTAACTCAAAGTCCAAGTGATATGGGAGAATCCTAACATGAACCTTCGATAAAAATTTGCAAGGCCCAAAAATCTGCGAAGCTTCGTTAGAATGGTCAGGGCTGGCCAATCCTAAATGACTTGGATCTTATTCAGATCCACATGCACACCACACTCATCTATGATGTAACCCAAATATTGGACCTGGCTCATTCCAAAGGTGAATTTATCCAAGTTGGCACATAGTTTGTGTTGTCAAAGGGTTTGAAGGACCTGTCAAATGTGTTGCAAGTTTTCTTCCCAACTCTTGCTGAAGATGAAAATGCCATCCAAATAAAAAACCACAAATGAGTTGGTGAAGTGACACAAGATGTCATCCATTAGCCTCATAAAAGTAGCAGCTGCATTTGTCAACCTGAAGGGCATAACCAACCATTCAAAAATGCCTTCCTTGTATTTGAAGGTGGTCTTCCATACATTTGTGGGCTCTATTGGAACCTTGTTATAGACATTTTTGTGCCTTGCAGCATTGAGCATGAAATGTCCATAATCTAAGGGATCCAAAGTCCCTAACACATGTTGTTCCTACCCCTAGAGGAACAAGGCTAACAAACCACAGCAATTCACAAAAGTTCTCCACCAGAAACTACTCAAAAACAAGTCAATTCAGGATCATTTCAGTGGCTACACTAGCTGTTTGCACTGAATGTCAAAGCCAACACTGGCTACCTGCGCTGAATGTCAAAGGCAACACTGGCTACCTGCATTGAGCGAGAGTGGACATGTGGCAAGTTCATTTCTCAAGGTATCAAAACCCATGAAGCTTCCAAAATGACACTTGCCTCAGGGAATTCGGCTGGTGATGAGTAAGAGGTTCCAAATCTCCAAGTGGAAGCAAGAACCTCCAAGTGGAATCAAGAACTGACAGAGGGAGAGGACACTAGTCAGATCTCAAGCTGACTCATCCTCTCTCCAAACATCTATATATGGATCTCTCCTCCATGAGATCTAGAGGCTGGAATTTTGTTATTGCAAAGAATTGTTGTTGGTTTGAGATTGGAATCATTGGGTGTTTAATGCTTTGAAGGGGGTGAAGATAGGAATTCCATTTGCTGGGAAGGAGATGCTAGATTGGAGCCCTCTGGGTTGTATCTCTTCCTGAAACTTGTTATTCATCAATAAAGCTATCTTGGTTTCTCCTATATACTGATGTATTCTTGATGTATGATTGTATTAGTATGTTTAGTTTATTTCTAATCCTGAACTAGTTATGAATATGAATCCATGTCTTGTGTAGTGTTCTCTTCTTGTGATCTTGCAGAAACCTCTTGAAGCTGGGCGAGCGAGAAGGCAAGTAGCTGGGAACTCTCCAAGAGAAGAGAAGTCGGATCGAGGGACAAACGGAAGACACCGGTTAGTCCATCTATCTCTTTCTTAATTCTTAATTCTTAATTCATAAAGGAAGAATACTAGAATAACTGTCTCTGTTTGTTGCTAAGGCACTGTCACACCTTAGGTGGATAGGATCGTCCTGCATAGGAATTTTTCCCCACAACAAATTGGCGACTCCGCTGGGGAATTTGTTTAGTCATTTTATTTGTGTTTCTATCATTGTTTGTTTCATAGACTTGACAGTAACAATCGAACTGCATCTGCTATTCCCAGATGCAAAGTAGACAGTTGCTGCTTTGATCCAATCACTGGACTTGTCTATGATCTGAACAATGGACTCACAAATGATTTGATGATCCTTTGTGATAGATATTAGTACTCCCTCAAAGAATCCCTTTGATTGCACCTTGCTTGTTGCTTTGATTTTGCCTGAAACAGTAGATTAAATAGCAATCTGTGACCCAGAACCTGTGGGAAATGAGAGTTTCTCCTTCAGCACAGACCCAGTGAAGGGATTCTGCATTTCAACGCAGGTCCCGTGTTATAGACAATTTTGTGCCTTACAGCAACAGGCATGAATTGTCAATAATTCAAGGGATCCAAAGTTCCCTAAACATGATGTTCCTACCCCTAGAGGAACAAGGTCAGCAAACCAACAGCTCTCAGATCAGTTCTCCACCTGAAAACACTCAAAAACAGGCAATCCTGAAATCAAAGCAGGTGTTCCACTAGGCTTCTGCGCTGAAACTCAACTCCTCCATGGTGTACCTGCGTTGCAAAGTAGGTAGAACAAAGGCCACCTGCGCTGAGCGAGATGGGACAAGTGGCACACTGAGTCATTGCTCTGGAATCTTCCAAAAATGACACTTGGATCAGGGATTTCGCCTTGTGATGAGTCAGAGGCTCTGTTTCTCCAAGTGGAAGCAAGGTTCTCCAAGTGGACTCAAGAACTGAAGATCAACTGAAGAGAGAGAGGACACAAGGCAGCTACACATCAGTTGCAAGCTGACTCATCCTTTCTCAATTCATCTATATATTGAGCTCTCTCCTATGAGCTCAAGAGGCGGGAATTTTGTGCAAAGTAATGCTATGCTGTTGGTTTCACTATAGAGCTATTGGGTGATTGCTTGAGGGAGGTGAAGAGGAGAAATTCTTTCTGCTGGGAGGTGTTGCTGGATTGGGGCCTTCAATGGTTGTAACTCTCTCAGAACTTTACTTCTTCATTAATAAAAGCTATTGAGGTTCTTCTATATGCTCTTGTTTCAATGATATATTGTGATAATTGTATATTTGATTTACACTAATCCTTGAATCAGTTATGATTGCATGTTGCTTGTAGTTTCCTTCTTTGCTATTTTGCAGGATCTCATTGTAGCTGGGCCAGCAATAGAGTAAGGAGCTGGGAGCAAGTGGCCATAGAGAAGAGTTTGGATTCGACATTAAGCGCAAGGCAACAGTTAGTGCATTCTTTCATTCTCTTTTGCTTTCATAAAGAAGTAAACCTTCAGTAGTTTCCTTTACAGTTGTTGCTGAGGTACTATCACCCTTAGAGTGGGATCGGGTCATCCGAATCAGATACTTTTCCCTACAACAAACTGGCGACTCCACTGGGGATCGTATCTGTTTGATTGTTTGTAGTATTTTGCTATTCATTTCCTGAACAAAAGAGTACCAAATCGAAAAGCTTTTGACTATATCAAAAGCGAAGTAGAGGGCAGCTACTCTAGCTCATTTCTGAGCATGTTCATGATTTGAAGAGCTGATCTACAAGGATCCTTGTAAGCTCTTAGTGATAGATTTTCATCCTCCTAATCATCCCTTTGAGTGTGCTTGACTGATTGCTTCTGATTTGAGCAAAAACTGTGCATTTTTGAGAAAATTGTGACCCGGAAACTGTGAAAACGCAACTTTCGTTTTCCAAAGCAGGTAGTACACAGGCTACCTGCTTTGCAACGCAGGTCCCGGAGGGGCTACCTGCGCTGAGAGCCAGACTGGCTGAGCAGCACCTGCGTTGGCCCAATTTTGCCTAGTGCAGTTGGGGTTTCCTCCCTTTCTCTTACCTGTTTTCACTATAGATTTGGCAGCCAGTTACCAGTCTTGTACCAGTTCTGAAACCAACCTTACTTGCCATCATTCCGCCTCTGTTATATAACGAAATTGCACTTGTTCTTTGTATTTCTTACTTCATTTACAATTTCCCATAACGAAGAGTAAACTAGTCTTGCTTTGGCCTCTTAGATCTGAACCTGTGTTAGGCATTTTGCTGGTCTAAAGAGTTAGCTTGTTTGCTGTCCATAGCTGATTAGTCATTTTACTTTCGTCATTATGGTTTGATTTCATGCATTTCCAGTGATTAAACAAGTAAATCTTAAGGTGTCTTTTGATTTTGGACAAACTTGTTTGTTTTCGCTTTAAATCGAAATCAAAGTTATATAACAACTTTCTTTCTGTAATACATCAACATTAAGAAAGGGAAAAGAAAATACATGCATTGTGCATTTTGCATTTGAAAAGTTTGCATGATGATTTAGGAGAAAGTGCATTAGTTTGTGCTGTATGAACTGTGTGAAAAGAATTTGCCTTTCTTCTCCCTCAGTAGTTAAGATTTTCATCAGTCAAAAAGATTTGAAAAAGCTTGCTTCTCATCTTAGGCTGCATTTAGGAATTTGTCATATACATCTCGTGGTGAACCTTGAAAGGCAAACTTTAAAAAGATCAACTTAAAATATACTGAATGAACCTAACAATGCATTTGAAACATAACGCAAACATATAGAGGTCTAGGTAGAGACGTGTTCTGGCGTCGTTAAACATAGTGACTGTCGATCTCTACGAAGGTGGGTGATTCCTCCTGAGAGTCGGTGGCACTAATACGGACTTGTGCTCCCACGTACCGTCGCGTATATATTGGGAGACCCCTATAGGAACAAAGCCTTTATCCATAGGAAGCCGTGTCGGCCGCCCTACTGATCGCGATGCAGTGAACACAGCATTCACGAAGATCGACCACCCGTACCGTAAAATGTATTCTGTGGTTTCGCGAAAGGTTTGGCACACCCTCTGCCTAGATCTCCAGAGCAGTTTCTTTTGGCCCTTTTCAAACTCTATAACTGAAAAGGTCCAACCGAGCATTTGTCACTTCGGGCTCGTTAATACATCGAAGGAGACTAGAGTCATCTTTAGCTTTTTCTCGACTCTTAAAACATGAAAAAGAAAAGTTATGTTTAAAAGCGTCTAATAAAATTCATTCAAATCGGAAACACAAATTTTCCCCTTTATATTTTAGTTGATCGAGTAATCCGCAATCGTGGAAGAAAGTCAATTGAATATCCGTCGTTCTCGGAGGCTTGCGAGTCAACCGTCTTTGTCTCAGGAATCGAAAATAGTCCGGACAAAGCGAGCTCGTCAAACCAGTTCAAAATCTCCTTTAGAAGTTAGAACAAGTGTTCCAACAACATCTGAGATTCTGGTTACTCCACACATTTCCGGAAACCCTACCTCCATAGAAGAAGTTCAACCGCCACAGAAGGACGGTAATACTGATCCTAGTCTGGGGGAAAATACTTGTATAACTGAACCAGTTCCATCTGTAACTGGTCCAGAGAGTTTTGTTCCTCAAACATCTGTCGCTATTGATACAACCCCTTCTTTAGCACCGGAAATCTATTACGGACCTGACGGTCTTCCTCTTCCACCTGGTCTGATTGCGATAGAGGAAATTATAGAGGAACCGCAAGTGTCCACTCCAACTCATTTTGGAGTAGGGGTCACTCTATTTCCTGCTACGACAGAAGTTTGTCCATCACCAGTGGAAGTTCCTGTAGAATCACTAGGCAATCAATTGGATAGACTAAAAATGTCTGAACAACCGTCGACATCTAGGGCTGTGTCAAATGACACGGCGACGGCAGAATTACCTGCTGCAAATCCAACAATGTTCACCGGCATACCATCTGTCCCAACTAGCTCTCAGTCGCTAGAAGGAGTCCACCAAGAGACTATCTCGACAGTATGGTCTGTTCCTGTTGGTTCCGGAGTAATGTCTGGTAACTCTTATGGTGAGACTCATCAAATTGACCCTTTTGGGAATCTGATTAGGCCATCCAGTCCTCCAGGACAATCAATTGCCTTGAGCTCCGGATTACCACCGTATGGGGGGCAGTATGCCCTTTCATTGCCCCCTCCGGGAGGATACCCATACGGGAGTTCTCAACCTTATTCAAGTTATGGTGGAATTGCAACGAGTAGTTGGGTACCTATGTTATCCCAGCCACCAAGAGTTGTATATTCTATGCAACAGTGTGTACCTGTGAGGAACATCCCAACTACACCGGCTATTGTAACCGTGTCGCAAGTTCAAACAATGCCTGTTGTATGTCAACCTCAGATTCCTCAGGTTCTCATGCAACAGCCCCTTGACCCTGCAACCCAACCACAATCGCCTACTGGTGGGGTGACACAAGTACAATCGGGTACAATCACCTCACATCTTGGTCCAATGGTTAGTGTAGCGCAACAACCCATGGTATCGCAACCGTGGATAGTGCAATACCAACAGCCACAATTCCAACAAGTGTACCAAGGTTCTGAACATCAAATCTTTGCGAATACTGGACAACCATATATCCAAAATGGTCAAAATCAACCACTTTATAGTGGTCAAGTCCATCAACCGTATCAATCATACCAACATCAACTCCATTATGCTGGTATGCAAAGACCAACTGTTCAGGCGATTCCATCGTATCCTGGTTACGCTTCACCTAACTTGAATCAACAGTTACCATTCGTGGCGACTTTAGAGTTGCCTGATTTACATCGGTTAACCAATGATCCAATTGCTTACACCCCATGGTGGCCCGTGATTCCGCACAAACTTCCATCCGACATTCCTAAATTCAATGGAAATCCAGGCGAAGACCCATCGAATCATGTGATGACATTTCATCTATGGTGTTCGTCGAACACTTTAAATGACGATTCGATAAGGCTTCGCCTCTTTCTGAGGACATTGACAGGTCCAGCGGCAAAATGGTATATAGAATTGCCTAGAGCTTCGTTCGACAATTTTAGCTCCCTTGCCACGACATTCTTAACCCACTTTCAATTACCAATAAGGTATGAAACGGGAACAGAGATATTGACCAACTTCAAACAGACAACCGCAACTCATATATCAGATCATATACATGAGTGGCGACGTCGACGAAGAATGGTTAAAACATACGTTCCTGATCAGCTTTTAGCTGAGTGGTTTATAAAGTCGTTACTTCCGGCCATAACGGAAGATGTGGCAAAGGGGGGAGTCGTAACAGAAGAGCAAGTTATTGCTCATGCGCAATATTTGGACTTAGTATATACTCAATCCGGCATGCTCTATGACAAAATACCAGACGCCCCTAGACCAGAATTTTCAATCCCTCCTCCTCCTAAATCAAATAGTGACTCTCATGTCGGCGATGGCGTGATTGGCACGGCAAACACGAATCCGAAAAGGGCCAATCAAAAGAAGGCCCGTAAGGATTCGAATCAAAATGCGCATGAAGAAGTTCTTGCTTCGGAAGTAAATGCCGTATCGACAGATAAGGGCAAAGAAACCAATCAACCAGGAAGCAAGAAGAATCAAAACGAAGGGAAAAAAGATCAAAGAAAGTCATCTCCTCGAAAAACTCCTCGTAGAAAGGAGAAACCACCTAGGAGATGTCACATATGTGACGATGATCATTGGACGGCAGATTTCCCGTACAAAGCTGAGTTTAAAAGATTCGTAAAGAATCCGCACACTCCAGCCGTGTTGACTGATCCATTTCCTGACCCGAGTCAGAATCTGGTTGATAGTGGAAATGCTTCCCCATCACAAGTTATGATGTTATCGAGTTTTAAGCGCCAAGATGATGCTTTAAATTCAACATTAAACAAAAGCCATGGGAATCCGCAGTCATTGAATGGCGAGAGAAAAGGTCGACCAGGCAGTTCGACAACAACTTCGACAGAAGTTGTGCCGCCATCCAACACGAGAAGCATTCCAACGATCCATGGAGGCAATCATCCTCTCCAATATATCGGAGTAATTTTCCTAAAAGGCCCTTCTTTAATGGGCACTTTTGCCCCACCACCGCCGAGTAATCTTACGGAGATGGGTGCAACGGAATATGAAGCCTTCTATTTTTAATGGATCTAAAAGTTCCGAGGACGGTTCTTATCTCATGTCAACCTCGTTAAAAAATGAAACAAGGAGTCACGAGGATAGTTCTTTTACTATGTCAACCTCATTAAAAAATGAAACAAATCCCCTTTTCAAAATTCAAAGGTAAACCTTCATTCGAACCACCAAGTTGAATGCAATGAAGCTTGGGGGGCACCCTCCTTTGACATGCGTTATTATGATGCTGGGGGCATGCAAAAGAACGAGCAGTTTTGGAAAAGTTCATGCTCGTTAAAAAATAAACGCAAGATCCGAGCAGTTTTAGCACATAGTTCATGCTCGTTAAAAAATAAACATAAGTTGTGAGCAATCTTCCCCTAGAGTTCAAGCTCACCCAGAAAAAATGACCGGTAAATAACCTTGGTAAATGTAGCCTTTGACAGCCATATTAAAGCCCTTGGTCGTGTTCTTGTAGTCTCACCTCCATCCGTTCATTTGGCCAATCGTTCATCTCCATATGTTTGTTTACCCATTTTGAGGAACAGCTGCGAAGAGTGATTTCACTTAGCCATCCTTGTGACACTGCCGTGATTGGAAAATTCCAACCTGTACCTGGAATCTGCTGCTATCCCTGTTTATCACTCGTTCCTCAAAAGACGAGTCTTCTTTGAGCTCTTTTCACTGACTCATAAAATATGAAAAGTTTGCCGAGTTTTGGCCTTCCAGCTCGTTAAAAGGACCGGAAGAGCTATCCCTCCTCTAGATTTTAATCTTTTTGGACCTGAGGGATTATTGCACAAAAAGATCGAGCGCTTGTTTTGTTCGGCTCGTTAAAGCAATCGAAAATTCATCCCTTCTGTATTGTTTTATACTTTTTCGGACTTAAGGGATTAAATGACGAAAAAGGAATTCTGGAGTTGACTTTATGTACCTTTTCAGACTCTCTAAAAATGAAAAGGACCGAGTTATCCTTGTCATTAGACTCGTTAAATTCATTAAATAGCGACAAACTTGTCTTTAGACGAGAACGAGTTTCCCTATCGCTAGGCTCGTTAAAACATAGCGATGGGCTTGCCCGAAGGGCAGGTTATAGAACAAGCATATGTTATCCTCCTCAAGCTTGATAAAAATAAAGAGGTACTGGTCAGCAATGACTGGGGAAAAATTGGGAGAACCTCACAGCTTTAATGGTAGCAAGTCGCTCTTGAACATGACACTTTGTCCTCCGTATCACATCGGGTTGGGTTGTTTCATTCACCGGTCTCATCACCATGGTCCTCGCCACACCATCCACATTTGGGGTAATGCTACCAATCCATCACATCAGTGTCGTTATATGTTCAAGAGATGTTGTTCTGCAAAGAGTCAACCGTGTCCCATCCACTGCCATACATTGTCCTTCATCCATTTCATGACCGCCGCCCTGAATCATACATCACAGTTTGTTTTCACCTCATCACAATCACTAGCTCCGTTCCATGTCACTGATGTGGGATTCATTAAGGCCCTCCTTTGACGGATCGCTCCTTGTCGACATCAGCTCATTATCCAAGGAGTTGATCTAGGAACAACCCCTTCAGTACTTTGAAGCTTGCATGCCTCAATGGCAAGTTTCTCACTTCCGGCGACAGGTATACATCAATGACCTTCGACCAGAAGATTTTGCATGGTGGTCGACGCCAAGTCCTTTATTCCCACCATGTGAATTGTACTGCCGTACCTTGAGGGTCATCATCCTTATCGGTGATTCCTCTCGCGCTTGTTAACGGTTTACATCATTGACCGGTAATCAAGTGATGTCTTTCCATGTTCGACTTCAAGAAATTCTCACATGGATCGACTTGTACATCGAGTGAAGATCGGAAGAGATTGAAGACCTCGGATCTAGTTTCATCCATCCGGGCTGCGATATATATTCAGGACATAAAGACATTTGATATGTACATCATTACAGCAGATGATCATCCTTCTCAAAGGATGATAATTTCAGCAAAGAATTATCGGTCTACAATCAGAC
This sequence comes from Pinus tabuliformis, assembly GCA_031772625.1. Lineage (NCBI taxonomy): Eukaryota > Viridiplantae > Streptophyta > Pinopsida > Pinales > Pinaceae > Pinus > Pinus tabuliformis. The sequence continues at coordinate 991,291,840 of CM062814.1, forward strand.
GATCGTCTGTTCTATGTACGAAAATGTATTTATAAAGCTGAGCATGGGAATGCCCGCCTCAGCTAGATCATGAAAGTGTATGAAAAATAATGTATTGTATTGTATCTTATTACAGGACACTTCTCAGCAGATTGAATGAACTTCGGATCCTCTCAATAAAGCATTTCACCCGATAAACGACCTCATACTTTAGGGGGCATCTGTTATAGACAATTTTGTGCCTTACAGCAACAGGCATGAATTGTCAATAATCCAAGGGATCCAAAGTTCCCTAAACATGATGTTCCTACCCCTAGAGGAACAAGGTCAGCAAACCAACAGCTCTCAGATCAGTTCTCCACCTGAAAACACTCAAAAACAAGCAATCCTGAAATCAAAGCAGGTGTTCCACTAGGTTTCTACGCTGAAACTCAACTCCTCCATGGTGTACCTACGTTGCAAAGCAGGTAGAACAAAGGCCACCTGCGCTGAGCGAGATGGGACAAGTGGCACACTGAGTCATTGCTCTGGAATCTTCTAAAAATGACACTTGGATCAGGGATTTCGCCTTGTGATGAGTCAGAGGCTCTGTTTCTCCAAGTGGAAGCAAGGTTCTCCAAGTGGACTCAAGAACTGAAGATCAACTGAAGAGAGAGAGGACACAAGGCACACATCAGTTGCAAGCTGACTCATCCTTTCTCAATTCATCTATATATTGAGCTCTCTCCTATGAGCTCAAGAGGCGGGAATTTTGTGCAAAGTAATGCTATGCTGTTGGTTTCACTATAGAGCTATTGGGTGATTGCTTGAGGGAGGTGAAGAGGAGAAATTCTTTCTGCTGGGAGGTGTTGCTGGATTGGGGCCTTCAATGGTTGTAACTCTCTCAGAACTTTACTTCTTCATTAATAAAAGCTATTGAGGTTCTTCTATATGCTCTTGTTTCAATGATATATTGTGATAATTGTATATTTGATTTACACTAATCCTTGAATCAGTTATGATTGCATGTTGCTTGTAGTTTCCTTCTTTGCTATTTTGCAGGATCTCATTGTAGCTGGGCCAGCAATAGAGCAAGGAGCTGGGAGCAAGCGGCCATAGAGAAGAGTTTGGATTCGACATTAAGCGCAAGGCAACGGTTAGTGCATTCTTTCATTCTCTTTTGCTTTCATAAAGAAGTAAACCTTCAGTAGTTTCCTTTACAGTTGTTGCTGAGGTACTATCACCCTTAGAGTGGGATAGGGTCATCCGAATCGGATACTTTTCCCTACAACATCCCGTGAAGGCTACCTGCGATGAATGCCAAAACCCCTGTGTTGAGGTTGCGCTGAACCAGTTTGGCCTTGTGCAGCTGGGGTTCTCTGCTCTGTTTTGCCTTGTTTTGATCTCTGATTTTTGCAGCCTGTAACCAGCATAGGTACCAGTCTGATAACTCCTTTTCTCTGCTTAGATTCCACCTCCTTTTGTACAAAAATACTATGAGTGTTTTTATGTGTTTGTGGCATCATTTACAGTTTTCCTTTGCATGAGTGAAATAGTCATCCTGTAGCCCTTGATTCAGATCTGTTGATTGTGATCTTAGGAGAGAGTTCATTGGCTGTTTACAGTTGATTATATATTTGCTCTTGCTTATTGGTTTGAGTTTGTCTCTTTTAAGTGTCGAAACAAGTATTCATTTCGAAAATCGTTAAGTGTTGTAATCTCTTCTACCCTCTCTGATTTCGAAAAAGTAAACTTGTTTGTATTTGTCATTTAAAAGAAAATTCAAAGTTGTACAAAAAGCTTTCTTTGTAGGCATCAATACTAAGAAAGCGGAAAAAAAACACCTGCATTGTGCATTTGCATTTTGATAGTTTGCATGCTTGATTTAGGAAAAGTGCATTAGAGTGTGCTGATTGCTCTTTGAGAAAAGATGGTGTCTTTCTTTTCCCTTAGTAGCTAGGATTTTCAAAGTTGAAAAGATATAAAGCTTTCTTATCATCTTTAGACTGCATTTAGGAATTGTATCATACATCTCGTGGTGAACCTTGAAAGGCAAACTTCTAAAAAGATCAACCTAAAATAAATTGAATGAACTTAACAACGCTTTGCAACATAACGCACAACATAGAGGTCTAGGCTAGAGACGTGTTCCAGCGTCGTAAAGCCTGGTGATTGTCGATCTCGTGGATGGTGGGTGATTCCTCCTGAGGGATGATAGCTCCAGTACGGATTGTGCTCCCACGTACCGTCGCGTATATATTGGGGGACCCCTATAGGCATAAAACCTTTATCCTTAGGAAGCTGTGTCGGCCGCCCTACTGATCGCAATGCACTGAACACAGCATTCAGGAAGATCGACCGCCCGTCCCCTAAAAAGTATTCTGCGGTTTTGCGAAAAGTTTATCACACCCTCTACCTAGAACTCCAGAGTAGTTCCTTTTGGCCTTTTTCAGACTCTATAACGGAAAAAGTCCATCCAAGCATTTGTCACTTCAGGCTCATTAAAACATCGAAGGAGACTAGAGTCATATTTAGCTTTTTCTCGACTCTTTAAAATTGAAATAGCAAGTTGTGTCTAAAGCGTCGTTAAAATTTATTTTAAACGGAACTATCACCCTTTATTCCTGCGTTGATCTTTAGGTTGAAAAAATGGAGCACACCAACCAAGGAATTCCCCTTGGTGGAAATCCTAGTCCCTTCTCCTCTTGGGGAGATGTTGGTGCACCCCATATGGCCACATTGTCGCTTCCAGGACTGACAATTGGCCTGCCGGTCTGGCTCTTTTCAACCAATGTCGTTCAAACCACCACTATTCTTGAACAGTTGAGTCAACAGTTAGACCAGACCAGAGTTGCCCACCAGCCTTCTACTTCATCTAATTCTTCCTCTCCTCCTTCCTCTTCGCTTGACGGAACTGGTAAAACAAAAAACCATGTTCCTAAGGAGAAGAAGGAAAAGAAGAAGAAAGAGAAGAAGAAGAAGGAGCCAAAAGCGACTGGGGGCAAACAAGTGTCGTCTGAAAAAAATCCACACTCAGCACTGACTAGGCCTAAATCGCCATGTGTCATATGCAAGGGAGACCACTTCCACAGAGATTGTCCCTGCATCCCTCGGATACTAAGGGACTGGTCTCCCCGTTCGCACAATTCGGTAGCGTCGACCTCTGATAGCCATGTTGACAACTCACTGTCGACTAGTGAAAGTGAAGTCCCAGGATAGAGAGGGAAAGCTAGATTTCCCTGCAAACTATGTGAAGGTGACCATGCCATCCACCGTTGTCCCTTCTTAGACGAGGCCAAAAGAGTTCTGGAAGATCGCCCGATTTTACGAGCACAACTTCCTCTTGGATATCAAAAACTCCTGCCAAGTCCTTCACTAGTTGAGAACCCGGCTGGCCCGCCCAGGTGGTCAGCCGAAGCACCTATCATTGAAGATGAACCGTCTGGATCCATGCCTGACGAAAGTCAAAAGGTTGAGGTGGCAGTTGACCCGGTTTTGCCTTCAGAGGCTCTATCTTCGAATGATACCATCACAGAGGAGAATAAAGACGACACCGTCCAAATTCTCTTCATCAACACTGACTCTGACGAACACGGGAGCAATGCACCCATTCCTTTATCACAGGAAGGAAGTTCGTCAGAGCGATATCCAGCCGTCTATTCAGTCCCACCACCAAGCAACCTAGTTGTCTCGTTCGACTGGAACCAACTAGGCAGACCCTGGTTGCCAGTAAGAATACCATTCAGAATTATCGTTCAAATATACAGAATGGTAATGGCTGGCACTATCATTGATGAGGGGGCATCTGTGAGTATCCTTTCCTCTATTGCTTGGAAAGCGCTTGGTTCGCTAGCGCTTTTGCCTGAAATGAGAAACCTATCAGGCTTTGATAAAGGAACCAGTCGACCTTTAGGGATCCTCCCCAATGTGCCCATAACATTGAAAGGGAAGACCGTTCAAATGAACGTGATGGTCGTTCTAGGACCCTTGGATTATAACCTACTCCTTGGACGAGACTATATATATTGCATGGGAGCCATTGTCTCCTCACTCTTTAGAGTAATGTGTTTTCCGCATGAAGGAAGAGTGGTCAAGCTCGTGGACCAACTTTCATTTCTCGGATCACGCATTGCAAATAGTCATATACCATCCCTAAATGGTCTCTTCACCCAAGAAGTGTCTCAACCCACGGTCTGTCCTCCTGATGAGCGCGAGTAATCCGGGAGGATATGACTGGACCCCAGGGGGCATGTGTCCTGGTCTGCTTCGGCAGGAAAACTTTGGGTATAGGGTAGGTTTCCGCGGGAGAATATGACTAGTCCGTACCCCGTCCGTCTAGGAAGAGGGGTTGTTCTAGAATAAGATTCTTTTGTCAAAGTTATGTGAGTTGGCGGGCATCGTCGCTCACCTTTGTCTATTTCGGTAGACATTTCCGAGGAAGTGTTTTGTTTGAAAGATTAACGAGACAATCTTTGGGTAACCTAAAAGAGGTAAGCCTCTCTCGTTAAAACAAATGTTTTGACGGAAGTGAAGTAGAGGTAACCTTGAAACTCTGTTTTATACCTGGAGGCATGAAAACCTTTTGGAGTGCAAGCAAGGGGCGGCTATTTATTTTTTAAATTTTTAGGAACTCTAACCCTTTAAACTCATAGGATTAGTCGTTTCCAAACTTGCATAAAGAAAGGATCCGGAGCAAAGCTTAGTGAGATGAAGCTCCATAAAAAATAGAATCTTGATGAGACACTCTTATCATATGACTGGGTAATCGAGCAGTTTTAGCACACAGTTCATGCTCGTTAAAAAATAAACGCAAGATCCGAGCAGTTTTAGCGCATAGTTCATGCTCATTAAAAAATAAACATAAGATCGAGCAAGTGTTTCAATCCGCGTTTAAGCTCGTTAAAAAATGAACTACCCAGTAAATAACCACAGTGAATGTAATATCATCAACCATTAAAGCCTTGGTCGTGTTTGCACCATCACCTCCACTTTTCCATTGGCCGATCGTTCACCTCCATATGTTTGTTTACCCATTTTGAGGAACAGCTGCGAAGAGTGATTTCACCTAGCCATCCTTGTGACACTGCCGTGATTAGAAAATTCCAACCTGTACCTGGAATCAGCTGCTAACCCTGTTTATCACTCGTTCCTCAAAAGACGAGTCTTCTTTAAGCTCTTTTCAACTGACTCGTAAAATATGAAAAGATTGCCGAGTCCTTGGCCTTCCAGCTCGTTAAAGGGACAGGAAGAGCTATCCCTCCTCTAGATTTTAATCTTTTTGGACCTGAGGGATTATTGCACAAGAAGATCGAGCGCTTGTTTTATTCGGCTCGTTAAAACTATCGAAAACTCATCCCTTCTGTATTGTTTTATACTTTTTCGGACTTAAGGGATTAGATGACGAAAAATGACTTTTGGAGTTAACTTTATGTACCTTTTCAGACTCTCTAAAAATGAAAAGGACCGAGTTATCCTTGCCGTTAGACTCGTTAAAATCATTAAATAGCGACAAACTTGTCTTTAGACGAGAACGAGTTTCACTATCGCTAGGCTCGTTAAAATATAGCAATGGGCTTGCCCGAAGGGCAAGTTATAGAACAAGCATATGTTATCCTCCTCAAGCTTGACAAAAATAAAGAGGTACTGGTCAGCAATGACTGGGGAAAAATTGGGAGAAACTCAAGAAAACTTTGATGGTAGCAAGTCGCTCTTGAACATGACACTTTTCCTCCATACCACAATCGGGTTGGGTTGTTTCATTCACCGGTCACATCCATGGTCTCTCCATACCATCCATATTTGGGGTAATGCTACCGATCCATCACATCAGTGTCGCCATATGTTCAAGAGAAGTCGTTCAGAAAAGTCAACCGTGTCCCATCCACTGCCATACATTATCCTTCATCCTTTCATGACCGCCACCCTGAATCATATGTCACAGATCGTTTTCACCTCCATCAAAATCATTAGCTCCGTTCCGTGTCATTGATGTGGGATTCATTAAATCCCTCCTTTGACGGATCGCTTCTTGTCGACATCAGCTCATTATCCAAGAAGTTGATCTAGGAACAACCCCTTCAGTACTTTGAAGCTTGCATGCCTCAATGGCAAGTTTCTCACTTCCGGCGACAGGTATACATCAATGGCCTTCGACCGAAAGATTTTATGTGGTGTTCTACGCCAAGTCCTTTATTCACACCACGTGAATTGTACTGCTGTACCTTGAGGGTCATTATCATTATCGGTGATTCCTCTCGCGCTTGTTAACGGTTTACCTTATTGACCGGTAATCAAGCGATATCTTTCCATGTTCGACTTCAGAACATTTCTCACATGGATCGACCTGTACTTAGAGTGAAGATCGAACGAGTTTGAAGACCCTCGATCTAGTTTCATCCATCCGGGCTGCGATATATATTCAGGAAAGATAAAGACATTGACATGTACATCATTGCAGAAGATAATCATCCTACTCGAAGGATGATAATTTCATCAAAATTATCAGTCTACCATCAGACGATTGTCTGTTCTATGTACAGAAAAATGAATTTTTAAAGCTGAGCATGGGAATGCCCGCCTCAGCTAGATCATGAAAGCAGTATGAAAAATAATGTATTGTATTGTATCTTATTACAGGTCTCCTCCCAGCATTGGATGAACTTCAGATCCCCCTGATAAAGCATTTCACCCGATAAACGGCCTCATACTTTAGGGGGCAACTGTTATAGACATTTTTGTGCCTTGCAGCATTGAGCATGAAATTTCCATAATCTAAGGGATCCAAAGTCCCTAAACATGTTGTTCCTACCCCTAGAGGAACAAGGCTAACAAACCACAGTAATTCACAAAATTTCTCCACCAGAAACTGCTCAAAAACAAGTCAATTCAGGATCATTTCAGTGGCTACACTAGTTGTTTTCACTGAATGTCAAAGCCAACAGTGGCTACCTGCGCTGAATGTCAAAGGCAACACTGGCTACCCGCGCTGAGCGAGAGTGGACATGTGGCAAGTTCATTTCTCAAGGTGTCAGAACCCAGGAAGCTTCCAAAATGACACTTGCCTCAGGGAATTCGACTGGTGATGAGTAAGAGGTTCCAAATCTCTAAGTGGAAGCAAGAACCTCCAAGTGGAATCAAGAACTGACAGATGGAGAGGACACTAGTCAGATCTCAAGCTGACTCATCCTCTCTCCAAACATCTATATATGGATCTCTCCTCCATGAGATCTAGAGGCTAGAATTTTGTTATTGCAAAGAATTGTTGTTGGTTTGAGATTGGAATCATTGGGTGTTTAATGCTTTGAAGGGGGTGAAGATAGGAATTCCATTTGCTGGGAAGGAGATGCTGGATTGGAGCCCTCTAGGTTGTATCTCTTCCTGAACCTTGTTATTCATCAATAAAGCTATCTTGGTTTCTCCTATATACTGATGTATTCTTGATGTATGATTGCATTAGTATGTTTAGTTTATTTATAATCCTGAACTAGTTATGAATATGAATCCATGTCTTGTGTAGTGTTCTCTTCTTGTGATCTTGCAGAAAACTCTTGAAGCTAGGCGAGCGAGAAGGCAAGTAGCTGGGAACTCTCCAAGAGAAGAGAAGCCGGATCGAGGGACCAACGGAAGACACCGGTTAGTCCATCTATCTCTCTCTTCATTCTTAATTCATAAAGGAAGAATACTAGAATAGCTGTCTCTGCTTGTTGCTAAGGCACTGTCACACCTTAGGTGGATAGGATCGTCCTGCATAGGCATTTTTCCCCACAACAAACCTGATGATAGCCAAAATTTAGATCCTAAAATACATGCCCCCTTGAGTTGGTTCAGAAGGTCATCAATCTGTGGGATTGGATACTTGTTCCTAACAGTGATTTTGTCTACTGCCCGATAATCAATGTAGATCCTCTAGGTCCCATCCTTCTTCTGTAGAAGTACAATTGGGATCCCACAAGGCAAGGAACTTGGTCAAATGTGCCCATTTTACAGCAACTCCTAGATTTGTCGCTTGATCTCTTCATTTTTTGGAATGGAGTGGTGATATATCGGCTCACTGGGTAGAGGTTCTCTAGGAGTTAGATCGATCAAATGCTTTACTTGATAGTGCAAGGGTACCCATGTGGGTGAGGAGAAGATGTCATTGTATTCTTCCATGATTGTATCCACCTGCTTTTGCTACGTGGAGGAACCTTTCCCGGGGGCCATGGATTTGGCTACAATCTTCCCCTTACTTTTAGATCGAATTATAAAGAAATAAATTTCCCAGTCTAGGAGATGATCTTATTGCAATACTTAGTATAGATCAAAGAGATGGTGGTAGGCAGACTACCTCTAGTATCTTGTATAAGTTGCTACCCAAATAAATAATAACAAAGATGGGTATAAACTCATATACACCATGCCTCTTCTACAAGTATGGTTGTCCTAATAATACATCACAAAATTCAAGAGGAGAAACATCACACAGTACCTCATCGATGAAGGGCTTAATGATGTAGGGAAGGCGACACTTCTTTCTGATGTGGAGATCCCGTCCTTAGTGAAGCCACTTGATGGTGTCCAGTTGTAGATGTGTTGTAGTTAGTAGGCCCAACCACTTCACGACCTCTACTGAAATGAGGTTCTTTTGACTCCCGCTATCGACAATGAACTGTAGCGGAGAACCCTTCATCCACATCTGTGAGTGTAATAGGTGTCCCCCCTCCTCTGGATCTTCAGGCTCAATCTTCTGGATCTTGGTGGCGGCCACAATGGCACTGGTCTCCACGTCAATGATCTGCCTCCCTTTTTCATTCCACTTGTCGAGTTCTAACTCAGAATCAGAACATGCACCTAACTCGGAAGCTTTCAGCTCGACCACCAGTGACTGCTTGGCTTGACACTCACTTGTGTGGTGAGTGGAGCTCTTATGGAACTCACACCACTTTACTATTTCCTCCTTTGTATTAATGGTGTTGTTCTTTGTTTTCAGCTTTGGTGGGCTATCCTAGGTCACCCCACCTTGGGTTTTCCCTTTACTCTATGGTTTGGGGGTGCCTTTCCCTTGCTTCAGATTCATAGATCCAAAGTCTCACTTTTTTTGTTTAAAATTCTGCTCAATTTTGAGAGCATATTAGTACGTCGTGCTGGGCAAGAATACGTCTAGGAACAACATCTCATCCTATATGTACCTGTCTAGGAAGTTGCAGTACTTGAGTACCAAATGTTTCTCAGAATCCTTGATACCCAACTTTGTGCGAAGGGTATGAAAAACATTGGTAAACTATGGCACGTCTTCGTCCCTTCCCTATCATATTGTGGTCCAATTTATGTTTTTATCATCATAGATCTTGACAGGGTATTATTTCTCCTTGATGGCATCTTGGAATGAATTCCAAGTGGGTGCGACCGAAAATAGTGAGGGTGTACTTTCATCCTTATTCTCACAGTAGGTTTCGCACTAGTCGTTAACGTGGGGGTAGCTTTGAGAAGTGAAAAAGTAATATTTTCTCGGCTGAAAAAGTCATGAACATAAAAATATCCTTTTAACATATTTAACCATTTATCTATGATGTCCGCATCTATCTGACCCTCAAATATGGGGATGTCAGAGTTAACTTGTACCTAAAAGGGTGTGGCGCTTCCAGAGTAGCTGCTAGAAGGAGATGTGTCGCCCTTGGGTAGCCACTGAAGGATCTGGGTAAAATTGTCCATCATCACATTCCTCTATCGCTTAAGGGATTCTTTGAGCAATATTTTGAAATGATCTTCTACCCTTTTGTCTTTCTTGTCTTGCGCCATGGGAGGGAATTGGGATTTTCGAGGTTCGTCTTGTAAAGGTTCAACCAGTTCGAGTGCTAACTCCTTATATCTCGACCTCATTGGGGACATGCAAAGAAAAACAGAGAAAGAACAGACCGCTCTGATACCACTTATATGAACTTAAATAAGAACTCAATAAATTATAGATATAACCATACATATAAATATGTAATAGAAATAACACTTCATTTCTTTAATCTCAAATACTGAAATATGCTTACAAAGAGAATGGAAATAAGACTAGCTCAGGAAATGGTAGCTTATCTCTATGAAATGATGTGGAAGCTACATGCCTCTGAACTATGTTACAATGAGGCTTGAAGGCCTATTTATTATTGAAAAACAATGTAAAACCCTAAACATCCAAAAACCTAACCCTAGGAGATGAAATGCCAAAACTATGGGCCTCATTTGGGTAAATTTGTACATCAACTTCCCGGGGTCGTAACATTGGCATACAATCTCCATTTGACATGCAATACCTCATTAGAAATATCTATACAAGGACTACAAATTTTGGAAAAACCCACGTTGGCCATGATTTTCACAAAAAACTTCATTTAGGGACTCAAAACAGCTCCAGAAGTGTAGGATCTGAAAACTACAAAAAATAGTAAATTGTGCTACAATTGATGAAATTGAAAAACTGAAAGAGACAATGGTGGGGATCTAAGTGGAATAGGTGGTTGGACACTAACATACACTTGGATCAACCGACCAGTTGAACAAGGGAGTAAAAAGGTCGATATCTCCACCCTCAACAACACAAGGGAACCTAGAGGTTGACGCCTCCACCTTCAACAACACAAGGGAATCCATAGGTTGACACCTCCACCCTTAGCAACACAATGAATCCAGAGTTTGACGCCTCCATTCTTAGCAACACAAGGGAATCCAAAGGCCAAAACCTTCACCCTTAACATAGTTATTGATCAAATTAGAAAATCATCAATTACTTGTATTTTTGAGGTAGCAAAAAAAATACCTGATTTTGAAAAGTGGTTATTCAGAATAACCTCTTTTTTGGAGCATATTTTTAGCACTTTAAATTTTCTTATGAACATTTTTTTATAGATGTGAGTGATTTTCATGTTGATTTTGGAAAGTGTTGATGCAACATCAACTCCTTTTTTTAGAGGGTTTATTTTTGACACTTTACATTTTGTAATGTCTTCTTGTTCCCTGAGATATTTAATTTTAAGTGTGTTTATGCATTTGCGTTTTTTTAATTTTTCTTTTAATTTTTTTTGTAGTAAAATCTTCTTCCTTTTTTCCGCATAGTTAAAGAAATAAAAAAGGGTCAATATGTTAAAGTTAGGATTTTCTATATGTTTATGTATGAATTAATATTTCAATGCACATCAAATAATTGTCGCTAAAAAAACAATATTTTTAAACATATGACAAACTATACACATTTTCAATATAAATACAATGAAAAAAATATATATTTTGAGACTTTTTGTTAAAAATGACAACAATTTTTATGGGAAAATCTTAACAAAAAAACTTTAATAAATAGCATTTTTTATGAATTTTATATAAAAAATTAGTAGTAATCATTGGCTTTTTGCAAAAAATAATGATTCACATAAAAATTAAAGTGAAAATTAAATAGTACAAATATTGAACATATAACAATAATAATGAAATACTCATTGTTCTCATAAAATTTCAAAGTCTAAACATTACAAGTAAACTAATGAATAACTCTCAAAATTGAGCTATATTTGCAAGCACAACTAAAACTTAATCAATAATATCAACTAATCCATGTTCAATATCTTCTAGACCTTCATTAATGTCTTCTTCCACAATATTTTCTGCTTTAGTTTGGTCATTTTCCTCTTCTAATGGATCTTTCATGCATGCCAATCTTCCAAAGTGTCATTTTTCCAATCATTCCATATAACGGTGGTTGAGGTTATTTTGCCTTTTTTTCCACACGTGATTCATTAAAATACCATTTCCTCAAACCAACTTCTTGCATTGCATCTGGAAGAAATTGAAGAACACTAATTCTTTGTTGAATACAATTGCATTGTAGTGAGTCTTTTTCAATGGCAATGCAATTTGTTCCTTTTTGTAGGCAACATGCTAGTGTTGTACCTAATCATCAAGCACAAAAGAAATTATTAAGTAAATTAGTATAAACACATAAAAACTAAAACATAAAATATTAAAATTGAATTTTATATAATAAAACTTACTGGAACTTGAGAATAAATCCAAAACCCAATCTCCTTCATTTGAACATAAATCTATAAGATAGTTAATCAATGTTTGCAGTTTTTGATAAATTTTAACTCTCTCCTTTTGCATCTTTAGCTTCATATGTTATTTTTCTTACGACAACATCATGAACCGATACTTGACTATTACTCTTTCCATCTACTCGATTCACAAGAATACCTTTATAGCTATCATCTTTTGTGCAACATTCAACATGGATGAACTCACATTCATGTATAATAGCCTGATCTTCAGAAGAAACAAGATTTCACTTTTTCCTATAACATGACATACTAAACGCTAAATTAACTTGTACATAAATATTTTTTTTTAACATTAATCAAGCATACAATTTCAATGTCTTACCATGTAAGTTGCATCCTTGTGTTTTCTTTTCCCTTGAAGCTTGTTAATAATAATGAAAATTGTGTGTCTGAATGAAATGTCACAAATCTCTAAAGTGATGATGTTGTGACTTCTTGAAAGCCCATAACCACTTTACTAAAAAATTGATAAGTTAAGGTTCACTATCATATCCAATGTTTTGGAAATTGAAACCATGAGGAATATCTGCAATAACTAGGGCATATTCCCTTTTAGGTATGAGTTTTGCAATGTATTCACAATCACCTTGTATTATTTGATATTGGATAATGTCGAGTCCATTACAAGTGAAATGGGTAAGAGTAGGATCAAGTTCAACATTCCTAAGGCGCTACTTTCTCGACATTTCCATCTTAATTTTTTCAATAAATCTTTCGAAAGTACTTGATACTCCATTTGCATCCTTCTTCAAAAACTTTAATGAGATAAAAAAATATATATGTATAAGTAATAAAATAAAAACAGTTTACATATGTGTTACACTAAAATTTGTCACCATGACTATTTGTAGTTAGTATGGCTCCATCAACTGTCATACTATCCTCCTTGGCAAGTCTTATACCTCTTCTCTTCATGTCAAACTCCAAGAAAGAGAGAAAGTCCTTAAAAAGTCAAATAACTCTGGTTATGCAGTTTCTCTTAGCCTTACCTGCGTGTACGCACCCCAAGTTCACAATACCTGCGTACTTGTACGCTCTGTCTGTAAAGGGGTGGGTGCGTACTCCTGTAAAGGTCAAAAGGCGCAAGTTTCACTTCAAAAAAGTTACTTGTGGTCATTTCTAGAGCATTCTAGAAGCTTGTTTGACGTGTATTGAGCGCCTCCAGATAGTTCATGTATCCCTATGAAAGAGGAACTTATCCCATCAAGAGAGGAGCTATCCCATCCAAAGAGGAGCTTATCCCATTGATGGTGGACTTGAATAACTTCCTCTAGAGCACTATAAATACAGGCATTGCGCCAGAGGGAGGAGAGGTTGAAAGCTAAACATTCCTAAGGGTAGATGCCGCTGGAATTAGGACTCCCTTATAGAGCTTGAGAGGAGAGATTCCCATCCTTTCCTAGCCTTATTTGGAAGTGCGTGAGCTGATCAAAGTAAAGGAAAACTCTTGTTGGACCCTAGGAGGGACCCGCACAACACCAAGGCTCAGGGTGTAATGGTTTCTTTTGTTTCCACTTAATACAAATGAACTCATTTTTCTCAACAGATTGTTATTCATTATTTGTTTCATATACTCCTTGGTCTGTATGATGGATATGTGTTATTTTATAAGTTTATCAGGTGCTATTTAATCGTTTGGCTTGTTAGTGAATGCAGGTTTCGAAGAGAAGGAGGAGCTCATGCGGATCAGCGAGGCTGGACTACTACAAAGCATTGGACTAAAGGTATGTTATAATCACCTGATTACTTGTATTCTAAATGCATGTTTAGAGAAAGGTAGTGTTTATTTGTCTTGTTTGTCACTAGAAAGCCTTAGCTTCTAGGGAGGTCGGTTTTGTCCGCAAAATCGACTCTTTCTGCATGACAAAATGGCGACTCCGCTGGGGACTCCATTGATGTGAATGATTTTTCCTTTGTGTCAAACTTTGATTTGAGAAAAGTCGTTTGTTTTCTGGTTTTTGGCTGTTTGACTATGTATTTGGGTGGGCTAGCTTAGGGTTAAGTCAGATTTTACTTTTCTTAGTTTTTGCTAGAAGTATGCAACCTCTGCGTTAAGCACAGTGCGCACTTGTACGCACTGCAGCTTTGTGCACAGAGCATGGCCGCACCTATGAAAACAGGTTGCCTACGTACCCTAGTAAAAAGCCTAGAAAATTGAAATTTTTTCTTTTTTATCTTTTAGATTTTGTTTATAGCTTGTTTTTGCTACCCAGATCCACTGGTTACCTGTCAGAAAGTTTCCTTGGTTAATTCCGTTGGCATTCCTACTTTAAGCTTTCATCAATTGTGTGTTTTGAGTCTCTTTTTTGAGAAATTCTTAATTTCATTCTCTTTGGTCATTACTTGGAGGTTTGTCTCAGTCTTTTCACAATTTTGCATCTTTTTGCTTTTGTTTTTGCAAAAAAAATTCCCCCTCATTCGCCGGGGGGGGCTAAATTGTGTATGAGTGTCAATCGCCTTTGAGTGTTTTTATTTTTTGATCTTTGGAACTCTCGCCCAATTTTCTAGACTTGCACTTGATTGGTTCTTAGATTACATTAGAATCGTCTTGTGTTTGAGAATTCTCTTGCATAGATCACATTTGCATAATTAGAATTCTCATTTTCAGAATATTAATTAAAAATGTGCATAGATTACATTTGCATACTTTTCAAGTGAATTCTGCATAGATTACAATTGCATAGTTTACATTCTGAAAAATCAATCGTAGATTTAGATCAGTTTTCTTTGATTTGAATTTACACAAAAAAAAAAAAAAAAAAAATGGTTTGGAATTTATTTGCATTAGTTTTTATTTTATTTTATAAAATTAGTGCATTAGAGAATTTGTTGTATTTTCTCTTAGTGATCAATTTTTTGCATTGTTGGAAGTGAATGGAAACTCTCTCCTTACTCTAGTTAGGATTCATCGAATTGAAAGGATTTCATTATCATATTCGATTGCATTCAGTTGAGTCGGGTCATAACACCATTGGTTTCATATCTATTTACCCATTTGAGTAATAACAGCCTTAATAACACAACGCTTAATTAAAATTCATCTAGTAATTTTTACATTTCTAGGGCTCTGATACACCAACATAGCTTAGGTTAGTGTCTTGGAGTAGGAGAGTAATTAACTCTCCAAGACAACAAAACCAAACAAGTAGCTCATCTTGTGGTAGGATAAATCCAACTGTTACATTTATGCTCTGGGAAAGCTCCTCTTAAAGGAGAAGCACGAGATCGTGTCCGAACCAGTGAGGGGATCAATCCTCCTTCATTGGGAACGACGCCAGATACGCACGTACTACAAATGGTAAACCTCGGATTGACCATTTTCGAGGAGCCTGGGGTCACTTGTCGGTAAACCTTGGATTATTGTCAAGGAGCCGGCAAGGGGATTGAGCTTGATACTCTGCCTTTGCGTGCTATCGGATCGTAGACTGTTTCCCCAGGTATATTTTTTGTTGTTGGTAACCTTAGTGACCATTATCTTTAGGGTTCTACCCAAGGTGACGGTGGAGGGAAGATCCCACTGTACCTGGAGCAGACGTCGGCTAGACTCACTTGGATTTTCTGTGGGGTTCACTTCACTCGAGACGGTTAAAGTGGAGGAACTTGGTCCAGTCTATTCATTAAGCAGGTTGTCGGGGTAACTGTTCCACCCGCCACTTCTGTACTGAATTCTGCGATGTTGGATTTCATCCCCAACTAATGTTTTCGGTCCGGAAGGTTACTGTTTGTGTATGGTTTGACTCCTAGATTTGATAGTGCGTGTTAATTTGTTTGTTTTTACTTTTAGAGACCATAGGTGTGAATTGTGAATTTTAATTGTTAGGTGTGAATTGTGAATTGTTAATTTTAGTTTTAAATTGTTAATAAAATTCACTGAAGTTGGATATAATGGAAAATGTTCCGGAATTTACCAACCTAGGAACCCCTCCTAACGAGAATCCTAGTACTTTTACTTACTTTGGAAATGTTGGTCCTCCTTATATGGCTACTTTGTCATTACCTGGATTTACAATAGGATTACCGATATGGTTATTTTCAACTTCGTTGGCCCAAAGTACTCCAATTGTTCCACCTCAACCGGATGCTTCACCTCAACAGAGTTCACCATCTCAACATCACCAACCTTCTGTTGACCCTTTACCTTCTTCACCTAATTTTTCTTCCTCCATTTCTTCCTCTTCGCCTGGTAAAAGCCTTGATGCTAGTAACCAGGAGGCTAAGGAGAAGAAGAAAGGGAAGAAGAAGAAGAAGAAGAAGAAGCAAGATAAGAAAGAGGTAAACCAACCAACCACGACTGTAAGTGTTAGTTGTGTTGAGGAAAACTCCAACATGCATCATAAACCCAAATACCCTTGCAGGCTTTGTAAGGGTGACCACTTCCTTGTCAATTGTCCTGGTATTCCAAAGGTCTTGGAAGTATGGTCAGAAAAATCTCATCAACTTTCCATTGATCCATCAACCAGTGATAGTCAGGTTCTTGGGAAAAAGGGTAAAGTTAGGTTTCCTTGTAAGTTATGCAAAGGGAGTCATCAAACTCACATTTTCCCTCACATGGATGAAGCCTCAAAATTGTTGGAAAACCTTACTGTTCCACAGCAAGAATTTCCAACTGGTTACCGTAAACTTTCTCCCAACCTACCGTCAACTGACGGAGTGATTGATCTAATTTCAAGTACAGTCGATCAAACTCTTCCATTGGAGAGTGAAACTCATGTCACTCAGGTTGATGATCCATTAGTTGATCAAGTGGTCGATTCAATTTCGCATTCGGTCGATCCCACTTTCCCTTTAGAGAGTGAACTTCATACCGCTCAGGTTCTTCTTGCTACATCAGATTCTTCTATGCCGGGGGGCATTTCACCTGTTTCTACAGAACCCCCTCCAAGTACTGAGGTCTTTTCCTTTGATTGGAATAGACTGACAGAACCTCGTCTTCCTTCCTCCATCCCTTTCCAAATCATTGTCAAGGCTGGTGGTAGGGACATACATCGTACTCAGGTAGATGAAGGTGCTTCTGTTAGTATTTTATCCTCAACTGTTGGGAAAGCTTTGGGTTCCCCTCAGCTTGCGCCTATTACGGAGAATCTGAAAGCTTTTAACAAAACCATTAGTGAACCTTTAGGAATCCTTCCTAAGTTTTCCATTACCTTGGAAGGTAAAACTGTCTGTATTGATCTTATGGTAGCTCGAGGTCCCTTGGATTTCAATTTACTCCTTGGGCGAGACTATGTTTATGCAATGAAAGCTGTCATATCGACACTCCTTCGCGTGATGTCTTTCCCTCACAATGGCAGTATTGTGACTGTAGACCAGCTTTCGTTCCCTAGTCTTGTTTCAACTACCAATAATATGACACCCCTAAATGTTCCTGATTCTAAAGTGGTATCTACCCTGCCACGGGTTAATTATGTGGCAACTGGTCCCATGTTTTCAGTTACCGATGTAAGTGAGCCTCTTACTGTTTGCTCATCTTCCTTTGATTTAGATCCAGTAAATGACATGGAAAACTCTATGGGATTACTTGAACACGATGTTCTTATCCCTTTTGAGTCCCTTGACATGTGTTCCTTCCAGAGAAGTATTCTTCCTTCTGATGAATATCTCTTGGAAGCCATGATCAAGGTGTGTCCATTGACATGTCTTTCTTCTATTCAGAAGCCATGATCAGTGAGTGCGAGGATAGTTTTGTTCCTGGGTCAACCTCGTTAAAAAATGAAACAGGATGTTGCGAGGATAGTTCCTTTTACTGTGTCAACCTCATTAAAAAATGAATCAGTGAGTGCGAGGATAGTTTTGTTCCTGGGTCAACCTCATTAAAAAATGAAACAGGATGTTGCGAGGATAGTTCCTTTTACTGTGTCAACCTCGTTAAAAAATGAATCAGTGAGTGCGAGGATAGTTTTGTTCCTGTGTCCACCTCGTTAAAAAATGAAATAGGGTGTAACAAGGATAGTTTTTTCCTGTATCAACCTCATTAAAAAATGAAACAGGCTAGCGAGGATAGTTCCTGTTACTGAGTCAACCTCGTTAAAAAATGAATTAGGCTAGAGGATAGTTCCTGTTACTAAGTCAACCTCGTTAAAAAATGAATCAGGTTCGAGGATAGTTCCTTGTCTTGTGTCAACCTCGTTTAAAAATGAAACAAGGATAGGTTATATAGGTAGATTGTAGAAAGTAGAATTTTGAGGATAGTTCCTGTTACTGAGTTAACCTCGTTAAAAAATGAATCAGGTATGAGGATAGTTCTTTTCTTGTGTCAACCTCCTTAAAAATGAAACAACTCCCTTTTCAAGTTAAATATTGAAAGTAAACCTTCATTCCATCCATCTGGTTGAATGCAATGAAGCGTGGGGGGTATGTACCTCGCTTTGCATCATTATAATGGGGGCATGCAAACTTTTTTAGCATAGTTCCTTGTCTTGTGTCAAGCTCGTTAAAAAATGAAACAAGGGTAGATTAAGTAGATAGATTGTAGAGAGTAGTTATGAGCATAGTTCCTTGTCTTGTGTCAAGCTCATTAAAAAATGAATCAAAGATTTTAGAGCATAGTTCCTAGTCTTTTGTCAAGCTCGTTAAAAAATGAATCAAGGTTTTTTAGAGCATAGTTCCTTGTCTTGTGTCAAGCTCATTAAAAAAATGAATCAAGGATTTTAGAGCATAGTTCCTTGTCTTGTGTCAAGCTCATTAAAAAAAATGAATCAAGGATTTTAGAGCATAGTTCCTTGTCTTGTGTCAAGCTCGTTAAAAAATGAATCAAGGTTTTTAGAGCACAGTTCCCTGTCTTGTGTCAAGCTCGTTAAAAAATGAATCAAGGTTTTTTAGGTATAGTTCTTTGTTAGGTAGATTGTAGAGTAGTTATGAGCATAGTTCCTTATCTTGTGTCAAGCTCGTTTAAAAAATGAAACAAGGGTTTTGAGGATAGTTCTTTTCCTGTGTCAACCTCACTAAAAAATGAAACAACTCCACCAAGGCTTTCCAAGATCTTGAAAGTAAAGCTTCATTCCATCCACCTCATTGAATGCAATGAAGCTTGGGGGGCATGTACCTCGTTTTGCGTCATTATGCTGGGGGCATGTGAACTTATAACAAGCATAGTTTTTCGTTTCAAGCTTGCGTAAACATGAAACCGAATCCGAGCATAGTTCTTTTCCTGTGTCAAGCTCGTTAAAAAATGAAACAAATCCTCCTCTAATTGAGTCGAGAGTTTGACTAGATCTCATAAATGTTAAGTTGTATATTTAGGTTAGTTATTTCAGTGTTCTGCATAATTTTCTTACAGTTTTAGGTTGAGTCTTTCAAATGATCTCGTAACTGAATCTTCATTTCATCCACCTAGTTGAATGAAATGAAGCTGGGGGGCATGCACTCTAGCAGTTATGCTTAGGGGGCATCAAGCACAATTTTCTCTCTGTTTCAAGCTTGTGTAAAAATGAAACTACTTTGAAGCATAGTTTTTCTCTGTTTCAAGCTTTTGTAAAAATGAAACCTATCTCGAGTCAATTTCAGTTATTTTCAAGACTCGTTAAACTCATGAAAATCCCGAGATTATTTTGCTATCTTTCATTCTCGTAAAACAAATGAAAATGCCGAGTTCTTTCCGTCTTTTCCTGCTCGTAAATTAAATTGAAAGTCGGCCATATGAGTACATTTTTATCATTTTTTCGAACTCATTAAAACTTACGAAAAAATGAAAACCATGAGTACATTTTTATCATTTTTTCGAACTCGTTAAAACTTACAAAAAAGTGAAACCTTGGAGTTCTATTTTAAACCCTTTTCAGACTCTCAAAACATGAAAAGATTGTCGAGCGTTTCTTTTACACTCGTTAAAACGGAACTAAAAGACGGTCCTCTTATAGCCCTTTTCTGACCGTAAAAACATGAAAAGATTGCCGGATTTTTGTCGTTTCAAATTCGATATTGGAAATAAAACTACGTGTCCTTGATCAGTTTTTACTTTTCAGGTCAAAGACACTAATCATGAAAGTACTCCTTGGTCGTAAAAGATCAAGCGGTTCTCTCAAGTATTATTTTATACTTTTTTGGGCTTGGGAGACACAAATTTACGAAAAAGGTCAACTCTGGAGTCTTCTTAAGTTTTTCAGACTCTCTAAAATTGAAAAACGCCGAGTTTCTCCTATACTGGACTCGTTAAAATTTCACTGTAAAGGACTGTTCGATTACAAACAGGAACGGACCACTCCTTCTTAGGGTTCGAATCTAAACGAAGTTGGACTCATCCGAAGGATGAACTTATAATCAAGCATATGTTATCCTCCTCAAGCTTGTAAAAAATAAAGAGGTACTTGCCAGAAATGGTGGGGGAATAGAGAGAAAAATGAGCCTATTTGTTATCCTTTGTCTCAGAAGATGCCTTATCACCACTCTTGAACACGACACTTTTCATTCACCTGGGTTGGGAAATCCTTTGCCTAACAGTTGATCAAACCACATTGAAAGTCTTCAGCCGGGTATTAACTTTGGGTCAAATGTCACCAAGCCATCTGTTGTGTCGTTATGTGTTCAAGAGGTCACTGCATATAAACCATTCATTTGCAAAATACCCGTCATCCATCTCGACCATCCCTGAGTCAGTCCTTACAGCTACATTTCTTCAACTTGATCTATGATTTCGTGTTGTGGGCTTGCCTGCAACGGGTCGCTTTCTATCGACTTCAGCGCATTATCTAGAAAGATGACCTAGAAATCGTCAGTACCTTGAAATCTGCATGCATCAATGGCAGGTTTCTCGCCTTTGACGACGGTTTACATCATTGACTTTCGATCAAAGGATTCCGTGAAATGTTCGACATCAACTAATTCATTCACATCTCATGGATTGTACTGGGTACTTTGAGAACCATTGACATCACTAGTGGTCTCTCTCACACTTGTTAATAGTTTACATCATCGATTGGTAATCAAGTGGTTTCTACCATGTTCGACAACAACTCATTTATTCGCATGGATAGAATCGTACCTTTCCGGGAAGTAGAAATGAAGACCCTAGATCTAGTTTCCACCATCCAGGCTGCGAGGAGTTTTGTGTTCATTGTACAGTAGACTAATCATAAACAGATGGCTACATCCATACTGTGTCTACAAGAGTCTATGATTATGATGTATTGCGAAATCATTCCTATATCAGAGTAGTAGTTAGTTTGTTAGTTAAAGTTTTCAATCTGAATATGGGAATGCCTACCTCAGTGATGATATGATATTACATATGTATTTTGTGTTGAATATTTGCAGGTTCCGACTGGGCTCTCCACAAGATAATCCT
The DNA here is from genome assembly GCA_031772625.1 of Pinus tabuliformis. Lineage (NCBI taxonomy): Eukaryota > Viridiplantae > Streptophyta > Pinopsida > Pinales > Pinaceae > Pinus > Pinus tabuliformis. The sequence continues at coordinate 991,313,152 of CM062814.1, forward strand.
TGAAATGATAAAGTACTTCACCCTTCCTAGATGCTATGAAACCCTAATCTACTATAGGCTTCGCACTTTAGGGGGCAATCTGTTACACTAAAATTTGTCACCATGACTATTTGCAGTTAGTATGGCTCCATCAACTGCCATACTATCCTCCTTGGCAAGTCTTATACCTCTTCTCTTCATGTAAAACTCCAAGAAAGAGAGAAAGTCCTTAAAAATTCAAATAACTCTGGTTACACAGTTTCTCTTAGCCTTACCTGCGTGTACGCACCCCAAGGTCACAATACCTGCGTACTTGTACGCTCTGTCTGTAAAGGGGTGGGTGCGTACTCCTGTAAAGGTCAAAAGGCGCAAGTTTCACTTCAAAAAAGTTACTTGTGGTCATTTCTAGAGCATTCTAGAAGCTTGTTTGACGTGTATTGAGTGCCTCCAGATGGTTCATGTATCCCTATGAAAGAGGAACTTATCCCATCAAGAGGGGAGCTATCCCATCCAAAGAGGAGCTTATCCCATTGATGGTGGACCTGAATAACTTCCTCTAGAGCACTATAAATACAGGCATTGGGCCAGAGGGAGGAGAGGTTGAAAGCTGAACATTCCTAAGGGTAGATGCTACTGGAATTAGGACTCCCTTATAGAGCTTGAGAGGAGAGATTCCCATCCTTTCATAGCCTTATTTGGAAGTGGGTGAGCTGATCAAAGTAAAGGAAAACTCTTGCTGGACCCTAGGAGGGACCTGCACAACACCAAGGCTCAGGTTGTAATGGTTTCTTTTGTTTCCACTTAATACAAATGAACTCATTTTTCTCAACAGATTGTTATTCATGATTTGTTTCATATACTCCTTGGTTTGTATGATGGATATGTGTTATTTTATAAGTTTATCAGGTGCTATTTAATCTTTTGGCTTGTTAGTGAATGCAGGTTTCGAAGAGAAGGAAGAGCTGATCCGGATCAGCGAGGCTAAACTACTACAAACTGTTGGACTAAAGGTATGTTATAATCACCTGATTACTTGTATTCTAAATGCATGTTTAGAGAAAGGTAGTGTTTATTTGTCTTGTTTGTCACTAGAAAGCCTTAGCTTCTAGGGAGGTCGGTTTTGTCCGCAAAATCGACTATTTCCGCATGACAATATGAAACATAGTTACCGATCAAATGAGAACTATTACCTCAAAACGGGTACTCTAGCCCCGAAACCCCCAAAAAACATGAAAAACAAGATGAAAACAAAAAGTGTCGATGCTGGAATAACATTTTTTTGTGGTACATTTTCAACATTTTTTAAAAATGAAAGTAAAAACCAAATTTTTTTGTGCAAAAGACACCCTAAAAATGAAAAGTGTTGATGCAAGAATTATATATATATATACATAGATATAGATATAGATATATATATATATATATATATATATATATATATATATATATATATATATATATATATATATATATATATATATATAGATATAGATATATGAGTTTTCTTTAGTGTGAATTTTTGGAAGCTTTTCCAGTAGGATTTTCTGGTCTAATTTCTCTAAAATCCGTCAGTAATTTATTGAAATCAAAATATTGATGGGTAACCCCTGCACAATCGAAGTGCCTTAGGGATTTTTTAGGGCGTCGAGTCCATATATATAGTCAAAAAACCAATTTAAATAAAACAAATCAAGATTTCACCTCAATTTTTTCTGCTAGATTCCGTCACCTTTAAGTACAAAAAGTTGCACTAAAGACAACTCATACACACACACACACACACACACACACACACACACATATATAGTAATTAATTAATTTTTTATAGGGTAAATTTTCAACATTGTTTAATAATGACGTTAAAAATAAAGTATCCTCACTCTAAAAAACTTTAAATTTCAAATGATTTTCAAGTATGACATTAAAGATAAAATATCACGTATTTGAAAAACCTTAAAATTCCAACAATTTTCAGGCATGGTGCTACGAAAAAATACTTTTCATTATTTTCAAACATATAATTTAAGATAAAATATCATGACTTAGAAAAACATTAAAATCTTGACAATTTTTCAACCATGGAATTAAAACCAAAGATTATGACTACAAAAAAATCTTAAGTTTTTAAAATATTTCAAGCATGATATTATGGAAAAAATTTATGACTAAAATAACTTTAAGAATAAACACCTAAATGAAAGAGTTACTATACCAAGGGAAATTTATTTTTTTAATACTAAATGTATAATGATTCTAAAATCTTAGCCTAAAACAACTTGATACATTGAAACAAAAATTTAAAAATCAACCATCAAATTGACATGCAATGTAGGTGAATGTGTCCCATTGTAATGAAAACTTAATGACCAACCATGCAATTGACACATTGTGGGGGCAGACACGATTCATTATAACAAAAATGTTAAAATCAACTATCAAAATACACATAGTGGGATCAAGTTGCTAGACGAGCATTGACACGGACCCTGCAAATGCAAAAAAAGAAAAAGAAAAAAAAAAGTAAAAAAAAAAAATAAAAATAAATAATGAAAATGAAAAATACAAAAGAAAACAAAAATTCAAATATTGAAAAAAAACCATAATAGAAACACAAAAAATAATACAAAAGAAAACAAAAATTCAAATATTGAAAAAAAACCATAATAGAAACACAAAAAATAATACAAAACAAAACAAAAATTCAAAATTGAAAAAATAAAAACAATAAAAAAAACACAAAAAATTAAAAAATAATAACAAGTAATAAAATATATATATTTTTAAACCTGACAAAAAAAACTACAAAATGTAGAAAAAATCAAAATTAACTTGTAAAAAGAATAAAAAATATAAAAAATAAAAAATAAAATAAAAAAGAGAAAATATTTCAAAAATACACATAATTTAAGAAAAAAACGAAAAAAAAAATTAAAAATATATATATCTTTTTTAAGTTAAAAATAAAATAAATAAAATCCATTTTTTTTAAATTACAAAAACAATATAAAATATTAAAATAGAAAAAAATATAAAAAATAAAAATAAAAAATTACAAAGGAAAATAAAAAGATTAAAAAAAAACCTAAATTAAATTTAAAAAAATTAAAATGAAAAAACCCTCAAATTAAAAAAATCAAAATAAATGTTCGATTGGGGTAGCTCAATTGGAAATGGATCTAGAAATGAAGTCTCACCAAACAAGAAGTCTTGGGTTGAAATCTTGTTCTAGCAGCCCGATTTGGGTGATAATTTGGACATAATGAAGATGTAGTCCTACCAAGCTTACAAAAAAAATTAAAATAGAAAAAAAGTAGAAAAACAAATCTTGTGGGCCAACGGGCCTGGGTGGCTAGGGGATGATTCTAGGAATTGGCCCTGGCCTGTTAAATTTTCTTAAGGTGACGTTGTTATTTGTTATGATAATTGTGTTTCATCATTAATACATTAAGTTCACCCCATATAATCATTACATTATTCAGATCTACACCATTATACAATAGTATATGCAATTATATAGAAAGAAAAAACATCACCATCATCATCAATGCAACAGAACAAAAATGAACAGTAGAAGAGAAACATACACACACATAGAGACACAAGGATTGGCCCAAGAGTAGCACAAAACCCACTATGGGGAAAAACCCTTGCAAATCTTCTTCTTCTTAGATCGTCATCAAATGATGCAACAAAAGAGAGTACAATGATCCATAACATTATCTATGCAGTAATAAAATAATGATATCCATGAAACATATCTAATCATGCTAGAAATCAGAACCCTCATACTCATGGCTGTAATGCGCTATCACAAAATGATGCCAATTGTTGTATATTGTTGTCACCATGTTGAACACTGTTGAGCACTGTTGTCACTTCAATGAGCCCAATGCATATGTTTGTAGAGGATACTAACAAATCATATCTACAGATCTGTATAACAGCAGAGAGAAACCGAAATCTACTAAATTGTTGAAGTCAACTGAAATCAAGATGTCAAACCCTAGATTTGAACTTTCGTCTCTTTAATCAAAACTGTCTGTGTGTGACCGAAACCCCTTGGTTTCTCTCTCAGATACTACGTGAGGTAAATTATGACTTCTTGGTCACTTTCATGAAGACTTTGTGTGTGTGACCCGTGTAACACACCTAAAACCCTTGGTCGCTCCCTTGAAGTTACTATGGATGCGTTCGGGATAGACTGGTCGCTCTTAGGACCATTCTGTGCGAGCGACCCGGGACTGATAGCTCCAGATTTTTCTCTGAGGCCCAAGTCACTCCCATAAGCCTCTGTGTCAGTTTCTGTGGGTCTCTAGTCACTTTCATAGGCTTGTGTTGCAATGTCTAGGGCCTAAAATGCCCAGTTCCATGCCAATGTTCAAGATTAAGAAAACCCTAACCCAGAGTGAACCTTTCGCCTATGGTTTCAGACCCTTATGTGAACTCCTTACGTCGAACTTGTGTGAACCAAGACAAAATAGAAGAGAACATGTGTCCAAATGATCTTGAGGTCCCTTATATTTATAGGCTTTTCTGAGGGTTCACTTGGGGTTAAGACTGATCTAAGCAGTTACTGGTGTGGTTAGGGTCAACCTATTCCATAATACATGTATGAATAAAATAATTCATAACTCAACTTTCGCTTGACCAAATTGGGTGATATTTAGGTTGATTTTGGTCTTCTCGAAAAGAGGAATCTAATGAAATCATTATCTTGGTCATTTGAGCTATCCAAGGTGGAATTTTATGTAGTTAAAAAAATTAACACTCCCTCTCAACTAGGAAGAATTTCACCTACCAATATCTGTCCATTGAACAATATGCCATTATGGAATCTTAGAGTGTCATCATGTATCATCATCTGTCATGTAGTCATCATGTCATGTCCATCTCAAGTGTCTCATCATCACAAATCATCATTATACATATTGATCTATCCCTTGCTTATTCCTGCTTATCTCTTGAGTTTTCATGCTCATATGTTGAACATTCTCAGATCTAGAAGAAGAATAATTTGTTATCGGAGGGGAGATCAAGCTACCACCCTCTATCCATCAGGCTACTATATGGAATCTATGCTAGTGGACTACTACCTAAAATATCATCATCAATCTTCATTAGAGACCATATCATCAAGGATCACATCTCAACATAGAACCACATTGAGGAGAAATAGCTTCCACCCATACCGAGCAATAGGATAACTCATCACACAGGGGAGTACACCCTCAACCCTGGAATTTCATCAGGGAGCTTACCCTCAACCTGGAATCATATTGGGTTATCTCAACCCATCTTATTGCCTATTGATCTTCCCATCAATGACCCTGAATAGTCATGTGGTAGAACACCTGCATCATAATTGACTTGGGTTGTACACCCCAAGTACACTCTCAACTCATTCGCTAAATGAGGAGTGGTATTCCCAACAAGCTGGCCTTCTTATGGGTATGATTCCAACTGGGTATACTCTATAAAGACCAAACAGGGGAGAAACACTCTTTGAATCTATGAAGATAGGGGAGAAACATTCTCCAACCCTATGGGTAACATATAGGGGTAACACCCTATTGTTTAGATTTCCCTCAACCCCAAGAGCCCTTCTCCCTCAATTCCTCACCCTGGGATCTCAAACAAGGGGGAAGAGTTTTCTTAGTTTCCTCGATTATCGTTGCTCTCATCATACTTTTATCTTGCATCTCCTTGTCTGGATAGCAACTGTTTCATGTTCATAGAGAAAATAAAATCAAATATCATGTCAGATAATATATAATCATTTAAATCACAAAATTATATCATAATCATCCTCCCTCTCAAGGAGGTTCCACCACAAGCCTAAGCTTGTTTCGAATAAGTGCACTGTCTTAATTGTATGAGAGTATCTTAGTCCCAACTATATGGTACTTATTGCCAATCGGATCATCAAAATGTATCCATGTCATATCCAGATCATGCTCAAACAACTCTCTAAGGAGCTTATGTATGTTTCCTCACAACTAGCCATGCTACCAACATCATGATCAACCTCAGTCATGCTATGGACCTCTCATCCAAGATATCATGGAAAATCACATACTAAAGTATCATCCAAATGTGCTTATCAACAATAATCTCTAATATCAGCAATACATCTATGCAAACACATATCATAGGAGAAATATCTCATTCTCAAAACTAGAGCACCTCATGCAGATATTTCAAATCATGCTAGGTGGAAACTCTATGTGAGTGAAGCAAATCACTTATGAATTCATTATGGTTCTATGCACATCATACATATACATATGGATGTTCAAAATGAAACATCAATGCCTAAAACAACTATCAGATGCCATGTCAAATTCAACAACATCTTGAACTGCAAATCAGAGTATCCAAGGATTTGCATTTTAATTATTCAAAAACATTTTCCAATAGATTTGTAATATGGAATTTCTTCTTTCCCAAATTCCAGAAATCGATTCATTATGCCATGATACATAATTTCAGGCTTCAGAAGCCATCTCCCTCTGATTTGGATTCCAAAGGCTCATCACCTGTCACAAGTAGATAATCAAGATATAAAACCAAAACCATCATCAATATCAAAGCCATACCTTGGAACTCATAATCTTGACTTCATCAAATAATTGTTAGATGTAGACATATCTGGATTGCAATTCTCTAAGCATAATGCCTTGCTAAGGCATCATAATCAGCCATACATAACTCATTTTTGTATATCAATAAAAGGGTCAACTCATTAGAGTTTAGAAGCTAGATCATGACCATTATCAAAGTAATCATTATCATAGCATTAATACATTCAACCAGGAGATAGGTGGAGCTCATATCAAATCATGAGTTCATCATGCCAACAAGTCATGCATTATCAATCTAAAATTGATTAAGTCATTCTCATAATCATAATAGAAGTCATCCTCTCACTAGGTGCAAATGCATACATCAAGGATGAGTCATGCAGGTTCCATTTTTCATTCCAAATCACAACTATCGTTACTTCAACCATTGTGCTAAGAACAAGGAGGCTAATTTCCACTTAAGTCATCATGCCCACATAATATTGATATGAGGGAAAATCAACAATTGTCAAATTAGATCACTAGACATCAGGTCAAGTCCAAATTTCTATCATAGAGAGATCTATAGTCAAAGCACATATCAATCATCAATTCAAAGTTATTGTCAAGCATCATGACAAAACACTTTTCATATATACCAGTAGTGCCGAATCATGCCAACCTCTTGTAGTATAAAAATAGTGACATATCTATATGTATGTCCTGAACACTTGTAAACACAAGTTCAGTCATCATGTTCATGTTATGGAAAACATTCAATATTTTCCTACTAGAAGATCTTGTTGTTATCTACAATACATCTCTGGTATTAAAATCTTCTAGGTGACCATCTGATTTCATGCACAATACTTCATTATATGATCAACAATTTAACTCAACAACTTCAGGAATTAGTTAATAGTGGTAGAATATGCCAGGGACATCATGATTCCTAGTTCAGACAACTTCCAAAAACTTCAGATGATGGTCAACAATAGTCAAACCTCTGGTCGCTCCCTTCAGGTTAGCATGATAGCGACTTCAGCTACCTCGACACTGTCTAGGCCCTAGCATGTGTGTGCCTAGGGACGAAATCTCCTAGATATGTGGCTATGTTTGGAGTAGAAAACCTAATTTATGTACAGGATCCATATCTAAGACTCTGTTGCAGATCAATACTATCAGATGCACATAAATCATACTTCAACAACATAGAATACAAATAGTAATAAGGGTAAGAATATTGAGAAGAGATTCTCCCTCTGACTGGGGACCTACATCATTCATCTTCATTCATGTAAGCAACCTATCTCTACTAGAGTCATGCAACAACAAATCTGTTAGATCATAAACATATGGCTATCAACATCATGACATCAATATTTCATCAAACTTTAGACTCAAAGAAAGAGATAGATGCAACATCATATCTCAAAGATTATGAACACAATAAAATTTTCTCTCAAGTCACTCCATCAAGTTACTGCATCCAGTTTAACCATATGCCATTAAGACAAGACCACAGGTAGTAAGAGCTCTAGGATATCAATATTACACTTATACCTCCCACATCAAGGTTATGATTCTCTTCATGACCAATGAGATCAAATTAGGTCATTCAATAAAGCTTTATTAAAACAACAAGAGTGTCAATCACTCTTTCCATATGATTTCATCATGCTTATCGCAAGCATTACCAATAGATCGTATAGGAATAAATGAGCTATCATTCTATATAAAATCCATCATGACAATTATCAAGAGTACCATTTTCTAGAGCCAAGGTGCTATCCTTCTTTATAGGATCAAGATATCCAATAGATAGATCATAGATGTTGGCCAAACAACAAGTGTATCAATGTATCAACGTTAGATAACCTCATAGAATTCAAGAAGGTCAAAATGTTCAACACCAAGTGCATAATTTCATCATAGGAGACATACATCCAAGTCACTTTCATATGCATGTATGAACCATTAAAGGAAGAGGCATTCTCATCATACCATAGGGCTTGTCAAGCCAATAGTTGTAACACAACATACAATGCATATCTTGTGGTATTCAAATATCTGAGAACCTACTCATTAGTCATAGTCCACTTGAATAATTTTGTCATATTTTCATCAAGTACCTCTTTATCTCTTTCCATATATGCATCTCAAAATGATCCTCAAGAAGGATCTACACATATCATCTCATCAAGGAGGTTAGAAACATCCATATACTCAAATACATATGCATAAAGTACAACCAATAAACATAATCATCATATCCATAAGTCTAACAAGTAAGAAGCATCATAAATCAATAAATACTTATCTTCAATGAGAGGTGATCCTCTCCCCCTTGAACCAATCTTCAAGAGCCATCAATGTACATGGTCCATATACCAATGTTGTCTTCAAGTATCCAACCAGATCTTCTAAGGATCATCCTATCTAGGGCTTCATCAAATCTTCATCAAGTGTTTCACATAGACCATGCTAGAGTTTCATACATCAAATCTCAAGTCTTCGCCATAAACCAGGGTTTTCTCTCCAACCCTAACCTCATAGAATCCATCAAACCCTAATAAACAAGATGCCTAGGGATTTCTTCAAACCATAGAATCCTTTTAGGTCTCCACCATCCTCTTCTTTCTTCCATTAGTGTGTCATCATCGAGGTGATCTCCATGACTTCTCTTCAGCCAAACTCTGATACCATGTTAAATTTTCTTAGGGAGACATTGTTCTTTTCTATGATAATTGCATTTCATTGTTAGTACATTAAATTCACCCCATATCATCATTACACTATTCAGATCTACAACTTGTAGGCTAACAAGCATAATCCCATAATACTTATTTGAATAGACTGAAATGGTTGACAATTGAAGGAGGTACTTTCACTCTCCCCCAAAACAAGGTGTTGGGTATGGGTCCCCTAGGTCTAAGTTTTGTCCAAAGTATGTAAAGAATCCATATTTTGAGGAGAGGGGATATTAGCATAGCATTCTAAGCATCAAAGGGGATTTAGGGTGAGTCAAAGCCCCTTCTTTTGTAAAGGGATGGGATTACTTAGAGGATTTTGAGAATATATAAAGAGATGATTTTGTAAGGCTAGAGGGATATAAAAAGGGATGATTTTTAAGTCTAAGAAGGATGTAACGTAATTGAATGATAAAACACTTTTGAGTCTATTTTTCTGTAGTTAGGTGAAGGGGAAAGCTCCTGCAGTTGTCTCCAAGGAGACCTTGGTAAGTCTGCATCTAAGTGTGCAAGTCCTTCAGCTGTGTGCGCAGGGTCATGAAGATTATATTTGAAAGGACTTGACAAATAAAGAAGAGTTTTGACATAGATCTATGTAATTTCTATATGTACACATAGTTTCTATGTTTTTGACTGTTTATGGTTCATTTATATATATTTTTTGCAATTTCATCATGAAGGTTCAGATATTGTTTTATATGATGAATAATGCATGTTAGTCTAGTTTTGTGCATTTTGCGAATCTGCTAAAATAGAAAATGCTTCATGATTGTAAGCATAAGGTTAAGAGTTCATGAAGGTCAGATTAAGCCCTAAATTGTTTATAACCTTATAGCCACACTGCATAGCCCCTCTGGATGCAGAAACCTGGTTCTAGCATCCCCTAATATCACCTCAGGTGAGACTGCGGTCTGTGCAAGCAGATCATTACCGAAAGGGCCATTGGTATATCGGTTTGTTTGGTCGCTTTAATCAGAACTGTCTGTGTGTGACCGAAACCCCTTGGTTTCTCTCTCAGATACTACGTGAGGTAAACTATGACTTCTTGGTCACTTTCATGAAGACTTTGTGTGTGTGACCCGTGTAACACACCTAAAACCCTTGGTCGCTCCCTTGAAGTTACTATGGATGCGTTCGGGATAGCCTGGTCGCTCTTAGGACCATTCTGTGCGAGCGACCCGGGACTGATAGCTCCAGATTTTTCTCTGAGGCCCAAGTCACTCCCATAAGCCTCTGTGTCAGTTTCTGTGGGTCTCTAGTCACTTTCATAGGCTTGTGTTGCAATGTCTAGGGCCTAAAATGCCCAGTTCCATGCCAATGTTCAAGATTAAGAAAACCCTAACCCAGAGTGAACCTTTCACCTATGGTTTCAGACCCTTGTGTGAACTCCTTACGTCGAACTTGTGTGAACCAAGACAAAATAGAAGAGAACATGTGTCCAAATGATCTTGAGGTCCCTTATATTTATAGGCTTTTCTGAGGGTTCACTTGGGGTTAAGACTGATCTAAGAAGTTACTGGTGTGGTTAGGGTCAACCTATTCCATAATACATGTATGAATAAAATAATTCATAACTCAACTTTCGCTTGACCAAATTGGGTGATATTTAGGTTGATTTTGGTCTTCTCGAAAAGAGAATCTAATGAAATCATTATCTTGGTCATTTGAGCTATCCAAGGTGGAATTTTATGTAGTTAAAAAAATTAACACTCCCTCTCAACTAGGAAGAATTTCACCTACCAATATCTGTCCATTGAACAATATGCCATTATGGAATCTTAGAGTGTCATCATGTATCATCATCTGTCATGTAGTCATCATGTCATGTCCATCTCAAGTGTCTCATCATCACAAATCATCATTATACATATTGATCTATCCCTTGCTTATTCCTGCTTATCTCTTGAGTTTTCATGCTCATATGTTGAACATTCTCAGATCTAGAAGAAGAATAATTTGTTATCGAAGGGGAGATCAAGCTACCACCCTCTATCCATCAGGCTACTATATGGAATCTATGCTAGTGGACTACTACCTGAAATATCATCATCAATCTTCATTAGAGACCATATCATCAAGGATCACATCTCAACATAGAACCACATTGAGGAGCAATAGCTTCCACCCATACCGAGCAATAGGATAACTCATCACACAGGGGAGTACACCCTCAACCCTGGAATTTCATCAGGGAGCTTACCCTCAACCTGGAATCATATTGGGTTATCTCAACCCATCTTATTGCCTATTGATCTTCCCATCAATGACCCTGAATAGTCATGTGGTAGAACACCTGCATCATAATTGACTTGGGTTGTACACCCCAAGTACACACTCAACTCATTAGCTAAATGAGGAGTGGTATTCCCAACAAGCTGGCCTTCTTATGGGTATGATTCCAACTGGGTATACTCTATAAAGACCAAACAGGGGAGAAACACTCTTTGAACCTATGAAGATAGGGGAGAAACATTCTCCAACCCTATGGGTAACATATAGGGGTAACACCCTATTGTTTAGATTTCCCTCAACCCCAAGAGCCCTTCTCCCTCAATTCCTCACCCTGGGATCTCAAACAAGGGGGAAGAGTTTTCTTAGTTTCCTCGATTATCGTTGCTCTCATCATACTTTTATCTTGCATCTGCTTGTCTGGATAGCAACTGTTTCATGTTCATAGAGAAAATAAAATCAAATATCATGTCAGATAATATATAATCATTTAAATCACAAAATTATCATAATCATCCTCCCTCTCAAGGAGGTTCCACCACAAACCTAAGCTTGTTTCGAATAAGTGCACTGTCTTAATTGTATGAGAGTATCTTAGTCCCAACTATATGGTACTTATTGCCAATCGGATCATCAAAATGTATCCATGTCATATCCAGATCATGCTCAAACAACTCTCTAAGGAGCTTATGTATGTTTCCTCACAACTAGCCATGCTACCAACATCATGATCAACCTCAGTCATGCTATGGACCTCTCATCCAAGATATCATGGAAAATCACATACTAAAGTATCATCCAAATGTGCTTATCAACAATAATCTCTAATATCAGCAATAAATCTATGCAAACACATATCATAGGAGAAATATCTCATTCTAAAAAATAGAGCACCTCATGCAGATATTTCAAATCATGCTAGGTGGAAACTCTATGTGAGTGAAGCAAATCACTTATGAATTCATTATGGTTCTATGCACATCATACATATACATATGGATGTTCAAAATGAAACATCAATGCCTAAAACAACTATCAGATGCCATGTCAAATTCAACAACATCTTGAACTGCAAATCAGAGTATCCAAGGATTTGCATTTTAATTATTCAAAAACATTTTCCAATAGATTTGTAATATGGAATTTCTTCTTTCCCAAATTCCAGAAATCGATTCATTATGCCATGATACCTAATTTCAGGCTTCAGAAGCCATCTCCCTCTGATTTGGATTCCAAAGGCTCATCACCTGTCACAAGTAGATAATCAAGATATAAAACCAAAACCATCATCAATATCAAAGCCATACCTTGGAACTCATAATCTTGACTTCATCAAATAATTGTTAAATGTAGACATATCTGGATTGCAATTCTCTAAGCATAATGCCTTGCTAAGGCATCATAATCAGCCATACATAACTCATTTTTGTATATCAATAAAAGGGTCAACTCATTAGAGTTTAGAAGCTAGATCATGACCATTATCAAAGTAATCATTATCATAGCATTAATACATTCAACCAGGAGATAGGTGGAGCTCATATCAAATCATGAGTTCATCATGCCAACAAGTCATGCATTATCAATCTAAACTTGATTAAGTCATTCTCATAATCATAATAGAAGTCATCCTCTCACTAGGTGCAAATGCATACATCAAGGATGAGTCATGCAGGTTCCATTTTTCATTCCAAATCACAACTATCGTTACTTCAACCATTGTGCTAAGAACAAGGAGGCTAATTTCCACTTAAGTCATCATGCCCACATAATATTGATATGAGGGAAAATCAACAATTGTCAAATTAGATCACTAGACATCAGGTCAAGTCCAAATTTCTATCATAGAGAGATCTATAGTCAAAGCACATATCAATCATCAATTCAAAGTTATTGTCAAGCATCATGACAAAACACTTTTCATATATACTAGTAATGCCAAATCATGCCAACCTCTTGTAGCATAAAAATAGTGACATATCTATATGTATGTACTGAACACTTGTAAACACAAGTTCAGTCATCATGTTCATGTTATGGAAAACATTCAATATTTTCCTACTAGAAGATCTTGTTGTTATCTACAATACATCTCTGGTATTGAAATCTTCCAGGTGACCATCTGATTTCATGCACAATACTTCATTATATGATCAACAATTTAACTCAACAACTTCAGGAATTAGTTAATAGTGGTAGAATATGCCAGGGACATCATGATTCCTAGTTCAGACAACTTCAAAAAACTTCAGATGATGGTCAACAATAGTCAAACCTCTGTTCGCTCCCTTCAGGTTAGCATGATAGCGACTTTAGCTACCTGGACACTGTCTAGGCCTTAGCATGTGTGTGCCTAGGGACGAAATCGCCTAGATATGTGGCTATGTTTGGAGTAGAAAACCTAATTTATGTACAGGATCCATATCTAAGACTCTGTTGCAGATCAATACTATCAGATGCACATAAATCATACTTCAACAACATAGAATACAAATAGTAATAAGGGTAAGAATATTGAGAAGAGATTCTCCCTCTGACTGGGGACCTACATCATTCATCTTCATTCATGTAAGCAACCTATCTCTACTAGAGTCATGCAACAACAAATCTGTTAGATCATAAACATATGGCTATCAACATCATGACATCAATATTTCATCAAACTTTAGACTCAAAGAAAGAGATAGATGCAACATCATATCTCAAAGATTATGAACACAATAAAATTTTCTCTCAAGTCACTCCATCAAGTTATTGCATCCAGTTTAACCATATGCCATTAAGACAAGACCACATGTAGTAAGAGGTATAGGATATCAATATTACACTTATACCTCCCACATCAAGGTTATGATTCTCTTCATGACCAATGAGATCAAATTAGGTCATTCAATAAAGCTTTATTAAAACAACAAGAGTGTCAATCACTCTTTCCATATGATTTCATCATGCTTATCGCAAGCATTACCAATAGATCGTATAGGAATAAATGAGCTATCATTCTATATAAAATCCATCATGACAATTATCAAGAGTACCATTTTCTAGAGCCAAGGTGCTATCCTTCTTTATAGGATCAAGATATCCAATAGATAGATCATAGATGTTAGCCAAACATCAAGTGTATCAATGTATCAACATTAGATAACCTCATAGAATTCAAGAAGGTCAAAATGTTCAACACCAAGTGCATAATTTCATCATAGGAGACATACATCCAAGTCACTTTCATATGCATGTATGAACCATTAAAGGAAAAGGCATTCTCATCATACCATAGGGCTTGTCAAGCCAATAGTTGTAACACAACATACAATGCATATCTTGTGGTATTCAAATATCTGAGAACCTACTCATTAGTCATAGTCCACTTGAATAATTTTGTCATATTTTCATCAAGTATCTCTTTATCTCTTTCCATATATGCATCTCAAAATGATCCTCAAGAAGGATCTACACATATCATCTCATCAAGGAGGTTAGAAACATCCATATACTCAAATACATATGCATAAAGTACAACCAATAAACATAATCATCATATCCATAAGTCTAACAAGTAAGAAGCATCATAAATCAATAAATACTTATCTTCAATGAGAGGTGATCCTCTCCCCCTTGAACCAATCTTCAAGAGCCATCAATGTACATGGTCCATATACCAATGTTGTCTTCAGGTATCCA
Organism: Pinus tabuliformis; assembly: GCA_031772625.1. NCBI lineage: Eukaryota > Viridiplantae > Streptophyta > Pinopsida > Pinales > Pinaceae > Pinus > Pinus tabuliformis. The sequence continues at coordinate 991,328,354 of CM062814.1, forward strand.
ACCAGATCTTCTAAGGATCATCCTATCTAGGGCTTCATCAAATCTTCATCAAGTGTTTCACATAGACCATGCTAGAGTTTCATACATCAAATCTCAAGTCTTCGCCATAAACCAGGGTTTTCTCTCCAACCCTAACCTCATAGAATCCATCAAACCCTAATAAACAAGATGCCTAGGGATTTCTTCAAACCATAGAATCCTTTTAGGTCTCCACCATCCTCTTCTTTCTTCCATTAGTGTGTCATCATCGAGGTGATCTCCATGACTTCTCTTCAGCCAAACTCTGATACCATGTTAAATTTTCTTAGGGAGACATTGTTCTTTTCTATGATAATTGCATTTCATCGTTAGTACATTAAATTCACCCCATATATTCATTACACTATTCAGATCTACAACTTGTAGGCTAACAAGCATAATCCCATAATACTTATTTGAATAGACTGAAATGGTTGACAATTGAAGGAGGTACTTTCACTCTCCCCCAAAACAAGGTGTTGGGTAGGGGTCCCCTAGGTCTAAGTTTTGTCCAAAGTATGCAAAGAATCCATATTTTGAGGAGAGGGGATATTAGCATAGCGTTCTAAGCATAAAAGGGGATTTAGGGTGAGTCAAAGCCCCTTCTTTTGTAAAGGGATGGGATTACTTAGAGGATTTTGAGAATATATAAAGAAATGATTTTGTAAGGCTAGAGGGATATAAAAAGGGATGATTTTTAAGTCTAAGAAGGATGTAACGTAATTGAATGATAAAACACTTTTGAGTCTATTTTTCTGTAGTTAGGTGAAGGGGAAAGCTCCTGCAGTTGTCTCCAAGGAGACCTTGGTAAGTCTGCATCTAAGTGTGCAAGTCCTGCAACTGTGTGCGCAGGGTCATGAAGATTATATTTGAAAGGACTTGACAAATAAAGAAGAGTTTTGACATAGATCTATGTAATTTCTATATGTACACATAGTTTCTATGTTTTTGACTGTTTATGGTTCATTTATATATATTTTTTGCAATTTCATCATGAAGGTTCAGATATTGTTTTATATGATGAATAATGCATGTTAGTCTAGTTTTGTGCATTTTGCGAATCTGTTAAAATAGAAAATGCTTCATGATTGTAAGCATAAGGTTAAGAGTTCATGAAGGTCAGATTAAGCCCTAAATTGTTTATAACCTTATAGCCACACTGCATAGCCCCTCTGGATGCAGAAACCTGGTTCTAGCATCCCCTAATATCACCTCAGGTGAGACTGCGGTCTGTGCAAGCAGATCATTACCAAAAGGGCCATTGGTATATCGGTTTGTTTGGTCGCTTTAATCAGAACTGTCTGTGTGTGACCGAAACCCCTTGGTTTCTCTCTCAGATACTACGTGAGGTAAACTATGACTTCTTGGTCACTTTCATGAAGACTTTGTGTGTGTGACCCGTGTAACACACCTAAAACCCTTGGTCGCTCCCTTGAAGTTACTATGGATGCGTTCGGGATAGCCTGGTCGCTCTTAGGACCATTCTGTGCGAGCGACCCGGGACTGATAGCTCCAGATTTTTCTCTGAGGCCCAAGTCACTCCCATAAGCCTCTGTGTCAGTTTCTGTGGGTCTCTAGTCACTTTCATAGGCTTGTGTTGCAATGTCTAGGGCCTAAAATGCCCAGTTCCATGCCAATGTTCAAGATTAAGAAAACCCTAACCCAGAGTGAACCTTTCACCTATGGTTTCAGACCCTTGTGTGAACTCCTTACGTCGAACTTGTGTGAACCAAGACAAAATAGAAGAGAACATGTGTCCAAATGATCTTGAGGTCCCTTATATTTATAGGCTTTTCTGAGGGTTCACTTGGGGTTAAGACTGATCTAAGCAGTTACTGGTGTGGTTAGGGTCAACCTATTCCATAATACATGTATGAATAAAATAATTCATAACTCAACTTTCGCTTGACCAAATTGGGTGATATTTAGGTTGATTTTGGTCTTCTCGAAAAGAGGAATCTAATGAAATCATTATCTTGGTCATTTGAGCTATCCAAGGTGGAATTTTATGTATTTAAAAAAACTAACACTCCCTCTCAACTAGGAAGAATTTCACCTACCAATATCTGTCCATTGAACAATATGCCATTATGGAATCTTAGAGTGTCATCATGTATCATCATCTGTCATGTAGTCATCATGTCATGTCCATCTCAAGTGTCTCATCATCACAAATCATCATTATACATATTGATCTATCCCTTGCTTATTCCTGCTTATCTCTTGAGTTTTCATGCTCATATGTTGAACATTCTCAGATCTAGAAGAAGAATAATTTGTTATCGAAGGGGAGATCAAGCTACCACCCTCTATCCATCAGGCTACTATATGGAATCTATGCTAGTGGACTACTACCTGAAATATCATCATCAATCTTCATTAGAGACCATATCATCAAGGATCACATCTCAACATAGAACCACATTGAGGAGCAATAGCTTCCACCCATACCGAGCAATAGGATAACTCATCACACAGGGGAGTACACCCTCAACCCTGGAATTTCATCAGGGAGCTTACCCTCAACCTGGAATCATATTGGGTTATCTCAACCCATCTTATTGCCTATTGATCTTCCCATCAATGACCCTGAATAGTCATGTGGTAGAACACCTGCATCATAATTGACTTGGGTTGTACACCCCAAGTACACTCTCAACTCATTAGCTAAATGAGGAGTGGTATTCCCAACAAGCTGGCCTTCTTATGGGTATGATTCCAATTGGGTATACTCTATAAAGACCAAACAGGGGAGAAACACTCTTTGAACCTATGAAGATAGGGGAGAAACATTCTCCAACCCTATGGGTAACATATAGGGGTAACACCCTATTGTTTAGATTTCCCTCAACCCCAAGAGCCCTTCTCCCTCAATTCCTCACCCTGGGATCTCAAACAAGGGGGAAGAGTTTTCTTAGTTTCCTCGATTATCGTTGCTCTCATAATACTTTTATCTTGCATCTGCTTGTCTGGATAGCAACTGTTTCATGTTCATAGAGAAAATAAAATCAAATATCATGTCAGATAATATATAATCATTTAAATCACAAAATTATATCATAATCATCCTCCCTCTCAAGGAGGTTCCACCACAAACCTAAGCTTGTTTCGAATAAGTGCACTGTCTTAATTGTATGAGAGTATCTTAGTCCCAACTATATGGTACTTATTGCCAATCGGATCATCAAAATGTATCCATGTCATATCCAGATCATGCTCAAACAACTCTCTAAGGAGCTTATGTATGTTTCCTCACAACTAGCCATGCTACCAACATCATGATCAACCTCAGTCATGCTATGGACCTCTCATCCAAGATATCATGGAAAATCACATACTAAAGTATCATCCAAATGTGCTTATCAACAATAATCTCTAATATCAGCAATACATCTATGCAAACACATATCATAGGAGAAATATCTCATTCTAAAAAATAGAGCACCTCATGCAGATATTTCAAATCATGCTAGGTGGAAACTCTATGTGAGTGAAGCAAATCACTTATGAATTCATTATGGTTCTATGCACATCATACATATACATATGGATGTTCAAAATGAAACATCAATGCCTAAAACAACTATCAGATGCCATGTCAAATTCAACAACATCTTGAACTGCAAATCAGAGTATCCAAGGATTTGCATTTTAATTATTCAAAAACATTTTCCAATAGATTTGTAATATGGAATTTCTTCTTTCCCAAATTCCAGAAATCGATTCATTATGCCATGATACATAATTTCAGGCTTCAGAAGCCATCTCCCTCTGATTTGGATTCCAAAGGCTCATCACCTGTCACAAGTAGATAATCAAGATATAAAACCAAAACCATCATCAATATCAAAGCCATACCTTGGAACTCATAATCTTGACTTCATCAAATAATTGTTAAATGTAGACATATCTGGATTGCAATTCTCTAAGCATAATGCCTTGCTAAGGCATCATAATCAGCCATACATAACTCATTTTTGTATATCAATAAAAGGGTCAACTCATTAGAGTTTAGAAGCTAGATCATGACCATTATCAAAGTAATCATTATCATAGCATTAATACATTCAACCAGGAGATAGGTGGAGTTCATATCAAATCATGAGTTCATCATGCCAACAAGTCATGCATTATCAATCTAAACTTGATTAAGTCATTCTCATAATCATAATAGAAGTCATCCTCTCACTAGGTGCAAATGCATACATCAAGGATGAGTCATGCAGGTTCCATTTTTCATTCCAAATCACAACTATCGTTACTTCAACCATTGTGCTAAGAAAAAGGAGGCTAATTTCCACTTAAGTCATCATGCCCACATAATATTGATATGAGGGAAAATCAACAATTGTCAAATTAGATCACTAGACATCAGGTCAAGTCCAAATTTCTATCATAGAGAGATCTATAGTCAAAGCACATATCAATCATCAATTCAAAGTTATTGTCAAGCATCATGACAAAACACTTTTCATATATACCAGTAATGCCAAATCATGCCAACCTCTTGTAGCATAAAAATAGTGACATATCTATATGTATGTACTGAACACTTGTAAACACAAGTTCAGTCATCATGTTCATGTTATGGAAAACATTCAATATTTTCCTACTAGAAGATCTTGTTGTTATCTACAATACATCTCTGGTATTGAAATCTTCCAGGTGACCATCTGATTTCATGCACAATACTTCATTATATGATCAACAATTTAACTCAACAACTTCAGGAATTAGTTAATAGTGGTAGAATATGCCAGGGACATCATGATTCCTAGTTCAGACAACTTCAAAAAACTTCAGATGATGGTCAACAATAGTCAAACCTCTGTTCGCTCCCTTCAGGTTAGCATGATAGCGACTTTAGCTACCTGGACACTGTCTAGGCCTTAGCATGTGTGTGCCTAGGGACGAAATCTCCTAGATATGTGGCTATGTTTGGAGTAGAAAACCTAATTTATGTACAGGATCCATATCTAAGACTCTGTTGCAGATCAATACTATCAGATGCACATAAATCATACTTCAACAACATAGAATACAAATAGTAATAAGGGTAAGAATATTGAGAAGAGATTCTCCCTCTGACTGGGGACCTACATCATTCATCTTCATTCATGTAAGCAACCTATCTCTACTAGAGTCATGCAACAACAAATCTGTTAGATCATAAACATATGGCTATCAACATCATGACATCAATATTTCATCAAACTTTAGACTCAAAGAAAGAGATAGATGCAACATCATATCTCAAAGATTATGAACACAATAAAATTTTCTCTCAAGTCACTCCATCAAGTTATTGCATCCAGTTTAACCATATGCCATTAAGACAAGACCACATGTAGTAAGAGGTCTAGGATATCAATATTACACTTATACCTCCCACATCAAGGTTATGATTCTCTTCATGACCAATGAGATCAAATTAGGTCATTCAATAAAGCTTTATTAAAACAACAAGAGTGTCAATCACTCTTTCCATATGATTTCATCATGCTTATCGCAAGCATTACCAATAGATCGTATAGGAATAAATGAGCTATCATTCTATATAAAATCCATCATGACAATTATCAAGAGTACCATTTTCTAGAGCCAAGGTGCTATCCTTCTTTATAGGATCAAGATATCCAATAGATAGATCATAGATGTTGGCCAAACAACAAGTGTATCAATGTATCAACGTTAGATAACCTCATAGAATTCAAGAAGGTCAAAATGTTCAACACCAAGTGCATAATTTCATCATAGGAGACATACATCCAAGTCACTTTCATATGCATGTATGAACCATTAAAGGAAAAGGCATTCTCATCATACCATAGGGCTTGTCAAGCCAATAGTTGTAACACAACATACAATGCATATCTTGTGGTATTCAAATATCTGAGAACCTACTCATTAGTCATAGTCCACTTGAATAATTTTGTCATATTTTCATCAAGTACCTCTTTATCTCTTTCCATATATGCATCTCAAAATGATCCTCAAGAAGGATCTACACATATCATCTCATCAAGGAGGTTAGAAACATCCATATACTCAAATACATATGCATAAAGTACAACCAATAAACATAATCATCATATCCATAAGTCTAACAAGTAAGAAGCATCATAAATCAATAAATACTTATCTTCAATGAGAGGTGATCCTCTCCCCCTTGAACCAATCTTCAAGAGCCATCAATGTACATGGTCCATATACCAATGTTGTCTTCAAGTATCCAACCAGATCTTCTAAGGATCATCCTATCTAGGGCTTCATCAAATCTTCATCAAGTGTTTCACATAGACCATGCTAGAGTTTCATACATCAAATCTCAAGTCTTCGCCATAAACCAGGGTTTTCTCTCCAACCCTAACCTCATAGAATCCATCAAACCCTAATAAACAAGATGCCTAGGGATTTCTTCAAACCATAGAATCCTTTTAGGTCTCCACCATCCTCTTCTTTCTTCCATTAGTGTGTCATCATCGAGGTGATCTCCATGACTTCTCTTCAGCCAAACTCTGATACCATGTTAAATTTTCTTAGGGAGACATTGTTCTTTTCTATGATAATTGCATTTCATCGTTAGTACATTAAATTCACCCCATATCATCATTACACTATTCAGATCTACAACTTGTAGGTTAACAAGCATAATCCCATAATACTTATTTGAATAGACTGAAATGGTTGACAATTGAAGGAGGTACTTTCACTCTCCCCCAAAACAAGGTGTTGGGTAGGGGTCCCCTAGGTCTAAGTTTTGTCCAAAGTATGTAAAGAATCCATATTTTGAGGAGAGGGGATATTAGCATAGCGTTCTAAGCATCAAAGGGGATTTAGGGTGAGTCAAAGCCCCTTCTTTTGTAAAGGGATGGGATTACTTAGAGGATTTTGAGAATATATAAAGAGATGATTTTGTAAGGCTAGAGGGATATAAAAAGGGATGATTTTTAAGTCTAATAAGGATGTAACGTAATTGAATGATAAAACACTTTTGAGTCTATTTTTCTGTAGTTAGGTGAAGGGGAAAGCTCCTGCAGTTGTCTCCAAGGAGACCTTGGTAAGTCTGCATCTAAGTGTGCAAGTCCTGCAGCTGTGTGCGCAGGGTCATGAAGATTATATTTGAAAGGACTTGACAAATAAAGAAGAGTTTTGACATAGATCTATGTAATTTCTATATGTACACATAGTTTCTATGTTTTTGACTGTTTATGGTTCATTTATATATATTTTTTGCAATTTCATCATGAAGGTTCAGATATTGTTTTATATGATGAATAATGCATGTTAGTCTAGTTTTGTGCATTTTGCGAATCTGTTAGAATAGAAAATGCTTCATGATTGTAAGCATAAGGTTAAGAGTTCATGAAGATCAAATTAAGCCCTAAATTGTTTATAAACTTATAGCCACACTGCATAGCCCCTCTAGATGCAGAAACCTGGTTCTAGCATCCCCTAATATCACCTCAGGTGAGACTACGGTCTGTGCAAGCAGATCATTACCGAAAGGGCCATTGGTATATCGGTTTGTTGGTTAGTGCAGCTAACTATGAACCTAGAACAATGTAAACTTTGAAACGAGAACTGATACTGTTACCCGTTTCATAGAGATAGCAAAAAAGTGACCTGATTTTGAAAAGGGGTGATGTAGAACACACGTTTTTTTTAGAGCATAGTTTTTGGCACTTTAATTTTTTTTTATGTACATTGCGTTTTAGAATGGTAGTGATTTTCATGTTGATTTAAAAAGTGGTAATTCTGCATCAGACCCTTTTTTTAAAAGACCTATTTTTTGACTTTAAATTTTCTAATGTATGAAACGAAATGTAAATAGTTATTTTGTAAATTTAATAATTTCTAAAGTGGCCGTTTTCTTCATATTTTCTTGTTTTTATTTTAATTTTATTTTTTTTCTAGTGAAGTTTTTATTGTTTATCATTTTTAAATTATAAGGTCGATATTTTGAATTTTCGATATTCTACATATTTATACATCCTTAATTAATTTTTCAATCCACATGAAACAATTGTTTCTAAAAAACAATACTTTTTAGCAATGGACATAAAAATAACCATTTTTAACATAAATATAACTAAAAAACTACACGTTTTGATATTTTTTTGCTAGAATTGACATGTCAAAATCACAATTTTTATATGAAAATTTTAACAAAAAATGGTTAAATAATAGTTTTTTTTATGAATTTCATGTGAAAAAAATAATAATAATCACTTTTTTTTTCAAAAAAAATGATTAACTTAAAAATTAATGAGAAAATCACATATTAAAAATATTAAACGCATAACAATATTAGTTCTCGTAATCAGAATCGAATAACCACTACTCGACTGCCCATGGGGGTGGCTATCCGATTCTCGGAATTGGATAGCCACCGCCCGGCCACCCCCACGGGCGGCTGAGCAGTGGCCATCTAATTTTGAGAATCAGATAGCCACCGCTCGGCCACCCCCACGGGTGGCTGGGCGGTGGCTATCCAATTCCAAGAATCGGATAGCCACCGCCAAGCCACCCGTGGGGGTGGCCGGGTGGTGGCTATCTGATTCTCAGAATCAGATAGCCGGGCGGTGGGGGTGTGGTGGCTATCTGATTTTGAGAATCGGTTAGCCACCCCCATGGGAAACCGGGTGATGGATATTCGATTCTAAGAATTGGATAGCCACCCCCACGGGCATCCAGGCGATGGCTATTCGATTCCGAGAATCGGATAGCCACCCCCATGGGTGGTCGAGCGATGGCTATTCGATTCCGAGAATCAGATAACCACCGCCACCGGTGGTTAGGCGGTGGCTATCCGATTCTTGGAATTGGATAAACACCCCCTGACTGCCCTTGAGGTGGATATCTGATTCTCAGAATCGGATAGCTACTGCTCGGCCGCCCCCACGGGCGGCCGAGCGATGGCTAGGGGCGGCCGAGCGGTGGCTATCTAATTCTGAGAATCAGATAACCACCACCTGGACACCCCCATAGGCGGCTGAGAATCGGATAGCCACCGCCCAACTACCTGTGCAGGTGGCCGAGAAGTGGCTATTTGATTCTCGGAATCGAATAGCCACCACCCGGCTACCTGTGGGGGCGGTGGCCGATAAAATTGTTTTTTTAAATAAAAAATAAATTTTGTTAAATATGTTTATTGTGTGTGTGTGTCTATATATATATATATATATATATATATATATATATATATAATATTAAATGTTTTTTTAATTTTATATATATTTGTAAAATATATATATTTTAAATGTTATTTTAAAAAATATCAAAAATATATTTAGCTTTTTTTAATTTTTTTTTCTTTTGAAAATGATGTTTAATTTGAAAATATGTATTTTTTTAAATTTTAATTGTTTTTTGGGTTTTTATTTTATTTTTAATTTCAAAATGTTTTTGTTTTTTTAGGGTTTTTTGAAAATGTTTTTCATCTTAATTTTTGTAGTTTTTAATTTTTTTTGTTTTTTTGTTATTTTTCTATTTTTTTAATCTAGTTTGTTTTTTTATTTATTTTATTTTTTTTTTTTAGTTTTTCTTAATGTTTTTTTAAAATTTCCTATTTTTACTTAATTTTATAGTTTTATTTTTTTTTCCAATTTTTTTTATGGTTTACCACATTAAAAAAAATGTTATTTTTTGAAAATATGTTTTTCTTATTATTTATTTCTTTAATTTTTTTAAATTTTTTAATTCTTATATTTTATAGGTTAATTTTGTTTTTTTGTTTTTACATTTCTATGATTGATTTTATTTTTTTATTTTTTTATTTTTTTTAATTTTATGTTTTGTTTTTAATATATATTTTTATTTACGTTTTGGTATTTTTTTCTACTTTTTTTTGTGTTTTTTTTCATTGTTTTTATTTTTAGTTTTATGTTTTCATTAATTTTTTTGAAATTTTAATGTTTTTCTGAGTCATAACAAAATCTTTTACACCATTATTTCAAAATGTTGAAAATTTACCCAAAAAAAAAAGTGTTATTTGAGCATCAACACTTTTTGCTTTGAGGGTGTTTTTTGCACATAAAAATTTGGTTTTACTGACATTTTTTTTAAATGTTGAAAATTAACCCTAAAAAGAAAATCCATTGTTCCATTATTAGCACTTTTCATTTTCAGGCTGGTTTCTGCACAATTTTTGCACAAAAAATTCGTTCTCACTGCCATTTTTAAAACATGTTCAAAATTGACCCTAAAAAAAAATCATCGTTCTAGTATACACCCTTTTCATTTTTATCACTGTTTTTCATGTTTTTTCGGGGTTTTTTGGGCAGAGTTATCGTTTTGAGTTTATAGTTCCCATTTCAAAGTTTACATTGTTCTAGATATAAGCGCCTAAAGCCAACAAATAGTTCTGTTGCTAGGACCAAGATCTATCTGAGGGATGTGTGATGTGGCATCTAACTAGAAAAGAGATCCAAAATTGGATATATTGGAAGTTGCACGAATTTGTAGCTCAGGAAAAAAGAGGTTCATACCAGTAGAAAGAAAGGTGGTTACAAAGGTATATCTATACAAAACAACATGAGATCTTTTTTCATGTCGTTCGCTAACGAACTGCGTAAGTGGCTTTCCAACCTAGATAACAATGAACGCACTTGGAAACACAATGATCCTATGATGTTGACCCTAGAGCTGATTAAACGACTTAAGGAGTCTAAATATAAGGTCACAAGAGCTATTAATTACTTGGTTGATAGTATCCTTGGAGCTTTTATCATTGAAATTGCAATTGACACAACAATATCCTATAGTGAAGCTGAGTGTAGATTTTCCAAAGGTTCAATAGGTAAGTATCTGAATTCCTAGAAGCTCTGGATTAAAATGTTGTTATGTGAAAAGGGTGTAATGCCTATAGTTTGATGTTTAAAAGAGGTCAGACCATATCTATGCAAAGCAGAAAAAGATTTAGAGTCGATCGAGACAAATATATTGAGGGTGAGTACAATCCATTATTGGGTGAATCAAAGAGCGAAGAAGAAATGACCAACCCTAGTACACCTAGAGGTGCGACACAATCATAAAATCAAGGAAATTCTAGGATTCCTACACCTCCACCTCCACCTCCACTATTCAACATGGCTAACACAACGAAGATGCCTATCTTTAAGGGTCGAGGATCATAGGATGCTTATCAATTTTGGTTTGTCGCAGAAGCTGTGTGGAAAGCACACCAAATCAATGATGATGATATGAAGAAAGAACAACTTGTCACAACCTTGCAAGATAGAGCATTTTCATGGTATATCAAGTACAATACGATGAATCTAGCTGCTTCACTAGTTGCGATGAAGAACACACTAAACATGGAGTTTAAGAATCCCAAGTCACAGTCACAATGTATTACAGAAATTAAAGATGTTAAGAAAGATATCAATAAAACTCCTTGGGATGCAAATCATAAGTTAAAGTGTTTGATGGGACAAGCCAAATTTCATATCTCTAATGCATTGCACAAAGAGTGGCATATAGTTGTGCTATTGCCACACCTTAGATTACCACTATCACAACAAAAGATTGGGATGCAAGAGGAAGCATTAGAAATAATGATGAAATTATAAGATTTTCCAGTATAAGACACCCACATAGGGGTTCAGTAGATATAGTCCCAGTTGGCAAGTTTGCATATGGAGTTGCAAGACATGAAGGAAGGAAAAGATGTTCGATTTGAGATGTGTTCAGAAGTATGGTGCCTAAAATGTAAGATGAAAGGTCACTATAAGGAATAGTGTCCAGTCTACCCTAATTATTAAGCTGGCATAGGTCCCAATCCTTTGAAGCCAGAGCCTAGTGCTGGACCAAGTACTAGACTGATTGTATGGTGTAGTATCTGTCGAGTTATAGGCCAACACCCAATTGATCACTGCTATCTGCTATAGAAATATGTGCAATCACCACAATAATTATTTTGTAAGTTTTGTCAATCAGGAGGACATGATGAGAGCCATTTTCGCAATTATGACTTGATGATAGATTAAACCCCAGCATATAGGATGCAAGCTGAAGGCCGTGCACATGAAGTGAATGGTGCCCCTGTGGTTCGCAGAGGATTTCAAGGTCGGGGCTGTGGTCGTGGAGGAGGCACTAGATGAGGAAGGGGTCATATGATATGTTATAATTATGGCGAAGCAAGACATTATGCATTGGATTGTCAGAAACCCACTCACCCTTCATTTCAGTATTGCCGACAGTTTGACCATGTGATAGAAGATTTCCCTGTTTTAATGGGTAAGATGTAGGGAAAGAAGAACTAGTAGCCTGCAAAAAAATTATAAATGATGTGATCCAAACCACGCAAGGATAATCCAAGTATTAATAAAATGACAAGAAGTGGTGTGGATACTGGAGAAGGTAAGGTAGAAGGTGAGAAGCCTGAGGCAGATACATGGGTTAGGAAAGTAGGAGAAAATAATACTGGGCTCGATCTGCAGAAGGAAAAGGTAACTTTCTTGGAGGTGAAGAAGAGTTTCGTGGACATGGGAGGTTCAACATCAAAGACATAGATGGAACTAGTACCAAAGAAGAACACTCCTGAAGTGGGTACAACGAAAGAAGACCCTAATTCGACTATGCTAAAGCTCTTTCTATAGACATCTATGAAATTGTTAAGGGACCAGAAAGTGGTAGAAGGGTTGAAGAATTAACCGAAAATTGTGCCAGTAAAGACAAACTACAAGCTGAATAACACGCAGTAAATAAGTTCAACAAGAATAAGAAGAGGATTGGTGGGGAAATGTGATTAACTGCGCAGATTAGAAACTTTGAAATGGATCAAGTAATTCTAGACCTGGGATCAAATGCAACTATGTTGCTGAAGCAGACTTCGGCAAAGATGGGGAAACCAAAGTTGCAAGATCACATATTCAGCTACGCATGGCCAATCAACAGAAGATTATCCCGATGGGACATTGCAAGGAATTATGGTGGATATTGAATGAGAAAGAGTAAGGGCAAACTTCGAAGTAATTGAGATTTTGGACCATAGTAATCCATATCCATGTTTTCTTGGAATCGATTGAGCTTTTGATATAGGCTCCATAATCAATCTAAAAAGGAGGAGTATGGTATTCAAAAAGAACAATACTAGGGTCATTTTTCCTTTAGATTCTTCTGAAGGAGCGTGATATACATAACCTATTCAAGATGAATACAATGATGACGATATTGACCACATCTATAAGTTAATTGTGCGTGATGAGTATTTCAGATGGATGGATAAGTTGGGAGAAGGATAGTTCATGTCATTTAGACTCGGATGAATAATTCGAGAACTAGCAGAACTGGTTACACAAAGTTTCTACTCTGCACTGTAATAGAATGACGAAATCCCTTTGTTGCATATCAATTGAGGTTCATAACTTACCATATTATGATGGGATAGGTGATGTCAATGTATTTCTGGATAAATTTGAAAGGGATGTACTAGAAGAACAATGCTTCCAGGCCTTGGATCTGGCTTTTAGGGCTACACCTGTGCACTGGTGGGGTACACATAAGGATAATATTGGAGATTGGTAGGAGTATTGGCAATTGATGAGGCTCAGGTTTGATCCTGCAGACACAAGAGTCACATAGAAGTACAATGTAAAATGTGATCCTTGCAATCATTTGTATTGTTGAACTAAGGCATGGGTCGAAGAACCTCAACTATAATGGGTGCATGTCTTTGTTCACACTTTGGATGTGATACCAATTAATTGGTATCTTGAAACAGAGTTGTGCCACGCTACCACCAATTGGAACGTTATGAAGGAAAGTTTTATTTTGACTGTAGATTTGAGAGTGGCTTCCAGTGTATTGATGATGCTCTTCAAGAAATTAAAGCAGCAATCTTCCAGATGCCTAAGGAGCCAATGACTTGCGTACAACCCGACTGGAATGCACAATCATAGCACGCACTAGAGTGTTATAATATGACTGCTAACGAAGGTGAGGAAGATCTGCGAAGCATTAATATTCCTGAGTCAGAAGGAAAGCGTGAAGTGGCAGGTCTAGATGTTAAAATACATGATGTAATAGAGCTTGATAAGACTATGCAAGTCAACATAGGCTCAGAGGTGGAGCCCACGTTCGCATGCATAGGAGATTACTGAGATGAAGATACTATAGGAAAGGTCGCTAAGTTACTGCATGAGTACCAAGAATTGTTCCTAATGAATTGTTCATACCTAAAAGGGATCATAGGAGACCCGGGTGTCATGGAAATCAATTTAAAGATGGATGTGAATCCTATAAAACAATGACCATATAGGCTCAACCCAAAGTACAAGGAAAAGGTAAAGGAGGAACTTGAGAAGATGGTCGCAACTCGCATAATTGAACTTGTGGAAGAATCTGATCGGGTGAGTCCAATGGTAGTACAAGAGAAAAATACTAAGGGAAAAATAAGGAATTGTGTCGACTTACAAGAGTTGAATGATGCATGGGTACATGAACCGTTCCCAACACCATTCATAGACGAAGTTTTGGAAAATGTAGGAGGTCAGGAGTCTTACTCCTTTATAGATGGGTTTTCTGGGTACCATCAGATTAAGATAGCGCTGGAAGATAGGAGTAAGACCACCTTCACCATTGAATGGGGATCCTTTTACTATATAGTCATGCCATTTGGGTTGAAAAATGCACCGACGATATTTTCTAGAGTTGTCGGTGCAACATTTAAAGAATTTAATCACAAGTTTCGGGAGGTATACTTTGATGACTGGACAATCTTTGGGCTGGTAAAGAAGCATGTCTCAAGCCTGTGATTGATGTTGGATAATTTCAGGAAGTATCGAATATAATTGAACTTGAAGAAGTGAATTTTTTATGTACCTTATGGGATTTTACTAGGACGTGTTGTTTGTAAGCAAGGGCTCATGGTAGATCCTACCAAATCTCTATTATTCTTTTGGATCCACTAAAGACTGTGAAGCAGCTACACGCAACTTTGGGACACACTAGATATTATTGGAAATTTATTAAGGCATACACGCAAATCACTATATCGTTGGAGAAATTACTAAAGTAATATGCCACCTTATGTTGGGATGAGTAGTGTTAGAAGAGTCTTGATGTCTTAAAAGAGAAAATGGTCACTACACCGATCTTGGTGTTTCCAAATTGGAAGAAGGAATTCCACGTTCATGTGGATGCACCATGTGTAGCTTTGGAAGTTGTCTTAGCACAGCCAGGGGAGGGGGATATTGATCACCCCATTTCATTTGCGAGTCGCAATATGTCTAAGACATAGAGGAATTATTCCACGACAGAGCAAGGAGGCTTGGCTATGGTTTACATCCTACAAAATTTTAGGCATTACTTGTTGGGTACAAACTTCAAGATGTTCACGGACCATTCCGTGCTAAAATACTTGGTGAAAAAGCCAATGTTGGGGAGGAATATTTGTAGATGGCTATTACGATTTCAAGAATATGATTTTGAATTAATTGTCAAGCTAGGACAACTGAACGCGGGGTTGGATCATCTATCTCAGAATTGCGAATAGTAAAGAACTAACCAACATTAAAGAAGGATTTCCTAACGTGAAACTCTTCACCATAAGGGTTGTTGATGAACATTTTGTAGATACTATTCACTTTTTCACTACTAGATTAGTCCGTGCGGATTGTACAATGCAACAATGATTTTTTCTTTAATTGTTGGGCATATGTATAAAATGGGACCTGATGGAATACTGCACATATATGTCCCTGAGAATGAAAGACACAGTATTTTGGTCGAAGCGCATGGTGGTGTCACAGGAGGGCACTACGCAGGAAAAGAAACTACACAGAAAATTTTGAGGGCAGGACTATGGTGGCCCACGGTGCACAAGGATTCTAAGTAATATTGTAGTTCTTGTGATGTTTTCCAAAGGACCGGAAGACCATCACAGAGAGATGAATTTCCATTGAATCTATAAGTTACTTTACAGGATTTTGAAAAGTGAACGATTGATTTTGTGGGGCCAATCAATTTGCTAGGAAAGAAGACATGTGCACATTATATTATTACCACGACGGATTATCTGACCAGGTGGGCTGAGGCATAACTGGTAAAAGACTACAACGCAAATACTACTGCATACTTCATTTTTTAGTATATATTATCAAGTTTTGGGTGCCCCAAGATCCCGATGAGCGACTAAGGAACACACTTCCTCAATAGCACGATTGAAGCATTAACAAAATAATTCCAAGTACATCACCAGAAGAGCATGCCTTATCATCCTCAGGTGAATGACATGGTTGAGGCTTTTAATAAAATTTTGGAGTATGCTCTGACAAAGGTGTGTAACATCAATAGGAATCATTAGGATGTGCACATAACGGTAGTATTATGGGCATACATGACTACTTGCAAGAAGCTGACAGAGAAGACTTCGTTCAGGTTGGTGTATGGACAAGAAGTTGTAATGCAAATGGAATATATAGTACCTAGTATTAGAATCACATCAATCATGAATATGGAAGACAATGATATTATGGAGGAAATATTGGAATAGCTGCTCACACTAGAAGAAGATCACCTTCTTGTAGGATTTCACGAACAAGTACAAAAGGCTAGAGAAAAGTCATGGCATGATCGCCATATTAAGAAACAAACTTTTAAGAGTGGAGACTTAGTTTTGTTGTATGATAGTAATTTCGTGCAATTTCCTGGTAAGTTCAAGAGGCATTGGCTAGGCCCATACGTTATCAGAGATATCTCGGATGCAGGCGTAGTTTAACTCGTGATGCTGAATGGAGAATTATTTGTTGGATAAGTGAATGGGAGTCGGTTGAAACTCTACATGGATGACTTTGTCTTCAGGACTCTGCGATGAATATATGAATGGAGGATAGTATTAGTGCTATAAGCAGTTGGAAGGAATCATGGGACTATAAAATACTCTGCCAATGAAAGACCTTGTCGAAGGAGAGTTACATGACATTTAGGAGGATGGAGTAGGTGGAGAAAGATATGACGGAGAAGGGGTAAATATTCTATAAGGGGGGCTCTAACAAAGTTCATCTAGAATATGACTGTTGGGGATGATTTGACAGGGAAATTTCCATTAAAATGAGTGGGGGAAACACATTTAAGAGGCATACCTGGCAAAATATGTTTCCAAATCCACATTTATGAGGAAGATATAGGATTTGAATTTGAAAAAGGCTATAAATATGGCATCCTGATCCACATTCAGACAATTTGTTTGTTGAGAATTTGCTGTGAGATTTTGCACCTAAGTGTGAGCCGAGATTTCTGCTGCATGTCTGGTTGGATTTGGAAGAAGCTTAAGTAGGAGTTTTTTATTTGAGGGCTAGAATCCATTATGACTGCCTCCCATCTAGCACATACTACTGCACCTAGATCACCAAGAACAAATCCTACTACCATAGCATCAATGACCAAGAAGTAGAAGAAACCCCAAAGGACCCCGGTTAGACAATCACCGAGGAAAATATCCGTAAAACTACAAAGTAAGGAGAAAATGTGTTGCAAATTGGCAACAAGAAATTGTTAAAAATAGAAGTGCTAAAAATAGCACTGCTACAAATAGTAGTTTGGGCATCAGTTCCGGATTGGGCAACAGGGAATGAAAAATGGAAGTGCTAAAAATAGAAGTTATATTTTTAGCAGTGCAGTGTGGATTCCTATTTTAGTCAATCCCTAGACTAGAAATAGGAAGTAAAATTCGAATTTGGTCTTACCAGCAATTTGAATATTAATTAATTAATTCAGTTTGAGTTAATTAGTTAAGGAAAATCAAGCTTGAAGTCTTTGTGAGAACATGAAATAATTTCTCCACTGGTTGGGTAATGTGTCCTTGATTTGCTCCACTGATTGAGTAATTAAGGATGAGTTCTATATTGAGAGGATCTGTTAACTTAGTTTAACTTAGTCAAGTCTAGTTAGATTAATTTCACAAGTTGTTAAATTAATGAGATTCAGTTTGTTGATGCTTGCATGCATGTGACAACTCGTATTTTCAAATGACTGAGTATTCACTCATGGGTAACTGATGCATGGCAATTCAGACAGAGACCCAGTTGAGATCAGATGAGGGACAATCTACTATCAGTTGCTAGGATATTCCTAGTGAATATTCCTTGCATGAGGAAGGAACATTATTCCTTCTAGTACTGCGTAGTTGGACCTGAGCTGATAGCATGTATGATTTGGCCAATTCATACATGTTATGTAATTTGACCCCAATCAAAACTGCGCAAGGAAATAGGGGATTGGAGGACTTGTGGAGCCTATATATATAGGCCTAGATAGTCCATGAGCTAGATAATCGGAGTACAGAGAGAGCAGGATAGCTTTTGAGCTGATTCTTTTTGTATGTTGTTGAGGATTTCCACTTGATTGATAATACAGAGATGGGGTTTTAGGCTGGTGTTTTCCCTAGGTTATATATTTTTTGTTATGGTCGATTACTTCTCATTCTCAATTATATTTGTTCATGCTTGATGTTGCTCATGTTCAATTAAGCTTCCGCAAAGTTTATGGTAGATGTAGATCTAGTATTATGCTTTAGTACATTTCATATATCAGTTTGATCTGCAGGCAAAATTTCTACATGATAACTGTGAGCTAGTTGATTTGTAGAGAAAATTCTACATGGTATCAGAGCTAGCTGATTTGTAGAAAAATTCTACATGGTATCAGAGCTAGGTTATCAAAGGAGAGAACAGTATCCTGAGACGAGATTCAAAGTTTTGAGTTTTGGGCCGAGAGTTTGCAGAGCCAGTTTGAAAATTTCTATACAAAATTTTCATAAAAAATAGAAGATTTAGGTTCCTTCCAGAAAAAAACCCAAACTTAAAAAAAAAATTGGCTGAATCGGAGTTCGGATGAGGAAGATATCGCTGATTTAAAATCAGCTCTTTTTTTAGAAAATTTCATGACGGCAAGAAATATGAAACAGATTGGTGTGATAGCCAAGAATCTATATGCACTTGAGGTAAAAGATGCATGCAAAGCCTTGAGGAGCAAGGAAAAGGTTAGATACATGGTGGTTGAGAGGGAGAGTATATTACCTCTCAACATGCAGTGCCAGAAGAAGTCTCAGATGATTGCGGAGGAGCCATGATTGGTATAGCAACTTTCAGAGGTTGTGGAGCAGCCATAACAAGGGAAGCTGAGTGGAGATCGAGTAGAGACATCTACTCATACAGAGACCTCTAGTAGGGGGAAACTTTTAGCCAAGTGGGCTGAGGGATCACATGCAGCCATACCTCTAGGTAGGAGGTGGGGCGATGTAGAGTGATCGTCCCAAGGATGAGGGGTAGGATCCTTGAGGTACCCAACCTCTTGGATGAGACCTTGCTACGGGAGCCTTGATGTCGAGTAGCATGAATTCACTGATTGGGTAGAGACAGATGCGGATGGAGCGGCAGAGAGAGCTACAGTGTAAGGAATCCCAAGACAATGCAGATCATGCAGGTTGCAGCAATGCGAGAGGCACAAGTGTGTTGCACAGTGTAGGGTAGCATAGAGAAGGGTGCAACGGTGTGAGATGCATGGAGATGTTGCAGTAGCGAAGAGGTCAGAGAGGGAGCGCTTGTCAGTAGCAGGTAGAGATTCAACATCAAACTATGTTTCTAGCCCAAAATAGAGCTCAGTTGGGAGTTTTTTTCTTCCAAGAGTTGCTGGAGAAACCACACTTGGTAGATGTGTTGCATGCAGAACATTCTAGAGGTACAAGATGGGGTTCGAGAGGAAGCCTTTCTTGTTGAGAGGGAGTATTGAAAATTGGAAATAAGAAATTGCTAAAAATAGAACTTCTAAAAATAGTAGTTTAGGCAACAGTGCTGGATTGGGAAACAGGGAATGAAAAATGGAAGTGCTAAAAATAGAAGTTCTATTTTTAGCAATGTAGTGTGGATTCCTATTTTAGTCAGTCCCTGGACTAGAAATAGGAAGTAAAATTCGAATTTGGTCTTATCAACAGTTTGAATATTAATTAATTAATTCAATTTGAGTTAATTAGTTAAGGAAAATCAAGCTTGAAGTCTTTGTGAGAACATGTAATAATTTCTCCACTGATTGGGGAATGTGTCCTTGATTTTCTCCACTCATTGTGGAATTAAGGATGATTTATATATTAAGAGGATCAGTTGACTTAGTTTAACTTAGTCAAGTCTAGTTAGATTAATTTAACAAGTTGTTAAATTAATGAGATTCAGTTTGTTGATGCTTGCATGCATGTGATAGCTGGTATTTTCAGATAACTGAGTATTTACTCATGGATAATTGATGCATGGTAGTTCAGATAGAACCCAATTGAGATCAGATGAGGGACAATGTACTATCAGTTGCTAGGATATTCGTAGTGAATATTCCTTGCATGAGGAAGGAATATTATTCCTTCTAGTACTACATAGTTGGACCTGAGGTGACAACATGTATGATTTGGCCAATTCACACATGTTATGTAATTAGACCCCAATCAAAACTCTGCAAGGAAATAGGGGCTTGGAGGACTTGTGGAGCCTATATAT
The DNA here is from genome assembly GCA_031772625.1 of Pinus tabuliformis. Classification (NCBI taxonomy): domain Eukaryota; kingdom Viridiplantae; phylum Streptophyta; class Pinopsida; order Pinales; family Pinaceae; genus Pinus; species Pinus tabuliformis. The sequence continues at coordinate 991,348,858 of CM062814.1, forward strand.
ACAGGCCTAGATAGTCCATGACCTAGATCATCAGAGTACAAAGAGAGTAAGATAGCTTTTGAGCTGATTCTTTTTGTATGTTGTTGAGGATTTCCACTTGATTGATAATACAGAGATGGGGTTTTAGGCTGGTGCTTTCCCCAGTTTATATTTTCTGTGTTATGGTCGATTACTTCTCACTCTCAGTTATATCTGTTCATGCTTGATGTTGCTCATGTTCAGTTAAGCTTCCGCAAAGTTTATGGTAGATGTAGATCTAGTATTATGCTTTAGTACATTGCATATATCAGTTTGATCTGCAGGTGAAATTTCTACATGATATTAGTGAGCTAGCTGATTTGTAGAGAAAATTCTACATGGTATTTGAACTAGCTTATTTGTCGAAAAATTATACATGGTATCAGAGGCAAGTTATCAAAGGAGAGAACAATATACTGAGAATAGATTTCAAAGTTTTGAGTTTTGGGCCGAGAGTTTGCAGAGCATATCTGAAAATTTATGTACAAAATTTTTAAAAAAAATAGCAGATTTGGATTCCTTGAGGAAAAAGACCCAAATCCAAAAATAAAATTGGCTAAATAGGAGTTCAGATGAGGGAGATATCGTTGATTTAAAATCAACTCTTTTTTTTGAAAATTTCGTGACGGTGGGAAATATGAAACAGATTGGTGTGCTAGTTGAGAACCTGTATGCACTTGAGGTACAAGATGCATGCAAAGCCTAGAGGAACAAGGAAAAGGTTAGAGACTTGGTGGTTGAGAGGGAGAGTATATTACCTCTCAACATGCAGCGCCAGAAGAAGTCTCAAATGATTGTGGAGGAGCCACGATTGGTGCAGCAACTTTCGGAGGTTGTGGAGCAGCCAAAATAGGGGAAGCCGAGTGGAGATCGAGTAGAGACATCTAATCATGCAGAGACCTCCAGTAGGGGGAAACTTCGAGCTAGGTGGTCTGAGGGATCACATGCAGCCATACCTCTAGGTAGGAGGTGGGGCGATGTAGAGTGATCGTCCGAAGGATGAGGGGTAGATCCTTGAGGTACCCAACCTCTGTGGAGTAGCAAGAATTGACTGATTGGGTAGAGGCAGATGTAGATGGAGTGGCAGAGAGAGCTACAGTGCATGGAATCCCAGGATAGTGCAGAGAATGCAGGGCGCAACAATGCGAGAGGGACAACTGTGTTGCATAGTGCAGGGTAGCACAGAGAAGGGTGCAATGGTGTGAGATGCATGGAGATGTTGCAGCAGTGAAGAGGTCAGAGAGGGAGCACTTGTTAGCAGCAGGTAGAGCCTCAGCATCAGAGTATGTTTCTAGCCCAACAGAGGGGTCAGTGGGGAGTTTTTTGTTCCTAGAGTTGCTGGAGCAACCACACTTGGTAGATGTGTTCCATGCAGAACATTCCAGAGGTACAGGATCGGGTTCAAGAGGAAGACTTTCCCGTTGAGAGGGAGTTTTGAAAATTGGCAACACGAAATTGTTAAAAATAGAAGTGCTAAAAATAGCAGTTTGGGCATCAGTGCTGGAAAGGTCAACAGGGAATGAAAAATGGAAGTGCTAAAAATAGAAGTTATATTTTTAGTAGTGCAGTGTGGATTCCTATTTTAGTCAGTCTCTAGACTAGAAATAGGAAGTAAGATTCGAATTTGGTCTTACCAGCAATTTGAATATTAATTAATTAATTCAGTTTGAATTAATTGGTTAAGGAAATTCAAACTTGAAGTCTTTATGAGAACATGCAATAATTTCTCCACTGATTGGGGAATGTGTCCTTGATTTTCTCCATTGATTGAGGAATTAAGGATGAGTTCTACATTGAGAGGATCAATTAACTTAGTTTAACTGAGTGAAGTCCAATTAGATTAATTTAACAAGTTGTTAAATTAATGAGATTCAATTTGTTGATGCTTGCATGCATGTGACAACTGGTATTTTCAGATAACTGAGTATTCACTCATGGATAACTGATGCATGGCAGTTCAGACGGAGACCCAGTTGAGATCAGATGAGGGACAATCGACTATCAGTTGCTAGGATATTCCTAGTGAATATTCCTTGCATGAGGAAGGAATATTATTCCTTCTAGTACTGCTTAGTTGGACCTGAGCTGACAGCAAGTATGATTTGGCCAATTCACACATGTTATGTAATTTGACCCCAATCAAAAATGCACAAGGAAATAGGGGCTTGGAGGACTTGTGGAGCCTATATATGCAAGCCTAGATAGTCCATGAGCTAGATAATCAGAGTACAGAGAGAGCAGGATAGCTTTTGAGCTGATTCCTTTTATATGTTATTGAGGATTTCCACTTGATTGATAATATAGAGATGGGGTTTTAGGTTGGTGCTTTCCCCAGGTTATAGCTTCTGTGTTATGGTTGATTAATTCTCATTCTCAGTTATATCTATTCATGCTTGATGTTGCTCATGTTCAATTAAGCTTTTGTAATGTTTATGGTAGACGTAGATCTAGTATTATTCTTTAGTACATTGCATATATCAGTTTGATCTGCAGGTGAATTTTCTACATGATATCAGTGAGCTAGCTGATTTGTAGAGAAAATTCTACATGGTATCCAAGCTAGCTAATTTGTAGAAAAATTCTACAAAATGGATTAGCAAAAACTACCAATGGAGCCCCACGATCTCGATGAGGAGTAATTAGCCGACGGATTTGTGGATATAATTGCAGACCAGGTGGAACCCATCTCCAGGTTTCTACCTTATATGCCACCAATGAAACCAACTGCGAAGGTGATGAAGGACCCATATTCCATCAAATACAAGATATTAAAACCCCTGTTACCAGAGGAAGTGCTAATTGAGGGGAAGTTGTTAGCTTAGGTGCCAAAATTTTCCATGGAGGACTGGGATTTGAATGATCGCAGCAAGTATCCCCAATTTTAGCCCAATAAGTACCTCCAATCCATGTATTATGAAGAAGATGGAGTGACAAGGGTGGAACCAATGGATGGGTATCTAAGACTCAACACACTAGGTTACTGAATATGTTGTATGTTTCACATTTTAGGTGAAGCAACATAAAGACAATTTGTGTGTGCCAACTGCTGGCATTGGTACACGATGGGCATCTGTGGCTTGGAGAGCCAATTCCAATTGACGATATGTTAATCTGGAGAATTACCATGCTGTGTCATCAAGGCGTGAACCCAAATGACACATTTGTTGGGAAACCTCAGGAGAACAAGCTGACTGAAAAGATGAAGAATGACTATGGCATTGTTAAGAAGTCTCGGGGATATGCTATTAGCTCTATTAACAATGAAGCTATGCATTTTTATGCATCCATTTTGGATGGTAAAATCATGAGGAAGTGTTGGGAAGATGAAGTTTCGACCCCAGTCGTATCCTTGGCTATGTAGTGAAGCAAGGGTGTTCAATTTAATTGGGTTGGGTACCTCTATTAGGAGTTTTTGGATGACTGTCGTAAAGCACAGGAATAAAGGAAGCCATTCCATTACACGTGGTTGTTACTCTTAATCAAGTTGGTAGCATGGCAGACATTGGAGGATTTTTAGTTCCCTGATGTGGAACCTGATGTGTTCGAGAGTGCGAAGTTTGCCTCAGTATGGGCATCTAAGGAACCAGGCTAGAATATGGAGAATAAAATTTTATGGGTTCTCTTTGAAATGGACATGCACACAGACATCAACTAAAGGCCACGATTTTCACTTGCATTATTTCAATAGTTTGGTGAAATTTATGATTTTAAATTAGAGTTTCACAGTGTCTCTATTCGCACGAACAAATATTTGGAGAAGGTATGGCATCGAATACCATATTTAGTGTTTGACAATGACATCTTGGTGGTCATTAGTAAGTGGTAAATTTTTGTCTTACCCCAACAACTGTAAAAGTGACCAAGAAATCAGGAACAAGTGAGCAGGCTAAAAAATCCGCAGCTAAGAAGGATACTGAGAAATTGCATTCAACGTTCACAGTTGACCTCGAAGGAAAGGCTATGGAGCCTATAGTCAAGCAGGAGACTGAAGAAGGGGAACAGGGTGGTGGAGACCCTAATGTAGACACGGAGGAAATTGATTACCCATTTATAATCAAGAAGTGCAAGAAGAAAAGTGTTGGCAATGCGCAGAAGAAGAAGAGTTTAGATAAATGTGCCAATGTTGAAGCTTTGGTCCTCACTAAGGGGGAATTTGATGAAATTGGTGTCATTTTCCACACTGCGATAGAAGATATGTGGGGGAACATCGAGAATCAATATAGGTCATTTTTGACAAATTTCTAGTAGGGCCTTAAAGAATTGCAGGTGCAGATGAGCATGCTTCAAGCGAGTGTGGTTTAGGCGAGCGCAAAGAAGGAGAGCATGGTACCTTCAACTAAAATTACCATAGACCTTCGAGCAGTCCATTTTCTAGATGGATCATTGCACATGGATGTTGTAGAGGAAAGGGAGTGCATCCAAAACTTGTAGAATATGAGCCTAAATATTACGGTGCTCCCCCTTTAGATGTTCCACGAACTTCATTAGGGCATCATAGATGAGCTCAAAGTATGGGAGCAACGAGCTCTATTGGTCATCAATGAAGTCAAACTCAATAACCAATAGATGTTCAAGGAAAAGGATATAGTGAAGCAGGATCACAAGGAGGTAGTTTTTCACCACCAGGAGCTGGAAGAGGCCATAAATAAAGCATGAAGTGAGCTTCCAGAGCTCCAAATCCTAGCTGAGATAGCTTTGGCCGAAAAGATTCAGAAATTGGTAACAACAGTTAGAGAATGAAAGGAAGAGGTGGGAAAGGTTCGCTTTGAAATACAAATTTAGATCACAGAGCTTCAGATGAAGTTGTAGCCTACAACGCCACCAGAAGTTCATGAGCAGTGTGAAGCTACGATCAAAGTTGCTAAGGTTCAGATAGAGACTGCAGTCAAGGGCACATAGTCAAATTTTTGAAGATACAATGGAAGTTTGGGCCTCGCTGTAGGAGGACCCACATGTGAAGAAGGTTGAAGCTGAGATCAGAGACAAGCAGCTACAATTTAATGAGATGAAAGCCACGATGTGAACCTTAGCACTTGTGCAACGATTTTCCTGTCTCCAGGAAGGAACACTTCTATAGAGCTAGATAGATGAGATGTGGAGAAAGGCATAGATCATCTTCACGTGGAAACAACCTTGGACAGATGACTAAAGAAAATGCAAAAAACATAGAGGACAATCGACCTCACAACAAAGGCGCCAATGATAGAGAAGATCATGGATGAAGTTCAGTAGGATGCAAAAAAATGCACAAAAATTCTAAATCCATTGCAGACTACCTACAAGGGCCTAAAATCCAAGATCGAGGATGTACCAGCTGAGTGACACGAGGACGAGTCACATCTTTATGTTAGGGGCCTATTGGGTAAGGTTCCCCTAGGTCTAAGTTTTGTCTAAAGTGTGTAAAGACTCAGTATTTTGAGGAGCAAAGCGTGATTAGCGCAACATTCTAAGTGTCAAAGGGGCTTTAGGGTGGGTCAGAGCCCCTTCTTCTTTTGTAAAGGGATGGGATTACTTAGAGTATTTTGAGCTCTACCCATTGTTTGCGGACCATGGTATTGTAAGGCTAGAGGCATATATAAAGGGATTATTTTGCAAGTCTAAGAAGGATGTAATGTAATTGAATGATAGAACAATTTTGAGTTTATTTTTATGTATTCAGGCGAAGGGGAAGGCTCCTGCAACTGTGTGCATGGAGACCTTGGTAAGTTTAGAGATGGGTGCGCATGCCCCTGAAGCTGTGTGTACAGGATCAAAAAGACTGTATTTGAAAGGACTTGACTTATAAAGAGGAGTTTTGAGACAGATCTGTGTAATTTCTATATGTACACATAGTTTCTATGTTTTTGACTATTTATGGTTTGTTTATATATATTTTCTACAATTGCATAGTGAAGGTTCAAATATTGTTTTATATGATGAATAATGCTTGCTAGTCTAGTTTCATGTAGTTCACTAATCTGTTAAAGTAAAAAACGATTCATGATTGTAAGAATAAGGTTAAGAGTTCACAAAGGCCAGATTAAGCCCTAAAATATTTAGAATCTTACATCCACTCTGCATAGTCCCTCTGGATGTAAGAACCTGGTTCTAGCATCCCCCAATATCACCTCAGGTGAGACTGTGGTCTACGCAAGAAGATCGTGTTGGAAATAATACTGAGAGGGGGGGGTGAATCAGTATTATCAGATCAATAAAACTTTTTCAATACTCAGAAACATATACGCTACTTCAGTTAAGTGAACCAGCGTGTACACGCTACTGTGTCTAAAGCAACCAGCGTATAACCAGAAATCTTATGATTCAGTTAGTTTATCTTCAGTAAATGCATCATGACATTATTAACCATATTAAAAGTAAATAGGTGCAACAGAACAGATCATCACACAAAAGCCACACACATGAACACCATGATATAAGGTGGAAACCCAATGTGGGTGAAAACCACCTACTGCAAGTCGTCTCTATCTTTCTTTAATAAGAAACTTCAGTTTACAATCTTTTGTACTGGTGCAGCCTTATACCAGTACGCAGGCTACAACCTTCTCTCGTTTTCCAAACTCTCTTGGAAGGGAGCTCCAACCCCCTTTGCTCTTGTACTAGCTAAGATACTAGTACGTAGGTGCTGGCCTACAATCTTCTTTCCTTCAGGTACCACTGTTCATCAATTTTCAGACTGGATACTCCTGAAGCACAACATTTCAATCTGAAGACCACGATTCATTCACTTTTCATAGCAAATCATAGAAGCACAAAACAACCAATACTAGCATCATCAAACTTTGAATCACTGAACCACTGAAACCCTGTCAACACCCAGTCACCAGAACACAGAGCAGACTACAGAACCCTGTAATAACAGACAGACCCAACTGCAACCCAAAAATTAAGCTTCAAAAGATATACGCTACTTCAATGAAACAAACCTGTGTATACACGCTCTTTTACCGAAGCCAACCTGCGTACAGATCTAAAAATAATTTCTCATAACTTGCAGCTGTACCAGTCATCAGTCATACTCAGAACATAACGTTGCGTCAGTATGCAGATCTAAAAATATGCGTAATCAACCATATACCGATAGTTCATTTCAAACAATTTGATCCCGATCTATCCTTCCATCAACCGATGTGATCTCTCCTTAGCTCAGATCAAGCAATGTATCATCAACCCAGAACCTGTATACTAGATCTCTTTCTTCATTAGATATCCAAGACTTTTTCGATACACTACCCTAATGATCTTCTTCTCCTTATATAGCATTAGTCCCTCCTCAATACCACGGGAAAAAACCATAGTAATACAATACCATCAACTTCAAAACTCGGGATCAACACGACTATCGAGATACCTTGGTCCAAAAACATAGGCTCAAGTACTGAGGACTAACTACCACGGACCAAAGGGAAGCTTCTCGACATGTACGCTCTTTTCTGTTCATGAAACTGCGTGTATACGCGACTTCGTATATAGTAATCCTGTGTATCCGTGACTTAGTATATAGCGTACCAGCGTGTATACACATCTTGGGCTTAATGAACCCGCGTATACGAAATTTCTCTTCATTCTTGTAGTCTGGATTGAGATCTGTCATCAAAGAGAGTTTCCATCAAGGACAACACCTGTACCGTAGCGCCACACCTGTGCCAAAATGCCAACAATCTCCCCCTTTGGACTTGATGGCAACCCCAAGATCCTTAGAATCATTCTCCCCCTTTGTCATCAAGGGCAAAGGGCTGTGCTCCCCCTGTGAATGTGCTGATATCTCTGCTCTACTGTGCTGAACATGCTCCCCCTGACTGTAGGCAAGATCTGCAAAAGATGTTCTTCAAAAAGAGCCAAGACTTATACATCATAAAGGATCTTCCTATCACCAAAAGACTCAATACATACATCCATACTCCCAACCAAGAGGGGATACATCAGAAATTTACAAATAACAACCAATTACATTACATCATTCATCCCAGGCATAGTGGGGAAACCAACATAGGCCGTTACATGACCTTGACACCATAGAAGAGATATCACAAAAGAGATACATGACATAGAGATGAAAGAACTAGACCAAGACTTATGAAAGTCACCAGCAGCATCTGATAATCATCTTTTTAGATCAGCAACCAAGATTTCCTTCTGTGCTCCTTCTTCAACAATATTTGTGAACTAGGACCAAAAGCGTCTAAATGCCAACAATGCTTTATTAGACTTTAAGCTGCTCCCCCTGAAACTGTGCCTGCTGCTCCCCCTGAACCTGTGCCTGAAGGACTCTGTCATACCCATCTCAGACCTTCTCCAATCAGAATCTGCCCTTGCTGTTCAGAACTCCATATACGTGACTTCACCTGCATAAATCAGCGTATGTACATGGATATCCCTTATACAACACGCGTACACCAACTTTTCTTTAGAGCAGACAAGCTTCAACAGCAGGATGAAGCATCAACTACTCCCAGCTTCTGTCTGAGATATTCAAAAGTCTCCCTGGGCAGTGGTTTTGTGAGAATATCAGCAACTTGTTCTTTAGAAGGAACATACTCCAACTTGACCTTTTGTTCAAGCACTTGTTCCCGGAGGAAGTGATACTTGATTGGTATGTGCTTGGTCTTTGAATGCATGACTGGATTCTTTGAAATGCTGATTGCACTTGTATTATCACATAAGATAGAGACAGGTGGAGTGCAAGTGATTTGAAAATCCTGCAAGGTCTGCATCATCCAAAGAAGTTGTGTGCAACAAGATGCCGCAGCCACATATTCTGCTTCAGCTGTAGATAAAGCAATCGAACTCTGTTTCTTGCTGAACCAAGATACTAATCTGGAACCCATGAAGAATGCACCACCACTTGTGCTTTTCCTGTCATCCACACTTCCGGCCCAATCTACATCTGTGTAAGCATGAAGAGTGAGATCTGTATCTCTAGGATACCATAGGCCATAGTTTTGAGTCCCTTGAAGATACTTGAAGATTTTTTTGACTACCTGAAGATGAGTTTCCTTTGGGTTGGCTTGAAATCTTCCAGCAATTCCTACTGCATGCATAATGTCTGGTCGGGTACCTGTCAAATAAAGCAAACTCCCAATCATGGATCTATAAGTTGGTTGATGAACTGCTGCTGATTCATCATTTGTACTGAGGCTGCATCCTGTAACCATGGGGGTACATACTGGCTTTGAATCTTCCATGCCATACTTCTTCAAGATCTGCTTGAGGTACATGGTTTGAGACAAGAAAATACCTCCTTCATTTTGTTGGATTTGCAATCCAAGAAAGTATGTCAATTCTCCAAGTAATGACATTTCAAATTCTTTCTGCATAACCAAGGCAAAGTTTTGACTTATAGCCTCTTCATTGCTGCCAAAGATAATATCATCTACATACACAACAAGTATTAGCAATTTGTTATTTTCAACTTTCATATAGAGATTGCTATCTGCTGATCCTTTTGAAAAGCCTTGTTGGTGAAGATATTTGTCCAACCGATAGTACCAAGCCCTTGGAGCTTGTTTGAGACCATAGAGAGCCTTTCTCAATCTGCATACAAGGTTTGGATCATTCCCAAGAATGAAACCATCTGGCTGCTCAATGTATACTTCTTCTTCTAAGTCTCCATTCAGAAAGGCTGATTTCACGTCCATTTGAAATACCTTGAAGTTTTGAAAACTTGAGAGAGCAAGGAACATTCGGATGGCCTCAAGTCTTGCAACAGGAGCAAAGGTCTCTTCAAAATCTATTCCTTCTTGCTGTGCATACCCTTTACAAACAAGTCTGGCCTTGTTTCTAATTACTTCTCCATTTTCATTCAATTTATTTTTGAAGACCCATTTTGTCCCTATGACATTCTTATCTTTTGGTCTAGGAACCAATTCCCAAGTGTTGTTCTTTTCGATCTGCTCAAGTTCTTCATCCATTGCTTTGACCCAACATTCATCTTTGCATGCCTCTTTCACATTTTGTGGTTCAGTGGAAGAGAGTAATGCCAAATAGCTTGAAGCTTCTGCAATTGTTCTTCTTGTTTGTACTCCTGCTTCTTTCTGTCCCACAATCTGAGATTCTGGATGATTCTTCTGGACATATCTGGATGGAGTCTTCTCTTCTATTCTTGTCTGCTCCTCTGGTTCTTCTTGAGTTTCTTCTTCTTCTTGAGGTTCTTCTTCATCATTCTGTCTTTGAGGGTAGCCTTCATCTTCTTCGATGTCTTCATGATGAACTTGCCTAGGAATGTATCCCTTCTCATCAACCACAACATCAATGTTGTCAGCAATTCTACCAAGTCTTTTATTGTAGCACTTGTATGCTTTGCTATGTGGAGAATAACCAAGAAGAATGCCTTCGTCTGCTCTTGGTTCAAGTTTTCCAAGTTGCTCATCAGTATTCTTAATATAACATTTGCTCCCAAAGATTTTGAAGTGCTTCACCGAAGGAGTCTTACCACACCAGAGCTCATGAAGAGTTTGAGTGATGTTTACTCGGACATTTGTTTTGTTGAGAATAATAACCGTAGCATGTGCAGCTTCACCCCAGAAAGTTGCGGGAGTACCTGATTCATCAAGCATAGCACGAGCCATTTGTTGGATTGTTCTGTTCATTCTTTCCACAACTCCATTTTGCTGAGGAGTTCTAGCTGTAGAGAATTCTCTTCTTATCCCATGTTCTTCACAGAAATCGAAAAATTCATTTGAGGTAAACTCCCCACCTCTGTCAGATCTGAGGCACTTAATCTTGTGTCCTGATTCATTTTCAACCAAGGCTTTGAAGGATTTGAATTTTTTGAATGCTTCATCTTTGTGCTTCATAAGTCCTAACTAGACAAACCTGGAGAAATCGTCAATGAATAATATCAAATATTCTTCTCCTCGAGGTGTTCCTTTTCTGAATGGACCACATGTATCTGTATGTACTAGCTCAAGAGGCATGCTAGCTGATCCTTCCTTCTCAGGAAAATTAGTTCTGGTTTGCTTTCCAAACTGACATGATTTGCATATGGTGTTGTCTGGAATTTTGATATCTGGAAGATCACGAACTGCCTAATATTTGCATGCTTTCCTTATTTGTGGAAATCTTAGATGCCCCAACCTCCGATGCCATAGCCAGTGTTCATCATTCTTGCTCAAATAACATTGTTGTTGTCTTTCTTCAAATATGTATAGATTATTTGCTGTCCTTCTTCCTTTGATCGCTGTTTCACTTGTATCAAGATCACGAACACAACATCCATTTGATCTAAATATTACCTCTGTTCCTTGATCGCACATCTGACTGACACTCAGAAGATTATGCTTCAATCCATCAACATACAGAACATTTCCAGCTTTGACCTTCTCTTTCAACGGAGCAACGCCTTTTCCTTTTATGGCTGCAGAGATATCGTTTCCAAAAGAAACTTTCTTTCCCTTTTCTAATGCGGTATATGATTCAAGTTTTTCTTTGTCCCCTGTCATATGCTTCGAACATCCGCTGTCAATGTACCATAGACTTTCTTGACCTTCTGCATAAAAGGCTATCCCACATCTTTCTGGTTGCAGTTCCTTTATTCTCCATGTTCTGACATTTGAGGTTTGTTCCTTCTGAGTTGTCTTCTAGAACCTGCTCCTGCATTCAGAGTCTTCATGACCAAAGTTATTACAAATAGAGCATTCAACTTCATTTTCAAGAACCGAAAAGTTGTTATAAGTCCTTTTCATGGTTCCAGTCATACTTCTTTGCTTTTGAGCTTCTCTAGTCATGATTGTCTTGTAGGCAACACATTGAGCTGCTTTGTGACCGAAGTTATGGCAAGAAAAGCATTGGCCATTAAAGAAATTTCTCCGATAATCAGATCTATCATCCAACCGATTGTAGCTTCTATTGACATCCATTCTTGGGGCAAATTGGGAAGATTTTACCTGTGGCTGATTGTAGCTTCTGTTTGTCCTTAAGGCCACTTGTCCCCGAACTTCTTTATTTGTTCTTGAGGTAAACTGTCCCTGATTCACCTGATGACTTTTATTTGGTCTTTGTTCACTCCTCGTTGCTGCATCAAGATAACTTTTAGAGGTAGAAGCTTGAGATGTTTCTCCATTATATCCCAGACCTGTCTTGATCAGAGGAGAACGCTGCACATTGATAATCTCATCCAAGGTTTCAAATCCTTTAACAAATTTAAGATTAATTGCTTTTGTTTTCTTAATCTCGTTTCTAAGACAAACAATCTCACATTCCAATTTTTCAAGATGTTTTTCCTTTTCTGCCAGTTGACATTGTAGAGAATCAATAATAGCACTTTTCTCTTCTAAGCAAACTTTGAGATTATTCATTTCTTCATAAAAGCCTTCTACATCTATAGCATCCATGTAGTCATCATCTTCAAAAGCCATTAAAAGTTTATATATATAACCCTGTTCATCTTCGTCACTATTTGAAAGACCATCACTATCTTCATGAGTGTAATAGCTTTTCTTCTTTTCATTTTGTTTCTTGTTCCATTTAACAGGTTCCTTTCCCTTGTCATTCTTATCTTTGTGAGGACATTTGGCAACATAATGACCTACTCTTCCACAAGCAAAGCATTTAAAAGGTAACTTACCTCTGAACCTTCCAGAACCCCTTTGAAGATTTCTGACAAAATTTGATTCTTCTTCTTCATCTTCTCGCACGTGACTTGCTTCATAATAATCTTCTTTGCCTGAAGCCTTGAAAGCAGCTTCTCTTCTGTCCGATGGACCTCCTTTTCTCATTTCATAAGAAGTTAGAATTCCGTGAAGCTGAGACATAGTAAGAATTCGTAGATTTTCTTTTTCTTCTATTGCAGACACTTTAGATTCAAATTTGGGGGACAATGATCTTAGAACCTTTTCAACCACAATAGCCTCTTTTATTTCTTCACCCAAGTTTTTCATGCAATTAACAATCTCATCTACCCTAAGGAAATAGTTAGCCACACTTTCATCATTATACATTCTGAGAGTCTCATACTTAATCCTGAGAGTTTGAAGTTTAGCACGCTTTACCTATTCGTCTCCTTCATAGCTCGTGACAATTTTGTCCCATATTTCTTTTGCGGATTTATAGTGCATTACCTTCATGAATTCCGATTGGGATATACATCCTAATAGGGTACTGACTGCTTTCGCATTTGTTTCATACTTCTTTTTCTCGGCTGCATCTGTAGGAGTAGCTGAAGGAAAAGTGTAGCCTGTCTCTACGATGTCCCAAACTTCTGTACCAAGAGATTGAAGATAGGCAGTAACTCTTACCTTCCAATAATTGAAGTTTGTCCCATCAAAAACTGGTGGCCTGATTGATGCTTCTCTCTCGTAGTTGCTCATGATGAACGATCTACCTTCAAGCGATCAAGCTTCTCTGAAGGACCTGCTCTGATACCAATTGTTGGAAATAATACTGAGAGGGGGGGTGAATCAGTATTATCAGATCTGTTACGCAGTAATTTGTCACTGTCTCCCTGTCAGTCTCCCTAATGCCTCATGGAACCAAATGCACCATGCTCATGCTCTCTAAACTGGCCAAATGACCCACTTTTCCAAAGTTTAATGCATCAGCGCGTCTGTTATTAAAATAACCGCGCTGACGAGCAGCTTATAGTGTTACTGGTGCGCTGCCAGCGCGGAAGCACACAGGTTTCCCGCGCTGGTCGAATTTTGTGCGCCAGCGCATCCTATGAAAGTATTAAGCCGCGCTGACACAGCCTTCATTTTTATTGTGATGCGCTGTCAGCGCATCAGTTCAGTGTTGCACCCGCGCTGATCCAGTTTGGGAGAATTTGTTCCAACAGCCAGCCTTCCAGATGGTTCCAGGCCTGGTTGTTAGCCTTGTGAGTGTCGCCCTCCTTTCTATGGCATGTCTGTTCGTCATTTGGAACCACCTTCCTTGAAGATAAGCTTGTCCTCCCACCATTCATGGAGACTCCTTCTCTACTTAAACCTCCACCATTACCATGAGCAGCTAGTTTGGATAGTGTGGAATTCATAGTGCTTGGATTGCTGCTGTTAGTAGGTAGTTGGTGTGACAAGTGTGGTTTTGTTAGAAGAAGCTCAAGGAAGGTTGTGAGTATTGCTTGTGTGAGAGAGAGCTTTTGTGTTGGGAGAATCTACATCCAAGGGTGAATGCTTAAGAGACTTGCTAGCTGGACCCTCAAGAGAAGGACTCAGCGTCAGAACATTGGTTGTACCTTTCTCTGTTATTGATTTAATAATAGATGACTACTGTTATGGTTCCATTCTCATATGTCGTTGCAATGGTTAATGTGAATTACATCCTTTCTGACTAATGTATAATTGCTTTTATTAGATTTCACGCTTGCGTTTGTCTGTCTCTTCGTGTGTGCAGGTATCTATTCGCGGAGATCGTGGAAGATCGTGACCGGCCAGAGCGAAGGAGCGAGAGCGGCATCTCTTCATCAAACAATAGCGTTGGAATCCAAGTAGGTGTTCTTTACCTCTCTTTTAATTGCAATTAGGAACTTGCACAGTAGCATTGATTGATTGTTGCTAGACCCATTCTGGGCTAGTAGGGATCGTCTCTATCCGTAGAGGGGATTTACCTCTCCAACAATTTGGTGACTCCGCTGGGGACCTGGCCTTTTGTCTCTTTTGTCCATCTTTGTGTTTGAATTTGATTGTTCTCTCTTTTTGAAATTTGGGATTAGTTCTCTGCTTTTAGCCCTCCTGGTTCAATCTGGGAAGTGTCTTAATTGTTTAAAGAGTTCTGGCCTTGGTTTGGGAGTTTTTGGCTTGATTTTGCTTCTTTTTTAGCCTCAACGCGGTTTATATCAAAACAGTTGCGCTGACAGCGCATAGTTGTTTCTTTAAACATGTTGTCATCGCGCTTGTACATAAAACAGTCGCGACGGTGAACCAGCGCGCTTAATCCGTGTCCTTCCGCGCTGACAGCGCCAAGTTGCTACGCGTGACCTCTTTTCAGCGCACAGTTGCTAAGCGCTACCCGCGCTGATCCTGTAAAATTGAATTTGTTTCAATTTTGCCTCCTGAGCCTGTTGGATTGACTGTCTCCAGCTCTTTCTACTTGGCTTATGACTTGATATTTATTGTTTGAACTGTTACACACTTGCTTGCAAAGTCTTGTTGAACGAATTTCGTTTTTGTGTCTCGTGACCTAGTGCCATCATCCAGTTTCCACTGGATTGACCTTGTTTTTGTCCGCTTGTTCACTTGTTCGCAAAAGTTCGTTGCTGCTTGCCTTTGCTACTGCGGAAACCTTCCTCTTTTTGCCTTCTTTTCTTGTTTGGTTGAGGTGATTGTTGTTGAACCAATCCTTCGATTGTTTCACTACCCAGGCACAGATCACAGTTGCTAGGGTTCAATCGGCTTTTTTCACGCTTGTTGTGCTTTCCATTGAGTGATTTTAATTCTTTTTGCTCAGTGTTGCTATCTCTCAAAATTCATTTTAAAGTGCATAGTGCCATTGGAAGAGAAATCAAACTAGCATCGTTTGCATCCAATAGTTAATGAAAAGAAGAGCATCTCTAATTTGTGTTCTCAAAAGAAAAATTTTATTTCTTTGTCATTAGCTGCATTAGATTGTTTGATTGTTTGAGTTCATTTTGTTTGATTGAAAGTTGTTAACCTTCTCATAGTTAGAATTCATCGAACAAAATGGTATTCTTTGGCATGTAGTTTGCATCTAGGTAATTGTGAGAGATCATACGATAAGGCCTGAAACCGAAACTTAATTCAAGATCAACCTTAAAATAAACTGAATAAATCTAAAAATGCATTGGAACTTAACGCTCATATTGTAGAGGTCTAGGCTAGAGACATGCTCCGGCGTCGTTAAACCTAGTCACTGTTGTTTCACATTACGGTTGGGTGATTCCTCCTCTTGTGACTCGATAGTGGTCTAGCACGGATTTGAGCTCCCACGTACCGTCGCGTATATAGGGGATACCCCA
Source organism: Pinus tabuliformis (assembly GCA_031772625.1). NCBI lineage: Eukaryota > Viridiplantae > Streptophyta > Pinopsida > Pinales > Pinaceae > Pinus > Pinus tabuliformis. Next base: position 991,364,780 of record CM062814.1, read on the forward strand.
CTAGGTTATTGACCTCGATCCATAGGAAGCCGAGTCTGCCGCCCTGCGACCCGTAACGCATCGAACACAGCATTCGGGAAGATTGACTGCAGTACGGAAAGCCCTTGGTTCTCATATGATTGCCAAGGTGTATAAGAAGTTTTACGGATTGCTTGGTAAACCCTTTTCCTAGAGTCTCCAGAGCAGTCACTTTTGATCCTTTTCGGACTCCCTAAATGAAAAGGTGCAAGTGAGCTTCTTGTCACTTCGTGCTCATTAAACATTCGAAGGAGACTAGAGTCATCTTTTCATCCTTTTCTCGACTCTTGAAACATGAAAAGGTCAAGTTCAGTTCCTGTGTCTTAAAAATTTATTCGGCCACGATAACATTACCTGATTAGATTTTGTATGCGTTAGTTTGCGTAGGGTCTTTGTTGTTAGTTTCCTTTAGGGTTTTGTGTGGGTTTTGTCATCCTGGCTGACCCTTCAACTCCCGGTCCAAGTGATCAAGGTTCTCCATCTTCTGTTGCTCCTGAAGTACTAGTTGTAAGCGATACTCTTCCGGTTATCCCAAGTATCCAGCCTATCAACGTACGTGCCCCAGGCGACCCGGATTACGAAGAAGATTGGAACCCTATCTGGGAGCCTGACGAAGACGATATTCTTGTTACCCCTCCCGGTATGTCGTCTCCGATGTCAACTTCCCAAATGGGTGAGACATCACCCAGCGCAGGTGAGACACCCCTGGTGTCAAGTATTGAAACTCCCATTCCAGCTACTTCTCCACTCCCTCCACGGTATCAATCAATGAGGGATAGAATAGCTGCCAGAATCCCTTCTACGACTATATGGGATCCTAGTGTCATTGCCACCATGGAACCCTTTCTTTCGCAACCCCCTAATATGCCTGTTACCTCAGTTCCCACAAATCCAACTGTTTGTGTAGCGTACTCAACTCCAGTCGTTAGTGTTGTGACAACATCTTCATCTACGAACCCTGGAGTTGGTCCCTCTCACAGTCAAGTGAGCAGTAGCCAACCAGGGGTTTCGTCTGGAGTCATCGATCCTGCACAAAGTGCTCAGCCCTCTTCTGGTCCTGTTCCAGGAGCAGGGTCATATGATGCCCATGGGAAACCCATTGTGGACCCAAATTACCAAGGTCCACTCTTTTATTATGATGTTAATGGTCAGTATCTCAAGCACGTTCAATCCCTGCCTCGTCAACCTTTCGTTGAAGTCTCGACACCGTTAGACGTTACCTATGATCCCGTTACTCATACTTTTCGTGGGCGCCGGGAAATTCCTGGACAGCCCCAAGGACCACCTAATCTAGGCCAGCCACCTTATGTGCAAGCCCCCCAAGGGCAACCACTGTATGGCCAGTCTTACCCAGGACAATCTGGGGGCCCACAAGGACAGCCCTACCCGGGACAACCTTCGGCCATGGGAGGTCCATCCTTTTCCTATCAGAGTCAACCTTCTGGTTACCCAGGGCAACCTGGTATCCAGCAAGGTTATTCGTCTGGTCAGCCAAGGCAGCCTTATATCCAACAAGGCCAACCTAGTTTTCAGCAAGGGTATCCCACTAGACATGCTGGGCAAAATTACACCCGTCAAGGTCAACCAGTAGTCCAACAAGGGTATCCTTCTGGGCAGGGGGGGCAACCCTACATGCAGTAGGGCCAACCCACTGTCCAGTCTAACCATCCTTCTGGGCAGGGGGGGCAACCCTACGTACAGCAAGGCCAACCCATTTCTCAGCCCGTGCAACCTTCTGGGCAAGGGGGGCGACCCTACGTACAGCAGGGCCAACCCACTGCTTAACCAGTACAACCCTCCGGACAAACGAGCCAGCCCTCTGTGCAACAAGGCCAACCCACTGTCCGTCCTGCTCATCCAGCTGGACAGGCTAGCCAACCGCAAGGTCAACCAGCCATCCAGCCAGCTCGGCCATCTGTTCCGCAAGGACAACCCGTGGTTGCTCAAGGACAACCTGGCACCCAGCAAGTACATCCTTCTGGGCAAGTAGGTCCATCCCAGGTTCAACCAGGCCAGCCTTCCGGTCAGATGATCCAAGCCCAGCCGGTTCAATGACATTATTCTGGGCCTCAAACTCAAATGGGTTATCAAATACAAGGCGGACTGCAGCCCCAGCCTTCCTACCAAGCGTAGCCTGCTTACTAGGCTCAGTATGGAGCCTAGCAAACGTATGGCTACCAGCAACCCCAGGGGCAAACACAGTTTACCCCTTACCAAAATTATCAACAGATGCAGGTCACTCCTTACCAAAATTATCAGTATGTTGCACCTGCGGGTCAAGTTGCTAATACGTGGGGTGCTGGGGGGCAGACCCAGGGTCAACTGTCTGCGTATGGACAGAATACATATGGGCAGAACCCCTACGGACAAGGTCCCTATGCGCCAGGCCCTTTTGGGCCTGGTCCATCGAGACAAGGTTCTTATGTGCCAGGCCCTTTTGGGCCAGGTCCATTGGGACAAAGTTCTTATGCGCCAGGCCCTTTTGGGCCAGGTCCATTTGGACAGAGTTCGTGGGGGCAGCCACCACCTAGTTGGAACCCTAATACTGCTTCGAACCCACAGCCACAAATGTCCTTTAACCCTCAGTTGCCATTCTTAGCGACGTTGGAACTTCCGGACGTGTCCAAGTTAACGAATGATCCCATTCTGCATAATGCGTATTGGCCACCAGTTCCAACTAAAATACCCGGTGATTGTCCAAAATTTGATGGCAAAGCGGGTGAAGATCCTCAAGCACATGTTATGACCTATCACCTTTGGTGTTCATCGAACTCATGGCTTGATGATTCTATCAGACTTCGTCTCTTTCAGAGAACCCTCACCGGTTCAGCCACTAAATGGTATATTGAGCTGAATCGCAGCATGTTTCAAGATTTCAATTCGCTGGATATGGCGTTTTTAACTCATTTTCAGTTACCCATTCGGTACGAGACAGGGACTAATCTCCTCACGTCTCTTAAACAGGATATGGCTACGCACATATCTGATCACATACATGAATGGAGAAGGTGTCGTCGATTGATCAAATTCTGGATTCCTGATCAACTCCTGACCGATTGGTTCACAACTTCCTTTGTCCCCAAAATTGCAAAGGACATCGCTATGGGAGCTTGTGTAACTGAAGAGCAGGCGATCGCGCGAGCTCAGTACCTAGACTTAGTATACTCTCAGTCAGGTACTCTATATGATTATTTGCCAGACGCCCCGAGGCCTGGACAGACCAAGGCTCTGCCCAAACCATCTGTTGATGGGGTCATTAGCTCTGTTAACTCGTCATCGAAGAAATTGGCCGCGAACCCTGGGAAGCAAAAACAGAATGCTTCTAATGAAAATTCTCCTCAGGGCCAACCTAATCCTAGAAGTACCTCTGAGGTAAACGCCGTCCAGTCCACCGCGGCGGATAAATCCTCAAAAGGGAAAAAGAAGGGAAAAGCTAAAGATAAATCTGGTCAGGCCAAGCAAGATGCCCCTAAACCTCCACCCGAGGAAGGAGCTAAACGAAAACCTAAGTATCCTTGTCTCATATGTGATGAGGATCACTACACTAAGGACTGCCCAAGGCGGTCCGAAGTTAGTCGGTTATTGAAAGGAGCTCCTGGGACCCCTGCCGTGCTTAAAGAACCTTTCCCTTCCCAACAGACTCAAATGGTGGCAGACCCGTCTCAATCCTCTTCCTCGTTCAGTTCTCAAGTGTTCATGGCTGGCGCGATCCCCATCCATGTCTCAACTCGAGCGAAAGATTATCCATCTCATTCCGGGAAAGATCCGGAGGTTCCCTCCAGTGCTCCTCCGTCTAGTTTTGGTCCTCTCCACATCGAAAGGCCCAACACTGAGACAATCCCCCGACCCCCTCAAAAAGGTGTACTCAGGAAGTCATCTTACAACCCTAATGCTCGTGCTGCCCAACACTATAGCATTGTTGAGGACCTAGCTCAGGCTCCGTCTGCTATGTCCGCTTTAGAAGTCCTCCAGAGCTGCCCCTCCCAGAGGAAGTCCTTGCTATCAGCTATTGGTGGCATCGACCCGGCAGATTCAGATTTGATTTCTTTCGATCTCGAGGGTTTTACACAGCGACTGCCTCACCAAGTCGCTTTCCTTATACAGGTCATCATCAATAGCAGAACGATTCACCGTACGGTTATTGATGAAGGTGCCTCAACCTGCATCATGTCCGTTGCTTGCTGGAAAGCGATTGGTTCCCCTGCTTTGAGTCAGTCCCCTACGACGCTCGAAGCTTTTGATGGAAGAGAATCTCGCCCTTACGGTATCCTCCAACGCTTACCCATCTCTTTGGAAGGAAAGACCGTAGAAGTAGAGGTTGAAGTTGTTGACGCCAATTTGACTTACAACCTCCTCCTCGGACGGAGCTAGACATACGCCATGCAAGCCGTGGCTTCCTCCTTGTTCCGTGTCATTCGTTTCCCTCACCAGGGGAAGATTGTCACGGTGGACCAGCTCTCTTTCTTCGCCTCTTCTTCTGAAGGTAATGTGCCATTCGTGGAGCATACCTCAAAGTCACTCGTGAACGTGGGTGCTGGACTCTTTAAAGATCCCACCTTAATGGGAGTCTTTCCCCACCCACCTCTGAATCTCGCCCCTATCAACATGATCTTTGTACGCTCAAATCCGTGGATTCTTCCTCCTACTAATCAGGAGGAATCTTGGGGTGATATGATGCCATTGAGTCCTGCCGAACTCAACTACATCGAGATTGTTGCTGCATCGGCTCCCCCTGATGAACCTGCTCTTCCGAGTAGTGTTCCCGATTCATATAATCATTTCCCTTGGATAGGAGATGAGGCTACGTCGGATCCATTGAAGGAAATATTTCCTTCCGACGAAGCCATCATAGAGGCTATGTCTCTCGAAGAGCTCCCTTGGTCAGATCACCACCATCGTTCTTCATTTCTCCCTCCCCATCCAGAAATGACCGCATGTCTCGAGCGGTTTGCTTCTTGTGTCCCATCCCCGCCCCTCCAGACACCCATCCAGCTATATCAAGTGTCAGAGGGCAACATGGGAAATATCACGCAAACCCAACCGCTCGACATCTCTGTCAAACCAGGGATCGTCGAGCACATTCGTATCGGAGTCACTTGCACTCCAGAGGAAGTTCAGCTCTATACTGCTCTATTTCGCGAATTTCGTGATGTCTTCGCATGGTCCTACGAGGAAATGCCCGGCATCGATCCTAATATAGTGGTGCACGAAATACCTACGTACCCAGGTGCTAAGCCTGTTCGTCAGCGCTTACGCCCTGTGCACCCCCGAAAGGCTGCAGCCATCAAGGCCGAAGTCGAAAAGCTTCTTAAAGCTGGCTTTATTTACCCCATTCCCCTTACGGATTGGGTGTCTAATATAGTCCCTGTGAATAAAAAGCAGGGTACTATCCGGGTCTGTGTTGACTATCGTGATATCAACCGTGTCTGTCTGAAGGATAACTTCCCTACGCCCTTCATCGATCACCTTATTGATGAGTGCGCAGGAAGTGAGATTTACTCGTTTATGGACGGCTTCTCTGGCTATAACCAGATAAACATTGCACCCACAGACCAGCATAAGACAGTTTTTATTTGTCCTTAGGGCACCTTCGCCTATAAGAAGCTTCCTTTCGGTCTAAAGAATGTCGGCGCTACATTTCAACGTGCAATGTCTTACGCCTTTCATGATATACGTCACATTGTACAACCTTACCTGGATGACCTTCCGGCTTATTCAGCTAAGCGTCAGGACCATCCTTCTCACCTTCGCGAGATTTTTCTCCACTGTCGACACTACCGCATAAGGCTTAATCCTCATAAGTGTGTCTTTTGCGTAGAATCTGGTCGACTGCTCAGGTTCATCGTCTCCCGAGAAGGCATCCGCCTGGATCCCCTCAAAGTTGAGGCCATTCTGAATCTTCCTCCCCCTGCCTCTTTGTAGCAATTGCAGAGCTTGCAGGGCAAAGCGAATTTCCTTAGACGATTCATTCCGAATTATGTTGAGGTAGCTAAGGGTTTCACATGATTATTAAAGCGAGACACACCCTTTCGTTGGGATGCCATCGCCTAGGAGTCTTTCGAGCGACTCAAGGACCTCCTTGTCTCGGCTCCACTCTTAAGACCTCCTAACTATCACCGTGATTATTCCCTCTATCTAGCTGCCGCTGACACCACCATCGGCATGGTTCTGGTGCAGGATGATGATGATGGCAACGAGAACGTTATCTATTACCTTAGTCGCAATCTCTTGGATACAGAAACTCGCTATGCGTATGTCGAGAAGTTGGCATTGGCAGCTGTCTGCGCCGTCCAACGATTCCGACACTACATCCTGTTGCGTACTATGACCGTGATTTCCGACTGCAACCCTATGACCTACATCTTGTCGCGTCAGCTGCTGGGGGGCAAGTACTCGAAATGGATTGTCATCCTCCAAGAGTTTGACTTGGAATTTACTGCTGCCAAGTCTAAGAAATCTCTGGTTTTTGCAGAACTGCTCTGTTCTTTGCCATCCCCTTCTGTACCATCCCGTTCGGAAGAGCATATCCCGGATGAAACATTGTTTCTAATCAGCACCCTCGACCCTTGGTATGGGGACATCATAGTCTATTTGCAGACGTCTTCCTTCCGTCCTAATGTATCGAAAGACGCTCGACGAAGGATTCGTCACCAATCTCAACCCTATCGCATTATTGGTGATACCCTGTACCGCCTCGGCGTTGATTCTGTTCTCTGCCGATGCTTGACTCTCGAGGAGGCTGAGCGGGTATTGAATGACTGCCACTCCGATGCTTGTGGCGGCCATATGTCTGGATATGCTACCGCCCAGAAAATTCTCCGTGCTGGTTATTTCTGGCCTTCTATCTTCAAGGACTGCATCCTTGCCGTTCGTGCATGTCATGAATGTCAGGTTTACCACTGGAAAATGCGTGCACCTCCTGCACCACTGCACCCTGTTGTTACCATAGGTCCATTTGCCAAATGGGGCATCGATTATACGTCTTGTAACCCTCGTTCGGCCGGGGGGCATGGATATATCATCGTTGCTGTGGATTACTTCACCAAATGGGCCGAAGTGATGCCTACACTAAACGAAGACGGTTACACAGTGGCGCAGTTCTTGTTTAATCATGTTATTACTTGGTTCGGAGTCCCCCAGGCTATCGTCACAGATCACGGAAAACATTTTCGTAATCACATGATGACGGAACTAACGACCCAGCTAGGCTTGCGTCAAGATAGCTCGACGCCGTACTACCCTCAATCCAACAGCCAAGTTGAAGCCGTGAACAAAGTTTTGATCACAATGCTCCAACGCACCGTGAATACGCACAAGTCTAACTGGCATCTGATGTTGTTCCCCGCCTTGTGGGCTTACCGGACCTCTGTGAAGGACGCCACCGGTTTTACTCCTTTTCAGCTTGTTTATGGACTGGAGGCCACCCTTCCTGTTGAGTGTGAGACTCCTTCGTTGAAGTTAGCTGTCGAGTTACTTCCCAACACCACTCCGGTGGAGGAACGGCTTCTCTATTTAGAACGGCTAGACGAGACCCGTCGCTTAGCCTCTCTAGCTATTGAAGCGCAGAAGAAGAGGGTTAAGGCCCACTTCGACGATACCATTCGACCTCGTTCCTTTGTTGAGGGAGACCTAGTACTGCTCTATGATCAAGCTAAGGATAAGCTGGGGGCAGGAAAACTCGAATCCATGTGGCTAGGCCCCTATATCGTGAAGAGAGTTTTGCAAAAGGGGGCATATGAGCTGATCGATTACGAAGGAAATCCTCTTGACAAGCCCCGCAACGGGCTCTATTTGAAGAAATATTATGCATGATTTCGTGCACCTAGTTTGTACATACGTGTGTTCTTAGCAAGTGTGTCATGTGTGCATGATTTCTAGTTTTGCTTTGGTGTGAAGGTGTGTTTGCCTCTTATTTTGTTTTTTGCTTCTTGTGCAGATGTCTAGTACACCTTACGTTGGCTTCGCCGATGGCGCCTGCCGTAGTACTTGCAATTTGTCTTCTGCGGCGTGGGCGATCTACGATCCTTACGGCGAGTTGCTAGATCTTCAAGGCGTGTGCTTGGGCCGTACCACCAACAATGTTGCCGAATACAGTGCTTGTAATTGAATTACTAGCCAAAGCAGTTGATCTTGGCATCCGCGCTTTGGTGGTAAACTTGGACTCTCAACTTGTTGTCCATCAACTCAACGGGCGATATTCCGTCAGAGACCAATGCATTCTAAGTTTGTATTTACGTGTGAGATTGTTAGAAAGGAATTTTGATTATATCACATATCAACACATTCCAAGACGATTAAATACGTTAACCGATGCATTGGCAAATTTGCGTAATAGATAACCATCATGCAAGAAGAGATAGAAAACATAATAAGACCATAGAATAAGCATATGTAAATAATTTCTTTTCCAAGCATAGTTTGTATGTGTGCCTGCATATGTGTTTTAAGCTTGCATAAAAATTAAAATACATGGGTCATGTGTTGTGCAACTGATACATAGATCACAATTGTATCAAACATTTGCATAAACATATTAAAAAACATCATCACATGTGAAACGATCCATCCAAAAACAGTATGTATATATATATATCGTGTGGTGCACTGAGGCACTCAAAAATAAGTGTATATGTCCAAAAAATAAAGCCGGTGTCCTCAGTACATCCGAGACATATGTCTCTCAAAACATCAATGGAAGTAAAACCTAGGTGACTACTGATCTGGGTTATGCTCTCTATAGCATACTGCTGCCTGTGCCACTCGCCTCAAAAGGCGATGCATCCTGGGTGCCACCCCCACTGTGTGGATCTGATGCTCTATAGGGACCTCCTCGACCCCCTGGTAATCTGGCACCCCCTCCAGCAAACTCTCGAGGTTGCGGGCTACAGTCTCCGACGTATCAACTCCTGGAGGAACTAGGGCCAGGGCTCCAGCTCCTTGCCCCTCTCTCCGTGCCGTTGGGGCTAGGCCAAGGGGTCTCACGGGTCCCACATCTGCACACCGTGACGTTTATCAAGACATGTACATGAAAAAATCAAAAACATCAAAAAATATTGAAAAGAGATCAAGTGTCATACCTCCATCGTCCCAATGCTCTCCCGCGGGCAGTAGCATGTCAGGATCATTACGGAAGTCCATGCCAGCATATGGCCAGTCCTCCATGATGACAACCTGGCAATCTAGCCACTCTCGGAAATATACTCCCCAAGACACTAGGCAGCCTCCACCTCCACGTGGCATGACGTGGGTCCATCGACTGGCCCTCGTCTCCCGAGGACCTCTAGGTGGATCCACGGCCATGGTCTGTAGCTGTAGGGCCGGCACCCGCTCCAGCATGAGCGGAAGTAGAAGCGACCCATATGAAAACTGCTTCGACTCTCCGCGTCGGCAGTTGTTCAGTTGCCTCTTCATGCTAGTGGTCACAGATGCTGCCCAGTTAAAAATGGTGGGCTGTAAGCACTCCAAAGCCAGTAGCACCTGGGTCTTTGAGGCCTCATGATTGGCCAAAGAGCCCGCTGCCCATGTCATTAGAAAGAGTATGGTACGAAGAGGCATGTCCTCCACTGTCAGGATACCAACTTTCCCGCTCCGTGTTTTCGCAGCCCGTGGGCACACTCGAGCCATGAGCTGATCAAGAGTCTCACCGCTGGGTCGTTGCCCCTCCAGGATGGGCATTTGACCCCGACGCGATAATCCAGTCAAAAAATAAATGTCCGTGGAATCAAACTCAATGTCCTGGCCACGGATCGTGAATTTCCCATCCACTGGATTCCAGGCTCTGATTAAGAACTCAAGCAAGTCAGGTTGCGCCCTCAAGCGCGGAGTAAGGAAGAATTTCAAGAATCCGCATGCCCGCATTGCATTTCGGCATTTGGCAAGTGCATAGGCGGCTATATCCTCATCATCGTGAGATTTCTCTTGCCAAACAAAAGACATTTTGCCCTGCAAGACCATGAAAAAATATTAGGATGCCAACCGTTGAGATTTGTACGTTCAATTCTTTAAAAATAAATCTTTACGGCGCCAGCGCGACTGTTTTTAAAACAGTCGCGCTGAAAATGGCGCACCGTTGTTTTTTCACTGGGTCAGCGCAGAAGCACACGTGTTTTCCGCACTGACCCATGTGGTGGTACGTGTAAATATAAATCGATCAGCGCGAACCCGAGCGGGAAACCCGCGCTGACCGAGAGCGCACCAACGCTCAAAAAATTTGCCCAAAGGGCCACTTCCCACCGTGGAATTTCTCCCAAAAAGACTTAAATCAAAGCGCAGGAGGAGGAGAACCTACCTAGATCAAGTTGCTGGATGAATGGTGTCTGTACGTGCTGGAAATCGCTCCATCAACCTTGCAGCTCCTCAACGTTCTTCACAACTCAAAATGGTAACAATGGTAAAAAATGACTTTTACCCCCCTATTTATGGTAAAAAATTCATAATTAGCCATAATTTCTTATCAATGTGGGTTTTTGTCGTATTTTCACCATGGATTTAGTGCTAATGTCACTGAATTATGCCTTTATGCATGATTTACTATGTTTTTATGCATATCGAACAGGTTTATGCGGGTGGTGTTCTTGTGCAGGTTATTGTAACCGGCGTGGTCATAACGACTCTTCGTACACTTGGTCCCAAAAAATGTCGTCTTTAAGCTCTTTTCCGACATGAATCAAGAAAAGATGGCCGAGCTTCCTTTCAACTCATTAAAGGGAATGAGAGGCGGTCATTTTAAGCTCTTTTTCCGACTGTGTAACTTAAAAATATTGCCGGGTGTTTGTCGTTTCGCACTCGTTATTGGCTCTAAAACGACGTGCTTCCGACCGCTTTTTTACTTTTTCGGGTCGAAGCTACTATTCACGAAAAGTACTCCTCGGTCGTAATGGTCGGGCGGTTCTTTCGAGCATTGTTTTATACTTTTTCGGGCTCGAGAGACACAACTTTACGAAAAAGGACCCCCCTGGAGTTTCCTTTTTCGCTGTCTTTTCAGACTCTCTAAACAAGAAAAGACGTCGAGCTCCTCCTTTGTCAGGCTCGTTAAAACTCGATGACATCGGATATTGTCAACATGATGCCTCTCCAAGCATATGCTATCCCCATCAAGCTTGTCATCCAAAAATAACCGGGGTACCTACCAGAAATGGTGGGGAAAATGAAACTGTAATAATGGTCGTGTCGGCAGTATGTCGCTCTTGAACATGGCACTCATCTGCATTCGTGTCTGGGTGGGGACTTCTCATCTTGTTTTACACTAGCCTCCATGGGTTTGGGTTATCCTATTTGACCTCTCATCTGCTCATTTCCTTGTCACCATGACCTCTGCTCATTTGATGTCAGATACTACCAAATCCACTGTCGTGCTGCTGATATGTTCAAGAGAATTTGACCTTTGCAAGATTACCACCTCCCTCTGATGTCTCACACAAAATATTTTATCCTTCTCTGTCTCGTGTCGATGATGTGGGAAACATCATGGCCCACCTTCGATCAAGGTTACTTCCTGTCGACTTCAGCTCATTATCCAGGAAAGTGACCTAGAGACTCCCTTCAGGTGCCTTAGAGCCTGCATGCCTCAATAGCAGGTTCTTCGTGTTCGACGTGAGGTTTTCATCATTGGCCTCCAATCGGATGACTCTGCGGGTGTTTGACACCAGCTCATTGATTCACACGCCGCGGATTGTACCTCTAAGTACCTTGAGGACCATTGTCATTATTGGTGGTACCTCTCGCGTCTGTTAAAAGTTTTTATCATTGACTGGTAATCAGACGATGTTCATGCATGTTCGACTTCAACTCATGTATTCACATGCTTGAAATTGTACTTTGTTCGGATTGGGATGGGCGCAAGACCCTGGTTTTTGTCTGTTACAAACCAGGCTGCGATTTTGTGGATTTTTATTACATGACTCACTGATGGATGGCTACGCCCATACCTGAGTCTTTGGGATGGCTGCGACCATACCCTCTTATCTTTATGGTCTCTTTAGCTGGGTGGCTGCGTCCATACCACAGACCTTCTTCGTATGTCTTTTGGATGGTTGCGCCCATGCCTAGACTACATGTGATCGAGATATCAATTGTACATTCATGCAGGTCCTTCCTGGTGGTGTTCCAGTTCAGCAGTTTTGTAAAGAATTTCACCCCTCCCACTCTCTCGGGTCTCATGCTTTAGGGGGCATCTGTTATGCAGTAATTTGTCACTCTCTCCCTGTCAGGCTCCCTAATGCCTCATGGAACCAAATGCACCATGCTCATGCTCTCTAAACTGGCCAAATGACCCACTTTTCCAAAGTTTACTGCATCAGCGCATCTGTTATTAAAATAACCACGCTGACGGGCGGCTTATAGTGTTACTGGTGTGCTGCCAGCGCGGAAGCACACGGGTTTCCCGCGCTGGTCAAATTTTGTGCGCCAGCGCATCCTATGAAAGTATTAAGCCGTGCTGACACAACCTTCATTGTTATTGTGATGTGCTGTCAGCGCGTCAGTTCAGTGTTGCACCCGTGCTGATCCAGTTTGGGCGAATTTGTTCCAACAGCCAGCCTTCCAGATGGTTCCAGGCCTGGTTGTTAGCCTTGTGAGTGTCGCCCTCCTTTCTATGGCATGTCTGTTCATCATTTTGAACCACATTCCTTGAAGATAAGCTTGTCCTCCCACCATTCATGGAGACTCCTTCTCTACTTAAACCTCCACCATTACCATGAGCAGCTAGTTTGGATAGTGTGGAATTCATAGTGCTTGGATTGCTGCTGTTAGTAGGTAGTTGGTGTGACAAGTGTGGTTTTGTTAGAGGAAGCTCAAGGAAGGTTGTGAGTATTGCTTGTGTGAGAGAGAGCTTTTGTGTTGGGAGAATCTACATCCAAGGGTGAATGCTTAAGAGACTTGCTGGCTGGACCCTCAAGAGAAGGACTCAACGTCAGAACATTGGTTGTACCTTTCTCTGTTACTGATTTAATAGTAGATGACTACTGTTATGGTTCCATTCTCATATGTCGTTGCAATGGTTAATGTGAATTACATCCTTTCTAACTGATGTATAATTGCTTTTATTAGATTTCACGCTTGCGTTTGTCTATCTCTTCATGTGTGCAGGTATCTATTCGCGGAGATCGTGGAAGATCGTGACCGGCCAGAGCGAAGGAGCGAGAGCGGCATCTCTTCATCAAACAATAGCGTTGGAATCCAAGTAGGTGTTCTTTACCTCTATTTTAATTGCAATTAGGAACTTGCACAGTAGCATTGATTGATTGTTGCTAGACCCATTCTGGGCTAGTAGGGATCGCCTCTATCCGTAGAGGGGATTTACCTCTCCAGCAAGATCAATAAAACTTTTTCAATACTCAGAAACATATACGCTACTTCAATTAAGTGAACCAGCGTGTACACACTACTGTGTCTAAAGCAACCAGCGTATAACCAGAAATCTTATGATTCAGTTAGTTTATCTTCAGTAAATGCATCATGACATTATTAACCATATTAAAAGTAAACAGGTGTAACAGAACATATCATCACACAAAAGCCACACACATGAACACCATGATATAAGGTGGAAACCCAATGTGGGTGAAAACCACCTGCTGCAAGCCTTCTCTATCTTTCTTTAATAAGAAACTTCAGTTTACAATCTTTTGTACTGGTGCAGCCTTATACCAGTACGCAGGCTACAACCTACAGAAGGCTACAACCTTCTCTCGTTTTCCAAACTCTCCTGGAAGGGAGCTCCAACCCCCTTTGCTCTTGTACTAGCTAAGATACTAGTACGTAGGTGCTGGCCTACAATCTTCTTTCCTTCAGGTACCACTTTTCATCAATTTTCAGACTGGATACTCCTGAAGCACAACATTTCAATCTGAAGACCACGATTCATTCACTTTTCATAGCAAATCATAGAAGCACAAAACAACCAATATTAGCATCATCAAACTTTGAATCACTGAACCACTGAAACCCTGTCAACACCCAGTCACCAAAACACAGAGCAGACTACATAACCCAGTAATAACAGACAGACCCAACTACAACCCAAAAATTAAGCTTCGAAAGATATACGCTACTTCAATGAAACAAACCCGCGTATACACGCTCTTTTACTGAAGCCAACCTGCGTATAGATCTAAAAATAATTTCTCATAACTTGCAGTTGTACCAGTCATCAGTCATACTCAGAACATAGCATTGCATTAGTATGCAGATCTAAAAATATGCGTAATCAACCATATACCGATAGTTCATTTCAAACAATTTGATCCCGATCTATCCTTCCATCAACCGATGTGATCTCTCCTTAGCTCAGATCAGGCAATGTATCATCAACCCAGAACCTGCATACTAGATCTCTTTCTTCATTAGATATTCAAGACTTTTTCGATACACTAGCCTAATGATCTTCTTCTCCTTATATAGCATTAGGCCCTCCTCAATACCACGGGCCAAAACCATAGTAATACAATACCATCAACTTCAAAACTCGGGATCAACACGACTGTCGAGATACCTTGGTCCAAAAACATAGGCTCAAGTACCGAGGACTAACTACCATGGACCAAAGGGAAGCTTCTTGACATGTACGCTCTTTTCTGTTCATGAAACTGTGTGTATACGCGACTTTGTATATAGTAATCCTGCGTATCCGCGACTTAGTATATAGCGTACCGGCGTGTATACGCATCTTGGGCTTAATGAACCTACATATATGAAATTTCTCTTCATTCTTGTAGTCTGGACTGAGATCTGTCATCAAAGAGAGTTGCCATCAAGGACAACACATGTACCGTAGCACCACACCTGTGCCAAAATGCCAACAGATCGTTCCCAAAAGGGCTGGTGGAATAGGGTTTTGTTGGTTAGAACAACTAACTATGAACCTTGGTTTAAGTCCTTGAAGCCAATAATAGGATAGTATACTTCAACCTTTCTTGCTGTTAAGCAGCCCTGATCTAGATCCATGGGTCTGAGGGAAATGCTTACACAAGGAAAAGGTTCAAACCAAAGGTTTGAATGTTATTTTAGTATATGGAGTCCATTGTTCCAGTGCTTCAATAACTCAATAGCTAACACATAGTGGCCGATTCACTCACTGAAACCCACATAATACACACATACATAGAAAAGATCTCAATGTATATAAACTTAACTATATGGATGATCAACCAAGTCAAAAGTGTAGGCTACTATTTTAATAGAAAAGAATAAAAAAACATGGAAAACGACCTAACCTATGCTTACCACTCATAATCTCTTCCCATCGAATGTACCCTTATGCACTTTTCTTGCTATCTCCTTTGACTACCAGAGCCTGAATTGGCTCTTTAGTTCCTCCATTCAATCTGCACGTGAAGAAACCAACCCTTAGAATAGGCACCACCTGCCCCCTTCGTACCGTTCAGTCCACCCATGTCACTTCTCTTCCTTCACATTGCAGAATGAACATTTGTGTTTCACCCCATCCAATCTCATCTTATCACATGTCAAATGATGGCTCAATTTGTTACACCAGCTCCTCCCTCTTTGGGTGAAGGCACCATTCCAATTCTTCACTGTGTAATGCTTATCAATGAACTTTTCCCTCTTGAGTTCATGCCTTATCATGTCACATAAAATGTGTCATACAAGTGATCCATCGAGTGTACAAGAAATATCGACATTTATTCGACTGGTATGAATAGTGGCTTTTCAAGCAATACAAGCAAGCTTTAGAAATTAAACTGGATTTAGGTAAAGTAGGTGATAAAGCAAGTTTCCCTTCACGCCAAGGACCCATAAGGTTTTCCAACATTCGGTTGTGTTAATTAATTAATAATAATAATTAATATTTAAATAGAGATCTATCTATTCATGGTCCTTCCATGTTGGCATTACAATCATGACCATCATTACAATAAGAAGAGGTAGAGAAAGGGTATGTTATAACGCACTTTTTTGTAATAAAACCCAAGAAATAGGATTGTTGTGAAACAATAGATTGAAATTACCAATGGAAAGTTTAGGTTCCTATTAATGATGCTAGATCTACCACCATTCAGGGGATCTCCTTGATATGAGGTCCCAATTAGAACTCACAATGCTTGGTGTAGGAGTCCCATCCCGTATGATGGCCTAGTTTCCAGATACTTAGAGATTTGCCTTGGCTCTAGCTTTCAACAAAAGAGAGTTTTGCAATGGTACCTTCTAAAAGCAAGGTGAGTGTGCCTAGTGAGTGTGCAATGTAACTATGTCTAGGTTCTCTTACTACAAAGGGGGGAGAGAAAAGTGTGTCTTTAAGTGAGAGGTAATAGTACCTGTTGTATAGGAAAATGACCTCCTCACCAGCTCAGAGGGGAAAGACATGATGACTGAAGGAATGACAAAGTTCACAGGCCCAGTTCTCAAGCTAACATTGTCTAGGCACTAGCAACCTGCTTTATAAAGCTTCCTAGCAAGGCTAAGGGTGTGTTAGTTCCTAGGGTAACTCTACTTCTTACCTCGGGAAGAGTGTTAGTGACCCGAAATGAATTCCTATGGGTCAAAGGGATAAGTTGATTGAGAAATATCCCAAGATTCTCTCCTATTTATCTCACAAAAGTTGGGAAACATCAGAACTCGACCTGTTTGGAGGAATTACTAATTCCTAATGGAGTCTACAAACGGGAAAGAGCATAAAAGCATGGAAACATCACTGCTTTTGACTAATGGAACTCATGAACGACTTGGAAACCCTATCCTCACATCCTTTATATGCAAAGCTAGGGCCATCGTGGAGGAGGTTGAACCATTTGAAAGGATTTCTTACTTGACTTTTGAGCAGAGTCTCAGAATAAGGCACCAAAAGAGGTTAAGAAGGGAGAGAGAGAGAGAGGAGCTGGAGGGGTAAGGGAAGGCTGATACAATTGATGGTTGTAATCACTCTTTCTACATCAATATAGAATTACAATTGTGTTGTCCACTCTGTGATGTTGGTAGTATAACTTGTTTATATATTTATGCAATATCGTTAGCATGAGTGGCTTAGATATATACAACTAGATATCTTTATATGTTCATGCACTATTTATCAAGGTTTTATGTTGTGATATTATGTTTGTCTTTTCTATGTGCAGGTTTTGAACTCGAGCTGGCTCAAGGGTCTTCCACCTAGCTACATTTCATTCTCCAGCAACACCACATTAAGAATCGAGGTAATAAGTCCTTCTCGCTTTGATATTCATTTGTTAAACATAGATATGCATGTATATTTGTGACATATGCAGCTAATATTAAAATCCGCCAAGGATCCCAGAAATATCCTTGAGGGTTTCTACATCACCAAACACCCGTGCATTAATCCCTATATCAGAATTGGCAACTTCGGTGGGGACTACACTTAGTTCCCAGTTTTTACCAGAAAGTTCCTAGATCTCTCTTTCTTCCACGAGTTCTTGTACTTCTTCATTCCCTTTCTGACCACTCAGGACTATACAACACCCTTATTTCATTGCTCAGCCCAAGATTTGATCCCCAGGACCTATTTTTTTAGCCTTTTTCCTCACTAACAGTGTTTGCTAGTGAACAATGGTTTATAAAGCATTGTGGCCTCAAAAACAGTGCGTTAGTGTTGCAAGCAACTCTCTGTAGCCTCTAGCACAGAGAATTGGCCAGCTATTTCTTGATAAATAGACCGCTTTGTGACCTCATGGGTTGGGAAAACTGATTGTAGGCTAAACAGGGATCTACAGTTGTGCTTGTTTCACTGATATGTGTCCTAAACAAATTTTATTTTAAGAAAGTAGCTTTACTTCTTAAATTTTTTGTTTTCATAAAAGAAAAAATACAATTTTTTTACTATTTTCAGCTTCGCTGGTTAGATCTGCATTATTTAGTTTCATAAGTTGTTAGTGAGCATTGAAGTTTTGTCAGTTATGGTAGTGTTTTATTGAATAGGATGCATGGTGTATATATTGATATATGAATGACTCTCCCTTTTTAGAAGTAGCTTATTCATCGAAAGTGAAAATTTACAAGCATTGTTTTTGCATGATTTGAGTCAAAGTCCCATATAACTTCATACATCAACACCCCCACCAAAGACTCTAAAGAAGTACATATAAAATCTACCTAATAAAATCAATCAACAACTCTTTTTAGATTAAACACACATTAGTTTAGGCTAGACTCTTGGGATGGGCAGTGTGAATTAACTGCCCAAGATCATACACCCAAACTAGTGTCATTAAAGAGATAAATCATTCTACACTCATACTATCTGGGACCACTCTAGTAAAAGTGGACCTAAATATGAGAGAACATCGGACTACAAGTGAAGGTAGCCCACCTTTTCTTACATCTCCTTTGGGTATTCTGTGTATCGGGGATCCCTTCAAGGATATTGGAGTTGAGTCGGGGACTTAGGTATCTTGCCCACATAGCGTACTATCTGTGACTATTGCCCCCTCGGTTCTATGATTTGAGGTATCCTTAGTGGCCATACTTTTAGGGACAAACACAAGGTGACTAGGGTGGGTGGCCCTGGTACTTAACACAGATGAACCTACTATGTATTCAATTTTTGGGAGGGTGCTCATCTTCACAAGAGTACTTGGCCCCTTAATCTAAGGTTCTGGTGAAGCTCAAGAGTAATTGTAATTGTACATTTGGCCAACTCTCTCTATTATTCATTGTGATACCGAGTTTCATCTCCATTGATCGATGCTTATCAGACAAGGTCATTTCCCTTTGCTTGTTGATTGATTTCATTAGTGTTTTTTATTTTTTTAAAGTGCCATGTTGTTATCACTGAGGCTTTAAAAATATCACTGTAAAATTTATTGATAAAATTTATCAGTCACTGTGGCTACATCTGGCCCTCATCGTCAATCTAGACAATTGTTATGTCTTCCCCCACTCACTGTGGAGGATCTGCTAAGCCTGAGTGAACTCGATTCCCTGTCTTTGGGCAATCAGTTTTTGAGATCTAACACAGAATCAGTTTGGACATCCAACAATTCAAGCTTACAGGAGGATTTATTTACTCAAGGATTCCTTCCTCCATACAATCCTACGATCATGAATCCGTTGGGACCACTCTTGATTCCTGTTTCATTTGTACTTCATTTTTCTTCTGTTGGACTGTTTCCACCCATCCCACTGACGAATAATGGGTCATGGGATTTTTTAGACACTTTTGTTCCACCATCACCTCCCCAGTCAATAGTCAGTACCGCACCTCAGATGGCAAACCCTACTATCCCATCTGTCCCAAGTTCAAACCCTATCGCAACACCCACCACGAGTGGAGCCCAGTAAATTTTAGGTTTCGCCCCTTTTGTGTTAGCCCCTGAACCTTCAGCAAGTGCTACATATATCACTCCTTATAATGCTCAATATAGCACAGTTTGTAGAAATTCTGACTGTAGATTAACCTGATAATGCAATATACCAAAGCAAAATACTATAATCTAATTCTACTATCAATTTTCTTTGTGAAAGCTTAAAGATTGGGCAAGATACGAACTGAACACATATAACCAAAAGAAGAAGAATCAATGCACATGAAACAAAGAAAATACTCAAGGGAAAGACTCAACTAAGAACCCCACTATCTGTATTATCATACAAGGTGGAAATACATCAGAATTATACAAAGCCTTAGCTCTCACAGCTAGCAAGCTCTCAGTACATTCCTCTTGTATGCTCATAGGCAATCAAAGCTTCTCACAAGCCTTCTCCTCCGCCCTCCAAACTCCTATTTCCATGTGCAGTTACCTCTGGGATGATCTCCTTCACCTAGTGTAACACTGCTCTCACACACTGCTCTAACGCACTGTCAGAACTGCGCAATTCTCCCAGGCATTAATCCTTCTACATGCATGAGTTTTATTTATAGGAAAACGCATGCAATTGATAGTGCATTGTCCTTGTCTTTAATCTCAACTGGTTCTTTCTCTGAATAGACATGCATGAGTTTCTGATGAGGGAATATTTAGTTATCTGGAGTACACTGGTTGAGCGCATGCATGCATCAACTGACTGATAACTCACAATTCGTTCCTCAAATAGTTTGGAATTAATTTAACTAGACTTAACTTACTAAAATGAGCTAACTAATTACAACTCAAATATAACACAATATTAGCTCCTTAATTAAGGGATAATCTCCTTAGTTTAAGGGATAAATGTTGCATGATTGCAAAAAGACTTCTAACTTGAATTTCTCCAACTAATTAATCCATAATGAATTAATTAATTCTTTCCAAGTAGCTCGTGAGACTAAATTCAAATTTTAATTCAAGGACAAATTAAAATTGGAATATTCTTGTTGCCACATTTCAACACGGTTAGCATGGACCCCGTCAACCACCCTTATGGTTGGCATCCATTGTTTAGTTCTAACCCCCATGTTCAGATGCCTGGGGGCATAGTTCCCAATATGCACATACTACCCAGGAGCATAACAGTTCCCCCTCCTTCTACAGGACTGCATGGATAGTCATTGATTCACATGAAACCTCCTTATGTCAGTCAAGGACCTATAGTTAGTTACGTGGCAAGCAGGATCCCTCAACAAGGTCCCAATCAATCCATATGGGCACCCTACTCTCAACCTCAAGTGAGTCAAGGGGTCACCCCTTATCCTAGGGGCACTTCCAACCCCCAGTCTAATAACTCCTATGGAAACCCATAGTACACAACTATACCCCAAGGAACTTACTATACCACGTAACCTGTGTAAAATATTGGAAACAACATGATGGGAGGACCGCAAGTATCCTCATGTCATATGTCATCGCCTTGGTTTGATTCGGGGGCATCAAACACCTTGCCTTTCTTGGCAACGCTTGATATCCCCAACTTGTATAAACTTACAAATGACCCCATCTATCACAACTTACTTTGGTTGCCAATCTTGCATAAAATCCTGACAAACATCTCGAAGTTCAAAGGGAAACAAGGGGAGGATCCGGGTACACACACCACCACTTCCCATTTATGGTGTGTTTCTAACTCCATGGTGGATGATAATATCCAGTTACAACTCTTTTCCCGCACCCTTACTAGCAATGTAGCTAAGTGGTACATCGAGTTACCATGCGCGTTAGTCAATACCTTTGGCGCTTTAGCTATGGAATTCTTAAAGCACTTCCAGCTACCCATCAGCTATGAAATTGGTACGGAACTCCTCAATTCATTACATAAAGACACCACCATCCACATTTCTAATCATATACATGAATAGAGATGTAGGAGGACGCTAGTCAAAGCTCCCCTCCCAGACTATCTATTAGCGAATTGGTTCTGCAAGTCTCTACTCCCCCAAATTGCTAAAGATGTCGCCTTAGGTGGTGCAGTCATGGAAGACCAATCCATTCGTTGTGCCCAACACTTAGATTTGATATATTCATGGTCTGGCACTTTATAATATGTCATTACCAATGACCCTTGCAACTCCAATTCTCCCGCTACTCAGCAAATCGAAGCGCACGCCGATGGTATTATCGGTGCTACCTCTAGGGCTGTTGTAAAATAAATCAGCTGTCACATTTCCCAGATGTCAGTTGACCCCTCTACCAAATTGAATTCTCTTCCTACCACCGTGATAAACTCTGCGCGGTATACACAAAAACTCGGTGGTAAGATCAAGAAGAATAAGAAAAAGACCGCTCCTTCCGAAGAGCAGTAAAAAAAGTTGTACAACCCCAAGTAGAAGGATTTTGCGCCCTGTGATGATGGAAAGGATAAACCTGCCAGATTCCCTTGCAAAATCTATGTAGACGACCAAATGACATATCGTTGTCTGCATCTTTAAGAATGCACAGATTTCATTGCTAAAAATGACACTGGCAGGACTCCTGATGTCTTGAATAATCCTTTCCCTGCTTAGCAACAACACCACCTTATTGCCAACCAACCCCAACCCCCGTAAGGGGGCAATGAGGGTTCAAAACATCCTTTAGTTGGTGAAGGAGCATTTACCATTTACACCTTTAAAATGGTAGATCTACAATCCGGAGCCAAATATTATGGAGCTCCAGTCGCTAATGCAGAGGAGCCCTCCTCAAGTCAAAACCCACGGCTGCCTAACAATATTAATATCGAAAATCTAGTTTCTTATCTTGTGATTCACTCCCCAAAAGGGGCACTTCGTCGCACTATGCACAATACATCTACACGTGTTATCAAAAACTACTATTGTGTAAAAGATTTGGCACAAGCACCATCAACTATGTCAGTGATCGAAGTATTACAAACTTGTCTAGCATAAAGGAAAGCTCTACTTTCAGCAATTGGTGGTATCGACCCTCAGGATTCCCTGCTTACAATTTTTGACATGGACAAATGTAAACATCCCCTTTCACACCAACTTTCATTTCAACTGAAAATATTTTTGAAAGGGCGAGGAATCCATAGAACTATCATTGACGAAGGTGCTTCAACCTGCGTCATGTTGGATTCATGTTGGCTTGCTTTGGGCTCTCCAACACTATCCCCACCATCGAATTACCTTAAATCTTTTGACGACCACACTTTCATCCCAAAAGGTTACCTAGCTAGCTACCCCATCACCTTGAATGGGAAATGGTAATGGTGGACATCGAAGTCATAGATAGAAAGCTTGACTATAATATATTATTGGGTCACAGTTGGACTTATGCCATGACTACCATTGTGTCTACTATCTTTCACATCATCCTATTTCCATTGGATGGAAAGATAGTCAAAATGGACCAACTGTCCTTTTGCACCCCTGATTATTCCCTATTACCCAGCGACTCTGTACCCTTAGTGGGTGGTGTACCTGACTCTTACGTTAGTATCAGTACTGGTCTATTGAAGGGCTCTTCCCTGATGGGTTGTTTCCCTCTTCTGCCACCCACGGTTCCACATACGATCTCTATGGTTTCATCCATTCCTCACAAACCGACCAATCCTTGGATCCTCCCAGCCCCTTCAGACATTGACACTTATGGAGAACAAATGCCGTTGTCACCAGTTGAATTGGCCTACCAAGCCATTCAATCTGCATTCGAATCTCCAGTCACTTTGGTCACAGCCAATGGTACCACCTCCCCTCCCACAACTACTCCTTCTTTCGATCTCCTTGATCAAGTCCTACCTTTGGACAAAGGTATTAGGGAGATCATGAGTTTAGAAGAGCAACCTTGGGAGGACTCTCATCATCATGTTTCTATATCTGATTCAGACATGATGCCTCTGCAAATCATGTCATTTGACGTACCTGAAATCATTTCCTCACCTTATACGACTATCCAAACTTTGGACTCGGAGGGAAACATGGGAAATGTTTCAAAGACATTGCTCATCGATATTTCTATCAAGGCGGGCATCGTGGAAAACATATAGGTTGGAGCTGACTGCACTACTGAGGAAATTGCAAGCTTAACTTGACTTTTTAAGGAATTCTGCGATGTATTCGCTTGGTCTTATGAGGAAATTCCTGACATCGATCCATTGATTGTCGAGCGTGAGATCAAGATATATGACAATGCCAAGCATGTCCTCCAAAGGCTTCAACCAGTCCGCCCCTACAAAATGGCAGCCATCAAAACTGAGGTGGAAAAATTGTTACGTTTTGGTTTCATCTACCTCGCTCCCTTAACGGAATGAGTTTCCAATCTAGTTCCTGTCGATAAGAAACAAGGTTCCATCTACGTATGTGTCAACTATCGAGACTTGAATGCCGCATGTCCAAAGGATAATTATATGACACCATTGATCGACAAAATCATCGATGACTGCGCTGGTTGTGAATCATTCTCGTTCATGGATGGTTTCCTAGGTTACAACCAGATTGCCATAAAATAGGAAAACCAACACAAAATTGCCTTCATTTTCCCATGGGGAATCTTTGCCTATCGAAAACTCCCATTCGGTTTAAAGAATGCTGGAGAAACATTTCAAAGGGCCATGGACTATGAATTCGTTAGGTCCCTATAATACTAGTGATTACCCCATTACTATTGTAGTTGTATCCCTTATTAATATCATTGTGCCCCTATTGTCCCCATATTGTTATTACTCTTCCCCATAGAATCCCTCTATTGTTATTTTTGTGCCTTTATATTATTATTGTTAGGTTAGCTGGGTTATATTGTGACTCCTTAGACTCCTATATATAGAAAGGAGGTTTTCTCATTTGAATCATCAAAGAATTGTTCATTTGTGTAATGTAAAGGAGGTTTCCCCCCGAAGAGGCTAAATTCTAAGGCGTTGATCTATCTTTTCTATATTTTTGTGAGTTGGTTTCATAACATTTGGTATCAGAGCTTTGAATTCTAGGGTTTCGCTGCACCAAATAGCTCATCGTGGAATTTTCAGTATAACGTTTTCACTATGACGTTTCAGATGCTACAAAAAAAACCCATTTGGGCCGAAATTGTTCTAAACCGCAAGTCCAAATTTTAGAGCTTTTTGCGCTATATTTACGGAGATATGATCTGAGGAAGTTGGCGTTTTTGTAGACTCCTGAATTACATTTCAAACAGGTGACTTGGGGAAAATAGTCATAACTTTTGTTTTGAGCATCATATTGAAATTTCGTAAGAAGTTACAGAAAGAGGATGGACTGTAATTTCCTGTATATATTTTTCAGATCCTAAGGTCGAAATAGTGACATGTGGTACTTTCTACAAGTTCGCTCTTCTTAAAAAGTCTATAATCAGGTCATCTTGGGAGATTGTGCATAACTCTGCCTTGGAGAATCTAAATTCGACCAGACTGGTGGCATTAGAAAGAGGAAACAAAGGATTACTTTAGGCAGTAATTTCAGAACTAGATGATCCAAAATTACAGAGATACATCAGAGGCAATATCAAGCTCCTACAAAGTGAAAAAAGGTGTGTAGATTTTTTTAAATTTTTTCTTAAGCTTAGTTTGAAAAATTATTTTGAAGGAATTCAAAGGGCATAGTAGAGAATTATTATCGGTAACTGATGTCCCGAGGAAAGAAAATGCAAATACCTAGTAAGCAGCCTGAAAGCTCTAGCATGACTTATGAATAAGAAGAAATGCAACATGATATATCAAAATTATGAGACCAAGTGCAACAAATGTCACTCGCACGAAAAGTAACAGAATATAAGATGGATGGTTTAAAGAAAGATGTAGAAGCTAATATGAATGACGTGGAAGCTAAGATGGATGATTTGAAGATAGATTTGAAGACAGATTTGACAAATTTTCTACAAGAAATACTTACTAATGGTGGAAGGGTAGTAAAGGAAACTCATGATGAGAACAAAAGAAATTTTAATCATGGTTTCATAGACTCTAATTTTGGATTGAAGACCCACCATATTCCAAAAATTGATATGAGGAAGTTTGATGGCAAGGATCCCGCAACATGGATATTACAGATGGAGCAATTTTTCAATCTCAATAATGTGAAAAACACACAAAAGGTACATATTGCAACTTTATATTTGGAACCAAATCAGTTTGTATGGTATCAATGGCTTTGCTCTCATAAACAAATTATCACTTGGGCAATTTTTACAGAATAATTGACAACACATTATGAGGATACAAAAAGCAACACTTTTTTTAGCCAATTGATAATTCTCAAACAAAAGGGTTCAATAATGGAGCACATTGAGGAGTTCCAAAAATTGAACATAAGGGTAAAAATATTCTAGAGGAGCATAGGATTAATGTGTTCATAGGGAATTTAAAGGATAATATCCAACATGATGTTTGCCTTTGGGAACCTGATTCATTAGAGAAGGCATTCAGGTTAGCAAGAAAAATGGAAAGCAAAATTATGGAAACTAGGAAGCATACAATTCACAACTATAAACATGGAAGTGTTGTTTCCCCTAGCCTTCCACAACCTATAAGGTTGAAACCACAACAATTGGAAGAAAAAAGAGCAAAGTGCTTTGTTATACTTGTGATAGAAAATACACTAAAGGTCATAAGTGTGCTGAGAAGAAATTATTCTACATAGATTGTGAAGAGGAAGAAGAAAAGGAGCAAGAAAGGTCAAAAGAAGAGGATATACTCCAGGAAGAAAGCCAAGATAAAGAAGAAATGAATCCGACCATATCTTGTAATGTATTGGCTAGAATTACCACTACTCAAACCATCAAGATAGAAGGACAAATCAAGAAGAAAAAGGTAATAGTGTTTATTAATTCAGGAAGTACCCACAATTTTATTCATTGTAAGATAGCAAAAGAATTGAATTGCTTCCTATATCCAGCACTAGAGTGTCAAGTGATGGTTTCAAATGGAGGAATAATAAATTTCTCTAGAAAGTGCCATAACATCAATCTATCCATGGGAGAATATGTATTTACTAGCCCAATGCTTTCCATTCCAATGGGAGGTGCTGATGTTGTACTGGGAGTCCAATGGCTACAATCCTTGGGTACAATAGCTTTTAATTTTCAAGAACTTTTCATGAAATTTTCGGCGGAAGGATAGGAAGTTGAATTAAGGGGTATTGCAAGGAAAGCGGGAAAGATAATCAGCTCTAACGGTATGACAAAGCTTCTAAAAAGGAACAAAGAGGTGTAATTGCACCATTATGTTCTCTAGATGTTTCCACATCGAAATCATCTATTTCTCCAGATCTCCAAAAAGTCTTGGACAATCATTCCAAGGTATTTGAGACTCCCAAAGTTCTTCCACCTATTTGTGATCATGATCATGCTATTCATATGATTCCAGGAAGTGTTCCTCCAAGCATCAGGCCGTACAGATATCCCTATGCCCAAAAGAGTGAAATTGAACATATGGTTGCAGAAATGCTAGAGGTGGGTATAATTCAACCTATTCAAAGTTCTTTCTCTACTCCAGTAGTATTGGTGCACAAGAAGGATGGATCATGGCGCATGTGTCCGGATTATAGGGAGCTCAACAAGCTCACTATTAAAGATAAGTTTCCCATTCCTGTCATTGATGAATTACTGGACGAATTACATGGATCAATTTACTTCACCAAGTTGGATCTTCATTCAGGATATCATCAAATCAGAATGAAGACTGAAGACATTCTGAAAACAATGTTTAGAACTCATGAGGGTCATTATTAATTTTTGTTCATGCCTTTTGGCCTTACCATTGCACCTTCTACATTTCAAGGTTTGATGAATTCCATTTTCAAACCCTTCTTTAGAAAATTTGTGTTAGTATTTTTTGATGATATACTAATCTACAACAAGTCTTGGAAGGATCATGTTGAACATGTTGACAGGGTGCTACAACTATTGGAGGAGAAACAATTATATGCAAAAATATCCAAATGTTTCTTTGGAGTACAAGAGGTGGAATATCTAGGTCATATTGTATCTCATGAAGGAGTTAAGGTAGACCCTATCAATATTAAAGCCATTAAGGAATGGAAAATCTCCACATCCATAAAGCATCTGCAACGATTTCTCAGGTTGATAGGGTATTATCGCAAGTTTGTTAAGAATTATGGTAGAATAGCAGCACCTATAACAACATTATTGAAGAAAGACGCATTTTCATGGACTCCAGAAGAAATAAAGGCCTTCGAACATCTTAAAGCGGCAATGTGCCAAGAACCGGTCTTAGCTACACCGGACTTCACAAAAACCTTTACTGTGGAATGTGATGCTTTAGCAAATGGAATTGGTGTTGTTTTAATGCAAGATGAAAGACCCATTGCTTTTGAAAGTCATCCAATCAAGGGAAAGTTTTTACACAAACCTATTTATGAGAAGGAAATGTTGGCAATACTACGTGCACATAATAAATGGCGACCCTACCTAATGGGAAGACACTTCAAGGTAAAAACAGATCATGATAGCCTTAAATACATTTGAGAAAAAGATTATCCTCTGAAAAGCAACAAAAGTGGGTCACAAAGATGTTGGGTTATGACTTTGAAATCATCTACAAAAAAGGGAAGCAAAATGTGGTGGAAGATGCACTCTCAAGAAAGGATGAGGATGTGGAAGCATTGTTGTGCGCCATTTCTATTATCCAACCAGATTGGATAAACAAAGCAAGGGAGGAATGAAAGAATGATGAAGAAGTGTGGGCACTTATTCGAAAGTTACAACAAGATTCCAATACATCTGATACATTTAGCTGGAAAAATGATTCGTTATGGTACAAAGATTGCTTATACCTCTATAAGAATTCCCAACTCAAACAAAATATTCTTATGGAATTGCACACTTCTCCCTTAGGAGGGCACTCAGGATTTTTAAAAACTTACCACAAGGTTAAGAAGGATTTTTTTTGGGATGGACTTAAATCGGATATTCAAAAGTTTGTGGCAAAATGTTTGGTTTGCCAACAAAATAAAGCTAAAACAATTAAGACCCGGGCTCTATTACAACCTTTATCAATTCCAAGCCAACGTTGGGATGAGGTTTCAATGGATTTTATCACAAGCTTACCCAAGTATGAGGGAAAGAGTGTCATCATGGTGGTAGTTGAGAAACTTACCAAGTATGCACACTTTTGTGCATTATCACATCCATTTAGAGCCAGTACAGTTTCTACTACATTTATGGAAACAATTCAAAAGCTACATGGAAACCCAAAGATTATTGTAAGAGATAGAGATTCCATTTTCACTGGAAATTTTTGGACATAATTATTTTCTTGTCTTGGTACTCAGTTAGCTCATAGCTCATATTATCATCCTCAATCTGATGGGCAAATTGAGATAGAAAACAAATGTTTGGAAGGATATCTTTGTTGCTTTGTATTTGATAAATAGACACAATGGGTCAAATGGTTGCCTCTGGCTGAATGGTGGTATAACACTTCCTTCCATATAGCAACAAAAATGACCCCATTTATGGCACTTTATGGATATCAACCACCATCCATCACATCATATTTAATAGAAAATTATAAGCTTCAAGCAGTGGAACATCACATCGAGCATCAACAACAAGTCCTCCAACTCTTAAAGGATAACCTCGTGTTGGCACAGAATAGAATGAAACAATAGGCAGATCAACATTGCAGCGAAAGAAGTTTTGATGTAGGTGATTGGGTATTCCTATGGCTACAACCATATAAAAAAATGTCCCTCAAGCAAGCTAAGAAGGATAATAAATTATCACCAAAGTATTATGGTCCATACAAGGTGTTGCAAAATATTGGTACTATGGCATACAAATTGGAGCTTCCTGCAACCTCTCGAGTGCACCCAGTTTTCCATGTTTCATGTTTAAATAAGGTTATAGGTGACAAGATCCCAGTTCAAACAATATTTCCAGAACTTGACGAGGAAGGAAAAATTAAATTGGAATCGGAAGTAGTCACAGAAACAAGAACTCGACAGCTACGAAATCGATCAATTTCGGAGTATCTCATCAAGTGGAAGAACTTATCCACTGAAGATTTCACATGGGAGGATGAGAATTTTATACAGAAGCATCTAGAACTACTCAAGCATTGAGGACAACACTTTTTTGAAGGAGAGGGGCATGTTAGGTCCCTATAATACTAGTGATTGCCCCATTACTATTGTAGTTGTATCCCTTATTATATTGTTGTGCCACTATTGTCCCCTTATTGTTATTATTGTGCCCCATAGAATCCCTTTATTGTTATTTTTGTGCCTTTATATTATTATTGTTAGGTCAGCTAGGTTATATTGTGACTCCTTAGACTCCTATATATAGAAAGGAGGTTTTATCATTTGAATCATCTAAGAATTGTTCATTTGTGTAATGTAAAGGACGTTTCCCCTTTGTTGATCTATCTTTTCTATCTTTTTGTGAGCTAGTTTCACAACAGTATTTCACGATATTATACATATCTTTCAAGCTTACTTGGATGACCTTCCAACCCATTTTAAGAAGCGAGCACAACACCTAGATCATTTACGATCGATTTTTCTTAGGTGTTGGTTCTACAACATACCTCTGAATCCGCATAAATGTGTTTTCTTTGTTGAGTTTGGATGCTTACTTGGTTTCATTGTCTCCAAGTATGGGATTAGGGTTGATCCCGATAAGGTAAAGGCAATTACTCAAGTTCCCAAACCACAATCCATTTTGCATCTCCAATGTTTGCAGGGGAAAGCAAACTTCTTATGACAATTCATCATCAATTATGCTGAGTTAACGAAAGGCTTTATGCAGCTACTTAAGAAAGGAGTACCATACTTGGGGGATGATCAAGCTCAACGATGATTTGATGCCTTGAAAAGGGCGCTTATATCAGCCCCACTGCTCAGTGCTCCCAACGATGGGCACGACTTTCTACTCTATCTCGCAGCCTCACCATCCTCTCTAGGAATGGTCTTGGTTCAAACTCACGATGACCTAAGTGAGCATGTGATATATTATCCATCAAAAGGCTTGGCTGGGCTCAAACACAGATATTCACATGTGGAAAAACTGTCCTTGGTAGTTGTCTTTGCTGTCAACCGCTTTCGACATTACATACTGCTGCGACAGACTATTGTCATCGACTTGGAGAATCCCATGAGACAAATTTTGTCGTGTCAAGTCATTGGAGGAAATATTTCAAATCGATAGTGATCCTCCAACAATTTGATTTGGTTTTCACTGCTACCAAGGCGAAAAATTCCTTAGTCTTCACTGAACATTTTTCGGATCTTCCCATTGTCGATCCTAACGAAATAGCCCATGATCCTCTTCCAGATGAAGTTATCTATCTTATTGACTCTACTAACCCTTGGTATGGTGACATTCTTTTCTACCTCCAAGCGTAACGGTTCCTCCCTGAACTATCACCAGGTGACTGTCGTCGCATCTACCACCGAGTGTGAGACTATTTAGTGCCTAATGATACGTTATATCCCCATGGTGTTGATACAATTCTTCGATGGTGCCTCACTCATGAAGAGGTAGAACACATTTTAAAGGACTGCCATGCTGGGGCATGTGGTGGTCATATTTTTGGCATATCTATTGCTCATAAAATCTTGCATGCAGGCTACTACTGGCAAACATTGTTCAAAGATTGTATCAAGTCTATCCGACAATGCTACCCTTGTCAAGTGTTTACAAAGAAAATGTGTTCTCCTCTGGACCTAGTATACTTGGTTATGTTTGTCAGCCCCTATTCCAAATGGGGGATAGACTTCGTAAATTTCAACCCCACTTCATCTTCCGGACACAACTATATTATCATAGTTGTGGACTATTTCACGAAATGGGCTAAAGCCCTTCCCACCTTCCTAGCCGATTGAGAAACCACGACGTTTTTCCTATTTAATCAGGTCATATTTTGCTTCGGTGTGCCCCACACGATTGTTATAGACCATGGGTCTCATTTTCATAATCACATGATTTCTTACTTAACATCGTTGCTCGGTTTTCTCCAAGATCAATCATCCTCCTACTACCCCCAAGCTAATGGCCAAGTAGAAGCTGTCAATGGCATCTTAAAGACCATGATTCGAAAGTTAGTAGGGAATCATAAAACCCACTAGCATTGCATGTTATATCCTACACTATGGGCATACCAAACTTCAGTAAAAACTGCTACAAGCTTCACACCTTTTCAACTAGCTTATGGCCTGGAAGCAATTTTACCAATCGAGTGTCAGATTCCTTCCTTACAAATCATTTTTGAAGTCTTGCCCAGCACCACTGCCGAAGAATATCACCTGCTATACCTAAATCAACTGGATGAGAACCCGTCAAGATGTAAAATTGGCACTCGAAGCCCACAAGGGTTGGGTCAAAGCCTAGTACGGAAAAATGGTCAAGCCTCATTCTTATCGAGAGGGAGATCTTGTTTTACTCTACCATAAAAAAGCATGACCTCTTGGGGTAGGAACACTTCAAACCTTATGGCTTGGTCCATATGTCGTCATGAAAGCCCACTCAAAAGGGGCATATTAACTTTAGGACTAGGAAGGAGTCGTGCTCACTGAGCCCCAAAATGGGCTCTATTTGAAAATGTATGATGCCTAGTATTGCACTAGGCATGTGCTTTGTAATTTTATGTATTTATAAGTTTTGCTTCTTTTTGATGTGACTGGATTTTTCGGTATTTGTTGAAGTATTTGTATCATACATATTTCTCGTTATGTAGATGTCTTCATTACCCTTAGCATACATAGGACACGCAAATGGTGCCAGTCGTCACACACGACCCATTGCATCCGCTGCTTGGGTCATTTACACACCTGAGTTGGAACTATTTTTTTCTGGGGGAATCTTTCTTGGTACTGCCACCAACAATATTGTTGAGTACATGTCTGTAATTTCACTTCTCACTGAAGCGTCTTCAAGGGACATCTATAATCTGGTGGTCAGGTTAGACTCTTAGCTCATTGTTAATCAATTGAAAAATCATTATCACATTCATAATCCAATCTTGTTACGTCATTATTTAAGGGTACAACTCTTGGAACGTCAATTTGAGTTTATTACATATAAACACATTCCTCGAGAATTTAATACAGTTGTTGATTCATTGGCAAACTATGTGTTAGATTGGAATTTGTCTCATACATTATAGATACATGTATGAAAGTAAATATTTACATAGTTAAAACTTTACAAAAACACTTAAAAAACATTTACATCATAAATTACCAAAATATTTGTATATATATATATCAAATCCAGTCTTTCATATGAGAAAATTTCCCAACACTTGGATGTTTTAAGTACAAAATGGCTACTAAGCCTAGCTATAAAAACTCACTGGCTATACCACGTGTCTGCTAATAGAGCCTACTTCTCATGAAAAGACAATACTGCTCTAGCTATCCTTCGAAGAGGAACTAGAAACTGCTCGGGCACACCAACTGTGTGTCGTGCATGTAAGCAGGGATCTCCCTCATAGGAAGGGGGGGCACACCCATGCTCAGACCCTTGAGGTTCCTTAGAACCTCATGAAGATTCTCAGCACCACCCCCTCCTTCGAGTAGTTGGCCTCCTCACCTCACTTGGTGAGGCTTGCCTGCAGGTCGCACTGGTGCCACATCTATGTCAAGCAAAAAGATTCATGTCAGTACTTGTTCACCCATAAAATCAACAAAAACATAACATAAACATTAAAATTTTTAAAAATACTTTTACTCTCAAAATAAACCTTCTTACCTTGAGGCCCCTAGTTTGTACCAGGTGGAAAAATCAAGTTAGGGTCACCCGTGAAGTCCATGCCCTCATAAGCATAGTCGTCTATCATCACAATCTAGCCATTGAGCCATTTGAAGAAATATTCTTCGAAAAAATATCATATGGGTCCTCCTCCTATGCAAGGATCAAGTGATGCCCATCGCCTCTATCTAGGCTCCCTTAGATCGAGGGGAACTAAGCTCATCTGCGGGCACATAATTGGCACTCTCTCAAGTATGAAGGAGATAATGAGAGTGCCATACCCAAAACTCTGTTGGGTATGGGTCTTACATGTGTTCAACTTTGCCTTCAACTGATGAAGCATTGCCTCACACCAATTGAATATCTGTAGTTGGACACAGTCAACCGCAAGCAACAGTTGGGCCTTTGTCACCACATGGTGACTCTTGGACCCCGCTAAGCACACAATCATCCATAAAATGGCCCTCATAGATCTGGATCTAATCCTCTCTGTAGAGACTCTGTTGCTAATGAGTCCACTCTCAGGGATATAATAAGCTCGGACTAACTCTAAGGTGGATTGGGGATCAGGCCTACCACCAATCAAGTTTTTCCCTTCTCCTCTGGATGACAAACTAGTCAAGAAATATATATCATATCGGCCAATGGCCAACTCATGGTACCTGTGGTGAAGTAAAATTATGAGTGCGGACACAAACAATTCCTCTAGGCCGATAATGGGTCTTGCCACAATCGATACATTCCATGGAATATTTCCTTAGGTTAGAACCAATTAAGAGGGCCTACATCTTAGTATGCTTATCCTATTTTGTGATGTCCTTTCTTGCTCACTCCAACCATCTCTCGCTTCCTTCTTCAAACACCTGAAATAAGTAAACAACAACAAACAACAACTATGATAATAGACAAATTGTAATTCAACCTACTTAACAAGGCAAGAAACATTAAGCCATGAACATGTAAGATGATAAATCATGTATGAAATCGATAGTTTCATATATATTGAATCAAGAAGAGATTACAACCATTGTCTTGACGTTTCCGTTCTCCTCCAACAAAACCAAGTTCCCACACGCTTATGCTAGCATTCCATGATGACCTCAATAATAATAGTTTTAAGGCTCTTCCCTTTAGACTTCACACTAAACCAAATTCACACTTCTCCCTCATGAAACTAGAGAGCTACAACTACGAATAGCTTGCTGTTTACTCCAAACTTAATTAGCACTAGCACACCAACATTAACACTTCAACACTAACACTAGCTTGTGCTTGGGAAAAATGGAGGTTTATATAGGATGAATGGGTGGGAGATGGATCTTCTTCTCATGGGAGAAGGTCTTATCTCTTGAGGTACTTCCATCATTATAGGGAAAAATATCCTAAATTGACATCCTTGACCCCATTCGGCCAAACCATTTACCAAACTTCCATTACGAAGCTTCTAGCACTAAAATCTTCGGCTCTTTATTTAAAAAATTTCCATAAGAGTACCGAAACAACTGGAATAAAGATCACTAACTCTGGTCAGTGCTAGGAACAATGTTAATCCCTGCATATTAGCATGAGGAGGAAAAAACCCATTAGCGTCGGTCTTGTAAATTGGGAGAAACAAAAGTTTTTGGGGAAATGGTGCAAAAGGGAATTATTCTGCTCATGAAGGACACAATGGGAGTTTCGTCGTGAAGGGTAAGCATGTAGGGTTCATTATAGAGGTCCTCAAGGATCAAGGAATGGGGAGTACAGGGATAGTGACAAAATGTTGTGTAATAAATTCCCCCTAAAGTGTGAGGGCCGAACTAGAGTGAGGTATGAAATGATTTATGAATCAGTGTGGGGAACCATAGTCTATTGTCAGAAAACCTGCAAGAAAGTACAGATACATATACATAACTGAGGAATCTGTCAAATGATACATGAATCATGGCATGGATATGACCATCCAGAGAATGATCATGTAAATGGACCCAGGTATGGGTGCAACCATCCATAAAAAAGGATCATAATGAAACCAAGGTATGGTCATAGCCATCTAATAATGAGAACTATCACAAATGATAACTCATGGTATGGTAGTAGCCATCCATCTGGAAGAGACATGCATATCAACGTAATCATGTCACATCACTTCACAACCTAGAATTTTATGATCTGAGTCCAGGGTCTTGCGCTGCAACACGGCTTGATCAAAGTACAAATTTCAACATGTTAATAGATGTGTTGATGTCGAACATGCTAGAAAGTTGCTTGATTACTAGTCAATGATGTAAACTATTAACAAGCATGAGAGAAACTGCCAATAATTAAAATGGTCCTCAAGGTACTATTAGCACAATCCAAAGAATGTCAATAGAGGAACTGAAGTTGAACACCCGTGAAATCACTCGATCGAAATCGAATGATGTGAACTCGCTGTTGAGTGCGAAGAACTTGCCATTAGGGCATGCAAGCTCTAAGGTACTGGAAGGGAGACTCTTGATCAACTTCCTAGATAATGAGTTGAAGCGATAGGAAGCGACCGTGTTGAAGGAGGGCCATACTGTATCCCACATCATTGACATGAGACAAAAGGATGCAAAATGATTTTGGATGATACAAAGAATCAGAGGTAAATGTAACTACAGAAGGACAACCCTTGAACATATCGGTGACACGACTTGAAGTTTGGTACTTTTTTGATCCATAGGATCGGTTGTCATGATGACATGGCACAGATCAAATGGAAGGCAAAAATGAATGGCCCAACCTAGGAAGGTCAACAATACAAAGGAGGATATCCCAACCCGGCATGAAGCAGAAAGTGTCATGTTCAAGAGTGAGCTGCCGACACAACCGATTAGATTTCCAAAATTTCCCCCACCATTTCTGGCAAGTACCCCAATTATTTTTAATCGCAAGCTTGAAGGGGATAGCATATGATTGCACTATAAGTTCATCCTTCAGACGAAGCTGACCTAGTAAGTTTAACGAGCCCTAGGAAGGAGAAGCACATGTTCATCATATGGTGAATCCGATGTTGTTTAATATTTTAACGGGTCCGACAAAGGTATAACTCATATCTTTTTCATGTTTAGAGAGTTTGAAAAAGACACAGAAAAGAAAACTCCACATGGTCCCTTTTCATATGTTTGTGTCTCTCGAGCCCGAAAAGGTAGAAAACAATACTTGAGAGAACCACTTGACCATTTTAGTCAAGGATCACCTTTTTCATAAATAGTGTATCCCAGCCTGAAAAAGAGGTAAACTCATATTGGGAACACGATGCTTCGCATCCGTTAAAGAGTTTGAAATGACAAGGGATCGGCTATCTTTTCACTTTTAAAGGGTTGGAAAAGAGCTTGAAAGTGAACCCCCTATTTTACTCTCTTTTACGAGTCAAAAGGGAAAAATACTTGGCAATATTTTCATATGAGTTTAACAAGTCAAGAAAAGAGCTGAAACATGACTCATCATCATCGTTGAACATCCATCACCTTTCGTTTCACAAAAGGTAAAGTGCATTATCCAATTCTTGAGGCAAAATATGTTAAAATATTTATAGAAATCTAATATTTTCATGAAAAACTCAATAAAAAGGAGGAAAAGTAAATAATTTTTTACCATTTACCATTTTACCTTGTTGTAAAGACTTTTTACTCACTTTTTCTCTAATTGTTCCAGAGCAAATTGCGGGAGATCTGGGAGGTCATTCTCTAA
Source organism: Pinus tabuliformis (assembly GCA_031772625.1). Taxonomy (NCBI): domain Eukaryota; kingdom Viridiplantae; phylum Streptophyta; class Pinopsida; order Pinales; family Pinaceae; genus Pinus; species Pinus tabuliformis. The sequence goes on from CM062814.1 coordinate 991,401,481, forward strand.
GCCGCCAATTACAGGTCAGAGCGAAGGCCTTGAGCTTCATTTTCATGTATTTTATTCCTATTTTTTAACCATTTTTAGGGAGGATTTATCAAACGTTTTTCACCCTTGGTTGGTGTGACTTCTAGGCACGAAATCGTACAGGTCGAGGGTAGTTAACACGACCTATCGCACCATCGATGCGACTGTTTTTAAAACAGGCGTGCTGGCATTGTGAATAGGGAAAAACCCTATTTCCTCATAAAACCACCATTGAAACTTGAAATTTATGGACCAAGCATGATTGTTGACTCAAATCTATGGCTTTTGCAAGAAAGAATCGCTAAAAATGGTAAACTGGAAAGAACAGGAACATGAAGATGTGGACACCTAGGCACTGAATGATCCAAATTGCCTGGAAGCTTTGAGGGCTTGTGAGCTCCTCAAATTCTTTCTCACACCAGGGATGTGGGCCCAACATGAGTTGCTTTGTTACTTGATTAGTCTCTGGGACATAAATCGAGAAATATTCGTCATTGGTGGCCAGGAGCTAGAGTTAGAAACTTCAGATATATATTTCATTACAGGACTATCTCGAAGAGGGGAACCAATAAACTTATATGGGACACGACTGATTGGGGCAATCATATCCATATTACTCATAAAACATTGCCCCAAGGCCCTCAAATCCAAGAGTGGGAAGATTGAGATTTCCACTGTTTAGGATCTAACACTAAGAGTGCTACTGTTGACCATCAACAAAGTGGTGGGGTCCCAGGCAGTGCATGAGACTAACAAGTTGAAGTTCCTGTATGCTATCACTACACAACACCGATGATATTCAATTGGGCAGAGGCCATGAAGATCAACATAAAGCGCTAGCTGACCAAAGATAAGGTGGGTAATATGAAGCAATTTTGCTTCGAATCCGTACTAGTGACCTTTTTCTTGGAACGGGTGCAATTGTTCCAGTACAAGTTGACTGAGATAGATCATCCCATGCCATGGGACCCGCGGATGGCCCGCTGGAGTTGTTTGATGGTCAGGATCACTGGGGGCTGGCACATGTTGTACAGACTTGCATTCTTTTCGTGGCTATGATGACAAAAGATCATCGTGGAGGAATGGCCATACAGTGGCACTGACTTCCATGGAGATTCGGACATGCCACCACCATATGGAGAGTATTTTGACGATGAAGGTAAAAAATCAATTTTTTAATTTTGAGATTTTTTTTTTTCGTATACCGTGTTTATAACATTTTGCTTTGTTAATGCAAATGTTGGACCAGTGCGTCCTACTAGGATGTCCCCAATAGCCAGGTGCGTTGCCCGCCCGATTGATGTTGTCGCTCCTTATCAGGAGGGGAGTGACAACAAGGAGGAGATTGTGAGGAACCATGAGGGGTTGACTCATGGTATATGCTCGAGTGGTAGACATTCCTCGCCAGTACTAGAGACACATGATGGGAGTATCGGATCAGATCCACCGATTGCTAACTCGTGTTGTGCGAGTCATGTCATGCTACCATGATCACCATGTTGATTAGTTCCCGGGTCCAACACTTACATTTTTTGAGGCCTGTGTGTATATGAGGCCTGCGAGCCGCAGATGTTATTTTGGACACACATATTATTTTTTGGGGTTGATGTATCAAACAATATCAACATATCTATATATATATATGTTGTATTTTCTTGCTTACTATGGTACAAATGGTTTGTTTTATCTTTTCACATGTTTCGTAAATGTCTATCTAGCACATAATTAGTTAATGCATCTGTCAATGTATTCATGCACCTAGGAATATGATGATATGTAATGTAATAAAAATGTCTTTCTAGTAGATGAATACGGAGACACATTCTCAATATTTGAGGGTTTCTGACGGAATATTTCCTGTTGGGTTCAAGGATGATAAGCTGTGAATCTAGGTTGACAATCAACTCTCGAATGCCAAGAGTAATGACTTTTGACAAAAGTTCAATGAATGCACTGTATTCAACAATGTTGTTAGTTGTATGACCTAAATAGATACCTTGAAGGTCAATCAACTCACCATTAAGGTCATAAATAGCCCATGTAGTGGATGATAGGTTCCATGTACTACAACAAGCACCATCAGCAAAACCATTGTGAGGACTCACATACATCTCCAAAGCAAGGAAAACATAGTAAACCAGAAATATGTTTGAAAACTAACACACCAAAGCACACTCCACAAAAATGAATGACACACTAATGTACACAAGTAACCATGCAAGATGACCTAAGCATAGTACTTCTTGAGGTAAAGCCCATTCTGGGGCTTATCCATAGGATTTCCTTCATAATCAATAAGCTCATAGGCCCCCTTTTGTAAAACACGTTTCACAATGTAGCACCCATGCCACATGGGTTTGAACTTTCTTGCCCCTAGCTTATCATTAGCATGGTTGTACAGTAAGACCAAATCACCCTCACAGAATGCGCAAGGGAAGACTGACTGATTGAAATGGGACTTGACCCATTTCTTTTGTGCTTCAATAACCAATGTAGTGAGATGATGAGTCTCATCCAGTCATTCTAAATATAAGAGGCATTCTTCCTAAGGTGATGTCTCGAGAAGTTCAACAGCTAGCTTGAGTGAAGGAATCTCGCATTCGATCGGAAATGTTTCTTCTAGACCATAGACTAGATGGAATGGTGTCAAACCAGTTGCGTCTTTCGTTGAGGTTCAGTAAGCCCACAAAACTGAAAAAGAGCATGAGATGCCAATTTGAATTGTGCATCCCAATAGTGTGTTGAAGCATTGAAACCAAAACCTTGTTCATGACTTCAACTTTGCCATTGGCCTGAGGATAATATGGGGTCAAGCCATCATGGTGCAAGCCTAATGCGGATGTTAGCTCAGCCATCATGTAATATCTGAAATGGGAGCCATGGTCTGTGACAATGGCTTGAGGTACGCCGAACCTGGAAATAACATGGTTGAAAAGGAATTGATCCGTCATCTTACCATCTATAGAGTATGTATGCATCACTTCAGCCCATTTGGTGAAATAATCCATGGCGACGATAATATAGCCATGCCCCCCAGCCAAATGAGGGTTACATGTCATATAATCGATGCCCCATTTGGAAGAAGGACAAACAATAATGATGGGGTGTACGTGAGATGGTGGGGCATGCTTCCTGCATTGGTAAATTTCGCATTCATGGCACTTGATAACAATAAGAATGCAATCCTTTAAAATGGATGGCTAGAAATAACCAATGCGAAGGATTTTTTGAGTGGTAGCATAGCTAGACATATGTCCATCACATGCCACAGAGTGGAAGTCATTGAGAACTCTTTCAACCTCCTTGATCATAAGGCATCAGAGAAGAATTGAATCGACACCGACATGGTATAAAGTATCGCCAATAATATGGTAGGGTTGGGAGTGATGCCGAATCCTTCAGCGATCATCCTTAGTCAACATGGAGCGGAATGTGGACATCTAGAGATACATGATGATATCACCATACCATGGATCAAGGGTGCTAATCAGGAAGAGAGTCTCATCTGAGAGCTGTTCATCTACACTAGTAGGGAGAGACTTAGAAGGAAGGGAACAAATCAATTCGGCAAAAATGAGTGACTTCTTAAATTTGGTAGTGGTAAATAACAAATCGAATTCTTATCAACTGATGAGTTAGGATGTAGGTCATGGGGTTGCATTCAGAAATCACCATAGTTGTGTGTAAAAGGATGTAGTGTCGAAAGCGTTGAATAGCCTAGACGTCAGCCAAAGCCAACTTCTCGACATGGGCATAATGCATTTCAATGTCGAGGAGATTACGACTAAGGTAGTAGATAACAAGTTTGTTTCCTTCATCGTCATTTTGGACCAAGACCATAACAATGGTGCTAGGGGCTGTAGCTAGGTAAAGGAAGTAATCTTGATAATAATCCGGGGGATGTAGCAAAGGAGAATTTATGAGGACATCCTTGAGATCATCAAAACAGTTTTAGGCAACCTCATCCCATACAAAGGGCGTTCCTTGTTTTAGCAGTTGGGTAAATCTTGTAGCTAGCCCAACATAATTAGGTATAAAACGATAGAGAAAATTTTCCTTTCCTTGTAGGATCTGGAGTTGGTGCAATGAATACAGAGGGGGTAAATTTACAATGGTCTTGACTTTAAGTGGATCAAGGTGAATACCATCCTTGGAAATGATAAAGCCAAGGAGTCATCTGGATTCCATGCAGAAAACACATTTATGCGGGTTTAATCGAATTGTGTAGTGTCTACAGCACAGAAAAATCTGCTGAAGATGGTCAGGGTGATCTTGGCACTTACGAGAATGAGCAGGAAGGTCATCCAAGTAAGGCTAGAAAATGTTTCAAATATCATGAAACACATAGTACATTGCCCGCTGAAACGTAGCCCTAGTATTTTTGAGGCTGAACATGAGTTTTTTGTACACGAACCTACCCCATGGATAGATAAAAGCTGTCTTTTCTTGATCAGCCAGTGCGATGTTGATCTGGTTGTAACTAGAAGAATACTCCATAAAGGAAAAAATCTCGCTCCCGACAGATTCATCAATGATTTGTTCAATGAAGGGAGTAGGATAGTTATCTTTAGGACAAGCACGATTGAGATCTCAATAATCAATGCGAACGCGGACTGTGCCTTGCTTTTTTTCCACTGGGACAACATTTGAAACCCAATCTATAAGAGGGATGGCATAGATGAACCCAACTTTGAGAAGTTTTTAAATTTCACCCTTGATAGTAGTGGCCTTCCTAGGGTGCACTGGGTGGAGTTGTTGGCGAACGGGCTTCGTGTGAGGATAAGTTGGTATTTCATGCACAAAAATGCTAGGGTCAATGCCAGACATTTCTTCATAGGACCACACAGACACATCACAAAAGTCCTGAAATAGACGAGTATAAGTCTTGATCTCATCCAGAGAACAAGATACCTCGATATGGACATGTTCAACGATACCAGGCTTGATAGAAATATCAATCGGCATCGTTTAGGTAATATTACCTAAATTTCCTTTTGATCATACTTCATGAGTCATGATTGGTGGTGAAAGTGGGAGGGAAGGAAATAGAGAAGGGGACTCTTAGAAAGTAGTAGACATGACTGCCGGACGAGGTAGGAATGAGGAATGATGATGAGTATCGGTCCAAGGTGGTTGCTCAAGAGACATGACTTCCATGATACCTTCATTAGCAAGGAAGGTCTCGGCTAAGGGATTAAGTGATTCCAAAGTGCCAAGCCATGGGGATTGAGAATACGTATCGAGAGTGGTCTTCAAAACAAAAGAATCATAGGATGCAGAACTTGAAGCCAAAGCAATTTCCACGTAATTGATTTCGACAGGACTAAGTGGCATAACCTTGCCCTAGGTATCAACAAAATTTGGTGAAGGTATGACCCAAGGATAAGATCTGATCGAGACCATGTTGATAGAGGAAACATGAGGAGGTGGGAGTGGAAAAATACCCATCAAGGTAGAATATTTGAAAGGACCTACCCACGCTCTCTCATAGGGAGCACCAGTGTGCTTGACATATGAAACATTTCCATCTGAGGAGGAAGAGGCAAATAACGACAACTAGTCGACAGTAACAATATTCCCTTGATGAGGAAAACAAATCACATGAAATAGGGAGGAGGCTACAACATGCATAGCATGGGTCCAGCTTCGGCCTAGTAGAAGATTGTAATTGAGATTGGCGTCAACAATCTCTACCTCGACTTACATTGTCTTGCCTTCCAAAGTAATGGCAAGGTTAGGTAAGACACCGAAGGGTTGCAAGTCACGCCCATCGAATGCTTCCAAAGTGTTTGGGGATTGGTTCAAAGCAGGAGAACCAATAACCTTATAGCATGTGATTGACATGATGCAGGTGGAAGCACCTTCATCGATGATAGTCATGTGGATGGTCTTCTCATTGACAGTTGAATGAGAAAGGAAATATGATGAGGGAGACATGAAACATGGTTCTCTAGATCAAAACATATCAAATTGGAATCGGTGGGATCGTTACCCCTGGTAGCTGACAGCAATGATTTCTATTGCGATGGGCAGCTTTGGAGCACCTCGAGAGCTAACATAGCTGAATGACACCTAAGCCAAATCCTCAACAATATTATAGTGCTAAGCAGCTTGAGCATGAGGATTGTATGAGGATTTCCGTAGCACACCTCGAGAGGGTGGCCATATAGCGAAATCAAGGTTAGGGCGTGTTATCAATCAGGTTGTTCCCTTTGACTCCCAAGGGAATACGGCCGAGGTAACCACTAACCAATCTTTTGGTCACAGGTTCTAGCCTACCTGTGACTAGAGAGGGCTCTCTCTGTATGCTTTATCTTTGTTTGTATAAAATATTAGGCTAGCTATGATGCTCAAGGTTTTGTTTTTTGGAATTTGCTGAGTGATGACTTCAGTCAATATATATATGTGCTCACTAGAGTGTTCTAGGCCATTGGGCATGGAGTCAGTGTTCCTTTAGTTGTTTGATATGCTGTGTTGATACAGTAGTGATGCTGCAGAGCCAGATAAGTGTCTGAGAAACAATGTTTCGAAATTGTGATTAAGTGTGATGTAGCCAGGCTATGAAAGGCATCTAAGAATCTTCCAACAAACTGGTATGGAGAAACAGTGAGAATATTATTTAGAAGCAATGAAGAATTTCTATATAACATTCAGATTTATAGAATTAATGAAAACATGAGCAATTAAGAATTCATGTCCATGATTAATTCTGAAGAAAACATTTATAGCAGTAAAGATTGAGCACAAGGTGTAAGCAAACATATCCTGTACCATTCCTTTTCTTTACTGCTAGATTAGTGAGACATGTGTATGATTTAATAAACGTAAGGAGACAAAACAGAGATTGAGAAAAACTTATTATTCCATCAGACAGCACAAGAATTCTGCAATAGCACGCATGGCATCAGCAAGACATCAAACATTCAGGAGATCACTGAGCTTGTCCAACCCTTTGCATTAGAAAATCTGAAAGTATACAATACATTTGCTTCAGAGTGAAAATCACCAACCCCTCGTACATTGCTAGGGGAGGTATATATACATAATTTACATAAGAAAATATCTAGCTGAAGAGTAAATGCTTCATTAATGTCATGCCAACTCCTGGAGCATTGTAGCTGAGGGAGTAAATGCTGTAGTAACTCTTCAGTGCCTTAGCTGTCCAAAATGGTCAGAAGATGTTGACTTTGTGGCTTGTTGGAGTCGGTTGAGGATACACTGTCCAAAAGTGCGTATATCTTATCTTTTGCTTGTTGCCGCTGTCTTTTGCTGAGTCACCTTTCAGCTATCTTTAATGCTGCCTTTATTCTGCTGTTTGACTTTTGCTGAGCTGTAGATGACTGGGATGGAGCAACTGAGACTATTGTGGCAAAATTTGAAGCATTGCCTGCCACCAATCCTCCTTGGGCATTTGGTGTCTTCGGATCTTCACCAAGGTCTCATCTGCTTCAGTATATCTGTAAAAATTTGGAGGAGTTTCAAAAAGGTGCTTTACTTCATTTTCAATAAAAAATAGACCTTCAAGTTTATTGTATAGGCTTTGTCCTGTTGGAGGCCCTGTTTCTTCAGAAGTACTGCCAGATGCAGTGATTTGATTTTCAATGTAATTTGACATCCTGGTGGCATACTGTTCTCGGGAGATCATTCTTCCTGCACCATTCAGTAGGCTGGGCAGTCCCTTTTGTTACAATGCTGCCATTTTAAGTTGGTACTCATCCACCTCAGCCTGTATCTCATAGCATCTCCTCTCCGCGGGCTGTACAAAATTCCTCAGAGTTAGCACCTTTCTAGCTGTGAGGACAGCCTCTGTTCTATTGACAATGCCAAAGGCTGCCAGTTCTTCTTTAGTTTGGTTATTCAAAAAGTCAATCATTCTATTGGCCTGCTCAGGCCTGTTTCCCAGCATTGTTTTGGCCTTCTGAACTTCTATTTGTGCTTGGCCAATTAAATCCATTTGTCCATATATAGTTTTAATTGACTTCCATTGTTTAGTGATGGATTGGTCAATTTTGGCCCAAAGAATTCTTTTTATTTCAGCCATGGTGCTTTCTAGATTCAGCTCTTTCTCTAAGGCCTTTATCTTTTCTTTGAGAGCCTTTATCTCTCTTCCTTGCTCTGCTACAGTCATTTTTGATTTATCATATTTGGTATCCAGCTCTGCCAACTTTTCCTTGGCCTGCCTTATTTCAGTGGCCTGGAGCTCCATTTCTTTAATAGCCTTGGTCAAGTCTTCCATGCTTGTACTGGAGTCTAGAGCTGTTGTTGTTGCTGCTTCTGTTGCGGCTGTGGTTGTGACAGGGGCTACTGCTGCCTCTGTTGTTGCTGTTGTGGTTGAAGTGGTTGGAGGAAATTGGGATGTATATTCTCCCTGATTATCTTGTAATGCCCCTTCAAGTTCCTTCTCCAAATCGAGGACCTTCTGGTTGAGCTGCATTATAAGGTCTAGTTGCTCATCGGCCTCCTTTTCCTTTTGTAACTCTGTTGTTTGAGGGTGCTCTGTGGGCAGCAGCTTTAACCTCTTTTTCAGTGCATTGAGGTCATCTTCTTTTTTCTTGAGGAGGGCCCTTACGCCCTTTGGATCCTTAGGATCATGTCGTAAGTCAATGATGATGTCCTCCAACGATTTTATTCTATTTTCCTTGGCCATGGAGGACATTCTCTCAAAATCCAACTGAATGTTGGTATTTTTCAATGATTCTTTTAACTCATGGGCCATGGTTGCCCTGTCCACCAAGGTGGCATAGACCATTTCTCCAGTTTTCTTGTGGAGTTCTATTTGGTCCATGGGACGGATGTCCTTGGCCATGATCTCCACCCTAGTCCTCACAAAATCTGCAGCTGATTTTGGTTGCGGCACTTTAGGCTTGAAATGACTGAGGATCATTTTCTCCTCTTTCAGGTCATAAACCGACATCAATCTTTCTTGTTGGGCAGGTGTTGCATTCAGAAACTGTTTATAGACTTCCACCCTCAGCAAGTCATTTTGTGCCTTTATTTGCTTGAAAGAAGCCTTAGTGATTTTGGGCTTCTTGCTCTGCTGAGTGGAGGAGGACACTTCCAAACCAAGTTGTAATCCCTGCTCTTGCTGAAAGGAGCTTGTACCTATATGGTGGCTGCCTTCTCCATCTTTCCTTGAACTGTCAAGGACTTCTTCACTGATTTCTTCTATCTCCGGAGAATCAACCCTTTGCCTCTTGGCCTGGGGTTGCTGGGAGGATCCACTAGCAGGAGTGGACTCTTCTCTATCTCTTTTCATACCCCTCTCCTCATGTGCTGGGGTTGCAAGATTGGAGCTGCTGGTGGGTCAGTTTGTGGAGGGGGGGTGTGCTCTTGTTGCTGCCCTATTGAGGAGGCAGGCTGTTCTTTGACTGTTTCTTCTTCAGCACCCATTATTCTTTTACCCTTGTCTGTACCTGGTGCTGCTGTGGAAGATGTATGTGTGGTTGGTGCAGCTGCTGAGGCCGAGGTACCTTCTCCTACTGGCTGCGGTCGTTTGAAGGGTACCTGCTGCACAAAATCCAAGTCAAGAGTCTTTTCCAAATCCTTGACATTCTTTTGCATTATCTCTTCTTCAGTTAATTTTTCAATTAAAGTGTCTTGCAGCCATTCTTGTTGATTGGCATACTTTTCAATATATGGGTACTTGCAATGCTCATAGCCTAACAGCCTGTACTTAACTCTTCTAGCAGTGATGAAGCCTTCAAGGTCATAGGGGACCCAACGGAAGCTTTTTGAGAGCATGTACTTATCTTTAAGGATTAGGTCAGCATCTTGCCATCCCTCTTTTTTATTCATTATGAAGGGGCCCGGGTGGTGCTTGAACTTGAGATGGGCTTTCTTTTTGGAGCTGTGAAAGTGAGTGAGGTCAGAGTGAATTAGCTGCCTATAATACTCCAAGGCAAATAGCCTCATGGGCACATATTTTGGGAGCCTGTATGGACAGATCTCACAGCCATAGATCCTGATGACTGTACGATCCTCATATAGGTACCAATCACCTATTTTGTAATTCTTGGAGAGCTGCAGGACCTTCTGTATTTTAAATGATATTCTGGGAGGAGGGGACCTCATTAATAAACAAGAGACTGGATAAAAAAACTGATAAATGAATTCACAATATGAATATGGTGACTTTTGCACTTGATGATAGACATATGTCTAGAAGATAACAGATCTTCTTTCCCCTTTAGAGTCCAGCTTTTTGATGTAGCATGGAAAAGCCTCGGACTGATAGTACATGAAAAGGTGGTAAATATAAGATGAATACTTGAAGATGCCCTCTCTGTCTACCTTGCACAGCTGCTCATGAATCTTGTTAGCTATGAATGTGGCAAAATTATATTTGCGGGCAGGGGGTTGGCCTGGGCTATAAGCAGCTAAAAATACCAGCATTGTTTCATCCACATGCTCACTGGTTCTGTATCCCAGCACATAAGCAATCATGTCCAACAGAAGTCTGCCTATATCAGTAAAATAGACATCCAAGTAGGGAGGTAGCCCTGTGGGCTGGCAATCAGGCCTCATAAATATCTTGGTGATTTTCTGAATGTCTTCACTGGACATCTTGGCACCTGTGTCCAACAGATAGTTCATGGAGAAAGGGAACAACAGCTCAGTTTGATTGAAGTTAAGCATCTGGTTGATGGATTCAGCATTAATGTGAAAGAGGATGCTCCCAGATGGAGACTTAACAACTTTGTGCTGCACATCATAATTTTCAGCACATAGGCGAATAATCTCTGGAAAATGTTGACAGAGGGGAGACAGTAGTATGGCAGATTTGACTCCCATATCCCATATGTATCCTTGCCATTCAGGTAGTCATCTCTCAATTGCCTGAAGGTCTGCAAATGGTCCCTGTTACCCGCAAAGTCTTGGATGAGGTAGTCCCTGTCAGCAAGAGGCAAGGACTCCAGGTCTTTATTTGGTGCATTTATGGGAGCAACACTGAGGGTTGTGGGTGCAGGAGCAGCCATCATGTAGTCTGAATTGAATAAGGTAGGTGTAACATCTTGCAAGGATCCTCCAAATTCAAGTGACAGACTCAATGTAGATGATGTTAGAAATTCTCTCCAAATGGAATAGGCAGGCTATGCAGGACTGTCTCTACCTTGCTTGGGTCAATTTATAGAGATTGTGAATTGATGAAGATGAATTGCAGAGGGTATGTAGGATTCAAGCTGGTGAAATGCAGCTTTGGGCATGCACCCGGCAAAAGGAACAATGCCGGGTAGCTCAAGGATAAATTTGTGACTTTAGGCCGTGAGTTTATTGTTTCAATATCAAATTTATGGAGCTGGGGCAATGTGGGTTGATTTAGTTCCAATTTAAGTAATAGACAGCTTCAATTTGGGACTTTGACAGGTGCTTAATGGAGAATTCGCAGAGAAATGGTATGCATAGGGGCAAAACAAGGGAATTGTGGTGAATACCTGGATAAATAGCACGGAAAGCCTTCGGGTCGGACAGGGGTGCTCGATGCAGCTGAATTGACGAGTTGTGGCAGCTCCAACTTTGAATTTGGTGTTTAGGAAGCAATTTCGTGGCGAAAAGGCTTACAACGGCTCAGTCACTTTCGCTCGAAAATGACATAAAACGGCCAAAAACGGGCTTTTTAACAACAAATTTGGACAAAAAGGGACATTGGCGCTTTTCCGCCGATGACGTCAGCATGACGTCATGGCGAGGCCCGGGGTACAGAGGGTGACGTGGACGCTGAGCTTGAGGCCAGCATGACTGGACACGGTGGCGGGCGGAGAGCGGTGGCAGGGCTGCGTGGAGGGCCACGAGGCGCGAGGGCGGGCGGAGGCGGCACGACGTCATGATGACGTGCGGGTGACATAGCAGGGAGGTGGTATCGGGGAGGTGGTAAGCGGTCTCCCCGCACCACCTTTGGGCGAAGGCGGTATCGGGGAGGGGGGCTCCGAACAACCCCGCCGCTTGCCACGCGTCCCGGGTATGGCCACCAATACCGCCATCTCCCCAGACGTTAAAGGGAGGCATGTCAGGGTTTGAAAAAGACCGCCCACTGTTGGATCGGGGGCGGCGGATGATCGACGGTTGACGGGCGCTGTTGATCGATCGCGCAACTTTGGGTTGGGTCCCACCCGACCATTAAAATATTCAGTTTAATATTTGGGGCGCGGGACTTTGGGTTTTGGGGTTTTTGTGGGTTTTTGAATTAATCTGTCGGGGGGAACAAAGGGTTAGAATTAGGTTTGAGCAGAGGGAAAGGGGGCTTTATGAGATTTTTTAGGAAAAAAGGGGAAATGAGGGATAAGTGCAAGTTATTACACTGACCAGAGGTTAGAGCAACCTCAAAGCAGGGTTAACCATAGTCCCTGGTGGACTAATGTCTCCCTTAGACAAACTTATTTAGCTATAGTGCTAAAGGGGGGTATTTATACATTGCTTGGGGTATTATACACCATGGTGTTATAATAGTAGGGGAAAGGGGGACATAGGGGATTTAATGTAAATACAGTTAGTAGTTAGTACTGGGGGGGAATGAGAATGGGAAGTGGTAGTTACTAAGCTTTTCAGGAATCAAACTTAGTTAGGAAGTAGATCAAAATGAAAAGAATTTTTACACAAGAAATGTGGCTTCTTTTCAAAATAAAGAAGTCATTTATGACATGAAATTTGTACAAGTGAAGAGTGTAGGGAGGACTGATCAGGCAGATCCTGCAGTCCTCATGGGGGATTAGTAAAAGACTTTTGAAGGAGATGAGGGGAGTTAGTGATAGTTCAGTAGTTTGCTCAATGAGCCATTGGACTTGCCTTTCTTTTGCTGGTAACATCATTGTAATTCTTGCCAATTGATATACTTAGATGATGCCTTCTGCAACTTTCAACTGTCTACCCTGTCTATTATGCCTAACATTTTTTCTTCATTTTTGATGGGTGCACTTGGTCTTGCAAACCCTGATAATTCTTTTTCTTTTTGCTGCCCTCCTATCTAAGTCTACCCTTATGACTTCCAAGGGCCCAGATTAAGCAGTTGGGCTCCTTTCTTTCTCTATCCACCTAGTCATCTGTCAAGCTTGAACTGTTTGAACAGGTACTTCCTCTCTAATCTACAACATGCAATTTAAAACATGGTGAGGGCCAGTTTGAGCTATTGGACCACCCATCAAACTAGTAGTGGCAATTTGGACTAGCCACTTTCATGGTCTTTGTTTGGGGTTCATTTCTTTTACTTTTTCTCTGACCAATTCATTTTCTTGCCCTTTGATTTTTCTTTTAAGGCATACCCTCTTTACATTTTTTAACATGTCTGCTCTCTTCACAAAAATGGAACCTTAGTGGCATGGAAGGTGAGCATTTTTGGCACTTCCATTGTCAATCATGAGATATGAAAACCTATTGGTATAGGAGGCTAACAGGGCGCTCGATATGAAGAGGGCCAAAACTTGGGGCAGAAAATGAAGGGGTGGCTTCTTTCTATTTCCCAGTTGTCAGAGCAGGAGTTTGGTAATCTTTTGATCTAGTAGCCACATTAATAGGCGTACTAATCATGAACACTTGAGACCCTAAGGAAGCAGATGATTGAGGTTGGTCTACCATTTGGGTCTGCTGAGACAGAAATGGCTCTTTGAGGATAGCGGGGGTGCCTTTGAGAAAATGTCTAACTTCAGATCATCAAGGAAAATCCTTAGTGTAGTGATCCTCATTGTAAATGAGGCAGGGATACTTAGGTTTCCATTGTGAAGATTCACCAACAGACGATTTGGGACAACCCTATTTTGGGGCATTGGCTTTACCATTGCCTTTTCCTTTCTTCTTACCCTTTAAGGATTTGTTTGCTATGGTAGACTAGACAACGTGGACCTCTAAGGTTTTACAAGGGCTAGGAGGATTATGGGAAGAAGTATTTGGAAGAGAATTCAAGACTAATTTCTATTTGGAAGAAGATTTAGCAGGGGTCAGGGATACTAAACCAATAACTCCATCAATAGGAGGTACAACTTATGACTTTTATGTTGTGGGATCAGATGATGGCCGTGGATCATCAAGTAATAACTCATACAAAGTTCCAGACTTAGAGTAAACTAGATCTAAGTACTGGGCATGAGCAATGGATTGTTCTTCAGTAACGCATCCACCCAAAGCTATATCATGAGCAATTGGGGCCACAAACGATTTAGTGAACCATTCATTGAGCAACTGATCAACAATCTCAAATTTGATCAAGCGGCATCTATGTATCCATTCATGGATGTGATCAAAGATGTGTGTCATAATATCTTGGTTAAGCGATGTGAACAAATATGTTCCAGTTTCATAGTGAACCAACAGCTGAAAGTGTGTGAAGAAAGCCATGGCTAAAGAGTTAAAGTCATGGTAAGTACTTCAAGCATCGATGTACCACTTGGCTGCAGCGCTTGTGAGGGCTCGTTGGAGAAGACGGATACGAATGGAATCTTCAACGTAAGAGTTTGAAGAGAACCATAGGTGATATGGCATCACGTGGGCTTGAGGATCTTCTTTTGCTTTCCCATTGAACTTTGTACAATCGCTTGTTATCTTGGATGACACCAGAGGCTAGTATGGCGAATGAAGGATTGGATCATTCATAAGGTGAGACACATCTGGAAACTCTGTTGTGGCCAATATTGGCAACTGACTATTAGAAGGCATAGGAGGTTGGTAAGCGGGTCTGAGCGGAGGAGCCCATCCCTGCTGGTAATTATTTTGGCCCCATAGTGGGGGATTTTGGCCATATGGCATTTGATGCTGCCCTCATTGTGGGTTACCTTGACCATAGGGAGGATTTTGACCTTGAATACCTTGGAACTATCTAGTAATAGGTTCATGATAAGCAACATACAAGTTAAAATGTTGTTGAGCCTGTTGACCTTGGACATATGGATATTGTACCTCTTGTCCTTGAACATACGGGTGGTGAACCTGTTGTCCTTGAACAAAAGGATTTTGGACTTGGTGTCCTTGGACATAAGTTTGATACACTTGTTGCCCTTGGACATAGGGATTCTATACCTATTTCCCTTGACGAAAAGGATTTTGGGCCTACTGCTGAAGGAAATGACCCTATCATTGCCCTTGCAAGGGTTGACCCTGCTGATATGTATACAAGGTTGCTGTTGCCCAGGTTGGTTTTGCTGCTGCAAGATTGGCCTTGTGGCTGCAAAATTTTTCCGTGGGGCTACATAGGTTGGCCCTGCGAGGAAATGGGCTGGGAGGTTTACAAAACATATTGCATCTACTGCTGCACGGTTTTCTACAATTGTTGCAAGGGTTGGCCTTGTGGTTGTTGCAGTTGACCTTACTGTGGGATCATTTGCCCTTGCGGTTGCATGGATAGCCCTTATTGCAAAAAATGTTGCCCTTGCGGTAACAAAAGTTGCCCTTGTTGTTGTAGAGTTTTTCCTTGCTATTGCAAGGGTACTTGAACAATGCTCGAAAAATTCCCGAACTGAATCTGGCATAGCCATCCTACAAAGTGGATGAGCCAGGCTGAATGTACCGCCTAGACTGAACGGTGTATGGTTGATTAATCATTCCTTGAGAACCATATGGAATGTAAGGAGTTTGGTATTGGACCTAAGCCTCATAGGGTTGCTGATATTGGACAGTGCTTGACCTAGACAGACCAACAGGATTTTGAACCTATTGGTATTGGACATTGCTCGATCCAGTAGGATCAACAGTGTTTTGAATAATGCTAGAAGAATTTTGGTTCATACCAAGCATGTGAGGTTCTGAGCCACTCACATTGGTGTCACTTGACACCATAGTAACATTCAGGTTTTTCCCCCCAAGTGGTGGCACATCTTGGCCACTGACCAGAGGGATGGAGGAACTACAAAAACTTTCCTTGAGACCGCCGGTTGAACCAGACGGGTGACTGGGACTGATGATACAATGGGGTTCAAAATGGTGGGTTGCACTGGGATTGAGGTAACAACCTGTTGGGAGGTTGTGTTCACAATGAACGAACCCAAAGTAGGCATGGCACCTAACGCCCAAACAGGGTTATGGTAAAGTGATGAGGCACTAGGTGTACTTGAAACCAACTATGCCAAAGACACATAATTAGGTGGCACACTGGTGGGAATACCCCTTGTATAGGGGAAACCTTCAAGAAAAAAAGAATTTTCTTCCTCTTTGACAGTGTGTGGAGTGGAAATTTCTAACTCCTCTGGAGAGGTGACTAGAGCATTACCTTCGGGTTCCATATCTGGGAACAAACGGCGATGAACGTTCGAAGAAGTACGAGGGGATAATTCCAAAGGAACACACAGTTGATCAGACTGTAAGGATGCTATGGTGATATCACAATAGAGTCAAACAGAGGATTCAGAGGATAGATAACTAGTCCAAGCTGACCGTCAATGGTTGGCGAAATCTCAGGAGTTTGAATGAGATTGTCTGGAGATTCCAGGCCAAGATCAGCAGATGAACCAATATCTAAAGTAGGCAGAGGATGAGATGACAAAGGTTGAATTCTCAGAATGATTCTGAGTTCAAAACCTTGGTCCTCGAGTGACTCTAGTAACTCAGGAAATGACTCCTCTGGAAATCTTTCAGACGGAGGAGAGGAAGAGGAACTAGGTGAACCAGCTGGTTTAGCCACAATGACCTTTTCTTAGTTAACAGAAAAGAGACAAATAAAATTCAAGGCTTTAAAAAGTTCTTTAAGGGAAACTCATGATTTGGTCTAGAAAATACTAATAGGATGTGATCGGATTGTGGGCAATCAATTATTAAGACACATAAATAGACTAGTGCTCTTTCATTTTTTAAGGATTGAGAAAGAAACAAATATGACTATATTGCTTGTGATTGGAAACGAGCTCGAAAGGACAAGTGATGGAATGATATTTGAAGTTTAATGAGTCAAAAATATCAAACGACTACTCTAGATGATCTCGGTAAATAGGATTACCAGGCAACTGTGAACTGCAGAATACCTCCTGGTGAACCGAGAAGTACGAGCAGACAATCTCCTCGAATGCTGTTTGCAAGGCAGTTGACTCAGCTTCCTAAGGATAAAGGATTGCATCCTAGAGTGGTCTCCTGTTATATATTCGACAGTACGGGTAGCACAAATCCATATTGGCGACGTCTAATGTCAAAGCTAATGACAACTGTTAGGTTTAAAGATGTCGGGACACGTCTCTAGCCTAAACGTTCTAGATATGATCGTTAGATGTCAAATGCGCCTGTGGTGAAGTAAAATTATGAGTGCAGACACAAACAATTCCTCTAGCTCGATAATGGGTCTAGCCACAACTGATACACTCTATGGAAGATTTCCTTAGGTTAGAACCAATTAAGAGGGCCTACTATTGGGTCAAGAAAAAGATATGATTTCTCTTCGTAAATTTCTTTATTTAACCTTCATCCTTATATGATTATCTCTGTTTATAGATTAAAATAAGGAAAATATCGGCTAAATTTGGATGAAAGCATTTGGTGACACAATAGGCAAATCTAGCATAAGAAACTAATTTTTTTCTATCTTTGTATGCAGAATATGCCAATTGGGAAAAATTCGTGCAGTTGACAGAATAGCACAAGAACATAAAAGGGAAACTACAACATCTTTGGCAGACAAGGCAGTGGGAGATCAACCTGAACAATGCTATTTTATCATATGATCAGATTATGTATTGCGAAATCCTCAGGATCCCCTGACCCTGAGGATTCACTTTTATCTAGTTACTCTTTTATATTATATATAGGGCCGAAAGGAAATTAGAGACAGTTCAGAGTTTGATAATCTGTAATTATTCTTTTTGAAAACATATAACGTTGTTATCTCACTGACTCTGTAAGATGCTACTTGCATTAATGAAAGAAGGTTGCGTTTGATACATATTAATATTATGAGTTCTTATTAAGTGGAGACTTCTGGTGACTCTAGGCCCGGTCATGAGAAGTTCTACTACTTCCTTGTGTTATAGTCTTTCTATTTAGTCTTTTCTATTCGATTAATGTTCAGTCATTTGTTATTTCATTTATCGTAAATATTTGTGATATTGATTCATACTGCTATTTAATTAGATTCAGAGTGAAGCCATGTGACAAACTTAAGTAATGCTTTGATTGGAATGAGTGAATTAGTGTTAATAGAATATTGTTGTTCACTTCAAGTGATGTTATCGTAGATCTGAGAGATAATTCTAATTAATTTCCAAAAATTTCAATATAAATCATTTTCTATTTAGAAATCCTTTGTTTTTGTATGCATTCTTGCTGTTCAATTATTGTTTGTTGTTCAATTACCCTTTTCCATTCAATTGTTGTTTGCTATTCAATTACCATTTGTCATTCAATTGTTGTTTGTTGTTCAATTGAGATTGCTGGTTAATTTTGATTTCAATAGATTAACAACGTTGTTCAATAGTTATAGTTTCTTTCCTTGATTGAGTGAGTTAGCCTTAAGTCTATTTGAACAATCCCAAGTGTGATTCTTATTTGCATTTAGTTTCAATTGATTTCAGAACAAGTTGCATAGAATTGCAGAGTGTGTTAAGAGTATTTCTTCCATAGTTAGTTCTTTCCAGAATTGTGTGGATTAAATTGAAGAATTAGTCATTAGTGATTGCAATGATTCATCATTAGATAACCTTTAGATTCACTGCATATACTGTGATGACACTCTTGAGATGGAAATACTTACCTCAGGTTGACATCTAATGTAGGGATTGAGATAGCCGTTAAAATGACATATTAGTGAGCCAACATTTTGGCGTCGTTGCCAGGGAGAGTGTTTGAAGTGATTTTTTTTATTTTTACCGTGAAAGAATTGGGTTTTAAAAATGGAAGGTAAGAACATGCATGCCTAGCAAGTAAAGTGCTTGCTTACCTGCCCACTTTTCAGCAAAATCTTAGAGGTTAAATATGAATTTGTTTTTATGAATGACTAGGAATAGAAAAATAGAAGAAGAGAAGAATCCTCCACCAAAACCCACAAAACCCAAAGGATCAGTGAACCTTGGGAGAACGACCTTTATAGAAAAAATAGTAAGAAGAGTAGAGTCTCAAGCGTCAGTAGGATTCCAGGCTATACCTAGAAAAAGTTCTACTGTTGTCCCTCAAGAAACAAGCTCACCATTTGCAGCTTATGCTGAGATTCAAAGCCAAGTAGGAGGATAGGAACAAAGTCTTCAATCTACAAATATCTACATTTTAATCCTCTACAAGAGGGAAACTCTTGTACTTTAAGAGAAGGAAAAGGAGAAACTAGTGGGGTTGCTAAGGCAGAACCACAGCTTTCTGAACATAGATCTCCTGAGATCCCAAAGCTAGCTCAGGTTGCTAACTCTTTTCTTACTCAAGAAGCACCCCTTGAAGTCCCCAAATATTATTGGCACATCTTTGACCAGATTTAGATCATCCACCCCAAGGTCAAACCTCGACATTAGAGTACCCCATAGTCGACCAAGTGGCCAATGCTCCCATGAAGGCTATTCCTCTACAGAGCATCCCAACTTTCCATGGGATGATCACAGAGGATCTTGGTGCTTTCCTGTTTGAGTTTGACGTCCCCTATAGAGGAGATGACTATACCACCGACCCCCAAAAGCTAAAACTATTCCCTTCCAATATAAAAGGAGCATCTTTAAGATGGTTTATGGGCCTAGGTGGATGAACTATCAATTCTTGGGACGAGATGAAAAACTCCTTCATCAAAAGATATCAGGACTTTTGTAAAACTAGGGAACTGAAAGATGACATTTCTAAGATGAGTGAAAATTATAATGAAACACTAGAAGAATATGTATAACAATTTAATTATAATTTGTAGAGGTCTCCACATGCTACGCTACGAAAAGAAATCCTAAGATCTATCTTAATTAAAGGAATGAAAGAGGAATGGGTAGAAACTCTAAATTTAATGTGAAAAGGAGATATTTCTCACGAATATTATGATGAAATTATTCGTTTGTGTATTAGGTGTTCACAAGGAAGCACATGCACAGGAGCAGGAAGATGAGATCCCATGAGCAGAGGAAGCAAACCACATAGTGGAGGCGTAACTCGGGTGGAGATCAGAAACCTCCTAGAAGATTTTAAGATGGACATCCTAGGCACTCTTACAACACAGCTGGACATCCTACAGGCTAATAAAAAGAAGGCCTTAGTAGAACAAAATTTTCCTATCTTTTGCCCACGTTGTCGAAAGAAGCACAATGAATAGGAATGCCCATTAGACATGGGGTAGACGTGCACTATCTATACTAAAGATCACGACACTGAACAATGTCCATCATTACCGGGGGTGAAAGCAGTATTCAAAGAAGTAGGAAAAAATGGAACCAGTATATCCGATGAACCAACGTGGACAATGGCAAGCTAAACCTACAGGTATGTGAAAAGACACACCCCAATTCTTTCCTTCCTCGCAGTTTAATCAACAATAGAACCTTGGGGTAGCCTGGAAAGGCCAATCACCCTTCCCAAATTGGCAAAGCCCACCATTCCCTATGACATCCTGGTGAACACAACCTTTTCCAGGAAACAGTTGGCTTAATTCTCCTTTTACTCCTGTTTGGCAAGGCAATCCCTATCAATCCCAATGGCTTGCCTCCACCTCTCAAAATCAGAAATGGTCTACAAATTGGAAGCGACCTTTGGGGATATATAATGTACCTATGGGGATAGACCCTTAGCCTCAACCTGCACTGTCAGCTTCGTGTACATTATAGAAAAATTCTCAACCTCTTCTGTGCTCGCAGTTACCAGCTCAGCCGAACCCGAATCCTAATAACAGACTAGTCAAGTTGGTACATATTATTGAAAACCCAGAGTATGAGATTGAGAAGAAAGAATGTAATGAGCTCAAATTGAGGCTAGGGCATGTCATCACCCTTGAGGAAAATAGGGACCAACCTTCAATTGAAAGTGTAACTCCACCTGTACATATTCCACCACCTATAAATAATACTGAACCAAAGCAAGGGGAAGAGACAGATCAGCATGATGACCCTAAAAAACTTATAGTCACTTCTCCTTCGTTCCTCAAAAGACTAATGATACCCAAACTAATCACCTACCCTAATTTTGATCTTGTAGGGGAACTAAAAAATTTGTGTATTAAGATCCCTCTCCTCTAGGCTATTCAAGACATTCCCATCTATGCCAAAACAATCAAAGAAATATGTGTAAGGAAGCCTGTGAGGAAGGTAAAAACCTCACCCACTATCCATGTTGTAGGAACCTTATCCGATTTACTCTTGGGAGAGGAAACTCCAATAAAGTACGAAGATCCTGGAAACCCCATAGTGACAGTTCAGATATATGGCCGCTCTTTTCCAAATACACTAGTCAATCTAGGAGCTGCCATTAATATCTTAACAATAGAAACTTGTCAAGCACTTGGTATTACAGCCCTAGAACCAACCACCACTTTATTAGAACTTGCTGACCGATCGGTGGTAAGACCAGAAGGGAATTTACAAGATATCACAGTTTCTGTTGACTCATGGGAATATCCAGTAGATTTTCTGGTTATAAACCCAAGGAGTTGGTTGGATGGGCATCCTTTGATTCCGGGCCGACCTCGGCTGGCAACAACTGATGCACATATTGGCTGCCGAGAAGGCAACATGACTATTACGAAGGGGGATGTTGTAAAACATCTTGTGTTATATCCTCCTACCACGCCAAGTTTTCACATTGTAAAAATATGTAATAAGCCACCATGGTACCTGGAAAAGAGCATCCGTTCACCATTCATAGTAGTGGAGTCACTAGAATTTAAAGATCAAACTGACGATGATGTTAGCAATAATTTTATAAATCAGGCAGCTAATGTGAGTAATGTACAGTGTCAAATGTTGAATGTGATCCTTGATAACGATGCCATGGAAGATCCTCTGAAGGATACAAATTACCATCATATTCAGACGACTGTTGTTCATAATAGAAAACCCGATGAGATCGAGCCAGGAAAAGTTATAAATATCAATGACAATCTGGATAGTGAACAACAGCAGAAGCTTATCTAGGTCTTCCAAACAAATAAAGGGGCTTTTTCCCAGGATTATCCTAATATGAAAGGGATAGATCCATAGCTATGTACACACCACATCTATACAGAGGAGGATACTCGACCCATTGGGCAGCCTCAACAGAGGTTGAACCCACACCTCAAGGACATCATGAAAGAGGAATTACAGAAGCTGTTGGATGTAAAATTTATTTATCCTATCTCGAACAGTAAATGGGTCTCTCCATTGGTGGTCGTCCCTAAGAAAAATAGGAAGTGGCGTATTTGTGTAGACTATTGGGAGTTGAACAAGGAAACACAGAAAGATCACTTTCCCCTCCCATTCATTGATCAGGACCTTGATACATTGGTATGGAAGCAATTATTCTCCTTTATAGACAGTTTCAGAGGCTTCAATAAAATTCATATTGCCCCTAAAGACCAAGATAAACGATCTTCACCTATCCCCGGGGCATATTAGCATACAGGGTATTTCCATTTGGCTTGTGTAATGCCCCAGCCACATTCCAGAGATTTATACTCAACATCTTTGCTGATCTAATAAATGAATGACTTGAGGTATATATGGATGACTTTACTCCATATGGGGATGACTTCGATCAAGCACTGCAAACGCTAGAAGAGGTCTTAGAATGATGCATTGCTACCAGGTTACATTTAAGCAATTTCAAGTGTCACATGATGATGACCGAGGGGGTGATCCTGGGACATTATATCTTTGTAGCAAGAATACAGGTAGATCCAACAAAAATATAGTTAATTTTTTTACTGCTTACCCCGTGCACTCAAACTGAGGTATGTTGCTTCTTGAGATATGCAGGTTATTATCATAGGTTTATTAAAAAAATTCACAAATCGCTACACCCTTATATGCTCTATCTGGAAATGTTGGTTTCAGTTGGTCTGACAAGTGTGGCACAACTTTTGTAGGTTGAAAGAAACTAGTCTTAACAACACCGGTATTACGTGGACCAAAATGGGAGCTTCCTTTCCACATCTCCACGGACGCATCAGATGTATCTATAGGCATTGTCCGCGACCAAGAGGAGGACAAGAAGCCTTATTATATATATTATATTAGAAAAAATCTCACTTTTGCAGAATTTAATTATACAGTGATAGAAAAAGAATTCATAGCTATTATTTATGCAATAAACAAATTTAGACACTATATAACTGACTACCAAGTATTTTTGTACACTGATCACTTTGTCATTCGGTATTTAGATAATAAACCTATCACAAATGGTCGATTAACATGGTGGTTATTGCTTTTGAAGGAGTTTGACATTACTAATAAAGATCATCTGGGGAAGGAAAATATAGTTGCTGATTTTCTATCTCGAATCCCGAAGGTGAATGATCCACTGGCGGCAGATGACCAATTTCTGGATGAACACCTGTTTGCCATGGTAGTCAAGATGCCATGGTACGCAGATGTGGCAAATTATCTGGTAGTAGGGAAGCTACCTAAACATTTGACGACAAGAGAAAGAAAACAAATCGTTCAGGCAGTGCTTGGTTCTCTTGGATAGGTGGATATCTTTTTCATACAGGGGCCGACATGTGTATACACAGATTTATCTGTGAGGATGAAATCCATGACATTTTGAAGGCTTGCCATGATGAGCCCTGCGGGGGACATTTTGTAGATTGAAGGACAGGACGTAAGGTATTACAAATGGGTTATTATTGGCCCACTATTTTTAAGGATGCTAAGAAATATGCCTAGGCCTGTGATAGTTGCCAAAGGATGGGCTGACCTAGCCAATCTGATGAAATGCCTCTACAACCCCAATCAGTCATAGAGCCCTTTGAGTGTTGGGAATTGGACTTCATGGATCCATTCCATCCACCATCCAATAAGAAGGCATACATACTGGTAGCCACAAATTATGTGACAAAATGGGTGGAAACAATAGATTTACGAAGAGCCATAGAGGAAGCAGTGATTAACTTCCTTTTTGGTCTATTTGTGTGATATGGATTACTGCAAGAAGTGATCACAGATGGGGGAAAGCAATTCATAGGGCACAATATTACTTCCACTCTCAGAAACCATCATATTACGCATAGTATCACTTCTTTGTATCTCCTGCAGGTGAATGAGCAGGTCAAAAGCACCAACAAGGTTATAGAAGAAATTCTGACCAAGATAGTCTCAACACACTGACGAGATTGGGCTGCTAGATTACCAGAGGCCTTATGGGCCTATTGTATGACTTGGAGGAATACTACTGGATACTCTCCATACCAGCTTTTGTTCAGTAAAGAACCAATTATTCCAATCGAATTCGAAATAAAGACTCTAAGAATGGCCCAGGAAGTGGGGCTAGATTTAACATAAGCCTAAAACAAGTGACTTCGGCAGATCAACGAAATAGATGAGGCTCCACTGCTTACTTTGCAATGAACTACAATAATTTAGTACCAAAGGGGAAAATGGCATGACAGCATTATCAAGAAGAAAATGTTTCAAAAAGGGGATTGGGCACTTTGCCAACAAGACGGCTTGGCCCTTAGGAGCTTCAAGAAGTGCATAATAATGGTATTCTTACCTTGACTACCATTGATGGATCCGTCCATTCTTTTAAGGTAAACGGACATCAAGTGTGCCTCTATCATCAACCACTTACCAAGGAGTCTTTCTGCGAGCAGGTACATGAGGACCCCTCCATGCAAATTTTAGCTACAGGGAATGAGGACCTAGCAACCTTTTCTTCAAAAAACTGAAATGTCTTAAGAAATTATAAATAATGTACATATCATTTTTAATTGAGATTAGGCATTACCATGTAAATATGAATTTTTTAGGGAAGTTTCACAAAGTTTGGATTTTTTTTTTTCTCTTTTTGTTTTTTTCGTTGTTCAAACAATTGAATACTTGCCATTCAATTGATTGAAAAACACATTTTCATCATTTTGTTTTTGTTGTTCAAACAATTGAACACCTGCCATTCAATTGATTGAAAAACACAATTTGCTCTCATTTGTTTTCGATGTTCAAACAATTGAACGATTGCCGTTCAATTGATTGAACAACACATTTTCATTTTCTTTTTTGTTTTTACTGTACAAACAATTGAATGATTGTCGTTCAATTTTTTGAACATCATAATTTGTTTTCATTTGTTTTCGCTGATCAAACAATTGAACGACTGTTGTTCAATTGATTTAACAACACATTTTCATTTTCTTTTTTGTTTTTGTTGTGCAAACAATTGAACGTCTGTCATTCAATTTATTGAACAACACAATTTGCTTTCATTTTATTTCACTGTTCAAACAATTGAAATTTTGTTGTTCAATTGATTGAATAGCACAACTTGCCTTTATTTGGTTTTGTTGTTCGAACAATTGAACGGATGTTTTTCAATTGATTGAACAAGACATTTCATTTATATTTGATTTCGTTGTTCAAACAATTGAACACCTACCATTCAATTGATTGAACAACACATTTTGTTTATTTTAATTTCTCCGTTCAAATAATTGAATGACTGTCATTCAATTGATTGAAAAACACTTCTTGTTCTTGTTGATTTCGTTGTCCAAACAATTGAACGACTATCATTCAATTGATCGAACAACACTTTTCATTTCTCTAGATTTCGCTGTGCAAACTATTGAACGATTGTCATTCAATTGATTGAACAACACTTTTCATTTTCTATTTTGATTTCGCCGTTCAAATGATTGAAAGATTGTCGTTCAATCGATTGAAAAACACCTTTTAATAGGATAAATTGTGATTTTTTCTCATTTTTTTTATCATTATGCCATTTTATCTTCTTCTTTTGTCTTTCAAATAAGCACCATTTGAATTGATTTGTGCCTCTTCTAAGGAAAAATGGTAATAATAATATCATTATGACTTCTAAAGCCTTTTGATGGTTATCTTTATTCATAAGTTAATGTGGTATATCTTTAGAATGACTACCTGAACATCTTTTCTTTGGGACACAACATGAAATGATTCATTATTCTTAATCCATGCTGCCTTATGTTTATACTTACAAATGGATAAAACTCATTGATATTATTATAAGGGGATAAGAGTATAACACTTTCATTGGCATCTTTTTACTTCTTACAACATCCGTGACTCTTAAGGATCAAATGAGCCTCCCTATTTTTACAATAATAATTGAAAAAGAAAAATGGAAATAGTAAAATATGAAAATGCTCAAAACATTGTCTTAAATGGAATAGGTGGTTTCATTTTGAGCCAGCTTACCATGATCATAAGGATGTAACAGGTGACATTTCAATTTGGCCACCAAACCAAGGTAATGACCTTCTTGATAATTAAATATTTTAGAATAACAGGGGGTCTCATCAAGAGCCAGCCTGATCACTTTGTTACACCATGGTGAATGGCACTATGGTTATCTGGTCACCATGCCAACATAGTGGTCTCTTTATGACAAGTAGAGTTAACTGTAAGGAGGACTCTGGCTCATTTTGGGGGGTTAAAAAGCAACCCTGTCAAGGATATGAATGCCCGCTGGCAGCGGTGGCTCTGCTTGTGGTATAGGACTATCACCTTATATTGCCATATGTCCTTTAGCTCTTATCACCTATGGATTTGTTTCTAAAGAGAATTTCCATTTGAGAAGCACTCTTACAAGCCAAATAACATGGTGATTTAAATCTATATTCATTATATTCCATATGTCCAATCATTAGATGGCAGTGATTAAACACATACCATCGATTATGCTAATGTGATTAATGCCGCTCACAGTGAAGATCTTTGACGTAATGAATTAAAATTGTTGTTTTTATTTGATTCGGTCAATTCACATCCGATGACGAATCTTGCTTTAATTGCTTTACCAATTTGCATGTTGTGTTTTTTTTAAGATTGGTTGCTAGCATTTATTCAGCATCAATGGTTTGCTTGTTTTTCACATGTTGAAAGGACGTTGACGACATTTTCTCGTTAGAGGAGGGATGGCCTGCGTATGCATGGCACATGTTACAGTTATGGATAACTGTGTGACAATCATTCGGGTTACCTCTGGAGTACGAACTGCATTATGAGTATGAATGTGTAATAATTAGTAGGAATTTCCGGTTGGACGAAGAACTGCAACCATTATGGTGGGCATGTGAACTTACAATCCTACATTAAGTATGGCTGACATGACAAATGCCTTAACTAAATATGATAATAATCATCCAAACAACGTCATTTCTTTATTAATTGTTGTAACATGCCATTTTGTTGTTCTGAATTACAAAAGTAAAACACAATTGCATACAAGTGAACCAGCCACAAGTGCAACATCCATGGATGGAAGGGCTATTTGAAGTGAACCTCCAGTGCTGATGGTATCAGATCAAGCTCATGCAATCCTTGAACACACTGGATGGCTGCAATATTTAAACAAATTTCAGGGATTTCATGAGGAGCTAATGCTGGAATTTCTGCAGAATCTGCAAAATGGTAGCACAGTGCTAAAAGGAAGAAGCATGATGGTTTCTGAAGTTTTCCTAGTCGAAGTCAGTGGACTTCCGGTAGAGGGGGCGAAATGGACAGATAAAAATGTCCTTTTATATATCACAGTTGAAGTGTTCTAAGATCTGGGTGAGTAGCTGGTACGAATAGGGAAAGGAAATCATCCCTCGACGTTACAGTAGCCATGGCAAGAATTGGCGGTCATCGTCCAAAGATACATTACCTGTGGCAGTCAACGCAATGTGGTAAATCCATGACAACTTAAACTTCTAACCATTTTAAAACAAAGAATTTCAGTTAATTTACTGTTTTATATGAATTCCCTATTATATGATGTCACCCGACAAGTTAGGACAGCTAAAGACCCACATAGTGTAGCCAGCCATCATGGGTTGATTAAATTAATTATCACAAATAGATTTTCCCAGCAGAAATTAACATGGGATGGTATCATAATTCCTACTTTGGCTCCACCCTTAGAAAATGTGGTAACAGAGTAACAAGGGCCAAGAACCCCAGGCCCAAGAAGAACACTAAAGAGAAAGAATTCATTTGTTCCCTTAAAAACAACAAAGCATAGGCAGTCTATGTGAATGAAAGCCCGGTGATGCATCCTAATTCAACTAGAGGAAGCTGGACCATCCCACACACCACCTACTATTGTGAAAAATACCCCTTTGCAAGATTATGAGGAGGAAGTGGCTAGGGTATTGGAAAACATGGGAATGTTTGCCGAGGATAGAGAACAACCAGGGAGCATTGAAGAGAATAATTGTACCCCCAACTGGTCTACCCCTACTAACAGCCCTGGTTGTGAGAAAAACCATCCATTTACTGATGCCATGGAGGAACAGAGGGAATCAATTCCTTCGATGGAAACACCCCTCAAAGCTGAGGTACATGAAGGAGAAGCCATTAGAGAAGAAACTCAAATAGTAGGCATTGTTCCAATGGACCCCCTAGCTGAAGGAAACCCTGAAGATGAAAACTTGGGAGATGCTAATCAACCAGGTGATACTCCCTTTTCGAAGTCCCCTGAGGATGAGGCCTACCCAGGAGAAGACCCGGAGAATGATAATTATTCAGGAGATACCATTGCATTGGGATCTCCTGAAAAGGAAATACATAATAACGATGAGCTAGAAGGTGAAACTCCACCAGGAGACACAGTTCGAATTGGAACCATCCTTGATGCTAACATAGTACCACCTGTACAGGAACTAGAGGATAACGTAGCTAATCCATTGTTAGATGGAGGTCCTAAAGTAAAGAAGTGCTACAGAGATAGGCTTATAAAGATGCTAAAAAAGTATATAAAACAGAAGAAAGTAATCAGGCAGCTGAAACATTGGTTAAAAGACGCAACTAGAACCAAGAAATTGAAAGTGGAAATGGAAATCGTAGGAATGCAAATAGAACAATGTTCTAGGAAGGATGCTGAGACTTAAACAAAGTTTCTCATGGTCTGTCCAAAAGAAACCCAGACTGAGCCATGTATGGTAGAAGACACTGAGATGCAAACTGAGGGCCCCTACGTATTTTCATAAGAAACCCAAATGGACCACCCCACTATGGATATTGCTATCCAAACAGATGTTGAAGAAGATGTTTGAATTGATTGCATAATTCAAGAGGCAACTGAGGCTACTGTGAAGACCAATCCTATGGAGACCTAGGACGGAGAAGCCTAAACAAATGAGAAACCCTCTTACACTCTCTTCGTAAGATAGGTCATCATTAGAAGGTTGCATAATGAGCTACTGACGGTTCAACAAGAACTGGATCAACACAAAGAAAACGTGGTCCCTCTGCATGAACATCCAGGGTTGAGGAAGAAGTTTGAAGCACTTACCATGATTGAAGATGAGACTTTTTCTTAGTATAAGGCTGAGAAAAAGAAGGTTGAAAGATAAGGGTGAATTGCAAAATGCTAAAGAGAAAATGTAGATCATCTGCTCTATTTATTTAGACACCCTATCACATCGAGCCCCTACCTCAAATTATGCATTATTCCTCATGGAAAGATACCTCTTGCTAAAATTCAAAGCGGATAAGGTTGGAAAACCGGTAGAGATCAAAACCACCACAAACTTTAATCAAAAGCTTTAGAGAGCATGATGAGTAGGTTCAGCGCCTCCTATATGAACTTTAGATGCATAATTTCTTTTTAGAAGATGAAAGGGACAACCACCCTAGCCCTTTTATAGGAAATATCCAGTTATAGGCATTCCTCTCATTTGCTACCAACCAACTCAAGTGGGCCAAGGCTCACAATACTTTCAGAAAACGTGAGTATGGCATTGACCTATGGGTTAGAGGGGATCCTACACAACCATTACTCCTATCTCTTAGGCATAAATAGTTTATGCAACAAGATGGTGTTTTAGGAAAATTGTGGCCACTCCATACCAATATCATTAAGGTCAGAAAGGAATATTTCCAGGACATTAAGGAAGAATCCTTGTCTGCATCAAGATATAGGTGGGAAGTCTCCAGCAACACTGGGAGGAACAAAGAGCCATTTGGATATAGGAACTTCAAAGTTGCCTCTTCTCATTTCTATAAATATAGTAATATGCTTTTAACGATTGGGCTTGATTGGATAGGATGTCGTTACAGACCCCCAATCATATGGTATCCTCCTAATCAATACCACAGTGACTATAACTTGAAGGATCAAGAGGTAACCCAGGCTTTCGCTATCCTTAAGCAGAAAAATGGTTTTAGGAATTACAAGGAGGAGGTATATCCTGCTTATTCCCTAACTCAGTTGCATCTAAACTACTCACTTGCATGTGGACATGCAACAAGGTAAGCTGGGGAGTATGTTGGGTCAGGAAAAAGGTATGATTTCTCTTTGTAAATTTATTTATTTAACCTTCATCCTTATACGATTATCTCTGTTTATAGATTAAAATAAGGAAAATATTGGCTAAAGTTAGATGAAAGCATTTGGTGACAAAATAGGAAAATCTAGCATAAGAAACTGAATTTTTGGCTAGCCTTTTATGCAGAAGATGCGGATTGGGCAAAAGTTGTTTAGTTGACAGAACAACACAAGGCCATAAAAGGGAAACTACAACATCTTTGGTAGACAAGGAAACAAGAGATCAACCTGAAAAATGTTATTTTATCACATGATCAGATTATGAATTACGAAATCCTCAGGATCACCTGATCCTGAGGATTCACTTTTATCTAGTTACTCTTTTATGTTATATATAAGGCCGAAAAGCAATTAGAGACAATTCACACTTTGATAATCTATAATTATTCTTTTTGAAAACATATAACATTGTTATTTCAGTGACTCTATAAGATGTTACTTTCATTAATGAAATAAGGTTGCGTTTGTTACATATTCATATTCTGAGTTCTTATTAAGCGGAGGCTTTTGGAGACTCTGGGCCCAGTCACGAGAAGTTCTATTGCTTCATTGTGTTATAGTCTTTCTATTTAGTCTTTTCTATTTGATTAATGTTCAGTCATTGGTTATTTCATTTATCATAAAGATTCGTGATATTGATTCATACTACTTTTCAATTAGATTCAAAGTGAAGTCGTGTGACAAACTTAAGTAATGCTTTGATTGGAAAGAATGAATTAGTGTTAATAGCATATTGTTGTTCACTTCGAGTGATGTTATCATAGATCCAACAGATAATTCTAATTAATTTCCACAGATTGCAATATAGATCATTTGCTATTTATAAATCCTTTGTTGTTGTATGCGTTCTTGGTATTCAATTGTTGTTTGTTGCTCAATTGAGATTACTTGTTAATTTGGATTGCTATATATTAACAATGTTGTTCAATAGTAATAGTTTCTTTCCTTGATTGGGTGAGTTGGCCTTAAGTCTATTTGAACAATCCCAAGCGTGATTCTTATTTGCATTCAGTTTTAATTGATTTCGAAACAAGTTTCATGGAATTGCAGAGTGTGTTAAGAGTATTGCTTCCATAGTTATTTCTTTCCAGAATTGTGTGGATTAAATTGAAGAATTAGTCATTAGTGATTTCAACGATTCATCATTAGATAACCTCTAGATTCACTGCATATACTGTGTTGACACTCTTGAGATAAAAAGACTTACCTCGGGTTGACATCTAATGTAGGGATTGAGATTGCCTATAAAAAGATATCTTAGTGAGACAACACCTACCTCTTAGTATCCTTATCTTGTTTGATGATGTCCTTGCTTTCTCGCTTCAGCTATCTCTCGCTTCATTCTTCAAACACCTAAAACAAGTAAACAATAGCAAACAACAACTATGATAATAAACAAATTGTAATCCAACCTACTTAACAAGTCAAGAAACATTAAACCATGAACATGTAAGATTACAAATCATGTAGGAAATCAATCGATAGTTGCATATATATTGAATAAAGAATATATTACAACCATTTTCTTGATGTTTTCGTTCTCCTCTGACAAAACCAGGTTCCCACACACTCCTACTAGCATTCCATGATGGCCTCAACAAAAATAGTTTTAAGGCTCTTCCATTTAGGCTTCACACTAAACCAAATTCAAACTTCTCTCTCACACAACTATGAATAGCTTGTTGCTTAACTCAAACTTAATTAGCACTAGCACACCAACATTAACACTAGTTTGTGCTTGGGAAAAAGGGAGGTTTATATAGCATGAATGGATGGGAGATGGATCCTCTTCTCATGGGAGAAGCTTTTATCTCTTGAGGTAGTTCCATCATTATAGGGGAAAGGAACCCAAACTGACATCCCTGACCCCATCCTGCCAAACCATTTACTAGACTTCCATTACGAAGATTCTAGAGCTGGAAGCTTCGGTTCTTTATTTAAAAGAAATTCCATAAGAGGATCGGTGTGACTGGAACAAAGATCAGTCACTCCGGTCAGCGCTAGGGATAGTGTTAATCCCTGCATATTGGTGAGAGGAGGACAAGTGACATTAGATCCAGTCTTGTAAACTGGGAAAAACAAAATATTTTGGGAAAATGGTGCAAAAGGGAATTGTTTTGCTCATGAAGAGGGACACAATGGGAGTTTCTTCATGAAGGGAAAACATGCAGGGTTCACTGTAGAGGTCCTACAGGATCAAGGAATGGGGAGTATAGGGACAATGACAAAATGTTGTGTAATAGATGCCCCCTAAAGCATGAAGGCTGAACTAGAGTGAGGGATGAAATGCTTTATGAATCAGTGTGGGGAACTATGGTCTACTGTTGAAGAACCTACAAGTAAGTACATATACATATACAAAACTCAAAACTATGTCAAATGATACATGAATCATGGCATGGACATAGCCATCAAGAGAATGGATCCATGCATGGGTGCAACCATCCGTTAAAGAGGATCATAATGAAACCAAGGTATGGTCGCAACCATCCAATAATGAGAAGGATCACATATGATAACTTATGGTATGGTCACAACCATCCATCTAAAAGAGACATGTCTATCAACATAACCATGTCACATCACTTCGTAACCTAGAATTTTGTGATCTGAGCCCAAGGTCTTGTGCTCCAACATGACCTAATCAAAGTACAAATCTTGGCATCTGAATAGATGTGTTGGCGTTGAACATGCTAGAAAGTCGGTTGATTACCAGTCAATGATATAAACCGTTAACAAGCTCAAGAGAAACCACCAATAATAAAAATGGACCTCAAGGTACTATCATAACAATCCACAGAATGTGGATAGATTAACTGAAGTCAAACACCCGTGAAATCACTCAATCGAAAGTTAATGATGTGAACTTGTCATCGAGTGCGAAGAACTTGGAATTAGGGCATGCAATCTCTAAGGTACTGGAAGGGAGTCTGTTAGTCAACTTCCTAGATAATGAGTTGAAGTTGACAGGAAGCCACTGTGTCAAAGTAGGGCCATAATGTATCCCACATCATCAACACGAGACAAATGGATGCAAAATCATTTTGGATGATACAGAGAATCAGGGGTAAGTGTAACTGAAGTAGGACAACTCATGACCATATCAGCGACACGACTGGAAGTTTAGAAGATTTTTGATCCATAAGATTGGTAGTCATGATGATGTGGCAGAGATAAAATGGAAGGAAAAAATAAATGGCCCAACCCAGGAAGGTCAACGATACATAGGAGGATATCCCAACCCGACACGAAGCAGAGAGTGTCATGTTAAAGAGTGAGCTACTGACACAACTAATTAGATTTCCAAATTTCCCCCCCACCATTCTTGGCAAGTACCCCAATTATTTTTAATCACAATCTTGAAGGGGATAACATATTCTTTCACTGTAAGTTCATCCTCGAGATGAATGCGACCTAGTATGTTTAACGAGCCCTAGGAAGGAGAAGCTC
Organism: Pinus tabuliformis; assembly: GCA_031772625.1. NCBI lineage: Eukaryota > Viridiplantae > Streptophyta > Pinopsida > Pinales > Pinaceae > Pinus > Pinus tabuliformis. Next base: position 991,435,282 of record CM062814.1, read on the forward strand.
ATGTTCGTGATGATGAAGAATCCTGTGTTGTTTAATATTTCAATGAGTCCAACAAAGGTTTAACTCAGTATCTTTTTGATGTTTAGAGAGTTTGAAAAAGACATGGAAAATAAAACTCCACATGGTACCTTTTCGTACGTTTGTGTCTCTCAAGCCTAAAAAGGTAGAAAATAATACTTGAGAGAACCACTTGACCAATTTAGTCAAGGAGTACCTTTTCGTAAATATTACATCCCAGATTGAAAAAGGGGTACACGTATACTAGGTGCATGACGTTTTTCATCTGTTAATGAGTTTGAAATGACAAGGTCTCGACTACCTTTTCACTTTTAAAGGGTCAGGAAAGAGCTTGAAAGTGGACCCCCCATTTTATTCTCTTTTACGAGTCAAAATGGAAAAACACTCAGTGATCTTTTCATATTTTACAAGTCAGAAAAGAGCTTAAAGGTGACTTGTCCTGCAGGAACGAGTGTTATAAAGGGTAGCAAATGGTTCTGGTAATGGTGGAACTGCTCAAAACATGTAATGGTGAAGAGGCTGGCTAATAAAACCATTCATCTCTACGGTTCCTCAAGAAAGGAAAAACAGCCAAGTGAAAGCATATGATCGGCCAAAGAGATGGTGGCGATGGAATTAAACGACCAAGTCTCATCTAGCATAAATTAGCTGATAAAACTGAAAATCAATTGGGCATGGTTTCATTTTTACACAAGCTTGAACCATGGAGAACTCTGCTTGGATTCGGTTTCATGTTTACATAAGCTTGAAATGAAAAATGATGCTTGCCATAAGTTTGTATGCCCCCAGCATAATGACTCAATTGAGGTACATGCCCTATTGGGAGTGGGATCCCCCAAGGGCAGTTTTGTGGCTAAATGCCCATGTTTAAAATTAATTTTTGTAATATTATTGTAAAGATTCCACATTTTGTGGTCGTGGAGCATGAAGGTGTTATGTGTAATAAAGGGTAGTCTACCCTTAGTTTTGAAAAGTAAAGTTGGCTGCAAGAGATCTACCCATGGTCTGTGGACCATGGGATTGTATAAAAAGAGCTAATACCTAAGTAGTTTGAGACACAACATGTAAGAGAGTGATAGCTTTAGAGTAATAAGTCTAAGTCTTGGGTTGTAGTGTAGGTAGAGGTTCTACAGCTAAGTGCGCAGATGCCTAGGGTAAGAGTTCGCAGATGAGTGTGCGGACCCCTGCAGTTGTGTGAGAAGGGTGGATAGAGTCTGTAAAAATTGGAAGATATTAATAAAAGGAGTTATTCTGAAATTTTTGTGTATTTGCTCTATTGACGAGTTTGGATATTTTTTTTATGAATTTCCTTTATTATGCTTCTAGGATGTGCGAATGAATAGAGTTACATTGAATAATTAAACACAATTATGAATATCTGATTACGCAGTGATAACTTTAAGTATTTGATAAGATAAGCAAGGCACTTAGATTAATTGGGTAATTTGTATAGCACACCACCATAGCAGCACGAAATTACCTGAGCAGTAGGCTTGGGCTGCGCGAAGGACGATCCTATCATTTCACGAAGGTATTGAAGAATGAAACACAGGGTTTGTCTTGCAAGCCCTAGAGCAAAGAAAACTGTGTGAAGTCAGGGATAGAGGGAGTTAAACGAAATCACGACCATCTCAGGGTGTGGAAACTTGGTTCTAGCATCCCCCCATGCTGCTTCGAGTGAGACTTTGGTCTGCGCTCCACGGGATGATGTCGAAAGGGCCAATAGTGTATCGATTTGTTTAGCTAATTAACACTAAACTTGGGTTAGGCCCCCTCAAGCCAACAAATGGTTTCATTATCAGGACCGAAAATGCATAAGAGATGTGTGATGTTGTATAATTGGAATCTAACTAAGAAGGAGATTGGAGATTGGTTGGATAGAAAGATCCACGAATTCATGGTGCAAGAGAAAGAAAATCTGTGACTGACAAAGGAACAATGGTTGGATAGATAATTGTATATAGAGATCCACGAGATATTTTTCTGCTCCTTCCCTATCAAGCTATACGAGTGGATCACAAAGCTAGCAGATAGCCAAGGAAGGTTGAAACTTGACGGTCCTATTGTGTGGACCTTGGAACTATTGTGAAGGTTTGAAGCATCAGGGATAATATCGCTCGCTTTGTCAATCATTAGCTCAATCACGTCATAGGAGGATTTGTGACTGAATTTGCGATCGACACCTTAGTCAGCTACAACGAGATGGAGCGATGATTTTTCAAAGGACCACGAGGTAAGTACGTGAAATCCTTTAATACTTGGATTAAAATTCTATTGTGCGAAAAGCGGGTCATGCAACTACCTTGATGCTTGGAACTACACGAGGTGGAAAAAATTACAGGAACGAAGGACAAAAGGGTCCAGAGTATAGTCCATTGATTTCACCTCCGTGAGGTGACGAGGAAGGGATAGCGAAGGTTTCTCTGTGAAGTTCTATTCAATTAATAAGATAGGGATTCTCACAAATACCACCTCCGCCCACACCACCTCCAACTTCACCACCATCACCTCTGACTTCACCCATACCACCTCCACCTCCACCGTATTTCAGTATGGCAAATGCAGTAAAGCTGCCTTTGTTCAAAGGATTGGGAAATGAGGATCTGGACCAATTCTAGTTCATTGTGAGGGTTGTATGGGAAGCTCAAGGTGTTACAGATGATCATATAAAGAAGGTGACACTGGTTAGTGCCCTGCAAGATAGCGCGCTAACCTGGTATATTAAGCTCTCTAACGATAACCCAAATGTTGGAGTAGCAGACATCTAGGAAACACTAAATAGGGAATTTTGTAGGCCTAAATCTAAGGCGTAGTAAATTGTGGGATTAAAAGAGATCATGATGTAACTAGGTGAGACACCTTGGGAACTAGATCAGAGGCCAAAATGCACAATCCATGAAGCCAACATGAATTTGAACAATGGACAACATCACGAGTGGTTTGTGGCTTTGCTACTACCACACTTAAGGAGTGCACTGTTGCAGCAGAAGATAACAACTCAGGCAGCAGCCTTGGAGATTGCCATGAGACTACATGAGACTCTAATGCAAGATCCTAATCTAGAAGTTCATCAGATCCATGCGCAACTGAAGAATCTGTGCCTTGAGATGCAAAGTCTAAAGCAGGACAGGATGGTCCGACCAAAGGTACGCGAGGAGGTATGGTGCTTGAAATGCAAGAGTCAAGGTCATGACAAAGACCATTACTCAATCTTTGCAAACTACATTGCAGGAGGAGGACCGAGGCCTTTAAGGCCAGAAGCTCAAGTAGGACCTAGCGCGGGGCCTGCATTATGGTGCGCTATCTATCAGGTAGCAGGAAAACATGCCACTGATAACTGTCATATGCTGTAGAAGTATGTATAGACTCTGCAACAACTATTCTGAAACTTTTGTAGGTTGGTAGAACATGATGAGTGTACTTGTAGGAGCTATGAATTGATGATGGATAGAATCCTGTCTATAGGGTTCAGGCCAAAATGCAGCCCCTTGACTAGAATGCAAGGATGGCATGGACAAGATTTTAGGGGTATAGACGCGTTCAAGGCAGAGGAGGACCTGGCAAAGGTCAAGGACAATTGATTTGCTACAATTGTGGAGGACCAGGAATCTATGCCCACAGTTTCACTAATCCAACACATCCTGTGTGCAAGTATTGCACACTGTTTGATCATGAAACATAAGACTGTCCTACATTGATAGCTAGGATACATGACAAAGGGGTGCTACCATCTCCGTCGACTCAAAATCTACAGATGGTGAGGTCCGAACTGCACGAGGAAGATCCAAACGTAAATATAGTGCTCAGAAGTGGAATTGAGACAAGAGATGATGAGGGGAAACAACCAGAAGATAGTACATGGGTTGGTAAAGCCCCAAAAAAAGGGGTTGAGTTCGATTTGGAGCATGCTAATGAAGCCTTCATGGAAGATAAGAAGAGCTTCGCTGAGGCCTCCACCTTAGGAAGCAAGGATAAGTCTGAGTTAGAGTTGGACCCCTCTATGCTCACAACTTTCCTGGAAACCTGTATGAAGTTACTGATATTGGCATTATTATAAAGGTATGACACAAGTGTTGTCCTTGATGGCAACTCTCTCAGATGAAAGATCACAGCATAGCAGGTAAACAACAAGAATGAAGAAAGATAGGTATGCGTAGGTTCACCATTGACCAAGCCACATATACATGCAGGTTAACTATATACAAAGTCAAATATACAAAAAGGCATATGCAGGTTCATTATATGCCAAGTCGCGTATACATGCAGGTTCACTAGATACAAAGGCGCATGTAATGTACACACACACTTTCATAGAAGGAAAGGCATGTAAATGTTGGAAAACTAAGTTTTGGTCCATGGTATTTTGGTATTGATCCATGGTATTTGGTCCAAGGTATTGACCCCAGGTATTGGGTCCAAGGTATCGGTCCTACATGGTTTTGGACCATGGTATTGAGAGAGACCTAAACCTATATATGGAGAAGAAGATCATTAGGCCAGTGTGCAAGTTCAAGGATTGAATATCTGATGAAGTGGGAAATCCAGTATGCTAGTTATGGGTTTGTGATGCTTTGCTTGATCTGAACCAAGGATGCATCTATGTGGATGATGATGAATGATGGATTAGGATCATAAGGCTTGGAATGTATTATCATTATGTGGTTTGATCATGGATAGACTAGATATAAATTATTGGCACATGTTTTATTGTTTAAATGTTATGATCTGGGTATGGCTGATGTCTAGAATAGCTGCAAAGTTATGAGTAAATATTTGTAGATCTGTACGCGGGTTCGCTTTGGTAAAAGTGTGTATACATGCTAGTTTGACACAATGAAGTAGCATATACATTATGAGGTTTTATATTTGAGGTTGTTGTTGGTTCAAGTGGTTGTTGCAGAGTTCTGGGTTCTACTCTGTGTTCTGGGGACTGTGTTTTGTTGACAGGGTTTTAGTGATTCAGTGTTAGGTGATTCAGAGATTGATGATGCAGGCGGTGATTGATTTTGTGCTTCAATGTTGTTGATGGGTCCAGCATTAAAATTGGATGAAACGTGGCCTTCAGATTATGGCATTGTGCTTCACGAGTATTCAGTATGAAAATTTACGAAACATGGTCCCTGGAGGAAGAGTGAAGGTCGTAGCCTTCCGTAGGCTAGCGCCTATGTGCTGGTAAACATATCGGCCAGTACAAGAGCCAGGGGGTTGGGGATTCCTTCCAATAGCAGCTGGAAAATGAGTGAATGTTGGAGCCTTTAGTAGGCCGACGCCTATGTAGTAGTAAATATATCGGCTAGTACAAGAGCTAGGGGGTTGTAACTCCCTTCCAGTAGAAGATGGAGAACGAGAGAAGGTTGTAGCCTTCTGCAGGTGGGTGCCTACATACTAGTATGAGTATGTGCCCATACAAGATTGTAAATAGGTTTTTCTTATATTAAAGAAAACAACAGTAGGTGGTTTTTGTCCCGCATTGGGTTTCCACCTTATATCATGGTGTTCATGTGTGTCTCTTATGTGTGATGATCTGTTCTGTTTTTATTGCACCTTGTTACTGTTTATATGGTTAATGATATTCTGATGCACTGATTAAATATCAAAATATGATGAATTAACTGAATCATAAGTTTGTTGGATAGGCACTAGTTGCATTAAACACAGTTGCATGTACACGTGGGTTCTCTTAACTGAAGTAGCATATATGAATCTAATTATGGAAATGAAAAGTTATTGATTTTATAATACTGATTCACCCCCCCCCACCTCTCAGTATTATTTCCAAAAATTGGTATCAGAGCAGGTCCTTTGGAAGAAGCTTGATCGCTTGAAGGAGATCCATAAAACAATGGGAAAGAAAGAGCGTCAGAAGAAGAAGACAACTCAAAGGAATAGTGACAACCTGTCATTAGGTGGAAGCAAGTATTCAGATTCTGAATCACCTCAGATTGAAGATGAACAAGCAAATGAAGCATCATATAAAATAATAGATCAACAAGATCTATTTAACAAAAGGGAGAGTGCTCTCAAAGAAGAAGTTATCAGCTTAAAAGCTCAGCTGGAGTGTGCCTTCAGAGTACATCAAATGCTGCAGGAGCAGAATGAAAAACAAGAAAATGAGATTCTCAAACTAAGGTAACAAGTGGAAGAAGGAAGAAAGTCTGAAGAAATCTTGAAGAATCAATATTTGGAAAAGGAAGAACAACATCAGGTTGAGGTAAATATCTTGAAAGGTAAATTAGAAGAAAAAGATAAACTATTATGATTTCAAGATAGTACTAAGGTTTTGGATGATATTCTTAGTAGTCAAAGGTCACCTGCTATCAAAACTGGTCTTGGTTTTTATGAATCTGTTGAAGGTGAATCTAGCTGACAAGGTGAGGCAAGGAACTCTAATGCAAAATCTGAAACGCTCAACAAGGAGATGAGAGGTCAACCCCATCAACAACCAAAGAAATAAAGTATTCAAAGAAAATCCTTTACTCCTAATTGTGGAAGTGATAGACGCTTATTTTCTCCGATGAATAATGTTGCATGTTTTATATGTCATAATTTTGGGCATGTTGTAGCCAGATGAAAAATTAGAATGGTTCAAGACCATCACACAGAAAGATCATCACAGTCCAGGTACTTTAAGGGATATTGTTTTTCTTGCAATATGTTTGGTCACAAAGCTGTTGACTGCTACAGAAGGAATATGAAACATGTAAGATGTTATGCATGTAACAAGCTTGGACATATAGCAAAGGAATGCAGGAGAAGATTTTGGGCACCATACCAAAGAGAAAAACATCATCACAATTGAAGATATGGAAGAAAAAGGAAGTACAGTCAGAAAGATGTGGCATAGCAGAGTATACAGACATGACAGACTCAGAGGAAGTTGAAAAGTGTAAAACTTTAGTATTCCAATTTTCATATGCAACTATTATAAAGTGAAGTCACGTATATACATGAGTTAGAGACTACATAGTTGCGTATATGGTGCTATGAAGAAAAAGCAGCAGGAAAAACTCAAGAAAAGAAGTTTGATATGGTTGGCACAGGTATAGGGGGAGCATATGCTTTGAATAATGCATTGTTCACATTATGGTTAGAATTATTTGGTGATGATGCTTATGTGGCTAAATGATACATCTTTCTACTTATTGTTGGTTTGCCAAGAGAATGGTATTGCAGGTTACAGGTATGGATGCTCGTGACAGACGCTTATGGTGCAGATCATATATGGTGTATGATAGTTGCTGATGACTATCATAATTTCGTTTAGATTGCTGGTCTTTGTTATAAAAATCATGAATATCATTTGGTGTAAAGATCTTGCAAAGACCTAATTTGTACCCCCACTATGCATGGAAAGGATGATGTAATAATGTCTATTTCAGTCATGTATAAACATTTGGTATATCCCCACTTGGTTGGGTGGATGAATAATTAATGGTGTATCCCCACTTGGTTGGGAGACTGATGTATGTATGAGTCATTGGTGATAGGAAGGTCATAATCACTTAGTTGAGTTGTAGAGTCATGTTATTCTTTTGAAAAATATTTTTGCAGACTCTGCATGGGCTTAGGGGGAGCATGGATGGATTGGTACATCTTAACATGTACAAAGGGGGAGCTCAATCAGAGATTTTAGCATGTACTCAAGGGGAGTATGGACAATAGAATGTATATCAAGGGAGAGAATATCTTGGTCTGCCCTTTTCCCTCAATGTCAAAGGGGGAGAGTGACTTAGTGTGGTTGTTGTTGTCAAGTCCAAAGGGGGAGATTGTTGGCATTATGATACAGGTATGACAAAAGTGTTTTCCTTGATGGTAACTCTCTCAGATGAAAGATCACAGTATAACAGGTAAACAACAAGAATGAAGAAACAAAGGTATATGCAGGTTCACCATTGACCAAGCCGTGTATACACGCAAGTTAACTATATACAAAGTCGCGTATACAGAAAGGTATATGCAGGTTTACTATATACCAAGTTGCATATACACACAGGTTCACTATATACAAAGGTGCATATAACGTACACACGCACTTTCACAGAAGGAAAGGCACGTAAATGTTGGAAAAATAAGTTTTGGTCTGTGGTATTTGGTCCGAGGTATTGACCCTAGGTACTGGGTCCAAGGTATCAATGATACGTGGTTTTGGACCATGGTATTGAGAGAGGCCTAAACCTATATAAGGAGAAGAAGATCATTAGGCTAGTGTGCAAGTTTAAGGATTGAATATCTGATGAAGTGGGAAATCTAGTATGCTGGTTATGGGTTTTTGATGCTTTGCTTGATCTGAACCAAGGATGCACCTATGTGGATGATGACGAATGATGGATCAGGATCATAAGGCTTGGAATGTATTATCATTATGTGGTTTGATCATGGATAAACTAGATCTGAATTATTGATGCATGCTTTATTGTATAAATCTTATGATCTGGGTCTGACTGATGTTTGGAATAGCGATAAAGTTATGAGTAAATATTTGTAGATCTGTATGCAGGTTTGCTTTGGCAAAAGCGCGTATACACGCTAGTTTGACACAGCGCAGTAGCGTATACATTATGATATTTGATATTTGATGTTAATGTTAGTTCAAGTGGTTGTTGCACAGTTCTGGGTTCTACTCTGTGTTCTGGTGACTGTGTTTTGTTGACAGGGTTTCAGTGATTCAGTGTTGGGTGATTCAGAGATTGATGATGCAGGTGGCGATTGATTTTGTGCTTCAATGTTGTTGACCCGTCCAGTATGAAAATTGGATGAAACGTGGCCTTCAAATTATGGCGTTGTGCTTCAGGAGTATTTAGTTTGAAAATTTATGAAACGTGGTCCCTTCAGGAAGAGAGAAGGTCGTAACCTTCTTTAGGCCAGTGCCTACGTACTGGTAAACATATCGGCCAGTACAAGAGCCAGGGGGTTGGGGATTCCTTTGAGTAGTTGCTGAAAAACGAGTGAAGGCTGGAGATTTTAGTAGGATGGCGCCTATGTACTGGTAAATATATAGGCTAGTACAAGAGCTAGGGGTTTTTAACTCCCTTCCAGTAGAAGCTGGAGAATGAGAGAAGGTTGTAGCCCTCTGCAGGTGGGTGCCTGCGTATTGGTATGAGTCTACACCAGTACAAGATTGTAAACAGGTTTTTCCTATATTAAAGAAAACAACAGTAGGTGGTTTTTGTCCCACATTGGGTTTCCACCTTATATCATGGTGTTCATGTGTGTCTCTTATGTGTGATGATCTGATCTGTTTTTATTTCACCTGTTTACTATTTATATGGTTAATGATGTTCTAATGCACTGATTAAAGATCAACATATGATGAATTAACTGAATCATAAGTTTGCAGTATATACGCTAGTTGCATTAAACACAGTTGTGTGTACACATGGGTTCCCTTAACTGAAGTAGCGTATATGAATTTGATTATGGAAATGAAAAGTTTTTTATTTGATAATACTGATTCACCCCCCCACTCAGTATTATTTCCAACAATTGGTATCAGAGCAGGTCCTTTGGAAGAAGCTTGATCACTTGAAGGAGATTCGTAGAACAATGGGAAAGAAAGCGTGTCAGAAGAAGAAGATAGCTCAAAGGAACAGTGACAGCCTGCCGTTAGGTGGAAGCAAGTATTTAGATTTTGAATCACCTCAGATTGAAGATGAACAAGAAAATGAAGCATCAAATAAAATAATAGACCAACAAGATCTATTTAACAAAAGGGAGAGTATCCTCAAAGAAGAAGTTATCAGCTTAAAATCTCAGCTGGAGTGTGCCTTCAGAGTACATCAAATGTTGTAAGAGTAGAATGAAAAACAAGAAAATTAGATTCGCAAACTAAGGTAACAAGTGGAAGAAGGAAGAAAGTCTGAAGAAATCTTGAAGAAGCAATATTTCAAAAAGGAAGAACAACATCAGGTTGAGGTAAATATCTTGAAAGGTAAATTGGAAGAAAAAGATAAACTATTACGATTTCAAGACAGTACTATGATTTTGGATGATATTCTTAGTAGTCAAAGGTCGCCTACTATCAAAATTGGTCTTGGATTTTATGGATCTATTGAAGGTGAATCTAGCTCACAAGGTGAGGCAAGGAACTCTAATGCAAAATATAAAATGCTCAACAAGGAGATGAGAGGTCAATCCCATCAACAACCAAAGAAAGAAAGTCTTCAAAGAAAATCCTTTACTCCTAGCTATGGAAGTGATAGACGATTATTTTCTCCGAGGAATAATGTTGCATGTTTTATATGTCATAATTTTGGGCATGTTGCGGCCAGATGTAGAAGTAGAATGGTTCAAGACCATCACACAGAAAGATCATCACGGTCCAGGTACTTTAAGGGATATTGTTTTGCCTGCAATATGTTTGGTCACAAAGCTGTTGACTACTACAGAAGGAATATGAAACATGTAAGATGTTATGCATGTAAGAAGCTTGGACATATAGCAAAGGAATGCAGTAGAAGATTTTGGGCACCAAACCAAAAAGAGAAAACATCATCACAGTTGAAGATATGGAAGAAAAAAGAACTACAATCAGAAAGATGTGGAATAGCAAATTATATAGACATGACAGACTCAGAGGAAGCTAAAAGTGTAAAACTTCAATATTCCAATTTTCATACGCAACTATTATAAAGAGAAGTCGTGTATATATTCGAGTTAGAGGCTGCATAGTGGCGTATATGGTGCTCTGAAGAAAAAGCAGTAGGACAAACTCAGGAAAAGAAGTCGGATATGGTTGGCACAGGTATAGAGGGAGCATATGCTTCAAATAATGCATTGTTGGCATTATGGTTAGAAGTCTTTGGTCATGATGCTTATGCGGCTAAATGATACATCTTGTTACCTATTGTTGGTTGGCCAAGAGAATGGTATTGCAGGTTACAGGTTTGGATGGTGGTGACAAATGCTTATGGAGCAGATCATATATGGTGTACGATAGTTGCTGATGACTATCATGGTCTCATTTAGATTGCTATTATTTGTTATAAAAGTCATGAATATCATTTGGTGTAAATATCTTGCAAAGACATAATTTGTACTCCCACTATGCATGGGAAGGATGATGTAATAATGTCTATTTCATTCATGTATAAACGTTTGGTATATCCCCACTTGGTTGGGTGGATGAATAAAAAATGATGTATCCCAACTCGGTTGGGAGATTGATGTATGTATGAGTCATTGGTGATAGGAAGGTCATACTCAGTTGAGTTGTAGAGTCATGTTATTCTTTTGAAAAATATTTTTGTAGACTTTGCATGTGCTCAGGGGGAGCATGGATAGATTGGTACATCTTAACATGTAGAAAGGGGGAGCTCAATCAGAGATTTCAGCATGTACTGAGGGGGAATATGGACAGCAGAATGTATATCAAGGGAGAGAATATCTTGGTCCGCCCTTTGCCCTTGATGTCAAAGGGGGAGAGTGACTTCATGTGGTTGTTGCCATCAAGTCCAAAGGGGGAGATTGTTGGCATTATGATACAGGTATGACACAAGTGTTGTCCTTGATGGAAACTCTCTTAGATGAAAGATCACAGTATAACAGGTAAACAACAAGAATGAAGAAAGAAAGGTATACGCAGGTTCACCAATGACCAAGCCGCATATACACGCAAGTTAACTGTATACAAAAAGGTATATGTAGGTTCACTATATACCAAGTCACGTATACACGCAGGTTCACTATATACAAAGGCGCGTATAACATACACATGCACTTTCACAGAAGGAAAGGCGCGTACATGTTGGAAAACTAAGTTTTTGTCCGTGGTATTTGGTCCATGGTATTGACCCCAAGTATTGGGTCCAAGGTATCGGTCCTACGTGGTTTTGGACCATCGTATTGAGAGAGGCCTTGTCGTGGCGGAAAAATTCGTTTGTGCGGACACAACTGACCTCCCTAGGAGTCTAAACTCTCTAGCGACAAACAAGACAAAATGGAGTGATCTTTCTCTAAATATACCTTTTAAAACATGAAAACTACAAGTGTTTAGGCCTACCTTATTCCAAAACGCTGTTGTTGTAGTCCGTCCTTGCCGATCCGGATGAGCTCCTCCTTCAAGTCAATTCCTGCAACCACAAACAATCAAACAATTACCAAGCACTTGCATTTCATATAATAAAACATATATTCAACATGCAGACCAAGGAACACATGAAATAACTCATTAACACAAGCTATTGAGAAAAATAAACCAGTTTGTATTAATAACGAAACAAAGAAAGTCTTACAACCTGGCCTTGGTGTTGTGCAAGTTCCTCCCAGGGTCCATCAAGGGTTTTCCTCTACTTTGACAAAGCTCACCCACTTCCAAGTAGAATCAAGCAAAGACAATCTCTCCTGACAAGGTTCTAAATGGGAGTCCTAATTCCTGCAGCATTTACCCAAAGAAAATGTATAGCTCCAACCTCTCCTCCCTCTGGCTCAATGTCTTTATTTATAGTGCTGTAAAGAGGTTATTCAGGTCCACCATCAATGGGATAATCCCCCCCTTTGGGTGGGATAGCTCCCTTATTGATGGGATAAGTTCCTCCTTAATAGGGATACATGAACCAACTGGAGGCGCATCCATTTCATCAAACCGACCTCTAGAAAGTTCTAGAAGTAACCACAAGTAACTTTTTTAAGATGAAACTCGCGCATTTTGCCTTTTACAGAAGGACGCACCTGTCCCTTAACATACAGAGCGTCCAAGGACGCAGCTTTTGTGAACATTGTGAGCGTCCCCGCAGGTAAGGCTAGAGAGAACCTGCGACCCCAGAGATAAACACATTTTTACAAGACTTTCTCTCTTCTTTGAGTTTGAGATGGATAGCAAAGGCATAAGACTTGCCTAAGAGGGTAGCATGACTGTTGATTTGAGCCATACTAACTGTAAGTAGTCATGGTGACATTTTTTAGTGTAACAGATTGCCCCCTAAAGTGTGAAGCCTGGAATAGATTAGGGTTTTGTAATTCTAGGAAGGGTGAAGCGCTTTATCATTTCAAGGATTGTCTTGTGGATGACCTGGTTGGAACCTGCAATTTTCAACACAAAATACATGTATAAGATTATATCATCACTGAGGTAGGCATTCCCATACTCAGATTCAAAACTTTAACTAATGGACTAACTACTCTGATACAGGAATGATCTTGTAGTACATCATTTTTATAGACTTTTGTAGACACAGTATGGACGCAGCCATCTGTTTATGATTAGTCTACATAGATAATGAATACAAAACTCCTCGCAGCCTGGATGGTAGAAACTAGATCCAGGGTCTTCACCTCTACTTCCCGAATTGGTACGATTCTAGCCATGTGATTAAATGATTTGATGTCGAACATGTAGAAACCACTTGATTACCAGTCGATGATGTAAACTGTTAACAAGCGTGAGAGAGACCACCAGTAATGTCAATGGTTCTCAAAGTACCAAGCACAACCCGTGAAATGTGAATAGATGTTTTGATGTCGAACACTTCACGGAATCCTTTGATCGAAAGTCAATGATGTAAACTGACGTCAAAGGCGAGAAACCTGCCATTGATGCATGCAAACTTCAAGGTACTGTCGATTCCTAAGTCATCTTTCTAGATAATGTGTCGATGTCGATAGAAAGCGACCCGTTGCAGGCAAGCCCACAACACGAAATCATTGCTCAAGTTGAAGAAATGTTTGCTGTAAGGACCGACTTCAGGGATGGTCAAATGGATGACAAGTATTTTGCAGATGAAAGTTTTGCTTGCAGACCTCTTGAACACATAATGACACGACAGATGGCTTGGTGACAAATAACTCAAAGTTAGTCCCGAAACCCGGCTAAAGACTTTCAAAGTGGTTTGGTCAACTATGAGGTAAAAGATTTCCCAACCCAGGTGAATGAAAAAGTGTCGCGTTCAAGAGTGGTAATAAAGTTTCTTCTGAGACAAAAGGTAACACCTCTCTTTTCCCCCACCATTTCTGGCAAGTACCTCTTTATTTTTAACAAGCTTGAGGAGGATAACATATGCTTGATTATAAGCTCATCCTTCGGACGAGTCCAACCTAGTTTAAATTCGAACCCTAGGAAGGAGTGGTTCGTTCCTGTTTGTAATTGAACAGGTCCTCTACTGTAAAAGTTTAACGAGCCCAGTATAGGAGAAACTCGGCGTTTTTCAATTTTAGAGAGTCTGAAAAAACTAAAGGAGACTCCACGTTGAACTTTTTCGTACATTTGTGTCCCTCAAGCCCGAAAAAGTATAAAATAATACCTGGGGGAACCGCTTGATCTTGCGACCAAGGAGTACTTTCATAATAGTGTCGTTGACCTGAAAAGTAAAAAGCGATCAAGGACACGTCGTTTTATTTCCTTATCGAGTTTGAAACGACAAAAACCCGGCAATCTTTTCCTGATTTTACGGTCAGAAAAGAGCTATAAGGGGACTGTCTTTTAATTCCGTTTTAACGAGTGTAAAAGAAACGCTCGGCAATCTTTTCATATTTTAGGAGTCAGAAAAGGGCTTAAAAGATGACTCTGAGGTGTCACTTTTTCGTAAGTTTTAACGAGTTCGAAAAAATGATAAAAATGTACTCATGGTTTTCACTTTTTCGTAAATTTTAATGAGTTCGAAAAAGGGATAAAAATGTACTCATATGGCCGACTTTCAACCTAATTTACGAGCAGGAAAAGACGGAAAGAACTCGGCATTTTCATTTGTTTTACGAGAATGAAAAATAGCAAAATAATCTCGGGATTTTCATGAGTTTAACGAGTCTTGAAAATAACTGAAATTGACTCGAGATAGGTTTCATTTTTACAAAAGCTTGAAACAGAGAAAAACTATGCTTCAAAGTAGTTTCATTTTTACACAAGCTTGAAACAGAGATAAAACTGTGCTTGATGCCCCCTAAGCATAACTGCTAGAGCGCATGCCCCCCAGCTTCATTTCATTCAACTAAGTACAAGCTGGATGGAATGAAGGTTCATGAACGAGATCATTTGAAAGACTCGACCTAAAACTGTAAGAAAATTATGCAAAAACTGAAATAACTAACCTAAATATACCACTTAACATTTACGAGATCTAGTCAATCTCTCGACTCAAGTAGAGGAGGATTTGTTTCATTTTTTAACGAGCTTGACACAGGAAAAGAACTATGCTCGGATTCGGTTTCATGTTTACGCAAGCTTGAAACGAAAAACTATGCTTGTTATAAGTTCACATGCCCCCAGCATAATGACGCAAAATGAGGTACATGCCTCCCAAGCTTCATTGCATTCAATGAGGTGGATGGAATGAAGCTTTACTTTCAAAATCTTGGAAAGACTCGTGGGAGTTGTTTCATTTTTTAGTGAGCTTGACACAAGACAAGGAACTATGCTCATAACTACTCTCTACAATCTACCTAACAAGAAACTCTACTCTAAAAACCTTGATTCATTTTTTTAACGAGCTTGACACAAGACAAGGAACTATGCTCTAAAATCCTTGATTCATTTTTTAATGAGCTTGACACAAGACAAGGAACTATGCTCTTGACTACTCTCTATAATCTACCTACTTAACCTACCCTTGTTTTATTTTTTAACGAGCTTGACACAAGACAAGGAACTGTGCTCTAAAAGTTCGCATGCCCCCAGCATAATGATGCAAAGCGAGGTACATGCCCCCCAGGCTTCATTGCATTCAACCAGCTGGATGAAATGAAGGTTTACTTTCAATATTTAACTTGAAAAGGGAGTTGTTTCATTTTTAAGGAGGTTGACACAAGAAAAGAACTATCCTCATACCTAATTCATTTTTTAACGAGGTTGACTCAGTAACAGGAACTGTCCTCATACCTGATTCATTTTTTAACGAGGTTGACTCAGTAACAGGAACTGTCCTCAAAATCCTACTTTCTACAATCTACCTACATATCCTAAAATCTACCTGATTCATTTTTTAATGAGGTTGACTCAGTAAAAGAACTATCCTCATACCTGATTCATTTTTTAACGAGGTTGACTCAGTAACAGGAACTTTCCTCGGATCAACTGATCATGGCTTCCAACTGGAAGAAAGACATGTCAATGGACACGTCTTGATCATGGCTTCCAAGAGGTCTTCATCAGAAGGAAGAAAACTTCTTTGGAAGGAACACATGTCAAGGGACTCAAAAGGGATAAGAACATCGTGTTCATGTAATCCCATAGAGTGCTCCATGTCAATTACCGGATCTAAATCAAAGGAAGTTGAGCAAACTGTGAGAGGCTCACTTACATCGGTAACTGGAAACATGGGACCAGTTGCCACATAATTAACCCGTGGCGGGGTAGATACCACTTTAGAATCAGGAACATTTAGGGGTGTCATACTGTTGGTAGTTGAAAAAAGACTAGGGAACGAAAGCTGGTCTACAGTCACAATACTGCCATTGTGAGGGAAAGACATCACACGAAAGAGTGTCGATACGACAGCTTTCATTGCATAAACATAGTCTCGCCCAAGGAGTAAATTGAAATCCAAGGGACCTCGAACTACCATAAGATCAATACAGATAGTTTTACCTTCCAAGGTAATAGAAAACTTAGGAAGGATCCCTAAAGGTTCACTAATGGTTCTGTTAAAAGCTTTCAGATTCTGCGTAATAGGCGCAAGCTGAGGGGAACCCAAAGCTTTCCAAACAGTTGAGGATAAAATACTAACAGAAGCACCCTCATCTACCTGAGTACGATGTATGTCCCTACCACTAGCCTTGACAATGATTTGGAAAGGGATGGAGGAAGGAAGACGAGGTTCTGTCAGTCTATTCCAATCAAAGGAAAAGACCTCAGTGCTTGGAGGGGGTTCTATAGAAACAGGTGAAATGCCCCCCGGCATAGAAGAATCTGATGTAACAAGAAGAACCTGAGCGGTATGAAGTTCAATCTCTAAAGGGAAAGAGGGATCGACCGAATGTGAAATTGAATCGACCACTTGATCAACCAATTGATCATCGACCTGAGTGACATGAATTTCACTCTCCAATGGAAGAGTGTGATCGACCGTACTTGAATTTTGATCAATCGCTCCATCAGTTGACGGTAGGTTGGGAGAAAGTTTACGGTAACCAGTTGGAAATTCTTGCTGTGGAACAGTAAGGTTTTCCAACAATGTTGAGGCTTCATCCATGTGAGGGCAAATGTGAGTTTGATGACTCCCTTTGCATAACTTACAAGGAAACCTAACTTTACCCTTTTTCCCAGGAACCTGACTATCACTAGTTGATGGATCAATGGAAAGTTGATGAGATTTTTCTGACCATACTTCCAAGACCTTTGGAATACTAGGACAATTGACAAGGAAGTGGTCTCCCTTACAAAGCCTGCAAGGGTATTTGGGTTTACGGTGCATGTCGGAATTTTCCTCAACACAACTAACACTTACAGCCATGGTTGGTTGGTTGACTTCTTTCTTATCTTGCTTCTTCTTCTTCTTCTTCTTCTTCCCTTTCTTCTTCTTCTTAGCCTCCTGGTTACTAGCATCAAGGCTTTTACCAGGCGAAGAGGAAGAAATGGAGGAAGAAAAATTAGGTGAAGAAGGTAAAGGGTCAACAGAAGGTTGGTTATGTTGAGATGCTGAACTCTGTGAAGCATTCGGTTGAGGTGGAACAATTGGAGTACTTTGGGCCAACGAAGTTGAAAATAACCATATTGGTAAACCTATTGTAAATCCAGGTAATGACAAAGTAGCCATATAAGGAGGACCAACATTTCCAAAGTAAGGAAAAGTACTAGGATTCTCGTTAGGAGGGGTTCCTAGGTTGATAAATTCCGGAACATTTGCCATTATATTCAACTTCAGTGAATTTTATTAACAATTTAAAACTAAAATTAACAATTCACAATTCACACTTAACAACTAAAATTCACAATTCACACCTATGGTCTCTAAAAGTGAAAACAAACAAATTAACACACGCTATCAAATCTAGGAGTCAAACCACACACAAACAGTAAGCTCTCTGGACCGAAAACACTAGTTGGTGATGAAGCCCAACCTCGCAGAATTCAGTACAGAAATGGCGGGTGGAACAGTTACCCCGACAACCTGCTTAATGAATAGACCGGCACAAGTTCCTCCACTTTAACCGTCTCGAGTGAAGTGAACCCCCCGGAAAATCCAAGTGAGTATAACCGACGTCTGCTCCAGGTACAGTGGGACCTTCCCTCCACCGTCACCTCGGTAGAACCCTAAAGATTATGGTCACTAAGGTCACCAACAGTAACAAATACACCTGGGGGAACAGTCTAAACTCCGACAGCACGCAAGGGCAGAGTAGCAAGCTCAATCCCCTTACCGGCTCCTTGACAACAATCCAAGGTTTACCGATAAGTGACCCCTGGCTCCTCGACAATGGTTAATCCGAGGTTTACCATTTGTAATACGTACTGTCTGGCGTCATTCCCAACGAGGGGGGAATGATCCCCTCACTGGTTCGGACACGAGCTCGTGCTTCTCCTTTAAGAGAAGCTTTCCCAGAGTGCAATTGAAACAATTGGATTTATTCTACTCAAGATAAACTATCTGTTTGGTTTTGTAGTCTTGGAGAGTTAAGTACTCACCTACTCCAAGACCCTAGCCTAAGCTATGTTGGTGTTTCAGAGCCCTAGAAATGTAAAAATTACTAGATGAATTTTAATTACGCGCTGTGTTATTAAGGCTGTTATTACTCAAAGGGGTAAATGGAGATGAAACCAATGGTGTTATGACCCGACTCAACTGAATGCAATCGAATATGATAATGCAATCCTTTCAATTCAATGAATCCTAACTAAAGTAAGGAGAGAGTTTCCATTCACTTCCGACAATGCAAAAAATTGATCACTAAGAGAAAATATAACAAATTCTCTAATGCACTAATTTTATCAAGAAAAACTAATGCAAATCAATTCCAAACCATTTTTTTTATTTTTTATGTGTAAATTCAAATCAAAGAAAGCTGATCTAAATCTACAATAGATTTTTCAGAATGTAAACTATGCAATTGTAATCTAAGCACAATTCACTCGAAAAGTATGCAAATGTAATCTATGCACATTTTTCAATAATATTCTGAAAATGAGAATTATAATTGTGCAAATGTGATCTATGCAAAAGAATTCTCAAACACAAGACGATTCTAATGTGATCTAAGAACCAATCAAGTGCAAATTGAGAAAATTGGGTGAGAGTTCCAAAGATCAAAACATAAAAACACTCAAAGGTGATTAACACTCATACACAAAAACAGAAGCAAAAAGATGCAAAATTGTGAAAAGACTGAGACAAACCTCCAAGTAATGACCAAAGGAAATCAAATTAATAATTTCTCAAGAAAGAGACTCAAAACACCCAATTGATGAAAGCTAAGAGCAGGAACAAGCTTAGGTGAAAATTTTTGACAGGGTACTAAAGGATCTGGGCAGAAAACATTAAGCAAAAACAAAATCTAAAAGCAATTAAAGCAAAAATGGAGTTTTCCTAAATTTTTACAGGAAGACGCAGGCAACCCGTTAGAACAGGCGCGGGCCCGCTCTGTGCAAACGGCAACAGCGCGTCCAAAGACGCACTGTGCAGTACTCAGAGGGTGCGTCCTTCTGGAAAAGTTAAGAAAAACCAAATCTAACTAAATCTAAAGCTAAGCCACCCAAATACTAATTCTCACAGTCAAAAACCAGAAAATAAAAATGATTTTCTCAGAGCAAAGTTCACACAAAGGAAAAGACTCTCTCATTAATGGATTCCCCAGCGGAGTCGCCAATTTGTCGTGGCGGAAAAAGTCGTTTGTGCGGACACAACTGACCTCCCTAGGAGTCTAAACTCTCTAGCGACAAACAAGACAAAATGGAGTGATCTTTCTCTAAATATACCTTTTAAAACATGAAAACTACAAGTGTTTAGGCTTACCTTATTCCAAAACGCTGTTGTTGTAGTCCGTCCTTGCCGATCCGGATGAGCTCCTCCTTCAAGTCAATTCCTGCAACCACAAACAATCAAACAATTACCAAGCACTTGCATTTCATATAATAAAACATATATTCAACATGCAGACCAAGGAACACATGAAATAACTCATTAACACAAGCTATTGAGAAAAATAAACCAGTTTGTATTAATAACGAAACAAAGAAACTCTTACAACCTGGCCTTGGTGTTGTGCAAGTTCCTCCCAGGGTCCATCAAGGGTTTTCCTCTACTTTGACAAAGCTCACCCACTTCCAAGTAGAATCAAGCAAAGACAATCTCTCCTCACAAGGTTCTAAATGGGAGTCCTAATTCCTGCAGCATTTACCCAAAGAAAATGTATAGCTCCAACCTCTCCTCCCTCTGGATCAATGTCTTTATTTATAGTGCTGTAAAGAGGTTATTCAGGTCCACCATCAATGGGATAATCCCCCCCTTTGGGTGGGATAGCTCCCTTATTGATGGGATAAGTTCCTCCTTAATAGGGATACATGAACCAACTAGAGGCGCATCCATTTCATCAAACCGACCTCTAGAAAGTTCTAGAAGTAACCACAAGTAACTTTTTTAAGATGAAACTCGCGCATTTTGCCTTTTACAGAAGGACGCACCTGTCCCTTAACATACAGAGCATCCAAGGACGCAGCTTTTGTGAACATTGTGAGCGTCCCCGCAGGTAAGGCTAGAGAGAACCTGCGGCCCCAGAGATAAACACATTTTTACAAGACTTTCTCTCTTCTTTGAGTTTGAGATGGATAGCAGAGGCATAAGACTTGCCTAAGAGGGTAGCATGACTGTTGATTTGAGCCATACTAACTGTAAGTAGTCATGGTGACATTTTTTAGTGTAACAGGCCTAAACGTATATAAGGAGAAGAAGATCATTAGGCCAGTGTGCAAGTGCAAGGATTGAATATCTAATGGAGTGGGAAATCCAGTATGATGGTTATGGGTTTGTGATGCTTTGCTTGATCTGAACCAAGGATGCACCTATGTGGATGATGATGAATAATGGATTGGGATCATAAGGCTTGGAATGTATTATCATTATGTGGTTTGATCATGGATAGAGTAGATCTGAATTATTGACGCATGTTTTATTGTATAAATGTTATGATCTGGGTATGACTGGTGTCTGGAATAGCTGCAAATTTATGATTAAATATTTGCATATCTGTACGGGGGTTCGCTTTGGTAAAAGCACGTATACACACTGGTTTGACCTAGCCAAGTAGCGTATACATTATGAGATTTGATATTTGAGGTTGTTGTTGGTTCAAGTGGTTGTTGTAGAGTTATGGGTTCTGTTTTGTGTTCTGGTGACTGTGTTTTGTTGACAGGGTTTCAGCGATTCAGTGTTGGGTGATTCAGAGATTGATGATACAGGTGGTCATTGATTTTGTGCTTCAATGTTGTTGATAGGTCCAATATGAAAATTTGATGAAACGTGGCCTTCAGATTATGGTGTTGTGCTTTAGGAGTATTTAGTATGAAAATTTATGAAACGTGGTCCCTGGAGGAAGAGAGAAGGTCGTAGCCTTCTGTAGGCCGGTTCCTATGTACTGGTAAACATATCAGCTAGTACAAGAGCCAGGGGGTTGGGGCTCCCTTCCAGTAGCAGCTGGAAAATGAGTGAAGGTTGGAGCCTTCAGTAGGCTGGCACCTACGTACTAGTAAATATATCGGCTAGTACAAGAGCTAGGGGGTTGTAACTCCATTCCAGTAGAACCTGGAGAATGAGAGAAGGTTATAGCCTTTTGCAGGTGGGTGCCTACATACTGGTATGAGTCTGCGCCAGTACAAGATTATAAACAGGTTTTTATTATATTAAAGAAAACAAGAGCATGTGGTTTTTGTCCCACATTGGGTTTCCACCTCATATCATGGTGTTCACGTGTGTCTCTTATGTGTGATGATTTGTTCTATTTTTATTGCACCTAGTTACTGTTTATATCTTTAATGATGTTATGATGCACTAATTAAAGATCAACATATGATGAATTAAATGAATCATAAGTTTGCTAGATATATGCTAGTTTCATTAAACATAGTTGCGTGTACACGCAGGTTCCCTTAACTGAAGTAGCATATATGAATCTGATTATGGAAATGAAAATTTATTGATTTGATAATACTAATTCAACCCCCCCTCTCAGTATTATTTCCAACAATTGGTATTAGAGCAGATCCTTTGGAAGAAGCTTGATCGCTTGAAGGAGATTCATAGAACAATGGGAAAGAAAGCATGTCAGAAGAAGAAGACAGCTCAAAGGAACAATGACAGCCTGTCGTTAGGTGGAAGCAAGTATTTAGATTCTAAATCACCTCAGATTGAAGATGAACAAGCAAATGAAGCATCAGATAAAATCATAGATAAACAAGATCTATTTAACAAAAAGGAGAGTGCCCTCAAAGAAGAAGTTATCAGCTTAAAATATCAGTTGGAGTGTGCCTTCACAGTACATCAAATGCTGCAGGAGCAGAATGAATAACAAGAAAATGAGATTCTCAAACTAAGGTAACAAGTGGAAGAAGGAAGAAAGCCTGAAGAAATCTTGAAGAAGAAATATTTGGAAAAGGAAGAAGGTCCACTTAGAGCTAGAGAAGATGCTCATGGTAAGCATCATTGAGCCTATGGAAGAATCTGACTGGGTAAGCCCAATGGTGGTGCAAGAGAAGAAGCAGAAGGATGAGATAAGGATATGCGTGGATCTCATAAAACTAAATGACGCTTGTGTGCACGATCCTTTCTTGACTCTGCTCATGGATGAAGTGTTGGACAATGTAGGCTACCAGGAAGCATATCATTGGGCATGAAATCCCCCCACAACATGTTTTGGGGCTTAAAGCCCAAGTTTTGGTCAAAGGTTTTGTAAGACTCCACGAATTTTGGGTGCGGAGCGCGAAGTATAGGTTAAGTCATAGGGTTGTCTGCCCTAAATTATTGTAGTGTAATGTAAAGTCATGTCAGCCTACCCATGGTTCGTGGACCATGGGATTGTATAAATAGAGTGAGGCTCTAAGTTGTAAAGGAAGGGAATGAAGGAATTAGAGAAAAAGAGTACGAATGGTTCGAGCTTAGAGTAGAATTCTAATTGTATTCAGTCGTAGTAGTAGGAATAGGCTCTGTAGCTGAGTGCGCAGAGGCCTAGTAGAGTCCGCAGCTGAGTGCGGACCCCTGAAGCTGAGTGCGCAGGGCGGTGTTGAGTCGATAATCTAGATTGATGATTATTGAAGAGAATTTGATTCCTAGTTCTGTGTATCCGCTGTGCATTGCCTTCTTTACTTTTATATTGTTTTATTTATCATGTGCACTAATATGATTGTTGAATATGCTGTAATAATCATTAATCTTATGTAAACAAGTTAAGTAATTAGATAATAACAAATTACATAGAAAGGGACTTGGGTATTATACGGGTTGCGCCTTAAGTAAGGCTGCTTGGAAGCAGCATCACAGGTTGCGAAGGGATAACAAGTGCGCATATCGACGTGCATGAAGGGTCAAACCGTGGACCTTTAGAAGCTCATCAGACATCCCCAGGGTATGGAAACCTAGTTCTATCACCCTCCCATACTAATTCAGGTGAGACTTCAGTCTGCGCTCCATGGACTGTTGCCGAAAGGGCCAGTAGTATCGGGATTTTCTTGGCTAAATAACCTTTGAACCTAGGTTAGGTCCATATAAGCCAACAAATGGTTCCGTTGTCAGGACCGGGATCTACATAAGGGATGTCTAATATCGTGCCACTGGAATCCAACAAAGAAAGAAATTGAAGAGTGGTTGGGCAAGAGGATTCACAAGTTCATGGCACAGAAAAATAGAAATCTGCGAGTAACTAAGGAACAGTGATTGGAGCACTACTTGTATATGGAAATCCATGAAATTTTCTTTGCATCCTTTCCTTTTGAGTTGTATGAGTGGATCGCAAAGTTAGTAGACAGCCAGGGAAGGTGTATGCTCAAGAAACCAATAGTGTGGACTCTGGAATTAGTGTGCAGACTAGAAGCATCGGGAGATCATATCATGCAAGCTGTGGACCATTGGCTCGACTGAATAATAGGAGGATTTATTATTGAGTTCATGGTAGACATGACCGTAAGCTACAGTGATGCAGACCGATGTTTTCTCAAGGGATCGTGAGGTAAGTATATTAAATCTTTGAACACTTGGATTAAGATGTTGTTGTGTGAAAAGTAGGTTCTGTGAATAAATTAATGTTTGGGACTATGCAAAGTGGGATGATCTACAAAAGCGAAAATAGTAAAGAGTTGGAAAACAGTTCCTTAATTTCACCCTTGTGGGAAAGCAATGAAGAGCTCATGAAAGTTTCTCCGAGAAGCGCAGTCAGTCTGATAAGGCAGCATATTACATGTTTACCACCTTCACCCACACCACCACCCATCTCAACATCCTCACCTCCGTCTCCATCCACCCCACCTCCGCCACTACCGCAGTTCAGTATGGCGAGTGCGATCAAACTACCAGTATTTAGAGGAGTGGGGAATGAAGATCCGGACCAATTTTGGTTCTGCTAAGAGCCGTATGGGAAGCACAAGGCATCGTGGATGACAATATTAAAAAGGCTACACTGGTAAGCATGTTGTAGGATCATGCATTAACATGGTATATCAAGCATTCTAATGACCACCTGAATGCAACAATCATAGAGATCCAGGCCATGCTGAACAGGGAATTGAGCAGGCCAAAATCAGAAACACAATCAATCATCGGTTTTAAGGAGATCACAATGCTCCTGGGCGAGACCCCCTCATATCTAGACTAGAGGCTGAAGAGTATGATTTGTGAAGATAACATGACGTTAACAGATGCACAACATCGCTCATGGTTTGTGGCCTCACTTACGCCACACTTAAGGATAGCGTTGTCACAGCAAAAACTTTCCACCCAGGCCAAAGTGTTGGAAATGGAAATGAGATTACATGAGACCCCTATACAAGAGCCTGGGTTGGGAGTCCAAGAAATCCATGTGAAACTGTAGAATATGTGTCTGGAAATGCGAAATTTGAAACATGAAAGGACACCTTAGCTGGAGGTGCATGAGGAAGTATGGTGCATAATATGCAAAGGCCAAGGGCACAACAAGGACCACTATCTAGTGTTCACGAACTATTTGGTAGGAGGAGGGCCAATGCCATTAAGACCTAAGGCACAGGTAGGGCTAAGTGCAGTGTCTGCATTATGGTGCATGATCTGTTAGATATGAGGAAAACACACCACGGATAATTGTCATCTATTGCAGAGGTATATGTAGACGTCTCAACAATTTTTTTGTAATTTATGCAGGTCAGTAGGCCATGATGAATGCACCTGCCAAAGCTACGAACTAATGATGGATCAGACCCCTGCCTATAGGGTGCAGACCGAAACGTGATCCCTTGACCCCAATGCAAGGATGGACATGCTAGATTCTAGGGGCATGATTGAGGTCGAGGAGGAATGGGACAAGGAAGGGGTTGTGGACAACTAATTTGTTACAATTGTAGAGGGCTAGGGCACTATGCCCGTGATTGTACAAACCAAACAAGAATATCATGTTGGTACTGTACTTAGTTTGATCATGAGGCGGAAGGCAGTCAAAGGGATACAGGAACTTA
The DNA here is from genome assembly GCA_031772625.1 of Pinus tabuliformis. Taxonomy (NCBI): domain Eukaryota; kingdom Viridiplantae; phylum Streptophyta; class Pinopsida; order Pinales; family Pinaceae; genus Pinus; species Pinus tabuliformis. Next base: position 991,460,849 of record CM062814.1, read on the forward strand.
TCACTAGGTGCATTGGGTCAGGAGAACCATGCGTGGTCTGGAAACTTGGAAAGCACTCATTGCGCACAGGAAGGGAAATCAGGTTGATTGCGCAAATCGATGAGTATGAAATGGATAAGGTAATCCTGGATCTGGGTTCGGACGTGAATGTACTACCAAAGAAAACATGGGAAAACGTGGGTGGACCCACATTAAAATGGTCCCCTATTCAGTTACGAATGGTGAACCAACATAAGATTTTTCCCATGGGAAGATTGCAAGGGGTAATAGTTGATATTGAAGGTGTGAGTGCGTAGGCAGATTTTGAAGTGATAGAGATTGTCAATGGCAGTAATCCCTATCCCACACTACTAGGAATATACTGGGCCACCGATATGAACGGATTCATAAATCAGAAGAAGCACAAAATGATCTTTGAGAAAACGTCACTACACGTAGTAGTACAACTAGATCCAGCCAAAGGAGCGCGATACACTAAACCGGTGTGCGACGATGATAGTGATGATGATCTCGATTATATTTACAAGATAAATGTGTGAGAAGAGGATTGGGTGAATCCAACTACAAATGGAAGGATTTTGTGGGAGCGCGAAAGCTCTTGCACTTTGGATTTAGATGAAGAGATAGAGAGATGGCAGAATCGGCTGCACAAAGTGAAAACACTTAATTGCAACATGTTGATTAGATCATTGCGTTGCGTGACAACAGAAGAAAGGGAGCTACCAACATATGATGGATTAACATTGGTGAATTAATTTTTGAGCAAATTTGAAAGCACAGTACCAGAACAAAAATGGTAGAATGGGCACTGCGCAACACCTGCTTGGTGGTGGGGTATGCATGAAGGAAATTTGGAGGACTGGCACGGTTGTAGAAGAATGATGCGCCTATGATTTGGGAAACCAAAAATACGGCTAGTATATAGATATGATGGATGAGATGATCCACGCACACACCTCGTGAAATGGGCCAAGGTCTACGGGGAAGAGCCACAACCTGAATGGGTACATTTATTCTACCATACCCTCGATGTCATACCCATGAATTGGCATATTGAGATGGAGCTCCACCATGGTATGGGTGAATGGGATGTCTTGCGCGAGGGATTTTTGTTAACGTTCACGTTTGAAGATCGTTTGTTGGATATTGTTGATGATGCGCTACAAGCAGTAAAAGTCACTATCTTCAAAATACCACATGAGCTAATGGGAGTACTTTAGCCAGAATGGGTGACACAATTAAGTAGCGCACTAGAGTGTTATAACGTAAATGTTGAAGAGGATGATGAGGACCCACAAAACCTTAACATTTCAGAAATGGAAGGCTCCCGCGAGATTCACGGACCATTATTTGAAGATGCCGACATCACTGCGCCGCTAAAGACAAAGCAGGTCAACATTGGAACAGAGGCAGAGCTAAAGTACTCAATGCTTGGGGACTATTGGGACGATGCCATGGTCGATAAGATTGTAGAGTTGCTCTGCGAATACCAAGACTTGTTCTCGACCAAAATTACAGACTTAAAAGGGATTGTTGGTGATTTAGGGATGATGAAGATCACCCTAAAACCCGACACGAAGCTAGTTAAGCAACGACCTTACCGCTTGAATCCAAAGTATAAAGAAAAGGTCCGTGATGAATTAGATAAAATTCTCACAGCCGGAATTATTGAACCAGTGGAAGAGTCCAACTGGGTGAGTCCTATGGTAGTACAAGAGAAAAAACAAAAGGGTGAAATAAGAATATGCATAGACCTCAGGAAGTTGAATGACGCATGTGTACAAGATCCATTCCCAACACCATTCACAGATGAACTACTGGATAATGTTGGGGGTCAGGAATCATACTCGTTCATGGATGGGTTCTCAGGATACCATCAGATCAAGATCATGCCGAAAGATAGGAGCAAATTGACATTCACAACTGAATAAGGCTGCTTTCAATACACCTTTATGCCGTTTGGACTAAAGAATGTGCCAGCTATATTTTCGTGCATCGTGGTAGCCGCGTTCAAAGAATACATCCACAAGTTTTTGGAGGTCTATCTGGATGATTGGATTGTCTTTGGATTAGTTAAGCATCATGTAGCAATCTGACGATTGATGTTGGATACTTGTTGCCAACACCATATTGCATTAAATATTAAGAAGTGCACATTCCTCGTTCACTTTGGAAACATATTGGGACATGTGGTCTGCAAGCAAAGACTGATGGTGGACCCTGCGAAGATTGCCATTATTCTAAATTTAGAAGCACTGTGAAGTGTTAAACAACTGCGCGCTACCTTGGAACACACTGGATACAATAGGAAGTTTATCAAAAGTTATGCCCAAATAACTACGCTGATGGAAATGCTATTGAAAAAAGATGTTACATATTGCAAGAATGATGATTGCATGAAGAGTTCGGATGTCCTAAAAGGGAAACTAGCCTCTGCTCCAATCCTGGTCTTCCCAAAATGGGATGTGGAATTTCATGTACATGTGGATGCGTCGTGTATCACATTGGGAGTTGTACTCACACAGGAGGATACAAAGGGTGTGGATCACCCGATCACATTTGTGAGTCAAAGATTGTCCAAATCAGAAAAGAACTACTCTACCACTGAGCACGAGGGGTTGGCAATGGTATACGTGCTCCAAAAATACCAACACTATTTATTTGGAAGACATTTCAAGATGTATACCGACCATTCTGTGTTGAAATACCTGGTGAACAAGCCTGTATTGGGGGGGTGAATATGTAGATGGATTTTACTATTTCAAGAATATGATTTTGAGGTCATAGTCAAGCTGGGATGTTTAAACGCAGGATCAGATCACTTGTCATGAATTGAGACGGTCGAGGAACCAACAAATTTGGAGGAGGGACTACCTAATGCACAACTCTTTGCAGTGCGTGTCGTGGATAGACACTTCGAAGATATAATAAATTTTCTAGCAATAGGGACTACGTTGAAAGAATACGCAGTCCAACAGAAGAAGGAATTGGTGGTGCATGTGGCAGACTTTTCTGTCATCGCGGGGTACCTCTATAAGATGGGAAATAATGAGATGTTGTGGAGATACGTACATAAATTTGAACGAGGTCAGATCCTCACAGAAGCACATGGTGGCGCTACAGGACAACACTATGTAGGACGCGCGACTGCAAAAAAGATTCTTCGCGCAGGGTTATGGTGGCCGACCTTGCACCGAGATTCGAAAGCGCACTGTAAGGCCTATGATATATTTCAAAAGATGGGAAAACCATCACGAAGGGATGACATGCCACTAAATCCCCAAATGACACTACAACCGTTTGAGAAATGGGCAATCAAATTTGTGGGCCTGATCAAACCTCAGGGAAAGACGGGTGCTCACTACATCATCACCACGATGGAGTACTTGACCCAATGGGCAGATGCACCGCCAATCAAGGACTCCACAACCGCTACGGCTGCAAAGTTTTTGTCTGAAAACATGTTGATACAATTTGGTTGTCCAAAAATCTTAATGAGTGATTGTAGAACACATTTCCTGAATGAAACCATCAGCGCGCTCATCGAAGAGTTCCAGGTATATCATCAAAAAATCACACCGTACCACCCACAAGCTAATGGGACCATAGAGGTGTTCAACAAAATACTGGAGACTGCGGTGACCAAAGTATGTAATGCGTAGTGAAACGACTGGGACCCGAGTGTACCTACCATCTTATGGGCATACCGGACAACGTGCAAAAAATTGATGGGACAAACACCTTTCTGGTTAGTCTATGGCACGAAAGTTGTCATGCCGATGGAATACATCATCCCTAGTCTGCAAATAACAATGCTCATAGGCATGACAGACCGCAAAGCTCTAGAAGAAAGGCTTGTGCAATTAGAAGAACTCAAGGAAGAACAGTTTCTGGCTAGATTTCACCAACAGGTACAAAAGTAGCATGAAAAGGCCTGACATGACCGCCATATCTAGTTGCGCACCTTCAAGGTAAATGACTTAGTACTATTGTATGATAGTAAGTTTGAAAAATTTCCAGGAAAATTCCGAATACACTGGCTGGGACCAGATATGGTAAAGGAGGTCACAGATGGAGGTGCAGTCCTGCTAGTCAAACTAAATGGAGAACCCTTCCCAAGAAAAGTAAACAACAGTCGCTTGAAACCCTACACGGGTGGGCTAGATCTCTGATTAATAGGCCAAAGCACAGTCTTCGTGGCCCGAGGAGACAGACAAGGGTGCAGGACCATAAACACATGCACCAGATGCCCGTACCAAGGTAACAACACAATTCAAATGCGGATTATTTAGAAGCCAAAATGCAACAACAAATCGCAGAACAGTGCGCTGCGGACCTCCGAGCAGTATGGGACCAGTTGGAGGGGCTCCGCGCCAAGGTCACCACACCAGAAAAGTGAATTGGGGCGAGTCACGATGATTGTGTTGGGGGCCTGTTGGGCATGGAACCCCCTCACAACATGTTTTGGGGCTTAAAGCCCAAGTTTTGGTCAAAGTTTTTGTAAGAATCCGTGAATTGCGGGCGCGGAGCGCGAAGTATAGGTTAAGTCATAGGGCTGTCTACCCTAAAGTATTGTAATGTAATGTAAAGTCATGTGGGCCTACCCATGGGCCGCAGACCATGGGATTGTATAAATAGAGACAGGCTCTAAGTTGTAAAGGAAGGGAATGAAGGAATTAGAGAAAAACAGTACGAATGGTTCGAGTTTAGAGTAGAAGTCTAAGTGTATTGGGTCATAGTAGTAGGAAGAGGCTTTCTAGATGAGTGCGTAGAGGCCTAGTAGACTCCACAGCTGAGTGTGCGGAACCCTGCAACTGAGTGTGCAGGGCGGTGTCGAGTCTATAATCTGGATTGAAGATTAATAAAGAGAAGTTGATTCCTAGTTCTGTGTATCTGCGGTGCATTGCCTTCTTTACATTTATACTATTTTATTTATCGTGCGCACTAACATGATTGTTGGATATGCTACAATAATCATTAGGCTTACATAAACAAGTTAAGTAATTGGATAATAGATTAAATATCAAGGGACTTGGGTATTATATGGGTTGCGCCCTCAGTAGGGCTGCGCGGAAGCAGCATCACAAGTTGTGAAGGGATAGCAAGTGTGCATAGCAACGTGCATGAAGGGTCAAATGCAGACCTCCAGAAACTCATCAAACATCCCTAGGGTTGGAAAACTTGGTTCTAGCACCCTCCCATACTACTTCAGGTGAGACCTCAGTCTGTGCTCCACGGACTATTGCCGAAAGGGCTAGTAGTAAAGGGATTTGCTTGGCTAAATCACCTCTGAACCTGGGTCAGGCCCATACAAACCAACACATGTTCCTTCACTGATGGGTTCTCTGGGTACCACCAAATCAAAATCGCGTTGGAGGATAGGAGAAAGACCACCTTCACGACTGAGTGGGGTTGTTTTCAATACACTGTAATTCCATTTGGATTGAAGAATGTGCCTGCAATCATTTTCCGCTTGGTGGTTGCGACATTCAAGGAATTTATTCATAAGTTCATAGAGGTATATTTTGATGACTAGAATGTATTTGGGTTTGTTAAGAGCCATGTAGAAAGCTTGCGCCTAATGCTGGATACCTATCGAAGGTACCAGATCACGCTCAATCTCAAGAAGTGTCTATTTTGCGTTCCTTTTGGGAACCTATTGGGGCATGTGGTTTGCATACAAGGAATGATGGTAGACCTTGTGAAGGTCACAGTGATACTGAACTTGGAAGCAGTGAGGAGTGTGAAACAGTTGCACGCTACTCTGGGACATATTGGATATTACAGAAATTTTATCAAAAGCTATGCCCAGATCACCATGTCTATGGAAAAATTGTTAAAGGAGGATGTCACGTTATGCTAGAACGATGACTATAAGAAGAGCTTGGATATATTGAAAGAAAAGATGGTTACCGCGCTAATTCTAGTCTTCCCAGACTGAAGAAAGAATTTCATGTACATGTCGATGTGTCATGTATAGTGCTGGGGGTAGTACTAACACAGGTTGGTGGAGAAGGCTTGGACCATCCTATCGCATTCGCAAGCCACAAGTTATCCAAAGAAAAGAAGAACTATTCCACCACTGAGCACGAAGGGCTAGCTATGTTGTATGTGCTCCAAAAGTATTGGCACTACTTGCTAGGAGGTCATTTTAAGATGTATAAGGATCACTCTGCACTGAAGTACCTAGTCAATAAGCCTATGTTGGGGGGGGGGAGAATATGCAGATGGCTCTTATTGTTCTAGGAGTATGATTTTGAAGTTGTCGTGAAGCCTTGACGATTGAAGATGGGACCCAATCATCTGTCGTGCATCGAAACGGGGGAGGAACCTATTAACTTGGAAGAAGGATTGCTTGATGCACAACTATTTGTAGTGCATTTTGCAGATGGTCACTTCGAGGGTATAATATACTTCCTAAAAATAAGAACTACACTGGAAGGATACACTATCTAGAAAAAGAAGGAATTAGTGGTGTGCACAGGAGATTTCTCTGTCATTGCTAGGCATCTATACAAAATGGGTACTGATGAGATATTGCGATGATATGTACCTAAGTTTGAGAGAAGCAACATCCTCATGGATGATCATGGGGGCACTGTGGGAGGACATCTTGTAGGGAGAGAAACCGCGGAGAATATTCTACGTGCAGGTTTATGGTGGAAAACCCTTCATTAGGATTCAAAAGCATATTGCAAGGCATGTGATGTATGTCAAAGAATAGGCAGGCCATCGTGAAGGGATGAAATGCCTTTGAATCCACAAATGACGTTGCAACCCTTCGAGAAGTGGGCAATCGATTTTGTAGGACCCATTCAACCACAAGGAAAGACAGGAGCAAGGTACATTATCACTAAGATGGAGTATTTGACTCGTTGGGTAGAAGCGTAGCCCATGAAGGATTGCATAGGCGTGATGGCCGCAAAGTTCCTACTTGAGCATGCACTGACGCAATTTGGATGTCCAAGGGTCTTTATGAGTGATCGTGGTATGCACTTCCTGAATGAGACAATCACTGCACTAACGGAAGAATTTCAGGTATATCACCATAAGAGCACACCTTATCACCCACAGGCTAACAAGATAGTGGAGGCATTCAACAAAGTGCTTGAAAACACGTTGACCAAGGTTTGCAATTCTAAGCGAAGTGATTGGGACCTACACATACCTACAGTATTGTGGGCTTATCGAATGACATGTAAGAAATTGACGGGACAAAGCATTTTTAGGCTTGTCTATGGTGTGGAAGCTATAATTGCTATGGAATACAATGGGGCTAGTTTGTGCATAACAGAGCTCACAGGTATGACAGATCGCAGAGCCCTGGAAGAGAGGCTCGTGTAGCTGGATGAGCTAAAAGAAGAAATATTTTTGCCTATATTATACCAGAAGGTCCACAAACAACGTGAAAAGGCATGGCATAATTGACACATCAAGCTGCACACATTTAAGGTAAATGGCCTGGTTTTGTTATATGATAGTAAGTTTGATCAATTTCTAGGAAAATTCAGGATGCACTGGTTAGGGCCTTATGTTATTAAGGAGATTACTGATGGAGGAGTGGTACAACTGGTCAAGTTAAATGGAGAACCCTTCCCAGGAAAGGTGAATGACAGTCGCTTGAAGCCATAGACCAACGGTTTGGCCATGTGACTAAATAAAAGTACCACAGTCTTAGAGCTCTAGGCAACTAAAAGGAGGCATGGGACTATAAACTACACTACCTAGGTTGGAGAGCTTCGTGATTGGAATATGGTGTGGAGTAAGAATGTGTCACTAGGTCCATGACAACACGGAGGGAGTTGCATTAATCAAGGAGAAATCATGTAGGTTGGCTGGAAAATGGTCGTTAAAGTCATTGTTCATGAAAAGATGACAGAAGTGAGGCCAAATGGAGTGGGCAGACGACATTTAAGACAAAATTTATGGCTTATATTCTTGAAAATCATCCACCGATCTAGCATTAATGAACCAAATTTTGGGGGGAACGGTCAAATTTGAAATCAAAATTCCCTATAAATTACAAGTGGCTATCTAGCGAAAAACACTTGGCATTTTGAGAATTGAGTTGTTACACTCTCAGGTACACATTAGTTGTGAATTATTTCAAGATCTAGTAGCAACTCAAGTGTTCGGACAATTGTCAAAGGAGAGACAAGCACTAGTGAATAACATCATGTCGACCCACGCAGGAGCTATGGACACTGAAGGAGTGGCCGCCGAGGAGAATGTGCAAGATATTGATATGGGGGCCAGAGTATCTACCCCGGAAGTGGCCAAAGTACTGGTGGAGGTCCCTAAATCTTCGAGAACATCGAGACCGAAGCCAACCCCAACCAAGGAGACTATGAAAGACAAGAAGGGTAAGCAGCCAACCATATCGATGTGTGCATCACCAAGGAGAAACCCACCAAAGCCCACTTCCTAGGAGAAAGGCAAGGTTATAAACTTAGAAGTAGAAGAGGAGGATATTGAAGACATCCCCATGGACGATGAGGATGTGGGAGTGGAAATAAAGGATGTTGAAACCCAGGGTGTGGACCTATTACACGGTTTCTAGAGTATGCCGCTCCGTGCAAGCCTATGTCCAAGGTCCCAAAGGACATTGATGAAAGTAAGACTCCCCTGCAAATCCCTTTTCTACTAGATGAAATCGCTTTTGACGGTCTGCATTTGGCATGGGTGCCCATATTGAAGCTTGAAGACTGGGACTTGGTGGACGACAAGAATTTCCTGCACTTGGTGATCAAATAGTTGATGCACCGCATCATAGACAAAAATATGGAGATGACTGTATTGGAGCCATAGAAGTGGCTCAGAGGAGTAGAGAAGGTGGGATTACTCCACCTGCTCTGGGTGTCGTACTACAACTGCACCCCCGTGACAGTGTTGGTCATCAAGCAGCTACTTTGCTTGGTGCATGATGGGTGTCTGTGGCTGGAGAAGTCGATACCCATCACCGATATGTTGATTCACCACATAACGTGTCTGTTGTATATAGGAAAAAATCCCGATATGATCTTTAGCGGCAAGGGTGGTGAGCAAGTGCTTATAGAATCAATGAAATAGAAGTTTAAACTGGTAAATAAGTCGTGTGGGTACACTATCTCTAGCATCTGCAACCCTGTTGTGAAGGTGGCAACACAGATCCTTGCAGGGAAGGTGATGTGTAAGTGCCACACTGATGAGGTACCAATGCCTTTCGTCGTGCTCACAGAGGAGTGCACGGAAGGAGTCCAGCTTAACTGGTCAGACTACCTTTGCAGAGAGTTCCTAGCAAACTGCATGAAGCACAAGAGCAAAGAAAGATGTTCCACTATGTGTGGCTATGGTTGTCAATTGTGCTCATAGCGTGGGAGCTACCAAAGGAAAGCTAATTCCCCTCTGTATCACCAGACCTTCCTAAAGCAGTGAAGTATGCTTCTCTGTGGGTGACCAAGGAGGCGGAGTGCATTCGAGACAACGAGATCTTCTATAACTTGATGGAAATGAATATCAGGATGGCTATCAATCGCAAGCCACGATTGTCACCCATAGTATATGCTTACCTGCAAAGCTATTCCGAGTTTAAGGATGATTTCCAGCAGATTTTGATCAGGGCACGAAAGGACCCTTGTAGAAGTGGTATGGTTTGTTGTACCTAGCCACAGATGAAGCCATTGATGTGGTGTTGGATAAACGGCCGGCGGAGTGGTGCACATAAACGGACTTGTTGGTGGGTGGAAGCATGTTTGCCACACAAAAGAAGAAGGAAGAGGCCAAGCTAAAGATGGAATAGCTAGCCGAAAATAGGAAAAGGGAGGCTGCTAAGAAGGCCCAGGGGGAACAAGTAGGAAAGGAGGTAGGAGAAAAATAGGTGGCACATAGTGGGACTCTGAAAAAGGCACACGGTTTCCTCCACCTAAGACCGAAGAAGAGGAGACAGAGCAACATGGCACGGACCCTGACGAGATGTTTGCTCGCATTAAATGCCCGAGAGAGCTGGAAAAGGGAGGGTCCAGAAAGAAATCCAAGGTGACCAAGACCTCACTGGACCCTATCACACTAATAGAGGGTGAATTATATGACATCGGTGACACAGTCAGAGATGTCACTGTGGAGGCACTGCAACAATTCGAGAAGCAGTAGTAGATCATCCTAGGGGCCATCTAGACTAGGCTACAGGAGTTGCAGACCCGCGCGATGCAAGCTGCTCCGCTGACCACCAACTTGGCTATCGGCACATCAGAGGCTACCGATATGCTGTGCACGAAGGCTTTCAATGTGATAGTGCTACCAGATGGAGCATTGACCATGAAAAATGAGGCTGACAGGTCCACTGTCAGCTCTTTCAAGGGAGTGGGACTAAACCTGGCAGCGCTTCTGCACTAAGCACTCCACCTCTTGTAGGATGGAGTAATTGTAGAGTTGAGGGCCCATGAGGATCATGCCCTCTTGGTGATCATTGAATAGAAGATAAACAATGAGCAAATGGCCTTGCAGAGGAATGCTTCCATCACTGCTGAGGTCGAGGCAACCAGCCAGAGCAAGAGGATCATACAAGTCATGGAGGATGCATGCAGAATGGTCCCAGAGTTGGCCATTCTAGAGGAGGAGCTAGTTTAGGTATGCATCCATAGATTGGCCATAGGAGTGAACGAAACTCAGACAGAGATGGATCGAGTTCAGTTGGAGTTGAACCTGCATATTACAGAGCTCTAGTTGAGGCCCGGCCTTCAACACTACCAGAGTTGAAGGAACAGTGGGCGGACACTATCATAGAAGTAGTTGCGGCAGTGGAGAGTGCAGTAGTAGACTACACACAGTTGTTTGAACAATCATTTGAGGTCCTGAATGGCTTGCAGGAGAACCCAAACATATAGAGGCTAGAGATGGAGGTGCGTGAACTCCAACAACACTATGATGAAGTTAAGGACACAGTGTGAACCGTTGCACTAACACAGAGGTTAGCCAAGCTACAAGAAGCCAAGCAGATGAAGGAGTAGGTGGACACAGTGCTGCACAAGGAAGCAATGCTAAAGGCGAGACTCAAGCCCTGGCTGGAGGAAGCTTATATAGTCACAAGAAACATTGAAGGCAATCTTGCGACTCTGCAAGTGACACAATAATTGCTTTAGGCTGACAACGCAGGGGTAGTAACCAAGAAGACAGTCGAAGATGTGAAGCAGGCAACAACTCAGCGCACAGCCGAAGTTGGGGTCATCAGGGTCAAGTTGGATGGGCTTCGTGCAAAGATCTTCGCGCCTACCAAGTGACTCGAGGGCGAGTCACGATGTTTGTGTTGGGTGCCTATTGGGAGCAAGATCCCCCAAGGGTAGTTTTGAGGCTAAAAGTCCATTCTTAAAGTCAATTTTTGTAATATTATTTTAAAGACTCTGCATTTTGTGGTCACAGAGCACGAAGCTGTTATGTGTCATAAAGGGTAGTCTGCCCTTATTTCTGAAAAGTAAATTTGGCTGTAAGAGATATACCCCTAGTCTGCGAACCATGGGATTGCATAAAAAGAGCGAAGCTCTAAGTAGTTTGAGACACAAAATTTAAGAGTGTCATAGATTTAGAGCAAGAATTCTAAGTAGTTTGAGACACAAAATGTAAGAGAGTCATATATTTAGAGCAAGAATTCTAAATCTTAGCTTGTAGTGTAGGTAGAGGCTCTGTAGCTGAGTGCACAGAGGCCTAGGGTAGAAGTCTGTAGATGAGTGCATGGACCCCTGCAACTTTGTGCGCAGGGTGGACAGAGTTTGTAACACTTGGAAGATATTAATAAAAGGAGTTATTCTACAATTTCTGTGTATTTTTTTTCTTGATGGGTTTGGATATTTTATGTATGAATTTCCTTTATTATGCTTTTGGGATGCATGAATGAATACAATTACATTGAATAATTAAATGCAATTATGAATATATGATTACGCGGTGATAACTTTAAGTATTTGATAAGATAAGCAAGGTACTGAGATTAATTGGAGAATTTGTACAACACACTGCGATAGCGGTGCGAAATTACCTGAGTAGCAGGCTTGGGCTACGGGAAGGACAATCCTATCCTTTCTCAAAGGTATTGAAGTTTAAAACACAAGGTTTGTCTTGCAAGCCCTAGAGCGAAGCAACCTGCACAAAGGCAGGGATAGAAGGAATTAAATGACATCACGACCATCTCAAGGTGTGAAAACTTGGTTCCAGTATCCTCCCATACTGCTTCGGGTGAGACTTTAGTCCGTGCTCCATTGGCTAATGCCAAAAGGGCCAGTAGTGTAGGAATTTGTTTGGCTAATTAATGTTGAACCTGGGTCATGCCCCCTCAAGCCAACATGCCCCCAAGCTTCATTTTAGTCAACTAGGAGGATAGAATGAAGGTTCACTTTCGAGGTCTAGAAAGACTCGACTAGGATTTTATGAGATCTTAATTAAAGACTCGATTTTGGAAAAGGGAGTTGCTTCATTTTTTAACGAGGTTGACAAAGTAAAAGGACTATCCTCAGACCCTTGTTTCATTTTTTAATGAGTTTGACACAAGACCAGGAACTATCCTCATTTATCTGATCATGGACCATACGAGAACATGGATCCCAAGAGGTCTTCACTAGATGGAAGAACCATGCTCTGGGAAGAATACATGTCATTTGGTACCAAAGATAGATCGAGTTCTAATGCCCCCAGTACATAATGTGCTATACCATCTGTGTGATCATCAGCAGACGCAAAGACGAAACGGGTAGCCACATAATTGACCTATGGCAGGGAAGAAAATTCTCGAAAATAAGAGCCGATAGGGGACGATGGTTGTAAAGGAGGCACTTGGTGACCAATGAACGACAGTTGATCAATAGTCACAATTCTCCCTTCATGCGGAAAACGAACCACACAAAAATGTGAAGAAATAAGAGCTCCCATGAAATAAACATAGTCGTGTCTAAGGAGAATATTGAAATCTAAGGGACCTTAGACTACCATCATGTCTATATAGACAGTATTTCCTCCCAAAGTAATAGGGAACTTTGGAAGGATCCCTAAAGGTTGACTGGTTCCTCCGTTGAAAGCCAAAAAATCTTGAGTGACAGGCACAAGCTATGGCGAACCCAAAGCTTGCCAAGTAGTAGAAGACATGATGCTAACAGACGCACCTTTATCTAATATAGTGCCATGTACTACCATATTATAGGCTTCTAATGTGATTTGGAAAGGCACATAAGGTGCGAGGCAGAAAGCAGTCAATGGACCCCAATCGAAAGAAACAACAAAACTACTTGGTGGGGGTATCATATGGTTTCCCCCATGCTGTACAGGTATAGTAGAAGGACTCTCCTAAACAACTAAGATGGGAGGGTCATGCTTCAATTCATGAGGATCTGAGGAGACGAGAAGAACATGAGTAGTATGATCACCACTCTCTTACGAAACAGAGTGAGCAATTCGCGACGAAACCAAGTCGACACTCTTTTTTACCAATGGTTGGTCAGGAATAGACACAAGAGAGTATCGCTGAGGAAGAGCGAGATGGGAAAGAGCTGAATCCAATTCAATCTCTTTACCAACTAGGAGAGGGTTAGAAGAAAGCCTATGATAACCAACAGGAAGTTGGGGTTGAGGAGCTGCATGGTTTTCCAAAACTTTGGAAGTTTCATCCATAAGAGGACAAAGGTGAAGAATATGCCTTCCTTCACATAACCTATAGGGGAATCTAATATTTCCCTTCTTCTTACCATCATTAGCCAAATGCATAACATTGACATGATCTCCAGAGGTTGACGGGGATGGTCGGTTCAAGTTTCGAGACCATACCTCTAAGACTCTGGGAATTCCAGAACAGTATCGAAGGATATGGTCACCCTTACACAGCTTGCAAGGGAATCAGACCTTCCGTGGAGGATCAGAAGTTTTTTTGACAAGAAGTGCATTCAGAGCAATAGATGCATGGTTGGCCTCTCACTTATTTGACTTATTCTTCTTTGTCTTCTTCTTCTTCTTAGCCTCTTGGTTACTAGATCTCAAACTTTGACCGAGCAAAGTAGAAGAGGAAAATGAAGAAATGGGGGAAGAAGACAAGGGGTCAACCTTAGAATCATCATGACATGATTCAAATGAAGGAGATATTTGGATAGGAGTCAAGACGCTTGAGACCACCGAGTTCGAAAAAAACCAGACAAGTAGACCAATGGTTAACCCAGGGAGGGAAAACGTTGCCATATAAGGAGCACCAACAGTTCCAAAAGAAGGAAAAGGACTAGTATTCCCATCTGAGGGGAACCCTTGACCAGTATACTCTGGGAATGTTTCCATTGGAATCAACTTTAAAGAAACACTAAGGAAGATAACTTTAACCAGGGATATTTTGTGGGAAGTTAATTTTAAGACACTGAAACAAAAATTTGCCTTTTCATATTTAAGAGTCAAGAAAAGGATGAAAGGTGACTCTAATCACATTCAAAATTAATGAGCTCGAAAGGATAAGTGCTTACTGATCTTTTCAAATTTAAAGAGTTAGTAAAGATCAAAAATTACTACTCGGGGTACTCTAGGCATAAAGGATTACAAGGTAACCATGAACTACAGAATACCTCTCGGCAAACTGAGAAGTACGGGCAAGAAATATCCCCGAATGCTATGTTCGGTGTATCACATTTGCAAGATGGCCGACTCGGCTTCCTATGGATAAAGAATTACAAACCTAGTGGGGTATCCCTTTATATACTCGACAATGTATGGAGCACAAATCCATACTAGCATTGTCTAGTGCCGAAGATAATGACAACTGCAAGGTTTTAAGACACCAGAACATGTCTCTAGCCTAGACCTCTAAATGTGAGGGTTAAGTTTCAATGCTTCCTTAGGTTAATTCAATAAATTTTAACAGTTGATCTTGAATTAGGTTTCAATTACAAGTCCCTACTGCTATCATCTGACAAAACTCCTACATGCAGCTAGATGAGAAAAGAGATCTTTGTCTTCAATGAAAATCAACACTAATTGAGGGTCAGAGAGCACACAATCAATGCAACAATCAAAGAATGAAAACTTTCACTTATCCATGTCCTAAATGCACTTAATCTTCTTATAACAACATAATAAGTTTCATTTCATTTCCAATGCTTATGATGATGCAATTCTAGCTTCTCAATAAGCTACTAATGCAATATTTTCACTTAAGTAAACTAGAATTATGTTCTCCTTTTCATAAAATGAAAAATGAATCTTTCACATAAAGCACTGTAATGAAAATTTTCAAAAATTTGAAAAACAAGCATTGATCAAATCCAAAGCATGATAAGTGAAACTAAAAGAAACTTCTTCCTTGAATTGAACAAACCGAACACATAAGTGCTTCAATCGACAAACCAAGCAATGTAATCTATGCTTGGAAAGAGAAAAGAGACACTCGAAATAAGAGAACAAACGAGACTCTTTCACTCATTCAATTGAAAATGAAGAAAACAAAGCATCCTAGTCACTTCTGGGTGGAAGAAGAGAGTTTGAGGGTCAAGACACACTGGCACTGGAATGGGACAAATTTTATCTTTTCCTAAATCAGAGACCGGAGTGACTTTTGGGCCAAAATTAGCATTGATCGGCATGACTTTCAAGCTAAAACTAGCACTGATAGGCTTGATCGGTGTGACTGTTTGACCAAAAATATCGCTATTTGATGGATTCGAAGAAAAAATAAAAACGAACTTCACACAAGGTTAGACTTAACACATTATATGGTGGGATAAACCAAGCAAGCACACAAAGAAGGCTAAATGAAGCTTTCTAGTAGGGATAAAATGGTTTAAAAGGCTTACGGGGTCGAAATCATGAGAACAAAGCACACTAGCCAAGATTGGGGACAAACCTTAATCTTCACTTATAGGCATCGGCGCAACTGCCTAACTAACAACAAGCGGCAGAGGCTAGTCGGCGCGACTATTTCTCAGCATATCGTTCTGATCAGAGTGACTATCAACAGATTAAGTGTGCTGAGTGAGGGAGCCAAGAAAAAAATAAAAAAAATTAAAGCTGGGACCAGATCTGTTACTATGAATTTCAAACTCAAACCAGTAAGAAAAGGAAAATAAATAGAACCAAAGGGAAAAAGTGGAACTAGAAAAGTTCACACAAAATCATGAAATCTCAAACAAGACAAACATAAGGGTTAGCTCCCTAGTATGGTCGCCAATTTGTGGTGAAGTAAAATTATGAGTGCGGACACAAACAATTCCTCTAGCCTGATAATGGGTCTATCCAGAATTGATACATTCTATGGAATATTTCCTTAGGTCAGAACCAATTAAGAGGGCATACCTCTTAGTACGCTTATCCCATTTGATGATGTCCTTTCTTGCTTGCTTCAACTATCTCTCGCTTTCTTCTTCAAACACCTGAAATAAGTAAACAACAACAAACAACAACTGTGATAATAGTCAAATTGTAATTCAACCTACTTAACAAGTCAATAAACATTAATCCATGAACATGTAAGATGAAAAATCAAGTAGGAAATCAATCAATAGTTGCATATATATTGAATCAAGAAGAGAATAGAACCATTGTCTTGACGTTTTCGTTCTCCTTTGACAAAATCGGGTTCCCACACACTTCTGCTAGCATTCCATGTTGGCCTCAACAAAAATAGTTTTAAGTCTCTTCCCTTTAGGCTTCACACTAAACCAAATTCACACTTCTCCTCACATAACTAGAGAGCTACAACTATGAATAGCTTGTTGTTTACTCCAAACTTAAGTAGCACTAGCAGACTAAAATTAACACTAGCTTGTGTCTTGGAAAAATGGAGGTTTATATAGCTTGAATGGATGGGAGATGGATCCTCTTATCATGGGGGAAGGTTTTATCTCTTCAGTTAGTTCCATCATTATAGGGGAAAGGAGCCCAAACTGACATCCTCGACCCCATCCGACCAAACCATTTACTAGACTTTCGTTATGAAGCTTCTAGAGCTAGAAGCTTCAGGTCTTTATTTAAAAAAATTTCCATAAGAGGACAGATGTGACTGGAACAAAGCTCAGTCGCTCTGGTCAGCGTTAGGGATAATGTTAATCCCTGCATATTGGCGCCAGGAGGACAAGGGCCATTAGCGCCAGTATTGTAAATTGGGGAAAACATAAGATTTTGGGAAAATAGTGCGAAAGGGAATTGTTCTTCTCATGAAGAGGGACACAATGGGAGTTTCTTCATGAAGGGAAATCATGTAGGGTTCATTGTAGAGGTCCTCTAGGATCAAGGAACAGGGAGTACAATGACAATCACAAACTTCTGTGTAACGACGCCTTAGGTTAATTGAATTCATTTTAAAGTTTATCTTGAGTTATATCTCAGTTTTCAGGCCTTAGTGATGTGACTCGAAAAGCCTTAAATGCAACTAAATGAGACAAGACCCTTTAAATTCAATGAATTTACTACACTAGATAGGGTAGAAAATGCACAATAAAATGCAAACAACCAAGCAACTGAAAGAAAAATGATCTTTCACTACTTCACTTTTTGAAAAAATAAACTAATGAAAAATGCATTCCAATTCCTAATTTCCTGACAAGTACATTTCTAGAAGTTCTTTCAAAAGAAAAAAAAGCTCTTTTATTTTTCAAATGTTAATGCAAACCTAGTCTTTAATGATGCAAGCTATCGCAGCATAATGATGCAACAAACTAGAATTTCATACTTTTTCATGAAACAACGAAATGATTTTTTCGCATACAACACTTCAATGAAAAAGTTTTTGAGACAATTAGCTCTTAAAGAAAATGAAAAAATGAAAACAGAGACTTTTTTAGACTAATGAAGCACTAACTTTACCAAAAACAAGATAGGCAATGTGATCCATGCTGGAAAAGAAATATTTAGACAAGAAAATGGAAACTTTTCAAACTTGTGTAATGGAGGTCAAAGTTGTAAAAGGACCGCAAATGAAATGTGAGTAAGTACACCTATGACTGGTCTCACTGAGTTCACAATTGGATAAATGGATAATAATCTAGATGCCTTAGTGTCACTAACCATCCAATGACTCAAGAAATCAAGAAGAAATATGATAATCCAACAAGCAAACGAAACAAAATGAAAAGCAACTTTCTAGTCAGGGAGAAAACGGTCTAAAATGCTTACGGGGTTGAAATCATGAGAGAAAAACACACTATCCAAGATTGGGGACAAACCCTAATCTTCACTTATAGGCATCAGCATGACTTCCTAACTGACAACAAGCATCAGAGGTCGGTCAACGCAACTGTTTCTCAACATATCATGCTGATCGACGTGACTGTCAGTGGATTAAGTGTGCTGAGTGAGGAAGCCAAGAAAAAAAATTAAAACAGAGACTAGATCTGCTACTATGAATTTCAAATTTAGACCAATAAGCAGAAGAAAAGAAACAAAACCAAATGGAAAAAGTGGAACTAGAAAAGTTCACATGCAATCATGAAATCTTAAATAAGACAAATAGAAGGATTGGTTCCCAAGTATGGTCTACAATTTGTTGTGAAGTAAAATTATGAGTGCGGACACAAACAATTCCTCTAGCCTGATAATGGGTTTAGCCACAACTGATACAGTCTATGGAAGTTTTCCTTAGGCTAGAACCAATTAAGAGGGACTACCTCTTAGTAAGCTTATCTCGTTTGATGAGTCCTTTCTTGCTCACTGTTATAGAAATTTTTGGGCATTGCGATCCCAATCATATATGTCCATAAACCAAGGGCTCCTAAGTCCCTAAAATTGTTGTTTCACATGCTAAAGGAACAAGGCAGCTGATTACATCATCTTCCAGAAGTTCTCCATGAAAAACTTCTCAGAACTGGTCAAAACTGGACCATCTCACCTGCTCCATGGTCAAAGTGCGATGCATCCCACCTAATGCACACGGGAGGTGTGATGCATACTGAAAATCCCTTCTATGGGGTGCGATGGGTGAGAGTGGACAAATGGAAAAGTTAACTTGCGAAGTGGATGATCATGGAATCTTCCAGAAACTTCTCCTGTGACGCCTCTCTGAATTCGCCCAGGGATGAGTAAGAGATCATCAATCTCCAAGTGGAATCAAGAACTATCAGAGAGAGGAAACTAATCAAATCTCATAAGCTGACTCACCTCCCTGCAATCATCTATATATGGATCCCTTGTCCCAGAGATCCGGAGGCTGGAATTTTGTATCTTGTAAGGAAGTGCTACTGGTTTCTTGGTGTAACATCATAGTGTTGGGTGATCTAAGCTTTTCATGAGGTGAAGAAGGGATTTCTTGCTAAGAGGATGATGCTGGGTCAGAACAATTGGTTGTAATCCTGTTTGCTATTCTTGATATTAATAAAGCTATTCAAATTTTCCTCCACATTCTTGTATGATTGATGATATATGCATTTGTGTGGTCAATATATATCTAGTCCTATATTGTGTGTGATAGTAGATCTCTGTTTTTGGATAGTGTTATGCTGCTTTGATTCCACAGGTGCTCTTTGAATCTGGGTAGACGAGGAAGCGAGTGGAAAAGATCTATCAGAAGGGAGAGGAATCAAGTAAGGAACCAAGCGCAAGACAGAGGTTGGTCTCCTTTGTTCCCCTATTATCTACTTCTCATAAAGGAAAACGAAAGTAGTTCTAGTTTGTTTGTTTCTAAGATAGCTACCAGTCTTAGTGGGACTAGCAGCTCTGCATGGACACTAGATTTCCCGATAACACTCGCTCCAGCTATCTCTCGCTTCCTTCTTCAAACACCTGAAACAAGTAAACAACAGCAAACAACAACCATGATAATAGTCAAATTGTAATTTAACCTAATTAACAAGTCAAGAAACATTAAGCCATGAACATGTAAGATGAAAAATCATGTAGGAAATCAATCGATAGTTACATATATATTGAATCGAGAAGAGATTACAACCATTGTCTTGATATTGATGTTCTCCTCCAACAAAACCAGGTTCCCACACACTTCTGCTAGAATTCAATGATGGCCTCAACAACAATAGTTTTAAGTCTCTTCCCTTTAGGATTCACACTAAACAAAATTCACACTTCTCCCTCACACAACTAGAGAGCTACAACTATGAATAGCTTGTTGTTTACTCCAAACTTAATTGGCACTAGCACACCAACATTAACACTTCAACACTAACACTAGCTTGTGCTTGGGGAAAATTGAGGTTTAGGATGAATGGATGGGAGATGGATCCTCTTCTCATGGGATAAGGTCTTATCTCTTGAGGTAGTTCCATCATTATAGGGGAAAAGAGCCCAAACTGACATCCTTGACCCCATATGGCCAAACCGTTTACCAGACTTCTGTTACGAAGCTTCTAGAGCTCGAAGCATCAACTCTTTATTTAAAAAACTTTCCATAAGAGGACCAGCACGACTTGAAAAAAGCTCAATCGCTCCGGTTGGCCCTAGGGATAGTGTTGATCCCTTCATATCGGTGCGAGGAGGACAAAGGCCATTAGTGTCGGTCTTGTAAACTAGGAGAAATAGAATTTTTTGGGTGAAAGGTGCAAAAGGGAATTGCTCTACTCATGAAGAGGGACATAATGGGAGTTTCTTCGTGAAGGGTAAATATGTAGGGTTCACTATAGAGGTCATCCAGGATCAAGGAATGGGGAGTACATGGACAGTGACAAAATATTGTGTAAAGGGGATCAGGCCTACCACCGGTCAAGTTTTTCTGTGCTCCTCTACACGACAAACCAGTCAAGAAATATATATCATCTCGGTCAAGGCCATCTCATGGTCCCCACTCCTTAACACCTATTTGTGTTCATCTTGACACTGAATAACATAGCTCAAAAGCTCCTCCTAACGTTCCATCAAGTCCAACTATGCATACTTCATCAAGCCACATCAACGCAATTCAAGTATGCAAGCTAGATCATTTCGCATAAGTAATTCTTGTCAATCATGGGCTTGTTCTCTCCATAGATTAGTCATAATGGCTCAAAACCCACACAAATCAACCAAAAAATTAGTGGAAATGGGGAAAAAAGCTCAATAAATCTCTACCTGGGGTTTGGGGTGCATCCTCATGCACTGATGCCCCCTTAGTGAAAAAAAAGGAGGATTAACACCCTCCCCTAGGTCATGAAGGGCATTTAACGCGGCCTACAAGCTTGGAAGGGGGTTTTAGGTGCAATAAATGATATAGGGCTCCCTAAATCTCTAAAAAACCACCCCAAAAGAAGCTAAAAAATGTTGAATAATGCAAGATCATGGTTTGGGCATCTACCTAGGATTGAAGTCACGTCGAGTGGTCACCTGGATTGCCCGCAATCGTCTGTGGAAAATTTGCTCCTCTTTAGCTCCAAAACACTCTCACAGCTCTCAAATGATGAAAATGGTGAAAGTGGAGGCTCAAGAACTCCCTTATAGTCACTTTGGAGACATGAATTATCTTAATTGAAGTCATTAAAGTAGAAGTAATCCATTTCATATAATATTTATCATGCGCCATGACCCCATATTGGCAAAAATTGCTCATGTTTTGATGAAATAACTTTTAGGGTTGAATGACAGAAATGACCATG
Organism: Pinus tabuliformis; assembly: GCA_031772625.1. Classification (NCBI taxonomy): domain Eukaryota; kingdom Viridiplantae; phylum Streptophyta; class Pinopsida; order Pinales; family Pinaceae; genus Pinus; species Pinus tabuliformis. The sequence continues at coordinate 991,482,349 of CM062814.1, forward strand.
TTCGATTCTCAAGGAGCAATTTATTTTATGGAATGTTTTCTCACTCTAAAACTAAAAAATCCCCGATTTTTTCATCGTCGGGCTCGTTAAACACTTACGACGATGGGTTAAGCAAATCTTTTTTGCTATTTTTTTAGCTCACTAAACTGAAAAAGATTGATTGAGTATTCTTTTTCGAATTTTTTTCTCACTCATAAAATTGGAAAAACCCCGAGTTCCTTATTCAGGCTCGTTAAAAACCTATTAAGAAGCTCTGAGCATTCTTTTTAGGAACTTTTCTTGCTCGTTAAATCGAAAAAACCCTGAGTTTTCGTCACTGGGCTTGTTAAAAACTTACGATGATGACATAAGTGCTTTATTTTTTGGGACTATTTCTCGCTCTTAAATAAAAAAATCCTTGAGTTTTTTCCCTTCTTTGGGTGGAATTAGGAGTTCTTTTATCTCTTTTTCCTCTCTCATTAAACTGAAAAAGATACCTTGAGTTTTCTTCATTTAACTCGTTAAATTTTGATGAAGGTATATTTAGTTTCTTGCCGCGTGACTCATTAAAATTTCACGATGAAAATCGAGTTTAGTCCATCTCCTTGTACTCGTAAAAAATGAGGCAAGCATCTATCAATAATAGCTTTCTCTTTATCTGGACTTAGTAGATTAACTTACGAAAAAGGAACCATTTCGGGTATAGTATTAAACCTTTGTCACACTTAGTTAACAACTATGACAAAGGGACCACCTTGGAGTCATTCTTTACGATATTTTCAGACTCTTGAAATATGAAAAGACCACTGAGTTGTCCCGTCTAGACTCATTAAATTAAACATACAAGGAATGGAGTCGCTCTTTTCCGGTCCTTTCAAACTCTTGAAACATGAAAAGACCAATGAGTTTTCCTATCTAGACTCATTAAACTAATTACATAGGGCATAGAGTTGCTCTTTTACAGTCCTTTTCAAACTCTTAAAACATGAAAAGACCGATGAGTTTACCCTTCTTGACTCACTAAACTAATCAGATGGGGAAAGTGGACAATACAATTGCTTTACGTTCAGTATTGTGAAAAGAGTTTTTTTGTAGCAGTTTCTCCCTTGAACATGGCATTCCCTTAGATAAACCTTCCTTGTGACGGCCTCTCAATATGAACCTTACCATCCTATGAGTTTAGCCTATATACCCCAATGTTCTTGCATCTATGTATCCTAACACTCTTTGGTGTTCATGAGTCTAGTGATGCATGGTTGAAACTATTGTCGTGCCTTCTATTGTTCAAGGGAAAACATTTATCTTCTATTTCATCCATCAAACCATCAAGCATATCCTCTCATCATGCCCTCTTTCATTTTGACCCAATGCTCAAAAGATTCCTCAAAAAACAATCATTCTTGTCCCATTTCGTGTCGACTGATGTAGGACACATTATTGCCTACCATTTGATATGTCTCTTCCTATCAACTTCAACACCTTGTCTAGGAAGAAGACCCAAAAACACTTGAGTGCCTTGGTACTTGTAGACATCAGTGGCAGGTCACCTTGTGTTTGGTAAGGGGTTTTCATTATTGGCTCCTAGTTAAACAATTCTATGAGTGTTCGACGACAAATACATTATTCACACTCGCTATATTGTATTGTGCATCTTCGAGATCATCACCATTATCGATGGCCATCCTCGCATCTGTTAACGATATCCATTATTGACTGGTAATTAGACGATTTCATGCATGTTCAACCTCAACACCTATATTCACATGTATCGATCTATGTTGTTGTGGTAAAGCAGAAATCAAGACCTTGGGTAGAGGCTTGCATCACTTAACCTTGTTTCCTCCCCCAAGTTGCATTTATTATTTTTTGGAGACAAATCATTAGAATGATCCTATTATGACACAGGTTCCACATTGTGCTTATTGGCAGCCAGACTTGTCATATCTCTTTATTGAGAAAATCACTCTGACATAGCTACTAAGCATGGGAATGCCCAACTCAAGACATGATTTTAGTTGCTTAATATATGTGTTGTATCAGGTTTCTTGTACCACCTAAAGGTCTGGTCCTATCTCTCTTTTTTCCAAATGAAAAGGATAGTTAAGTATAAAGTATTTTGGCCATCGTCGTAGCCTCTGATCTCACACTTTAGGGGGCATCTGTTATACAGGAAAATGACCTCCTCACCAGCTTAGAGGGGAAAGACATGATGACTGAAGGACTAACCAAGTTCACAGGCCTATATTTCAAGCTAACGCTATTAAGGCACTGGAAACCTGCTTTATAAAGCTTCCTAGCAAGGCTAAGGGTGCTTT